>OX104068.1:2542596-3165187 GCA_944474145.2 Dicrocoelium dendriticum | reverse complement strand
TAAGCTCAAGCAGATCAAGGCGCCAAATGATGCCTGAACTGTGTTTGCAAGAAAGATCTGCCCAGCAAATATCTGTGAAGTTGAAGTCGCATCATCAAACAATTATTTTCGTAAGGGTAGCGAAGACTTCAATTACTTTTAGGATTACGCTCTCGGGCTTTTATATATCCAAATAAACAGTAACTGGAGCGGAGCAGCGGGCGACTGCTATAGACATGTCATTTGGGTTAATAAAAGCCGAAGGAGTTAAGTTGTGTTTGCTGAGCTGAAATTTGCAAAGGCACACAACGTTCAAAGTCCACAGTCAATGAGAGCGATTAGCCCTTCCCAGTTGGCCAGTAGACCGATCGCATCGAGATATAGTTGCGTCAGCCAGGTAAATGTACTTTACTAATCCGTTGATGTCTGCGAGGATGAGAGAGATTGCCACGTTTCAGTGATATCGGTGTATATCGGGATGAGCCCCCCATCTACAAGCAGGACCTAAGCGGTACTCAAACTATAACTGAGGAATTTGGAAGTAATTGCCGCGGATAACCGAGGGTTATAAAAGCCCAGTTGGCAAGCTGCTCTGCAGTCGTACCATTAGTTGTACAAACTGGATTTTCTGATCAGTGTTTCCAAGACTCATGGTGGGTTTTCGCCTGGCAAGCGATTTCCTATTCAACAAGCCACAATGGTCCGTTTAAAAATACACTGCGACGTGGGCTGATGTGACTTCGCTACTGATAAAAGTCACGTGCCATAATACCTCTACTTCTGAACAAGCCTGGCTGGATTCATAATTTAATATTCTTCCTGACTCGTGCATGGATAGATAGTGATACTCTTTATAATTCTTGTCTCTTGTGTAGAACTGTTGTTGAGCAAACAGTATAAAGAGTGTGTAATGCCGCAGACGGTTATTCTACACGCCAGCTCTAGGAAGCAACTTGCGTGGTCGTAGGCCTTTGTGACTTTATTCCTCATTGTTGTCATCACAGTTCCCAGAGCCTGTCATTTTCCGCTTACTGTCATTACTTGCTTAGCAAACCCTGCTTGGCTGGAAACATAATTGTTGTAAATGTTGTCATGCTGAGTTTGGGTGTTCCCGACACATTCGAAGCATTCATTATTTATTCATTTATGTTGATGCCGATTATTTGCTCCTTTATTTAGCGTCAATAGTGATTTCGCTTTGCTGTGACTGACGCGGTGTAGGTTGATAAGAATATAAATAGCGCTGTTATTTTTTCTCTATGTTGAATTCGCGCGTGCGAATCGGGGTCACCAATTTGTAGGACTAGTTAATACTAGTCCGAGACGGTGCGCGGAATTAAGCGCGGATATCAGAAGGCAATTGGAGTCGGACACAGCGGACTGTATTCGATGGGACTACAACAACAAACGGACGGATGAAGCAAGGCAAGAGCGTACACGTGAGCGCGGGAACTTACCAGGCAGTTGTGTGTCGAGCCGGTTGTAAGATTAAAACAAGAAGGAGGAATGTACAATCGGTCAACAAGTAAATTGTACACGAAAGATAAGAGTTATCTTTTTGGGCGCTACACTTTGGCCTCAGTGTAAGCTCGCGGTTAATCAGGAGTTATTCAATTGCTGACGGCGCAGTTTCTGCTGGAGAGTCTGCATTCTAAAATTAAACGCGGGCAAACTCATTTGGTGGCAGCAGCTCCTCCTGCCTACTCAAAAACACCTATCTTCTTTAGAGAGCTATGCTGGCACTCTCCATTTTCCTATTATTTGAGCGCCTTACCAGTCCAAGGCGACGCAACCCTGGTGAATACGCGGATGACATCTTCCGATTAGTCGATAAAGCGCATACTGCCTCTTCAGACTGATTTCTATGTATACCTAACGTTCCCACGTTTTGATCCGTCCTCGGACTCCCGCCTAATTTGTCGAAATGCAATGCTATTTTTATTCGCTGCGGGGTTGAGATTGATAGCAGCAGCTTCTCTAGCCAGGCACGGAACTTAACGTGGGTGCTCGTGATTGCACCCTACCACTTCAGTAAGGTAAGTAGGTAGCATGTTTGACTTTGGTTTATCTTTTTCACACCGTATGAAAGACGCGTGTACAGAAGTCCGGAGGCTATCATCCTGCGCCCCACGCATGCAACCTTCCTGGCACTCATACTTCGATGCATTCCATTAGCACTGTTTCTGTTCTTGCACATTGGATCTACCGCACGCCCTTGTGTTTTCATGGTCTATTGTGCAGGGACTTCAGGTTAATCACCAGCTTGTTAAAACAATTGTTGCGATGTAGCCGTGTATCCTATTCATTGTTGTTTGACATACTTGTATCCACCCCTGCTTTTTCTCACTAGTAACACGCATCAAGTGTACATGCTGGCAGAAGTCACACACCACTTTATGTATCGTCGGAATCCGTGTCAGCCACGTAAATCAAACAGAAGGACAATATATGCACGCCTGTGCTCGAGCGTACCGAGGATAACTTATCCTTTAAATGGCGTGGCTTTTGCCAGAACCAAATAAAGGTTATCCAGGCGTTAACAAACCGGATTATGCTACAACGCTACTGTTGTTAAACAAGTAATCCACATTTCTTAATTGCATTTAAATATTGCAGGACATCCAGAGGCGTGTGATTTACAGCTGAATATTCATCTGCGCTGGGTGCCTATAGCACTTTTTAAACTCGACTTGACTTGGATTACCATCTGTAACTCCGAATCCAACTTACTTTGACCAAGTGACTGAACAACCTTGTCTTCACACCTTTTCTTATCATATACGCTGGTTTGTGCACTATCCTGTCAACAGAAACAAGGTCATGCGAAAACCCACATTACTCCACAACCATCTTTATCGTTTCGTCGATGATTAATTATGGCCATCCATGTTCCGATCGGAAAATGTGTGCAAGTTCAAGCAGGGCAGGAAGGATTGAATGAATCTAATTGAGATTTCTTAGCAGGTGAGGCGTTACCTACGGAACGGATACGTGCACATTTGGTTTTAGTCATCTAAAGAGAAATACCAGGAGAAATTACTATCCACATTTGCAGCGCTGCCGGTCCATGATATATCAGTCACGTGAACTAAGGATGATTTAGGAATACAATATGAAAGCATGGGAAAGTAAAGCCATTTAAAGGGCAAATAATACTAACATGTGAAGCTAAGCATTAGAAAAAAATCAACCAGGATTGTAGACGGTAAGTAGAAATATATATCGTCGCCCTACCTAAGAGTGTTTTCCTTGCACTCAATGGCTTAACACCTATATTCACTGTCTATAATTTCCGGGAGACTTTTAGCGATCGGTAACGCTCCGCGACTTCCGAGGTTCCGCCCTGATTGTGTCAGGACGCGATTTGTGTAACTTTATGAGATAACCGCGTAGCAACTTCAATTGGTATGCCAAACAACCAATATGCGTCCAGTCCAACCACACATTTGCTAAATGGTAGGTGAACACTCCATACTGACTACAGTTTATTGCGAATAGAAAGCAAGAATATAGAAATCTAGGTTTCTCCGTTGTAGGTGGATCGGGTACCGGCGCGGAACCACGCCGCTACTTCCTGCTTGGCAAAAGTATATTGCAGTTACACTACCAATTAGCCTGGTGCGCTACGCTCCCCATACCTGTAGTCCGCAAAGTAGGCATCAGGGAACCACAACTTTCGGTACGTATTTCGCCTGGGTTACTGTAGAGGGCTTAAGCCCTGCAGCACTAAGCAAGTGCGCGATACTGACAAGGCGCAGGGGAAAGCAACGCCTTCCAGCACTTTCCAAGACGCGCCTTGTCATTCCGCATGGGTCCACCTGAAGTTTCTTCACAAACATCAAAAAGGCCCTGTTATTTACATACATCAACTATAGATTTGCTTACACGAATTTAGAACTGGAGCGACCTAATTTTCAAGTGCAGTCCAAGGACTCGTTGTAATATTCCAGGCTGCAACAAAGTACATTTAAGAAGTTAAAACTAATACTCACAATTAAAAAATGCATGTGCATCTGAAATTCTGTATCCACTTATGGCGGAGAGACTGTGGCGACAGTGGATCAAGGTAGCTAGCTCCTGACAGCTTGTCCAACACCGCCGTTACTGCGGTGACATGAGTGCATGTCCAGGGCTCATCCCATGGCGACCGCTGAGTGGAAATGTGCCTAGATCCTTCCACGAGCTAAAAGCCGGAACACGCCAACCCCAGTGGCTAGCGAATTGACTGGGTATTGGACCTGCTGCCTTTCGGCTGTACATTTAATAGATAGCAGTGGCTAAAGACCGAAATATTCCTTCTGTCAGCTGTGGGGGCCTGCCCGTATTAGTCCAAACCCCATCGTCTACAGACGATAGGTGGTGATCGCGGGCTACCTGCCCGCACAACCTAGCCATAGAAGACAACAGGCCCACGGCTGATAAGCTCACTGGTCGGTTGACGTAGAGCACGAGCGCCACAAGTTGTCTCTCTTGGTCGAAGAGCACTCCCGGGTGTTCAATGCTTTCTACTGGCCGCCTTAAGCCAGGCAGAACCTGGCCAAATTGGTGCAAATCCGTCGATACCCACCTGCGACTGGCCGTAGTCGCAGATGCATTTCTTACTACGGTCACAAAGAACATAAGAATTGTGCCAGTATCTCAACGACTGCGCGTGAGGGACCACACGGACGTCTCAGACTGGAGTTGCTCCCCACCCATCCTGGGTCAGGCTATTGAGTTAAAGGCTCCGAGAGAATTCCCTCAAGCAAACCTTATTACCACAACAACCACCAAGGGGGCGCTGGCCTGACAATGCAGTCGCATGCTTGCGCGCAAGCACTCAATAGCTGGTGCTAGAACATCCGCACACTACGAGACGGAACTACCAGTGAGCGTCCCAAGCGACTCACTGAATTGGCCGCCATGGAATTGGTGAGCTGGTACATCGATATTGTGGCGCTCAGCGAGACTTGGCTCGCTGAGCAAGGTATATTGCATAAAGCAAGTGCTGGCTACCTGTTTTACTGTTTAGGCGAAGCCGGTTTTTCCCCACGTGGAGATGGGATTGAATTTGCGATATTCGATCGACGCCACAGTCTGCTGTTGTTTGAGTTGACTGGCTTCCGCGTGCGCATGATGACTGTTCGCCAACGACTTGGTACACGTTAGCTTGCCACATTTATTAGAACTTACGTTCCGACCAAGTGTTATCCGTATGTCACTCGTAACCAATTATACTCTCAATTATCCTCCGCGTTACGACCTGTGCCGCGGAGCTGCCTACTATTTCTGCTGGAGGTTTTCAACGCGCGTTTTGGTTGCTGCATTGGCGTGCACAGGTGTCATCAGTACGCATGGATTGGTTAAGCGATTGCGAACGGCGAAAGACTGCTCTCACTCTGTACCACTCAAGGTCTAACGATCAATAACACACGGATAGCACTAAGTTGGAATGATATAGCCACTTGGTCACACCCACGGAATGGCCTTGCTCGCACGCTCAACGACGGCATTTTACGTCGGCACATTGTGCCGCATGGGACTGAGCGTGGCACTGAGCACAAGTTGGTGGGGACCAAACTGAAGGTATATTTTCTAGGCCTATGTATTACATGCCAGCCGTGAAGTGGTGTAAAAGTAACACACTTGGTACAGCCGCGTGGAAGACGAAACTGGAGAAGACGGTGGATGAAAGCCTGTATGATATGAATGCATAGCCACAGTGGGGACCTGTGGCACCACATTCGCGGCCTGGTAACTGCTGTCACTGCGATCATCAAGCGCGCAGCATGTAATCGGACCCGCTGCTTTGATGAGAGCAAGGTGACGATGAGCGGATTGGCCTCAAGGAAGCATGCAATTTTTGCCGCACACGTGGCCGATCCCAGTGACTTGGAAAAGAAATCAGTAGGGCAGACTTCGATGGTAGGGGTCAAAACCCCGTCGCATAAAAAGTGCACAGTGTATGGAAAAGGCGAAGCAAATGGGATGCTACTTCTATGGCCGCCAACACAAGGGAAACTTTGATTCTTTGAATGCCATATTTAAACCTAGGCTTGCGTTTCTGAGGACACTAATCAATGGTAGTTCTGCGATACCTGCACACAGGCTGCAGACCTTATGCAGGTTTGTATAAAACACTTTGACTGTCTCTTAAATAACTGTTCATTGTCCTTTCTAAATTGAATAGTCTGATGCAGTGAGATTTGAAGGTATGTTCGGCCGACACGTCGACACTGGTCGAGCATGAGAGAGCACCCGCTCTGCTGCAAAACCGCGGGCTGGCCGGTACCGCCCGTATCCTGCCTGAAGCCTTGAAAAACGGCGGAACTGAATTGGTGACTGCGCTGCACAACTGGTTGCAACGAGTGTGAATTTAGGAGAAATTGCCTCTGCGCTTAAGGACGCCCTTGTGCTACCACTGTAAAAGGGCAAGAGCAGCAGGTCAGGTGCGATTGTGACATAAACTTGCTGAGTTGGCTGGGCTGTGTGCTTGCCCGAATTCTGCTCAAGCTCCTTGTTAGTCAGGTTGTGGATGCGTACTTGGCAGAAAAACCAATGTGGATTCCATTCGGGTTTCAGCACCATTGATATGGTATTGCCGGCTCGTCAGTTGCCATTGCACAACAATTCTCGCTGGTTGTTGAAGTTACGGAATGGTTTGCTTCAGTGAAACGTACGGCGTTGTGGCTTGTGTTGGGAAAGTTTGGTGGCTCGATTAGTTTTGTCAGTTTATTATTAGGGCTGCGCGGTTATATGCGGGCCCGGCTGAAACTGAGTGGATAGGCCTCTGAAAACTTTGCATTTGTTGCTGGCCTATAGCAAGGATGTATCTTATCTCCTGCTAGTTTCTTATTTATCTATGCAAGGGGTCCTGTGCGTCTGATGCGACTTGTGCTTAGGATGTACACGCGGAAAGCCTTATGGAGGTTGGGCGGATGAACATTCGTCGTTTTGGTGCGAGTACCCTGGACTGCGTGACAACTATCCTTTTGCTGCTTTTGGTTGACCAATGTGCGTTGTTTGCTTATTGCGCGGAAGAGTTGTAGCACATGACTAGTACTCTGGCCTCGGCAGACGCTAAGTTCGAGCTCAACAGCAACGCGAGCAAAATTGACTGTTACTGTCAGTCTTTCAAGGGTGTTGCAAAATAACGTTGGTGCTGAAGTATTGGAAACCAACTCTCGCTTCTGTTACCGTAAGGATGTGGTACTAACACACTAGCAACTACCCAAAAAGCTGCGTACCAGCGTATAGAAGGCAGCGGTGGCATCTGAATAGCCAGGGTACCGACTTCGGGACAAACACCAGCTATCCGTTGTCAAGAAGATGATAAGTAAATAAATAAATAGTTTATTCTTGTTTAACAAGTCATACCAAACCCAGGTATAAACAACAGTTACAAGGATTGTTGTGACGTAACAGGTACGTTACGACGTAAGTAATGGTGAAGGGCAAATGATGTACACTGCAGAAAAGCCAACGCACTCATGGGGAGCAAAGTCATCTGTGGAGTGCCGATAACATGGTTTCATGTGTGCGTAGTAAATAAAAGAACATAATCGGTGGAGTGGGGACAATATAAGCAGACCGCGCGTAGCTTTGTTGTACGTGTTAGTAAAATATTGTAAAACGACCGGTAGATTTACCTGAGTAAAGCAGTGGGTACTGACTTTATTCAGTGGCGAGTTACATCCGCCACGTCGCAGTGTGTCCAAGCGGACTTTTGCGGATTGTTACAGACAGTACGCTTGACAGGCAAAGATCCAATAGGTTCTGGAACACTGTCGTCCATTATTTGAACGGTCATGTACAATTAACAAAGCTTCATACGAAGGTTGTTCTTTCCGTTATCTGCAGTGGAATGACTCCTCTATTGGCTGAACAAATTGTACAGTCAGAGTCCAACATGGACGATGAGGTCAGTCAAAGAATGATTTTGCAAGTAAGTAGGATTTACAGTGTAGGAGGTCCCACCTTCTGTGATTTTGTATATTTGATAGGGTGGGAAGAATTCGTGTCCATCTACTCTCACTGGACACCGGTGGTTGAGGTGTTGGAGGAAGGTGGTTCGTTTTGAAGTACGAACATGGTCCAGGTAAGTCCTCGTTGATCTCTTCGTCACATCTCTAACGTAGGTAGTTCCCCAGTATAATCCCGGACCTCTAAGGGGTTCACGACCACCTAGAACATGGAAAGCGTAAAAAGTCGAGAGAAGACTAAAAGGGACTGGCGTGGTGCCAAGCGTGGTGGAAATCCTCCTTCAGTACATTTACTTGAGACAAAGTGATGTACAATGTGTAACAAATATTACGTTGAAAATTTTTTTTGATTATGTAGCCGTAGGCCTGGCCAAATTGGTAAATTACTTTCATGTACAAGAGAATGAAGAGCGGGGTTCCGGTAAGAAATCCACGAGGAATAAGCAGCCGGCGTTAGAATTTGACCGAAGACCAGTAGGTGGCTATGTAAGCACGATTGGTTGCACTCGGAAACCAGAAGATACAGTGACCATGTGGCGACATTTGTATATACACCAAGGGATGAGGATTATCTAAGACCACGTACCAACTATTATGTACATAGTTATATGTGCATAGGAATCCGAGCATAATGGAAACCGGATAGACTTATGTGGCTATGAACGGGAACTAATTATCGAAGGTAAGACGATAGGGACAGCGGACGCTTATGGACAGCGTCTCAGTGGCTAAACTCGCTAGTTGCGTTATTCGTTCTAATTAGGCGTGCATAACTGCAGTGTCACAGCTAAGGTCAACAAACCAGCCAAAATATGTAAGGCAAACAATCCATAAGCATACATTTGGAACGATAAGGATTGGCTCATAGCGAGCCCCGAATTTGCGCAGGGAAGCAAGGAGCGTACGCCAACTCGCGGTAGCTAGAGGTGTTGATGGTGAGACAAGCAACTGCCAACTGCAGCTACTGGATTAAGAATTTCAGGCACATGTGGATACCTAATTGTCACGGAATGATTCACCGAACAAGCTGCGTTGTGATGCAAAAGGTCAGAGAAGCTAAAGTTTGGATCTAAATGATGGCTCCAGGCAAGCTCCGGATACGCTCAGCAACGCAGAGAGACTACGACTATTAGCTGCTGTCAAGAAGAGTTGACGAGAGTAAGGTAAACAACGGATAATGACGCTAGGAGTAAGGTTAGCAGTGGCCAGAACTGGCATTCGCAGGAAGCCTGCAGTTACTAGTGGATACCTAAGGTACACAGAATAGGTCATCAAACCAGCTGAGCGGTGAAGCAAAGAGTCCAAGCAAATGTAGGTTGTAGGGAAGGGGTGGCGACTACCGAGCCCCGGATATACGTAGGTTTGCGGGGAGCCTATGCCGACTAACTGCTGCTAAAGAGAGATAATGGCTCTAGGAAAGGTAGAATTAGTGGCTGGTGTAGCCATATCATTAAGGCGTTTGGGCACTAGTGGATACTAACTGTCAATGAATAAAGCAACAAGCGCGCAAAGCTCAGAGAGACAAACATTCTTAGGATATGGTCTACAGAACCACTTCACTGCCCGCCCGTCTATACGGCAGCGGAACACAGACGGCGTACCGGCGAGGTATGCGCTGCCGCGAGTGGTTTCAGCAACCGTGTCTGATAAGGTTCCTGTGTATTGGTTGGTGCCAGGGTGTCGCAGACAAGGTGTTGCGCCGACGTGGTGAGTATACAGTGGTCTGTTACTTTGGTTGAGAAACTTTAGCTGTCTGGGCCGTATGTGGCGTAGGGATTCAACACAGATACTAATGCAGCTGTTTGCTTGCCAGTTGCTTATTTTAGAATGACCTGCGAATTATGCCTAGCACGTTCTAATGCTTATTTCGGATGTCGGGAATCAAAGGCAGTTGCTCGTCAAGCATGGTACTACCTAATCATGAAGACCCTTTCCGACGTTCAGGAGATAGCCATCGTTGGGAAGGTGTAGATGCCGATGGCTGGTACTTCATACATGGAGAGTGCATGTTGCTGTTGCACAGGCCGTCGCTAGTGCTCGCGGCAAGCAGACCAAGTGGCCATGAGGAAGGCAACTCAAGGCAAGCAACGCCAAGAAGACGGGTACTACTGAGAACGTAAAAAGAACTGGAGCAGCATTGATAGTCAGGATGCACTCAAGTTCCTATCCGCGCGCTTGCATGCTGTTTCTTTAAGTTAGGTAGTGGGTTAGCTACCATGTCTTTGGGGTTATCTCTTAACATCAATATTATGTCTGCTAGAAAAACCGTTTAACCTGCAAATAGAGCTTAAAAGAAATCCGCTTAACTTCGTTTGATACTTCCATTGTGCATGTGCATTTTATCGCTTGCTCTGCCATCTTCATTTTACTGCCGATATAATGATAATAGAGTTATATCATGTGCCATATTAGCGGTATATATACGGTGTTTCCAACCCACTTTATTGGTTAGTTAATGTGATTGGCTGTTGCTATACATCTTTGGAGTGGCAGTGCGTGGTATGCAGCTAGACTAGGTGCTTGGTTGGCGGCATCCGGTTTCGGATTTGCCTGTCACTGTGGCAAGCCACAGGACGCCTGCGCCTACACAGGGAACGTGGATGGCTTGCGCTGCACCACCCACAGCTCCATCTACACACAACGTATCCAGGGTAAACCCGAAAGAATAAGACCGGGAGGCATGCGGATGGGAGCCACGTTTCATCAACGGAGCCGGCCCACACTCCTTCACAGACAAGCACAAACACGCTGTATTTGGGGAATCAACCGCACACAAAACTCTGGCTGGACCGTAGTCCGCTCCACGCCGAGTGCATGGAACCACTGTTCGAGCCTAATACGGCCACAAGGACCGTGCACCCGTCCCCTGCAGTAACGACCAACTGTCTGCTTGAGCCAGTATAGAAGAGGTAGTGGGTAATAGACAGGTAGGCACCTTGTCAACATTCACATCAAGCGCAGCCACACCGGGGATATCAAACAGCAGCCAATCACTTGACAGAGGGAGAGAGAGACAAATAAATTAGCTCCATTAATGCTTAAGGAAACGATGACATAAACCTTAAGTTAATGAGCATATGAAATAAGTTGTTTACAAACGTATCCTAGATAAGTGCACGAGGTCAGGAAGTATACTTTACGAAAGGCCACAAACACAAAATTGCTACGGAAATCGAATACAATTGGCCTAAGCGAAGCGTGCAAGTTAATGGAATAGAGTACAGGTAGACATTTATGTGATTAAGAAAAGCATTTAGGCAAAATTGAAAACTCGCCACCTGAAATAAAGAGACTTAGCATGCAAGCACGCGATTAGTAACTCGAATGCAGCGTACCTACAAACGCTGCGCCGGTGCTGCCTACGTTCTCTGCAGAACCCATCGTCGCTTTAATAGTAGCCCTGGTGGCCTCGCTCATGGCTTACTAAGCCTGCCTGACTAAGGCACTCGCGACCATATGTTCTATAGCACCGTGCGCTTGATGTCGATGGAGAACAGCCCATCGGTGCTTGCCGCTTTCGTACTTGCCGCTTCTTCTCTGCATGCATGAGAGCTTTTTCCTGCACTTCAGCAACTGCCTTCTTGATCAGATCGCGCCATGCACGCCGATCAACCGCCTTCGATTCCCATGATCTGCAATCAAGCTTAGAACGTGTGAGGCTCACTTTAATCATGTCCCGGTAACGTAACTTTGGTTTCCCAGCATGCCGCTTTCCAATACTCAGTTGACCGTACAAGAGTTGTCTCGGTATCCGCGTTGAATCTATACGGCTCACATGACCGAGCCATCTCAGGTGTCTCAATAAAAGTATGCAGTCCACTGCATACGTCCCACTTCGGCGCAGCACCTCGGTGTCTGCAACTCTGTCGCCCCAAACGATGCGTAAAATTCGTCGCAGACACTGCTGCTGGAACCGCTCGAGATTTCGCACATTCCGACGGTACATCGTCCACGTTTCACTGCCGTATAGAAGAACGGACAGCACCATGGACTTGTACACCATCAGCTTCGTGCTACTGGTAAGCTGATGGTTGTTCCACACTCGGTAATCAAGCTTCCCGAATGCCGCTGCCGCCTTCGACACGCGAATACGCAACTCACTGGGTAGCTGCTGATCAGTCGACATCACACTCCCAAGGTAGCAAAAGCGGGAGGTGGTTTCCAATACTTCAGCGCCAATGCTGATTGGCGGCAATATTGAAGATTGCACCCCCGGTGAAGGCTGAAAGAGACAGACAGTTTTGCTTGTGTTGATGGTGAGCCCGAATTTGGCCGCTGTCGAAGCCTGAGCACTAGTCATGTGCTGCAACTCATCTGCGTTGTGTGAAAACAACGCACAGTCGTCAGCAAACAGCAACATACGGATAGTTGTCTCACAGACTAGAGTTCTCGCACCGAAACGACGGATGTTCAGCAACCCACCATCAATACGGTGCTCCACACGAACACCGTAAGCACAAGCCGCATCAAAAGCACAAGACAACATTGCATGAAGATATATATTAAACAGGGCAGGAGCTAAGACACAGCCTTGCTTCACACCAGAGACAACTGCAAAGTCATCCGAGGTCTCTCCACTCAGCTGCACCCTCGCTCGCATACCACTGTGCAGACATTCAATTAAACTTACAAACTTACGCGGGCAACCAAACTTACCCAACACCAGCCACAATGCCTCGCGGTTCACCGTATCAAATGCCTTGGTGAAATCAACAAAAAGCGAGTACAATGGCTGGTGTCGTTCTCTGCACTTCTCTTGCAACTGACGAACCACAAACACCATATCTATCGTGCTGTGACCCGAACGGAATCAGCATTGCTCTTTCGCCACGTTAGGTTCCACAACCTAACTGACGAGGCGGTTGAGCAGGATTCGGGCAATCACCTTGCCCACACAACTCAGCAAGTTGATGCTACGATGATTCGTGCAACATTGCTTGCTCCTTTTGCCCGTGTACAGTGGTAGCACAAGGGCATCCTTCAGTTCAGGAGGCACCTTCTCCTCAATCCATATGCGTTGCACCAAGTGGTGCAGCGCAGTCAACAACGCGGGTCCGCCGTGTTTCAATACTTCCGGCGGGATCCCGTCCGCTCCGGCACATTTGCCGTTTTGCAGCTGAGCAAGTGCTCATTGCGTCTCATCCAGTATCGGCGTATCCGCCAGATTCGCCTTTATATCGGGCTGCTTCAGGCCGTTCAACGTAGGCCAGTCGATCGCTGAACGGTTGTTCATGATACCGTCAAAGTGTTTTCGGCAGATCTGCATTATGTCCGCAGTCTGTGTGCAGGTAGCGCCTGAACTACCCTCGATCAGTGTCCTCAGAGGCTCCAGTCTCGGTCCATATACCGCCTTCAATGAGTCAAAAAATTCCTTGTGTTGGCGGCGTTCGGCGTAGCATTCCATCTGCTTCGCCTTCTCCGTCCACCATGCATTTTTAATGCGACGGAGCTCTCGGGTCAGTCGCCGTCGAAGTTTGCGAAACTGACTCTTCTTCCCCAAGTCACTGGGGTCTGCAACATGTGCAGCAAATGCTGCATTCTTCTTCGACACCAATGCGCCGATCGTCGCATTGTTCTCATCAAACCAATCAGGCCGGTTACAGTTTGCGCGCCCGATGGTCTCCTTGGCAGCAGCTGTCACCTGGTTGCGAATGTGGTGCCACAGGTCGCCCAATGTGGCTAGGCACTCCACATCACACAGGCGTGCAGCCATCGCCTTCTCCAGCTCAGTACGTTTCGCCACAGTACCGAGGGAGAGAATGTTAAATTTACACCGATTCACGGCGGGAGTGCAATACATCGATTTACAAAAATATATGTACAGTTTGGTCCGAACCAATTTATGATCAGGGCCACACTCAGCTCCACGCAGTACACGTGTCATGCGCACTTCACGGATATCACGCTGACGTACGATGACATAGTCGAGCAGGTGAGCGTGACCACTCCGTGGGTGCGTCCAAGTTGCTACATCACTCGCACTCAGTGCAAACCGAGTGTTCGTGCTCGTCAGGCCGTGAGTGGCACAGTGAGAGCAGCCTGTCACCGTTAGCATTCACTGAACCAATGCCATGCGAACCGACAACATCTGTCCACACCGATGCATCACGCCTAACGCGTGCGTTGAAACCACCCAGCAGAAATACGCGGTCGCTCCTCGGCACAGACGGTATCATGGAGGATAGCTGAGTGTGGAATTGATCACGCGTGTCATCAGGATAACACATGGTCGGACCGTATGTGCTTATAAAAGTAGCAAACATACCTCTTCCGAGTCGTAGGCGCACGGTCATCAGTCGCGCGCTACTGCCTGTTGGTTCAACCACCAGCTGGCCATGGAGGCGATCGGATATTGCAAATCCGACCCCATGTTCACGTGGTGCTGAGGCGGCGTTGCTCACCCAGTAGAATGTGTGGCCAGCCCCTGCTTCATGCAACTTACCTTGCTCAGCGAGCCGAGTTTCACTGAGCGCCGCAATATCGATGTTGTAGCGAGCCAGCTCCATCGCGACCAGTGCAGTGCGTCGCTCTGGGCGCTCGCTGCAGTTCCGGTCCAGTAGTATGCGCACGTTCCAGCATCCGATGCTGAGTGCTTTACGCGCAGGCATACGATTACATTGGTGGGCAATCGCACGTGAGGTGGTCGTTGTGCTTCTTAGGTTTGCTTGAGGGACTCCGCCCGGAGCCTTTGGCTCCATAACCTATACTAGTTTCGTGATACCGCTGGTCGTTGCTGGAGGGTATGGAGTGCACGGTCCTTTTGGCCGTGCTGCGATCGTAGGGTGGTTCCTTGCACTCGGGTTTTGTGAGGCGGACCACGATTCTGCCACATCCTTATGCGTTTGCGTCCCAACTACAGAGTGCACGTGTTCGACAGTGAAAGAGTGTGACGACTCTGTTGATGAAACGTTGCTCTAATCCATATGCTACCCGGTCTTATTCCTTTAGACTTACACAAGGTTTTTGGTGCGTGGATTGACCTGTGGGTAACGTGACACAAGCCACTTATGGTAGCTGTGTAGGGGCAGACGTCCTGGGGCTGGCACTGGGGTGGCCCACCGAGCTAGGCAGATTCGGAACCGGATGCCGCCAAGCATTATGTAAATAGGTACTCATGCAGGAGCAGCACCGAACCACCGAGTCGGATACGGCCCTTGTGATCGTAATGACCGAGGTGGCCTTCAAAGAGGGCCGAGGTCTGAATAGAGATTGCTGGTCGCAAGCCAACAGCACAGGAGGTGGACCAAATGCCACTTGGAAGTCCACGGACCAAAAGTCTACCAGTCGATCGGCGTACAACACCGGAGCCACGCTTTAGCTTTGACAGTGGGTGGGCATTTCCGGGAGTTCGTGGGGTTGCTACCGCCCGCCTCAAGCCTAGTAGACCCTAGTCAAATTTGTGCAAACCCGACATTACTTTTTGCGCCTGGCCGTTGTCGCATTGCGTAGCCCGCTACGGTCATGGAAAGCAAATTAATTGTTCCATACTTGTGTAGTATGTGTGTGAAGATTTTCTAGCAAATGCCAATAAATCTCTGCAGTCACACTGCCGTGCTGGTTCTGCGTTCTACTGCATTTTGTGTCAGGCTACCAGGTCAAAATCGCCGCGCGGCGTCCCTCAAGCAACCCTTAAGCCACTCGGTGCACTCTGAGTCGTGCGTCTGAGCCAAGCGCTCTGCCAAACCCGAATCGTGAAACTTGTTTATCATTCGATCCCTGAACACGGCAACTTGTTCTATGCTGGAATGCGAATAAATTAAAAGTAAACCATGAAACTTTTACACTGGTCCTTTAAAAAGCGCTTGTTCAGTGTTGCATTTAACCTAAACCTAAAAGAACGCTGTAAGTATCGTCGGCATGAAGCACTATGGGAGCAACCTCTGAAGCAAAACATGCTGTTTCTTGGCTTTCTAGCTGAGCAACCTCTAGGTAATGACAGTTGGGTGACACTGGTTAATCCCGTTGCAGCAAATAATTTGACTACCGTTTTCTAGAACGTAGTGAGTTTTTGGCCAGCAGGCGTCCTTTTTACAAAACGCCACATAGGTTCGGTTGACAACACGGTAACATGGCGGCTGATACACGCCAATATATAACGTCACTGCCTTTTCCACTTTTGGTGGCTCCCACCTTCACGAACGTCTTCCAGGTTGAAGTGGCCTTTTGATACATTCATAAGATGTAGAAAACAGCAAACAAAGATTCGCGTTCAATCACACTTCTCAAGTTCCCTCATCGTCTACACTAACACATGCAATTACATATACGGCAAACAAATCTAGTATAGTACTATTTAACTTGTTATATTTCCATACCATTAAAAGCCATAACTGTTTATATTAGCATCATCATGCTTTCGCAGGCGTGCCCTGCACTGCCAAGCGTAAAGCCGCTATTTAATTATTGTTCCAACTTGCTACATTAGAAATCGTACTCTTACCTACGAAATTTAGGGCTGCTGCAAAAGAACGCACAAAGCCTCCACTGCAAATATTACCCTCTACTCCTAACAAGGTTTGGAGCACTTCTCAATATTAAAAATACAAATATATTAGCCGTCCGAATACGTCAGATGAACCTGACGACCGTTCTCACCATCGCGCTATAAATACAATGGGGTATGAAGGTGCGTAAATAGACGCAAACGTGTGAACTTGGTTGCATAGGTCTATAGTGAAGATATTGAAAGTGCAATACGGTTGCACCGCAAGTAGAACAAGTAACACCATGTAGGCTCTGACACATACTAAAGAGGTACACTTATATGATCAGAATAGCTTTTACTGAACCTCAAGTTAAGCCGAGGAAATGTTTTAGCCACGCAGGTTATTTGAATATTTAGAAGTACCAAAAGCTTTCGGTAATGCAGCATAATATAAATGCAATAAAAAAGGGCGAGCACGTTCGTGTGTATCCAATCTGTTAATTGGCAGGAAAGGTATGCTAGACCGTTAGATGCCGGGAGTTGTTCTGATATTGCTTTGTTGTCTTCACGAATGCATTTCATACAGTCCCACATAAACGGTTGCTTAGTAAACTCCGGAGCCTTAGCGTTTCTGTACAGCTTCCACCATGGATCACTGGTTTACTGGGTGGCCGTAGTTTGCAAGTGAAGTTGAATCAGACCTAGTGCGGTTCTGTTCCCACGATCAGTGCTGTTCCACTGGCTCTGCGCTTGGCTCTGAGACGTTGAAACTATTCATTAAACGCCTACCGTCGGAACTACAGACTACTTCATTGCTTTAGGTAGACAAACTAAAAATATGCTTGCAGGTAACAACACCCAAAGGCTGGCTGATTGCAAGCGCCGCTTAAGTAGTTGCGTCGCCTGTGCTTGAAACGGTAAATACCCATCTACGGTGAAATGTGCTCCGACCTGCTATTTGGTGCATCAGAGCCACTTGGTGCCTACCACATATTTGGTTTCTGAATCAACTAGTCCATTTGTAAAATACAATAAATAAACAAAAGTTTGTTCTCGGCTTTGCGAGGCATGACTGTGAGGGCATGCTCATATAACTACAATTATACCGACATGTCAGGTTAATTGTAATAGTGACAATCGGTGATTGTTCAGACTTCCCTATTTGAAACTATACAAATGGGATACATTAAAAATGAAGAAAGCCCATTGCCGTGAGTTCGGGCATTTTCGGATGGACACTCGGTCTGCCATAAAGTGCCACAAAAATCAGCCACGAATTGATCAAGTACTAGTGCGGATCAACTAGAATAGAACTGGTGAAGAACAAGCTCAGTAGTGCTTGCACCATACGCTGGATTTTTGTGAGTGTAGCGTATGGACAACGGTGAATGCACGGAAAAATACCCGGCGACGGAATATGCAGACAAGAAAGAGTCGAGAGGATCAATCATGGTAATGTATGGTCTTGGTCAGGCTGCCAGTGTGAACAAATTGGCTGTGCATTTACTGAGTGGCAAGTCACCTCGGCCACGTCGCAGCGTTGTTGAACGGACATTTGTGGCTTCTTATAAAAAAGAACGCTTGCCAGGGGAAAACCCAAGGCACCACGGAAAACCGCCATCGATTCATTCCAACGACAAGCCGCAACTGGCAATTCTTCGTACTGACAGATTATTGTTTCCGGTAGTCGCAGTCAGGATGCATTCATACTTTTCGCTGGCTGATGCATGATGGGAGCAGAACTGCATCATCCATGGGTTCTGTCACTAATGGACTGAATGACAAGGCCCGTTTGGTAGGCGAACTGTACAATGAACATTTTTGGAATGCTTTGTATTTGTCGCCTGTGGAACCGCGTAAAATGTCGTCTAAACGATGATTAGAGGAAGGAGAATGGCTAGAAGCAACAGTTTAGGCTAGTAAATGCCGCCAGTTATCCGGAATAACCAACCAAAAGCCCGCTAGGTGCACGTTTTCGGATTAAGAACACTGACATCCGCGGCCTAGTGGCCGGTAAAAGTGTGGTGGGCTTCGCCATCCGCGGTAAGTAAAAAGAATTGCAGTAATTTAAATGTCCGAACCCATTTGTTTTTGCCATGGTCTAAGGTAGAATTAGGTTGGGATATTACTAAATTAGGTGCTTAGCATAGGCAGGAAAACCTGCCCGCCGGTCAGATAAAATGTCCATGTCGACATTAAACGTCAACGATTGAGAACCGGGTAAGGAGTACGTGAAGAAGAGGCGAGCTGAACCCAATTATTCAAGCCTCAATATAGTGGCATCCATCTAACCTAACGAATAAGTAGTTTGTCTATCCGGTAAATAATAAGACAGTATAATAATTATCAACCCACTGCCGGGTAAAGGAATATAGTGTTTCTTTGAAGCGTTAAGGTCAATGCAGTGGACGTACCGTTGTTTGCTGGCCACCGGTTCTTTAGAAATCTCGAAGAAAAGGACAGCACCCAAACGCAGCTGCAAAAACAGACAGCAGCGATGAATTCAGAAATCAGAAAAAAGATCGCTCGCAAAGGTGCTTTCAATAATGAATCTCACATTATATGTATCAGTATGAACTAACATCTTAAGTACATATATCCCATAAAACGTTTAGATTAGCAGTACCGTGAACAGTGACGTCTCAGTGGACCGCGCGCTGCCGGAGAGCTTGCGGTTCATCCGAGAGTTTGGATTGGTTAGTAGATTGAGACTAAGGCGTTTACTTAAATTGGTGAGACTAATGGTTTGGGTCAGGGTTAGGAAGCAAGGAAGCTATGCTAATAAAGCAGGAGCAAATCCAACAAAATTATCGGGGAAACCAAGGAGTTGGGTATGCAGCACTTAGACCATATATGTCTCAATAGTATGAATGCAGTCGAAAAGCACAAATACGGTCAGCTAAGAATAGACCAAGACAAAGCAGATGGCCATCCATTAGAAAAGCAACCAGGGAGCGAGATAAGGAAAAGACAACTTAAGGATGAGAAAAGCTTTTAGAAAAAGAGTGAAAAACGCAACAGGGCTATCGAGGAAGTAAATAGTCCGATAGAACAGCCGAACCAGGAAACGTAACGTCTCACAATTCTGAGTAATTTCGGAGTGCAGGTGAGCGAGCAAGCGAGGCTGGATTGGTCGGCGCGTTGGGATTGGTACATTAAAGACACGAAAAAAGCTAAAACTATAAAGAGTGTACAAGTCTAGCAGGCCCAAGAAGTAAGGACAAACTAGCACTGTCCACAGCGCCCGTAACACTGAAGTCTCAGTTACAAACGTGTAGTTAAGTAAAAATAGACAGTTCAATCGAGACTAGATTACGGCAGAGCAGAAAGCTGGCCGTCCGATTAAAGAAGGACTGACAACAGCACGCGATATAAGACAAAGCAAGCGCTGGGGTGAGAACGGTTTGTTCATAAAGTGTGGAAAAGACAACGAAGCTTTTAAGGTCACGTAAAGAGGTGTATGGGGCAGAGCGAACCAAGAGAGGTAAGATAGCAGAGCTATACGTGAAATGGATGATTGGGAGGCCGACTAGGTAAGAGTGGATTAGTCGTCGTGTTGGGAGTAGGACCAACGATAAATTAGTAACAATAGGCTATAACAATAATGGGTGAACAAGTTACATGCTCCAAAGGTTAGGGAAACTTAGTGCTGAGTGTGCAGATCCTATACCGCTTAAGTTTCGGTAGCATGGCAGCCGTCAGGAAGAAGCGGACTCTTCAGGTGAGATAAGATCACAGCAGGGTAGTAAAGCTGGTCATTTGGTTGAGAAGTAAATAAAAACAAAAGCAATATAAGAAATGTTTAGGACCTGGGTGAAAAGGGTTTATTGCTAAGGATTGTGTAAGTCTAAAAGACCCTCTAGGTAATGTATACAGATCCAATAGATAGGCAGAACCTAGAGGGATAACGCCTTAGAAGCCCGAGTGAATTTGGTGAGCAAAGGCCCACCAGGCGGGACTGGATTAATCGGCGTATTAGGATTATAAGTGCGTAGGAGGTGTAAGATAGGTTATACCAACAATGAGTGCAGAAGTCTAACAGAATTTAGAGGTAAGGGCTACCTACCCTTGAGTCTACAAAGCCTATAATGCTTGCGTTACAGTTGCAAAATAGCCGTCAGAGACAAATAGGTTGTCAGCTGAAATAAACTCACGGCACGGCAGTAAAGTTGGCCGTCAGGTTGTAAACATGATGAAAACACAGGGCGCGATAAGAAAGAAAAAGTTAGGGTCGGGATGAGAATGGTTTATTGCTAA
This sequence comes from Dicrocoelium dendriticum, assembly GCA_944474145.2. NCBI lineage: Eukaryota > Metazoa > Platyhelminthes > Trematoda > Plagiorchiida > Dicrocoeliidae > Dicrocoelium > Dicrocoelium dendriticum. The sequence goes on along the minus strand of OX104068.1, from coordinate 3,144,565 downwards.
AGAGTGGAAAAGCCCAGGAGGCTCTTCAGGTTATTTACACCAATTTTTATTAGGACGGACGAACCAAGCAAGGTACTAGGAAATGGGCTATAACGATACTGAGTGAACCCCTTTAGCAGGCTCTATACGTGAGGGAAAAATAATGTTGATTCTGCAGTGTACAGATTGCTTAATTCTAGGTAGCAAGAATGCAGTCAAAAGGAAATAGGCTGGTCAGGTAAGACTAGGTCACGGCAGGGCAGTGAGAGCTGGTCGTTCGATGGGAGAAAGAAAGAAAACCTAGAGAGTGATAAGGTTAGGATCGGAAGGAGAGTTTTCGATAGGGCGTGGAGGATCCCACAAGCTTTCCCGGTGATGCTAGCAAAACTTTGGGACTGCCGTACCAAGAGTTTTAACGTCGAGGAAGCCTGAGTGAAATCGGAAAAAATTGGCCGCGCTGGCAAGAAGGGATCAGGCTGCGCGCTGGAATATCACGTACAATAACGGCAGAGAAAGAACTGTAACAACAAAGGGTGAACAAGTCTAGCATCCCTTCTGTGTAGGGAAACCGGTGCGTTGAGCCTGTGTGGCTTAGACCGCTTAAGTCTGGGTAGCATAAGAGCAGTCTGAGAGAAAGATGCTAGTCAGTGGGACTAGAACACCGCAATGCAGTGAAATTTGGCACTCCAGTTGAAGGAGAAGTGAAAACAGAGCGCGATAAAATTCATTAGGGTCAGGAAGAAAAAGGTTTATTGACGAGGAGTGAGAAAGGCCTACGAGTCTCTCCAAGTAACGTAGACAGGTAGATGCGTCCGCCGAACCAAGAGCGGTAACGTCTTAGAAGTCTATATGTATCCGGGAGCAGGAGGCCGGTCGAGTAATACTGGGTTAGTCGGCGGCTTAGGATTAAGACAAATAGTAATGGTGAGCAGATGCTAACAATAAATGATGGTCAAGTCCAGTAGGCTTTAGGTTTAAGGGCAACATTTAATTCAGTCTGCAGATAATGTACCACTTAAGTCTCAGTAGCATAGCAGCAGTCCCAGCGTAACGGGTTGGTCACTGAGACCACACCATGGCAAAGCAGTGCAAGATGGGCCTCCAGGTAAAGGAGGAATGAAAACAGAAGGCGCGATAAGAAAAGTTTAGCGCCGCGGTGAGAATGATTTATTGATAAAGAGTGGAAAAACCCATGCGTTTTCCAGGTGTTTCAAACAGAAGTTAGGGTCAGCCAAACCAGCCTTGGCATACAGCGGTAGCAGCGCCTTTAAATGAGCCATTAACTTTTTCATTTAACAGCATTTTTCTTTTCTACTATACATTTAACGCAGTAGTGCAGAATTACACCTACAAGTATTTGATTTTATAAACTTCTAAGGTCACGGAGGCTCTTTACGCAATACAACTTTGAATATGCGCGAGAGATATTGGGCAAGATCTCCAGTCTATGTTCTCTAGACACCCAATCCTGAGTCAGTTGAAAGGAATGCTGAATAAACCTTGTAACGAAACCTTTTCCGTTTTTAACGAATACAAATCCCACAGTTTTAGGCTTGAATTTTGGGTTCTCTGCAGCATCAATGTTCTACACATTGGCCAGCTTTGCATTAGAGTGGGAACCCTATGGTGAATATACGGTTGGCAATGCAAAATTCTGAAATTTTTAATGTGTCACTTAACAAAGGCGTCTCATTTTTATTTGCATTTCCAATGATTTTAACCATTTAATGTTCCTTATAATTCCGCAGCTCTTATTTCTTTCCATGTGCGCACCAATGGGCGAATATTTTTAACCGATGGGGCTACACGTTAGCCCATACGCAAAAAGCCACACTCATTCTCTCTTCCTAAAACACGTCGAAAAATTCGTTCAAACTTCTTGCTCAAGCGATATGCCAAGTATTGAGCAAGGTTCAAAACATAGGCAGAGCGTCAGAATTTGCAGTGCAGTGCCCCAAGGATATAGAAGGATTACTAACTGTCCAACATGTGGCGGAAGTCCTTGGCATCTGCATTGCTGTAGACGAGTTCTGGCAACCAGGCCCTGATCATATATATTCATGTTTCCTCCCATACACCGCATACTATATCTTCCAGTAATACAACAACAGTGTTTCTAGCCCATTCGTTCCATTTGCCGGATCTATCCGTTCAGATGTCAGCAGGCCCGAACGCCTCTTCACCTCATCTCGAGAAGATCGCTGGCATTTCCAGTTTTTCATAGATTTTTTACATCCTGACCCCGTGCCTATCAACTCCCACCCTCTGCTTGCAATCCTTTCTCAATTGGACAGATAACTCTTCGCGTCTGGCTCTTATCTAGCCTCGTTTGACCAGCCTGCAGATTTCTGACGGATTTTTAGACATCCAAGGCGGTAACAAAACGGCTCTGCAGTCCCAACATTCGCTTCCACTTCTCATGGGATCTATGCTCAGCATGCTAACTGCCTATTCATATCACCCCATTTGTCCCAAAATGCTGCTTTTCTGTTGACAACCATTACTTTTATTCCCGCTTTACTTTAGCGGCATAGCATAACGTTGTTGACCAAACCGGTCTTGTCTGAACAGTCTCCTGCGTTCTGCTCTCTCCCGAACTTTTTAGGTCCAAATGATCTTAGATATGCCAACTTAACCTTCTGCACTCTCACCTCAGTAGCATAGTTGTTCATCTATGCTAGCCTCATCTGACCAGCCTCTTGCTTTCTGGTTGCTTCCGGACATCCGAGCCGTAAAGGATTTCGGCTCAGTAGTCCTAAAACTTTATGCCCCTCACCCTTCCTTTCTTTCTCGGCGTACTGGCTACCCATTTCTGCGCGACGCTGTATAATAGTTAACTCAATTACACCGCTTGACATTTTTATCTTTGTTACTTAACTAGGAAGATACATCAGCTACTGAACGTCGTTGGTATTTCCAGTTATTATCAATATTACCACTTTTATCGACTCTTTTCGTGCCTTTCCGTGCTTTCTATTGTATTCCATCTTCATTTGACGTTAACATACTTGCGTTTGTTTTCCCTGTCTTCCTACCATCCTAACAAATCAGGACTGAGCAACATATTTTCTCTAATCTACACATCTGGTTCTTTGCTCCCTGGTGTCCCACAGAATAAGCATATACGCTTTAGAACCCCCAAACACTTTCTGCCTTTCCTACATTTCTGATGTGGAACAAACATTTTTCACTACTGAGCCGTGCACTGATCGTTTGTCGTTTTCGTATGTCACTGATGCTACCTGCGTATACGAGGTATAATAAATACGTTACATGTTATTGGATTACAACATTTCCGTCCTTGTTGAAATTACTGAACTAAGTTTCGGAAGAATTCTATTGCTCTGTCTGTGTGCCCGTTTGGTTCGTCGCCATTTTCTAGATATTTTAACAGTTACGGCGTCGAGCACCCAAGGAGTCATCCAGAACTGCGCCGATACTAGAGTAGGAGGCGCAAAGTTCCCACGTCTGAAAACAAGCAACAGCTAACCTCCCGCTTATACGGCCTACCGACCGTTCAAATGATTGGGTAGGTTGCACTGATAAACTGTATTCCCAAGCTTAAGCAATTGGTTTAAATTCCCCTAACAATATATCTTACACATATTCTTTATCTAAAGCTTTTCTGTTGACTTCGGAAAGCACAGTCTCCGGTCGACGCAAGTCCAGAACGATTGGGTTCGGGCATGTTTGGCTACTTTATACTTTGGTTTAGCTGCAACTCAACACAAGCTATTTACCCAGCTTTGCTTCTTCCTTTGACCACAGATATTCTAAATTCCAACTCAGTTTACAACTTACCACGGGAGGTCATTCGATTTGTTTTCGGGAAAATTTCTCATCCTTCAAGGCTTCCACAACACTAAAACATAGTTCATTGGATATCCCTCGGAGAATTTCCGTAGGTTTGCAAAGGCTCAACATATTATATTCAAAATAACTTTCAATTCATGATCCACAAATCGGGCCTAGCCCTTCAACCAGTACAGCACAGGACTCAAGAACGAAAGGGGGCTTTAGCCTAACGCATTAGGCGGAGGAGAAATGGGACGCATCGTGACTGCTACTGACCGAGAAAATAAACGCCCAACAAGAAGCAAGCCAATCGCAACTTGCCTTTCAATGGTTTGGCGGCAGCGTTCCGGGACACCGTGCGTTTTAGCCTGGCAGGCCTCCCTACTATAAGAAGTCACGAAGGTCGGTGTAATAATACTGTAACTCGTAGAATTTGACTCGCCACCGAATAAAGTCACAGCCTATAACTGCAGACTGGCACGTAAACTGACGTCCCCATTTTGGATACCTTCGGTAAACTGGAACTTCTACCTCTGCCTACGCTGTCGGTGCTTTCACACATAAACTGTGGTCCCCTTACTTTCGACTATATCACCGTTGCCCATTGCGTTACATGCGCACGGACCTAGTATTATGCCACATATCTCTCGATCCAGCTCTACTATGAGCTTCAAATTGATCATTTAGGATTCAGAATCTAGTATTAGCGTAGGAATGACTTCGATATTTGGCAGACCGATTAAGTGCGTAGCAGTGTGTCCTTATCTGGATCCAGCCCAATAATTACTCCACATTTCCACCAGTGTAGAGCTCAACTTGGGCAAATATGAACAATATTCTACTGTCGCTATAATAATTGCCGTAAAATGGCTGTACAGTTGCGTCTATCTGCGCATGCCTCCACGGAGCGCCTTGTATAGTCGAGAATAAAACGTGACGGCTAAGCGGGCCGAAGTAGTCTAATAATGCATAAAGTAGTTTTGGCTAATTGAATCCTGTTTTCATATAAAATTAACGCAACTACAGCTCTGTGCAATGTTCACAACACACAAAATCAAGGAGCTAGCTATATATATCCGCTGTATACCAAAAACGACCGCAGTTTTAATTGCAAACAAGGAAGATATGCTCATTATTTCTTACTCCCATGCAAGGGCATAAGATTAATGAACATATTTAGCTGAGCACTTAGGGGCGCAACATCTAGCCAGTCCAGAAATATACCTACTTTATTTATTTATAAATTATATACAGGCTTGGCTCGTGCCCCCGACCTGCGCAATACCCAGGACACCCTGAGGAAGCAGCAGCAGTCAACGAGAGGTTCTCTGCAATCAGGTCGTTTTTCTAAATGACTCCAGTGGCCTTCAGGCTCTTTGACATTTCCCACGTGCGACATATATACCAGTACAATTTACCTGCGGCCTATCGCTTTACGAATGCAGAACATATTATTATTATAAAGTCCAACGTCAGGGAGCTAAATCCTTCTCAACGCTACTTAAATTGCATTACACTCAACGTATTGTACAGGTAACAATTTTAGCCCGGTAGTACCGTCAAAGTCGTGGTGATCTACTTTACACCATAAGGATCCAAAGAGGGGAGATGGCGACTGAACTGAATTTCTTTGAGCTCTGCGCTGGTGGCTCTACTTGTGGTCACTTTTTATAACATTTACACCGACGAACGTCCGGATCCACTTCGCTCTCACCCTAGTTACTGGTTTGACAAAGACGCGTACAGTTTCCCTGATCTGATCATTAGCTAAATTAAGGAACGTTCCAAAAGACTGGTGGATTCTTATCGGCTGAGTATGCAAGGGTCCAGCGTTTTATGCTGCGATTGCAGTGATCCCTTATGAAAGGCTGCTGTGCTACGTTCCGCGCATTCTCTGATCTGAACGGGCAGTGGTGGGGCAGACACAGGATTTCCTTTCTGCTCTCTAACACATGGATAATTAAAAATAAACAAGTTATTTCGTATGCATTAAGGCATCTCAAATCGGGCTTGATGAAACATTAATGTGGTATTTTCGCAACATGATCTTTTCTTTGTATAAAAGGCGCTAATCGCACTATATGCTAAAGTTATCGGAAAGGCGGATGCACCGGACAGGAACGGCATCGCTAGTGGTGTGGCGATAGTCGGAGTTAAAGGGTCTATAAATGCGTACCATATGCAGTGAGGACGGATGGTAGAAAAATGGAAATGTCCTTTCACTGTTAATGATCAAAAAATATTGAAATGTGGTGCAATGTCGCCCTGGTTAACTTGCTAGTGTGAAATTGTGGGCAGAAAAGTTAATTAATAAAGGGACACATCCGCCGGATCGCACTACTGCTAAACGGACGTTTGAGGCTTTTTGTAAAGGAATCACTTGCCAAATGTAACCTTACCACGTCCTGAAACAACGCGGTCAGTCTGTTTGAATGTTAACATGTAACTAGCAATGTATCTTACACACCGACTCGGAGGGTACTATCTAAGCCACTCTAATAAGGGGCCGGCGCTCTCAACATAGGCGACCTTTTGCATCAAGGCACTACGTGGTACACGGTCAACCGACTACAGCTTGTGAATAAAATAACCAGCATAATTTCCACTAACTAAGGATAGGGTCAACGGAAGCTAAATCCCATGAAAAACAGGAATATATTTTCAATAAGCCGTGTTGTGAGTAATTTGTTAGGTCTTGTGCTTTTAAGAACTCAACTAGGTTTTTACCGACCTGCCTCGTCAAAATTATGCAGATAACGGAAGTGTGGCTGATAGGATGGTTATACCTAACGTTAGGTCTGGACTCTGCCTTGGGACGGGACACTACAGTAGCGGTTTGCCAAGCTTTGTCTACTTTAGCCGTTTTAATAAGGACATGAACCGATTAAGCAAACCAAGGGGAACATCTGGGCTTCCAACCTTCAGTAAGATGGAGGAAACGGCATCAGGTCCTTCGTAGTTGGATTGTTGTGTAATCGCCAATGGCTTTCTTACTAAACATAAAGAGACCATATCTGAGAGTTGTTCAGATGTCAGGATGGGCAAGACAGGTGAAGGGGAATTGTTGGTTGTGTTGTAGGGTGAGTAGAAATGGTCGGTTAGTACTTGATCATTTGAGATTTGGCCTTGAGCGATCGAACCGTTTGAGAACGTGAGAAAGCTCAACTCATGCATCTCGGGATTTCGTTGCTACCTTAGTCTAATCAACTTTTATTATTTGTTGCTGCTGGACAGTGTACACTACCCCTTGGCTATTCGTGATAAGTGGAGATAATTGCAAAGTAAAGTAAAATGATGGTTGTCCCCAAATCAGAGAGAAGTCGTTTGTCGTTACTTTCTGTTTTCAAGGAGATTTTACTAGATGCGCCCCGTTAACCTGTAGGCAGCCCATCATTTATGAGGCAATTGGTCTTTGCTTTTCAATCGACAAACTATAGCTCGGCATGTATAGTTGCTACTGTAAAACACGTTGGCCGAAACTTTGTGCTTAGCGGTTAGGAAGAAGCTGTCCCATAGGAAGTTTTAACGACGAATGCCAAAAGTTTTCCTTCAGTATTAATATGTTCACGGTACAACTACGGAATTTTGACGTGTTAACAGAGTTTGAGGTGGACGGTTTGTGTGGAAAAGTGACCAAATTATGATCGCTACCAGAGAACTTCCCAGTTAACTCGGCCGGTGTGTCTAGGATGCCCTGTGTAAATATTAAATCAAGGAGATGACCGTCTAGGGTAGGTGACTGAACTGCCTGGGTGCGGCGATTGGAACAGATGACCGAGGCCACACTGCCGTACTTTTACCTGCTGTGGGGGTATCTTAAACAGCATTTAGCATGTTTGAACAACTAGCTTTGATTTTACAGTTGTACGATGCTCAGATATGTAGAGAAAAGTGTTATGTAGGTGGCCTACAGCTGCTGTGTTGTTGTTTGCTTGGATGTAAACGCAGCCAGCGGTATCTGCAATATTTTAGGTCGAAATATAGATGGAGGCTGAGTTCGTGCTATTGGCTAGATTCGGGTCCTGCTTAGGAATTTGTGAATAGCTTCTATGGCGTAAAGAATATACTGGCCAACAATTCGGCGGTCCGTAAGCAGCTAAGTGCTTTTTATCCGGCAAACTGGCATGCTTTGGACTGCGTAGTTTTGCTTAAGCCTATCCCACTAGTTGGCAAAACGTGTGGAGGCCAAAGTAGGTTAATTATTCAGAGTGTGCAGCTTGTGCAGAAGAGGAAACCGTAAAAGTTATTGGTGCTGCTCTGGCTTGAGTTTTATTTACAGCTTCCCTAAATACGGGGGTACTGAAAGCAGTAGTGTATGCATCGCTTTACTGTGAATAATGGGGTGGTCTGGAGTCTTCTAGCTAGTTGTACAAGTCACTTGAGTAGACTCAGTTATATGTGCAAGAAGAATGGTGACTGCCGTGGGTCCACCAAATGCACGACAAATTGGGGTGGTGGTGCTGTTGGGTGTGTCTTTATGCGCCAACGGCCGTGGGGGTGCCAAGTTTGGGTGGAGAAGGATGGTCCGCCTTTTCACGACACTCACGTTCCCAGTGTATACAGCGACGGAAGAGAAGGGTTGTGTACATGAGTTTTGTGACCAGTGTCATTAACGTTTCATAAAATTTTCCTCAAACAAGTTGGCTATGTCAAGCATATTTGTGCGCGGGTCTTAAAGCGAACAAGTTGCTGGAGGGCCTCCTGTGGTCAATGAACCAAAAATGTGCAGTTGCCTCCAATTGCCTTTACGGCCTCCGTCACGGAAATTTCTTCCTGGATAACCAGTTCTGCCGGCGTTCCCGGTGGTGTATGTACAGTAGCTCGCTTGATGGCAGTGTGAAGAACGTGGTTGGACCTGGGTCTGGGGCTGTCGGTGTACGTTTTAGGGCACGGGTAGCATCCAACTCTATTGGGTGCGCACTTCATTTGTGTTGGGTACAGCTAAAGAAACAGCTGGTGGTCTTAGGGTGGTTGGTTGTGACTTGTTGCGGCAGTCACCGTTTCATACGTTAGTTCCCACCTGGGGTATCTGGTTGAGATCTGAAGCAGTGTATTCGCTTGTTGACGTCCTGCTTGGTGACGGACAAAGTTGGAGTTCTCAGACAACGTTCCGTCAGCCATCAGATCAATATTTGGAATGCTCACGACAACATGGCGAAACAAATCCCCCAGCAGCCTCGACATCAGTAGAGTTTTGGTGGGTATGTGCGATCCCACTTGCGTTGCGAAGGTTGGCGCGTGGTGTCGGGAAGATTATCATTGATTTTCTCTTAGCTAAAATAGACGCTACTGCGTCATGGCCTACCATGAGGTTGGCCTGCTATGGATTTGAACTTTGTAGAAGACGAGTTCATTGGTCGGCTTTTTATGAACCAGCCAGCAGCCGGATTGCCGCCGAATCGATACATTACTAGGATACTGTGCCTTAGATATTTCGCGTAGCCGCACAATTGTTTAGTGTGTTGCGGACAATAGACCGGCTTTAAGAAATTCAAGTTTTAGGGCTTTAGTGTTGTATCTGTCGGTAGTATATAAAACTAAAGATGCGTGACCTTGTAATTCTCTGGTACTTGCCAGCAGCTAGGTTGCACACAGGCTTACGAGCCTTCTGCAGATTTGGTGAGGGTTACCTGATATTTTCGTCATCTAGAACACAAAGTTAGGCGAAACGGCAGTACTTTACTTGAGGTACAGTTATTTTCGTGTGTCTATAGTTCGGCCTTGGCAGCAGCAGTTATGCACGCATTCTGGAGGCTATGTCCGTCGCATAGAATATAGGTTGTTTTATTTCGCAAAATAAATAAATAAATATTGTACCCCTGAACATGCAAACCTCGTCCGTGAAAAACTAGCAGTTTGAGGCAACGGTGCAAACCATTGGTAGCAAGGGTAACAGCGACCGTATAAAATTGTTCCTACGTCTGTCGTGAGACTTGAACAATGGCGGTAATGTGAAATAATCATTAGGCTATCGTGAGATAGCGACCTGTTTGTATGGACTTAAGCAGTCTGACATATGTTGCAGTTATACAACAGCTAACATGAGCTCAAGAAGACTGAACGTCCGATTGAAGAGCAATGAACGGACAAAATCGATAAGGATGCAATAACCTACCTAGTTCGTTCTTACGTAGCGCAACGATTAACAAGGATATGGTAAAAAGAATGAGGGTAACTGCGAAAGTCGTCGCAAAATTGATGAGAGTTTACGCAGGGTACAAACATATAATGAGTGTTAACGGTAGACAAACGGACCGCGTGAATTCAAGGGTAGTCATCTGTCAGGGCGAGTTACATCCGCCAGGTAGCTGGGTAGTTAAAGAAACATTTGCGGCTCGCGGATCTCAGTGGCATAGTGCTTATGGTGTCAACCATGAGTCACTAGGCTCTGAGTTCCAGCCCAACTCAGGCTATCTCCAACTGATGAGTCCCAACCAGGACGAAACCGCGGTCTTAAGGTGCCAGTGTTGGGGTGAGCAACACTATAATGATTTCATTTGTGGCTTTTTATAAAAAGAAAGCTTACCAGGCGACTACCCACTACTACCCATAAAACTGCCGCTGATCGGTTGATGGGAATTTGTAATTGGCTGCGCTGCTCGTTAAGCACTCATTTGCTTGTTGGTTTGCTGGCGAACTGCGCACCATTGCTGCGCTGGCTGTTTTTTAGGCAAGTGCCTATTTTGCTTCTGGGTCCTTTTCTGTCCTGAGCGCAAGGGTGGACCGGTTAGTAGGGCAAGAATCAATTATCTTTTGAATAGGATGTGCTGATAATCTGCATAACCACGTAAAATATCCGAGGGAGAGCCAATGAAATATGTCCTAATATTGTGGACGACTCGAATGATGGGATCCGGTCCCGGAAAAGCAAATCAGAGGTCTTTCCGCGGTAAGCCGTAAAGTGGAATGAATATATAGACATCCACGGCCAATTTAATGGTGAAAGCGTGTTGAAGGGTTTCGGATGAGTGGCAAGCAAAAGCAAGTATATAATAGTAAAACTTGGCCTGACCCAATTGTCCTGGTCTTGTGTCCGCAGGATAACGTGCTCACCCAACTCAACAGGAGAGCTCAAGTTAAGGTGTATGGGAAAGTTATAGTGTTAGGCAAACTGAATCTATTTGTTGAGACCTCGGGAATATCGTATCCTTGCCTAGTAACGTAGCATTTGCCCGGTCAGTAAGTGGTAAACGCAGCAAATAAGCTTCCACCAGTTTCCTGGTAAAGGAATTTTGTGCATCGTATTGTAGTAGTGCTGCAGCTGTGGACAGTTCCTGGTGCGCTTGACGCCGTACCTGTGACAATTTCGATAAATAAGACGAATAGCAAAGCCAACCACACAAAAGCTGGAATACAGTCGATCAAATTCAACATTGACTGCACTGTTTTACACATGCACCAAGTAATTTTATTAACTTGTTGCAAATACACGTGTACCATAGGCGACGAAATACAACGAGAAGCAAACAGACCACGGCTCAGCAGAGAATGATAGTTAGTTCCAAATGATAGATTGAACCGCGGCAAACAGAGTTTCAGGGCCCATACCGCGCCGAGGCACAAACTATGAGGCACCCGAAACAGGCGGACGTGACCTACAAAATACAAAATCTGATTTCGCTTAGAAGCGGTGACAAAGGAACGTCGCTGCAGGCATCATTTTGTAGAAATATAGAAGTCAGGGCGGAACAACACATGTAAGTTGAAGTCAAATAAATCAAAATAAAAACGAGCGCGCGGAAAGAAAAGAAAACGTTCGGTAAATGGTTCTCTATTCAGGAGAATTGGAAAGGCTAATAACGAACTACAGATGAGGATTCAAACTTGTTATTAATAAGAAAGCTGAATAATGCACAGAAATGTATCGTGGCAAGAGTTACAGCGTGTTGCGCCGAAAAAACGGGGTTGACATCCCGAACAAAATATATGGATGAAGGGCACAGTGATAAGAATACAGAATCCATTGCGTTTAGGTCTCCGTTGTCTAGAAAATGTAAGGACGTAGGAGAATGATAAGACGAGGCTAGGTTAGAGCCCGCTCCGAAGCGTTACACGTCCAATTAAAAAAGGCATACCAACAGAGAGCGCGGGACGGCAAGAGTGGGAGCACAAAGGATAAGACTATATTGAGGAGAATTACAGAAGCCAACAAAGCTCGCAAGTTGTTGTGAAAAGCACTCTCAATCCGTCGATGTTTTACCGCTAAGGTTTCAGTAGTCTGAAAGCAGGAGCCCAATGACGCGAAAATAGAATGTCCGCTCCCATAAGAATGTCAGAGATTTTAATTTCGCGATGCAAACAAAGAGCGCCGGGAGAAATACATACGAAAGGAGGACTAGGGAAGTAATATTATGGATCGCTTCCAGCTACAAATGCACCCGAGTTGTGCGTTAAAAATCTGCTTCGGCGGCGCCGACTTAATTACATCTCAATTTTGCGACAGACCAAAAAGCAGGTGACCTTTACGCAAATATCAGATAATATTAATAATACAATTAGTACGCTTCAGAAGATTACAAGAATCAGTAGTAAATGGAATACAAGCATAAGCCTGAATTTCGTATTATCTCGAAGGGAAAAAACAAAGAAAAAGTTTAATAGGTTGCAGTGCAAAGGCAAGCTAAGCTAATTTATGGTTGCATTCACTGTTGTTAGAAGTAGGACCACTACAACTGCACGTTTACAACTAATTGCTATTAAGCACACAAACGAGTCTAATTCAGCAGTCTCAAACTTGAGTGGTAGCGTGATGTACACCTTTAGCTTTGGGGCCGTTAAAGTTGTTTCTTAGGGAGGTCTAACTGGATAGGTTTTTCTTTGATTCGCTGGAGGTAGCCATTCTTCATAAGCGTTTTGGTGCTTAGCTCAAGCGCTTCAGGCTGGCAGTCATCGGAGCGGGTACGTCTGGCCGGGGTTAATAAACTGCTTAGAGGCGGTTAGGTGCCCTCGGTTGGAAGCTCGTGGAGCGTAGGTCTCGGTCGGACTAAGTTGGCTTCCGGTATACCCATCGCCTATGCAACGCATTGTCCCTACGGCGCATGAGAAGGACGGGATGCGGAAGAGGCCAATAAGATTCGAATTGAAATGTCACCTGCAGTTTGAAGTACACATTGTTAAGTTGATCTACTAATTGTTCGAGTTGCATGGTTGGGGAACCAAAAGCAAGCATATCCTCTACATATCTTTAGTAATGCGGCAGCTGAGAACTCCCTTTACTTAGTTTCCACACAAGCATCAGCATGAAAATTGGCTAGTACCGGGCACACCGCTTTGATCATAGCCACACATTGCCCTTGACCGCGCGAATTTTGAAACTTTTCGTTTTCGACTTTTTGTTTCTTACATTGACGTTATGCTGCCATTCCGTAGAATAGTTGGGCTATCCGGCTTGTCATGCTATCCTTTTTCTAGGGATAATGAACTTGGGCAACAGAGTTTGAATAAGTAACCAGTACATAACTTGGAGCGCCACTCTGGCGTTAGATTCAATTAAGACAATGCGGGCAAGGCAGTTGGTGCACAGGCCTGCTGTGAAATTGACTAAACTTTCTCAATCACCACCTGATAACACTTACTCAGCCCCAACTTCTGGTTGCAGGATAACCCTATCAGATCGAATGGACTAGGCACATGATATAATTAACTTTCTTGGGATTGAATTGAACGTACTCAAAGGCAAACTCTGTACTGAGTGAAACCCTAGCAAAATGGTTGCCACTAGCTCTGGTCTCGGGAATCACACAGACCAATGATATGAATGAACTCAAAGTAGCAGGGTAGTTACTTACACACATGGCTAAGGAAGTTTCCAAACGAGTTGGCTACAAATAATATTATGATATTCAATCTTCCAGACAGAACAATTAGCGAAGAGAAGCACTCGCTCACCCATCTCTGTAACATGACTCCTGACTCATTCGAAAGTAAACGTCTACGAAAAACATCCAATGAAATTCGTGCTTATACTTAACACTTTTAGAGATCAAGTACTGACAAAGCCTTTAATAGCAAAACGATTCGTTATGCGAGGGGCGGCCACTTTAGGGCCTATCGTGATCAAGCCGTACAAAACCCCTCTACAAACATCATTTGCATCAACCAATAAACTGCCGCCTAAGCAAACGGCGGAATGTTCCCCTGCGACTGGACTTGCTACCTCACTCCCAGTGGGCCTTACTCCGTCCCAACAGCATGTGGACCCAAATGTGACGAAGGCCTACAGCACTGAGCTATCTTAGTCCAACACAGTGAAGATGCTAACCCATTCGGTAGTGCACTATGAAGCTGCTTTCGTTCAAGGTGGGACTGACTGACGAACTATTCCGACATGTGGGACACTGATACCGAACCTCTGAGATAAGGTATTGGCAACACATCCGACGCAACTATGACGAGCACCCCACTGACGACTAAGGAACTCTCACGCAACCGTCCAAAACAAAGGCGCGTTAAAGTCTGCCACTTGCAACTCTCATGTGCCGAGATATTTACACAGAGAACGTCCCAACAAAAACAGGCAACCCCGCACACCGTGCTACTTACCAAATGCTCATCTCAGAATAGACAGCTTGCACCCTTTTTAAGGCAACCTCTAGCAAGCATGTACCACTGTGGGAGACCATGACTACGAACAAACGAGTGCCCCCAGAAAGTCCAACTTGCTTCCAAATCCAACGGCTCGCCATATAAAGGCCAATGTCCTCAGCCACAGCCAGAAAGTACGCGACTCCCGCCCCAAACTCGGTAGCGCTACCAAGAGCAACACCACTGTCCCACTACACCGCCCCCGGCGAAACCAGTCTTTCAACCCGAGTCTGACCAATATAACACGGTCCGCTTGCAAATCCACACCCTACTTCCTAATGCCGCTATTGCCACGGCGCCACCAAGCTGACGGTAACTATACTCAATTGCACGTACCCAGCTACAAACCCGCTTCTTATAGAACACTCTGCGAAGTAACGAAACACACCGCCCTACCCTCGCCTGCAAAGTTTAAACGCCCGCGCCCTAAATGCCCAGTGGTTACTGAACTGCCTAACACGTTAGTACGCATTCCCGCTCCATTTTTATGGAATATGGCGGGCTACGGCTGGCCACTACTTACAAGACTGTTAGACAAGACTGTCTCTACCATCTTTAAAGGATCTTAAACATCCCACGCATGTGCTTGAGCAATCGATACCAACCTTTCAACAACTTATGTAGCCGCCCACTTATTAAAACTAATTCCAGAACTAGAATGCGCTATCCGTCCTTATCACCCTAGGTGCACCTGCTTAAGCATCCCCCGCTGCTTATCTAAACCGCCTCGTCTTAACTGCAACGCAGGCTTTTGCTTCCCCTAAGTCACTTCTTGCCGCACATACGAGCTTGCCTTCCAAGCATCCAACCGACTATCTGACCAAGAGACCCACCCTTGCAAGCAAACATGTCATCAAGTCTCTCCAAGTCTTCGAAAACTATACAGATACCGCAGTAACTAACTCAGATCCGGAAGAAGTATGCCCCTCTGGGCTGCACGATCACTGTACTCCATCTTTATCTTCTACTGCTTCCGTACAACATACCCCTGCGAATACCCCAGTCTTCGCCAATAACCTTACCCACATCAACGAACCTGTCTCATCTGCTTCGTTTCAGCATAGTAACCAAGCAGTCCCACTCCTACAACCCGACATGCTCTATGATAACTCGGACAGTATATAATGTCTAACCTCTGTAACCGTATAAATCATATCACTCACTCTGAGACAACAGCAACTATACCCACGCAACCCCTCAGATTACTTCTGGCTCTGATAATGTAGCAGATGCTCACTCATGCAACGGGGCGCTCACTCTACTTCTCATTAACGCAAGGTCCAACAAATATAAAAAGCATCTCATCAACCCGTCATTATCCTATCCGGCCACCAGATAGTGCTCATTACAGAAATGTGGCGCGATGCTAACACCAGACGCACAGCTGCGAATCCCGGGATACACCTCCTTCAGCAAGACGTACCAACCACCGTGGTGGCGGATGCCTTATCTTGGTGCGTGACGATTTCGGGGCGCCATCAATTCAAGAACTTCCAAGCGGCCCTCTGGAAAACTCGGTTTGGATTCAGACTAGTAGGGGACAGCACGATCTCTCAATTGGCTGTATGTGTAACCCTCCACACACTAACAAAATCGGTAAACGCAGTCCAGTTGAACTCTTCACGTAAGTATCACTATTGCCTACCCACTATAAGATAATCGGTGGAGACTTCAACATGCCACAATGGCCTGGAAAACGCAATCTGCGCCACCCAACTACCGTGTCTTTATGGACACTACACATGCGTTTGGATGGACTCAACACGTGTATGCACACACTAGGCACAATAACGCCATAGATTTACTTTTTACAAAGGGAGTTGCATATGCAGCTGCTAGCGAGATTGACAATCGTCCTGGATGCGAGCACAAAATAGTAAAACTCTCTTTCCAACTACACGTCACTAGTCCCCCAGTGGCTAGACAAGCATGTTATGTTCGGCCCTCCAAACGCATCTACTGGACACAATTTGCTCTACTTCTGAGATCCATCAAATAAGGTGTATTTCTTTTAGCTACAGATGCTAACACTGCCATTTTCTCTACTATACGGAAACCTTACATACTGTCTGGATATACATGGACCTATAGCGAAACAAAAGCAACGCAGCCTCCAGAAGATGCAGCTCCCCCTCGCAAACTACTCGTCAAGCTCAGAAAGCTACGTTCAGAGTACAGAAAGATCCAAGACTACTTCCTTCTTATTCGCATCAAGGAAGCTAGGCTGGAGTGGAGAAATTCACTAACTACCGCATATCTGTCCAAAGAACACACTGCCTTAACTCTATCAACCATACCAAACCCCACAATACTTTGATGAGGTGCAGAAGCCACCCCGCCACAACTTTGATTAACTTGATAATTCGTCCCGACAACTAAGTTACCAGTAACCTAGCGGAAATATGTGAGGTCACAAACCGCTACTTCTGCGACTCCTTCACCTCTTCTGACCTGACCCTGCCTCTTAATATTCCTATGTAAACCAATGAAACCTTACGCGCAGTAGCATTTGACTTGCCTACCATCACTCAGGAAATTCAGACCCTCAACTTATCCTTCCACGCCGGACGTGATGGCCACCCACCGGCTCTTCTACAGCTAGGTAGACTGGATACCGCCGTCCTCCCTCATAACAAAGTTTTCCATTACAGAAAACATGGAACGTTTTCCGCCGCTTGGAAACATGCAGTAGTCATGCTAAGACACAGAAGGGAAAGCCGTCATAACCTAGTAAACTATTGACCCATTAGTCACACCCCATTCGCTTCACGAGTGATGGAGAGGATCGTCAAGGAAGAGCTCCTACGGTTCTTGACTCATGGTAATCTCATCACCAAATCCCAACACGGTTTTTTCCTGTCTAAATCCTATCAAACATACCAGGTGGAGTTCCTGAACAACGTTACTTTCATGGTTGATTACAAGAAAGCGCTGATCAGCATCTTCTTGGATATGAAAATGTTCAACCGAGTCCCTCATAAGGTACTGCTAACAAACCTAACTTCTTACGGTATATCGGACCAGCTACATTCTTGGTTCTTTTCCTGTCGTTCCTGTCGAACACAGTCGGTGAGACTGGGCGTCTTTGAATTCTCACCGAAACCAGTTACAGGTGGTGTGTTCCAGGGAATTGTATTGGGCCCTATACTCTTGCTACTTTACCTCAACGACGTATTTCAAGTCCGAGTGTATAGAAAGGCGTACCTGTTCGCCGATGGTATCAAAGCCGTATTCTGCTATTACCTGGGTAACCTAAGGAGCGGTCTCCTCCGTATTAAAATTGAACCGGAAGCCTTAGAATCTTGGTGTAACCTACGGAAGCTTGAGTTCTCGCCCACAACGTGCAGCGCCCTGTGGTATAAATGCACTGTACCGCCCAGTGCACGAAACCTGAATGGCGTCTCCATAGACAACTTTCAAACCGATAGGTTTATAGGTTCATATAATCACAGGATTGTAGAGAGCAGAAGTAATAATCCTTTGGCGGATCCATTGCTTTCCGATCATTGTGTGGAGGCCGCGATTTGACGTTAAGCGGCAATCCACAAGGGAAGTTGACAACTACACTGGAAGCTGCAAGGGCCCATCGTACTCTAAAGATATGAATTTAACGTTCGCTTGAGCGATTCCGCATTCTGCGCATCGACCGCCTGCTTCGGCAAGTTATTCCAATCGTTGACTACGCGAGTTGATAGCGAGAGAGCAGGATGAACCCGGAGTCTTCTGGGTTTAAACAGCATTCAGTTGTGGTCCTGAGTTTAACTTTTGCATTGGATTAAAAGCACGTTTGCAGCTCCATCCCCATCGCTCCTCTCAGGATGCGTCTGGTGAAAATCAGGTCACCGCAACGTCAACGATAATCCAGGGAGAACCGATTCATCCGCTGAAGTCTCACGGGATAAGGCAAGTGCCGTATCGCCAAGAGGTGTTTCGATCCGCTCCGTTGGACCTTCTCAATGAGGCCACTTTCGAACCTGGTGAGAGGGAAGAGGGCAGGTAATCCGTATTTGAGCATAAGGCAAACATGGGAAGTAAACAATGGTCGGAAGATCTTCGGAGTCAAACCCGAGAAGACTCTTCGTGTGGACACCTCGTTGGCAGCAGCAACCATTTGTAGCGTGTCCTGTGTAGTCCGTAGGTCAGATAACGTCAACACGCCGACGTCTTTTTCAAGGATTGTGGTTCTGCGCAAAGCTCTACAATTGTGGTACGTCACGAAAGGCTCAGGAGCGTCAATGGGGAGGGTCGAGTACTTATCGCGATTTATGGGCAGTCGCCATTTGACTGACCACCCATGTAGCGTATCAAGTTTAGCCTGGAATCTTTCCGCCTGGTCAACACAGGATACGTCCATCCACAATTCAAAGTCGTAATCGTAAATGAAACAATCCAACTGAAGTTCCGCCGGGAGGTCATTGCTGACGATCTTAGAAAGTACTGGGCCCAAGACCGATCCCTGTGGAACACCGCTAGGCATGAGCGCCGGAGGGGAGTAAGTCGCGTCCACGTCGGCTTGCATGGTCCGGTCATTCAAAAAGTCAGCGAGCCAAGGGAGAACGTTCCCAGCAACAGCAGTTAGTCGTAGCTTATAAAGGAGCCTTTACTGAGGAACCCTGTCAAAGGCCTTGCTAAAGTCGACAAAAAAAACATCCAGACGTTTCTCGGCGTCTAATTGTTTCGCCCGTCTTTCACGGGCCACAAGCAGATTAGAAGAACTGGAGCGCGCCCGCCAAAATCCCTGCTGCGCATAAGGTGTGACGTTTAGGTTCTCGAGGTGAAGAAGAAGTTCCCGCTTGAGAATCCTCTCCATTATCTTGCACAATATTGATGTTAAACAGATGGGTCGATAATTGGCAGGGTTTTGACCATCCACTCTTTTGTGTATGGCATTAACAATCCCCACTTTCCAAGCGATCGGGAGCCGACGAACATCAAGGGAATGTAAAAATACAAGGCAAACAGGTGCGGCAATGGAATGGGCTACAGTCTTAAGGAACAGCGGATGCAACACAAGACTACCTGGCGAGGCGTTCGGATCTAATTCCCGAATGCCTTTGGCAACAACATCAGCGCTCATTTCTACTTGCTCCAACAAAGAAGGGCGTATTGACACCGCGTCACTGGGAAAAGGCGTCTCAGTCGAGTAAACAGACGAATATTGCATGGCCAGAAGACTGGCTTTCGCAGCATCATCGACAAATAAACCCACATGCCACACGGAATACAGAGCAGGAATACCACTGCCTGCTCTGGTACTTCTCTTCAGGTAAGAGAAGCTTGCCTTGGATGTTGGCTTGGATTGCATGGCCAAGCCCAGTTCTTACTTTTGTCGTTTCTCTCGCTTTTTCAGTTTGCAGATATTCCTGGCACCTGTATATTCCAAATAGTCGGACACGGAATGCGTGAGCTTGAATCGGACCCACCGCTCCGTCTTTTTTCCATCAGGCACCTCAGGTCTCGATCAATACATGGAGGACCTCTGGCGATAGGTCGTTTGTAGACGGGCGAAATCATTTTGGAGTAAACGAGGCTCCACTCATGGTCCAACTCCAGGGTTTGGGTACTGTAGCACCTGTAAATCTACTTACCTTTTATTGTACATTCCTTTCCTATTACAACCAATTCTCGTACATTATCCTTGTATACTTGTTTTGATTGATAAACAACACACTTTTTGAACCACGCGGGCAAATCGAGGTGTTCTCTCTGTTTTCTTGTGTCACGGATTTTATGGCATTGTCGTTCACTACGTTCAAACCTAGAGCAATATTCATCTACAGATCTCGTTCCGTCTCAACTGGTTTCACCAACGTCGTTTGTCATCCATCAGAGGGAGCTGAGGCAAGAGGACTAAGAAGTTTTATGTGGTTGGACTTCTAACCCACGTCAACACCCTTCTGTAAGCCATGTCATTTCTTATCATCATTTATTCTTCTTTATTTCTCTTTGGGTCCGAGTCCACTACATAATTGGTGACCCCGAACTTTTTCTTAGTACTTCATTTTTTGCAAGCTCAGAACTCCCAATATTCTTCTTTTGCACGGCTACTATGGAATCCAAACCTATTTCAGGTACGGTTCCCTGTGAAAACCATATTTCCTTTAATTTACCTGTTTTTGGTGCATCTAATCCTCGCGTTTGGTGCACGCAAATTGAGGCATATTTCCGTTGCCGTAGGATTACTAGACAAGAGACTATGTTTTCCTATGTGGCTACTCAGCTCCCTACGGATATTGCCACTGAGGTGATCGATGTCCTAGACCCAACGCCAACAGAATTTCCTTACGATGCCCTTAAAGCTGCTCTGTTAAAACGCACGACCGCTTCCGACGAGTCTCGCTTAAAGCAACCCCTATCTGGTGTTGAACTCGGCGACCGCTCCCCATCTCAGTTACTGCGACACATGAGAACTTTAGTTGGTAGCCAAAAAGTTGATGACTCAGTCCTGCGCCAAGTTTAAACTAAATGTCTACCACCTAATACCGTCCTGGTTTTGTCCGTCCAAAGTGATGAAACTTCGCTTGATAAGTTGGCTGAACTAGCTGACAAGGTGCCCGAATGCTTTTTCAAGCATCCCATTAATCAGGTCTCGCAGCCTACTAAAGCGTTTCAAAGTACGTCTGTAATGTATAGGCTGCAGAACCAGATTGAACAGCTAAGCGCCCAAGTTTCCGTCATCACCAAACGTCTTAACCACCGTCGAAGTGTATCACCTGGCCGTAACACCCGTGCTCTAACCTCCAACCGTGACCAACTGAATCGTTTCTGTTAGGTTCACAAACGATTTGGGGATGCTGCACGTAACTGTAGGCCGTGGTGTTCGCACTCTAAAGCCTCTCGCTTGCAGGATCAACTGGGAAACTCGCCGGCCAGCCAGCAATGGCGACAACTACCGCTGGCCAACACCATAGTCGCCTTCTCCACGTGTTTGCCAACTCAACCGGCTACCGTTTTCTCGTCGACACGGGTGCCGAAGTTAGCGTCATACCCGTAGGTACACACAAATGCCAACTTTCTACGGGATATGTCACACTCCAGGCGGCCAAAGTTACGAAAATTCAGACCTACGGTCAGAAACTGTTAACCCTAGATCTGGGACCCCAACGTCGACTACCTCGGCTTTTCTTAAGCGCCGACGTTCAGAAGCCCCTACATGGCATCGATTTCTTGACGAAGTTTGGCATCATCGTTGATTTCGGAAACAGGAAACTCCGTGATAGCGTCACCTCATTTACTTTCTCCGGCAAGGTCCTCGCTGTCGACCCGATTGGCATTCGTTTGGCTCTGTCTTCCGACAGCAGTTTACTGCTCTTCTGTGCAAGTTTCCGTCCATTTATCAACCGATCAGCGACGACTTTCAGCCCAAACACGAAATCCGCCATCACATGGAAACTAAACGCAATCATGTCACCGACAGTCCACGACGTCTTGCTCCCGACAAACTCGCCGTTGCCAAATCTGAATTTCAACACATGATGAATTTAGTCATTACTCGTTCATCGAATAGCCCATGGTCATCCCCATTTCACATGGTTTTAAAGAAGTCCACAAGGGAGTGGCGACCATGTGGCGACTATCGCGCTCAAAATAACGCCACTGTTCCAGACAAATACTCAATTCTCCACGTTCATGACCTTTCCATGAGTCTATACGGGAAACGCCTTTTCTCTAATATTGATCTAATCCGCGCGTATTACCAGATTCCGATGGCCTCAGAAGACATACCTAAGACCGCAATCACGACGCCATTCGGTCTTTACGAGTTTCTCCGTATGCCGTATGGTCACCGAAACGCTGACCAGACTTTTCAACGATTAATTGACCAAGTCCTCCGTGGTCTTGATTTTCTCTTCTCCTATATCGACGACATTTTGGTGTCCAGCGCAACCGAAGAGGAACATCTGTCTCATTTACACCAGGTTTTCTAACGTCTAGCTCATTTTTGTGTCACAATCAACCCTGCTAAATGCATTTTTGGCACGCCTAGCATCGATATTCTTGGACACCACATCGATTCCCCAGGTATGCGTCCACTTCCGCACAAGGCCACTGCCACCACCCACTACCCTGTGCCCCAGTCCATAAAGAGCCTCCGACGTTACCTCGGTATCATTAACTACTTCTGTCGTTTTATCACTAACTCTTTCGATGTCTTAAAACCGCTTACCTATTTACTGCAGCGTACCCCGAGAAAGCTAATTCTGTCACCCGACGCTCTAGCTGCTTTCGAAAAAACCAAACAAACGCTAGCAATTGCGACTTTGCTGAGTCATCTGAACACAGACGCCAGCACCAGGTTAGCACTTAAAACCGACGCTCCGAAATCAGCCGTCGGAGCCGTTTTACAACAGGTCATAGACAACGAAGTCCAGCCTCTGTCCTTCTTCTCACGGAAGCTCCAGCCGGCTCAAACCAGGCACAGCAAGTTCGGCCGTTAACTTCTTGCTGTTTACCTCGCCATTAAGCACTTCCGCCACATCCTCGAAGGACGCCACTTCATCGTTCTAACTGACCATAAGTCACATGTCTACGCATTTAACTCGCCAGCTGATCGTTATTCTCATCGGGAGACAAGGCATCTTGATTATATCTCGCAGTTTACCTCTGCCATCCACTACATCGAGGGGCCAGGCAACATTGTCGCTGAAGCGTTATCCCGCACCGACATTCACCAACTGTCGACATCATCCATCCACTTAGAGGACATTGCTGCTGCACAAATCATTGACTCTGATTTCGACTCTGCTCGAAATAACAAAGCACTGAAGTTCGTCCAGTTACCCTTGCTTCACTGTAATTCGAAAATAGATTGTGACACTTCCACCCGTAAGCCGCGTCCATACGTCCCATTGTCGTGGCGGAAAATTTTCGATCATCTTCATGGCCTTTCCCATCCGAGCATCCGTCCTACCGTTAAGCTCATCACGGATCGCTATATTTGGCCAAACATAAATACTGACATCAGGCAATGGGCAAAATCCTGTATTCAATGCCAAAAGAGTAAAGTTCACCGTCATACCATTACCACTCCAGGAACTTTCTCACTTCCGGACGCGCGTTTCAAACACGTTCACCTGGATATAGTTGGACCATTGCCTCCTTCAAACGAGTTTACGCACTTATTGAATTGTGTTGATCGTTTCACAAAATGGCCGCATGCAGTCCCATTGCTTGATACCTCAACCGAAACAGTCGCTCAAACTTTCGTTGAATCGCGGGCATCTGTCTTTGTTGTACCTGCGACCAGTACCACCGATAGCGGACCACAGTTCACGTCTACCTTGTTTCGTGACTTAAACCGTCTCATGGGATGCAACCACTTACGCACTACCGCACCTCTCCCTGCTTCTAATGGGTTGGTGGAACGTTTCCATAGAAAGTTGAAGGCAGCTTTAACCGCCAGCGCTACGTCCTGGTACGAAGCCTTGGCTGTCATACTGCTCAGTATACGCAGCACAAGCAGGAAAGACAAGGGCTGCTCTCCTGCCGAGTTTACCTTCGATACAACGCTCCGACTTCCTGATGAGTTGATCATCGATTCCAGAATCACCGGTGAATCTGATCACACTTCATATGTCGCCCGGCTTAAACATTATATGAGTCAGCTCCAGCGAACGCCGACGAGATGGACATCACGCATACCTCAAGTTCATTAGGATTTACATTCATGCCCCTTCGTATTCCTTCGCGTTGATGCTGTTCGCAAGCCCTTGCAACCGCCTTATGAAGGGCCATGCAAAGTGATTTCGCGACATGACAAGTATTACGTTGTCGATCGCAACGGCACGCCTGATTCTGTCAGTCTCGATGGTTTGAAATTTGCCTACCTGGATGATAGTTCCAGCTCCACTCCGATTTTCTCATACTCAACCTCCTCTGCTACTGATCCTCGTACCGAATGTAATCGTATGCATCCAACGACAACTACGCCTACAGACTCTACCAGTTTACCACAACCCCTACAACACATACTCGTTCTGGTAGGGCTAACAAAACTCCTGTGCGTTTCCGCGGCTACACACAATAATACTGTCGAGCGTTTTCCCTATTTCCAACGCTCTAGATGGGGAGTTCTGTAGCGCCTATAAATTTACTTACCTTTTATTGTACATTCCTTTCCTATTACAACCAATTCTTGTACATTATCCTTGTGTACTTTGTTTTGATTGATAAATAACACACTTTTTGAACCACGCGGGCAAATCGAGGTGGTCTCTCTGTGTTCTTGTGCCACGGATTTTATTGCATTGTCGTTCACTACGTTCAAACCTAGAGCAATATTCATCTACAGATCTCGTTCCGTCTCAACTGGTTTCACCAACGTCGTTTGTCATCCATCAGAGGGAGCTGAGGCAAGAGGACTAAGAAGTTTTATGTGGTTGGACTTCTAACCCACGTCAACACCCTTCTGTAAGCCATGTCATTTCTTATCATCATTTATTCTTCTTTATTTCTCTTTGGGTATGAGTCCACTACAGTATACTCCGGTACACAATACTGGCGGCCGTTTGTAAGCGTTGGTGGTCAACAAGCCATAAATTCCTGCGGAGGCTACCTTGGTGGTGGAGGGTGAATCATTGAGTCCAGAGGAATAAAACCACACAGTGATCGCTTTTACCAATGGGATAAATAATGGCTAGGTCGGTGACAGCTGATTGTGCTGGTGACAGTACAAGATCAAGGATATGGGTATTTGTCCTGCAATTATACCAGTAGGCGTTGTGACAAGTTAGAATAAGTTACATTTAATCGCCGTCTATAAAACAGCGAAATCAAAAGCGTTTGAAGCTGGAACACAATGCAGTTGGTCCCAGTCGATACTCGGAGCACTGAAGTCACCAAGTAATAAGCAGTCCTTGCCTCCACCATGCATTTTGATCTCGTCCAGCAGGCTAGCTCCGGAAACCAACGAGGCTGCGTAGACTACACCGACCATGAGAGGTCTGCATCCGTCATGAACACAGAACCACGGGGTTTCGAAGTCGCCATCGCAGCCACAAGTGGCTTCAACCAGCTGTGCCTTGAAGTCCGTCTTCCAGTAAAGTATCACGCCGCCCCCAGGTCTTCCTTCATGGCGGTCTGCCCGGTAAACATGGTATACAGGGTACTGCACCTCCGAGTCCTGGATATCCAAAGAAAACCAGGTTTCGGTGCAAGCTATAAGATTGGGCCGATTCATGGAGGCAGAAGCTGAACTTGGTCTAATTTGTTTCCGGGACTGCGCACATCGAAAGAAATTATGCGCAGTTCGTTCTTTAACTCTAACGCCCGGACATTATAAAGGGTGGTCTCCAGTGACATCTTGGCGTTTTTAAGCAAGCAAAAGTCCACGATATGTAGGTCCATCTCATCGTTATCACGACGACATCTGAGATCATCAACCGCTTTCTTCATTTTTACTCGATCCTTCGGAGAGCGGTCTCATAGTATGAAAAATGGTTCTCCTTTAAGACGCGGAGCTCGTCGGAGAATACGATGGAGTTCATAATCGTTTTGGCATACAACCTTTAAGGGACGGAACTTAGAGGTGTCCTCCATTTTCTTGCCATGGCGAAAAGCCGGGACTATGTTTATTCCTGGCTCTCCTTCGTCGAGAATTAAGGAGATCATCCGTTTTGGAAACTCTTGATCACCCATAATCCTTTCAGCTGGAGTGGTTTTGGACGACGCAGGAGCATTTAGGAGGATTAAGCAACGGTCACGCGAGGGTGCTTTGTTGTTATCGTGGATCTGCGGTTGATGGTGAGGTGGACCCTCCTTAAGCAGGTTCTCTAACTGACCGACTCTATCCAGGACTAGTTTCACCTGCGATTGTGAAGACAATGGTTTGCGAGTATCCAGGACTACTAGGAGACCATCCTTGTTTTTCCATCCTGTAATCTTTTAGAATGTCTGTACAACTTACCTTTGCTGTTTTGTTGATGAATTCTTTGACAATGTAGGCATCCATTAGTGACCAACATGCTTAGTGGAATGGTTACATTTGGCGACCGAAAGTATTACATAACGTTATTTTGTCGATCGTCTTAACCTCAGCACCTCTGTATAGCAGCAACTAGTGGTCGTAGGCTCCGTGCATCTGTGTGCATATGGGGCACCAGCTAAGAGCCACTGTCTTGTATCTTTAACCCTCTTTCCTTGGGACTAACAGCGTCACATACGTTTGCTGTTTGTTGACTCATTCTGGGACACCGTAGGTGTCCACCATTAACTAGAAGGCTTCATCCAAATGCCATTGCTGGCGACTGATACTCTCACTCCTAGCTCCATTAGTTGTTATTTATCTTACTTCTGACACCTCTGTTTAGCAGCATCCATTCTTCGTAGGCTCCAACTACCTCTACGCATATCCTGAGCCTGCTAAAAGCCACTTTTATCCCTGCAACGTTTACGCTGTGGACTGCCTACGTCACATGCAGCTGCCGTTTGTTGAATTATGCTGGGACACGGTAGGTATCCACTAACAAGTGGACGGCTTCATCCGAATGCCTTGCTAGTCGTCGATACTCTCTCTTTTGGTAATATTATCAGTTTTAGGTATTAAGCATGTCACCTCCTTTCAGCTAGAGTGAGTCAATGTAGGTAGCATACAGCTTTGCGTTAGGAGCCACTCCCTAGCTCTCAAACTCTTAGGCTCTCACCGTGTTGTCATTATATGACTTCGCTGGTACGTTGCCTGCTTCTGTCACTGTAAGTATCCACTTGTAATTAAAAGGCTTATTCCGAGTGCCTTTGCTGGCCACTGATACTCGCTCTTAAAGCGCCACCATCTGCTGCTCTTCTTATCTTCCTCACTACTTTGCAGTGATTCTTCGTAGGCTCCGTGCCCCTTCTGCGCAGACCTTGAGCTCGCTAACATTCACTTCTTTTCTTTCCATCCTACATTCGCTTGGCATATCTGTATAACTTACCTTCGCTGACATGTTAATGCATTCTCTTACCCAGTAGGCACACTGAAATGACCAGCCGTCTTATTGGAATGGTTAAACCTGTCCACTGGTAGGCTTTCCTAACGCCGCCATCTGTCGATTGTCATAAATTCGGCATCTCTGATTAGAAGCGGCTAGTAGTCGTAGGCACCACACATCTGTGATTATCCAGAACTTGTTAGGTGCAACTCCTTATCGCAGTAACCTTTATTCTCGTAAAATGTCTACATCCAAGCTTTCCGCTGGCTTACCACCAATTAACCTTTAGATCTCGCCCGCGGCAAACTATTTATTTCACAAATAAATTCTTATTCTGCGCTCCCTATCGTAGCATGCTATCTAACGGCAATTTTTGCCTCATACTTAACTGCTAGTTTGTGGATTACTTACTGGTACAGCTCTCTTGGCTCTACGCGGACGTTAGCAAACTACCCATACGGCTAGTTATCCTATGGGACATTCAAAAAGCAACCTCAGCATAAGCATCGGTGCACAGTGTACATGATGTTGTCTCAACGCCAAATGTTGTAACCTAAGGCTTTCACAATGTTTAGCACCACGCCTTTTCTTGCGGTCTTCTCTCGGTTTTCCCTTACTCTCCCTTAGCGCCGAGGTCCTGAAAATCTTAAAGACCTGGGATTGGACTGAGGAACAGCTTTTGCCCAAGACGGACGTACTAACCGACAAGGACCTACATAGTGCACGGTTGTATATCATGGCGGCTCTACTGCAATCATCAGAACGGTTGTCCAGTATGGAGAGCTGGAAACGCAAATTGTACATTTGAAGTATCCAGGCGGCAGAAATTTTGAATCTGCTCACCTGAGCACACAACAACACGACTATCCTTGATCTTCGCACTCTCAACCGGCCACACCGATTATGGTGGTCCTGATCAAACTAACTCTACAGCCAACAGAAAAAATTGAAAGGCATTTGACACGAATAAACGAATACGAAGTCAGTCATCAAGCGGCTTTCCAATAAACACTAGTGCTCAACGTGCTTTACGGCAGTGTTGCTAGACGTGGTGGGTTTTTGCCTGGCAAGCGTTTTCCATATAAAAAGTTATAAATGTCTGGTTGACAACACTGCGACGTGGCGGATGTGACCAGCCACTGAATAAAGTCAATACAATAACTACATACTGGAAAGTCGACTAGACGCATATTTCAATTTATTCCCAACCTGTGCAAGCATATTATGTTCTTTAACTACATGTACCGTTTCGCTGCACTTATAGTGCCTAGACCGTTTAAAATATGCACGATTGAACTCAAGGTACCGTAGTGCTACATAACTGCCTGCTAAACCTGCTCATTCCTGATTTAGTGTGTCTATATAAATTTTATAATAAAAGATTGATTTCTTTGTTTACTAAAGAAAGCTAAAAATGCACAGCAATGTATTGTGGAAAGGGTTACAGCATGTTGGGCAGAAGAATTGAGGTTGGCATGACAAAGGAAAGACTAAGGATAAAAGACGGTGTTAAGAATACAGAATCTAGATAGATTAGGTCTCGGATATCTAGAAAATGCAAGGACGTAGGAGAATGATAAGACAAGGATAGGTTAGAGACTGCTCCGAAGCATTACACGTGTAATTAAAAAAGGTTTACCAACAGATTGCGTGGGACGGCAAGCGTGGGAGCACAAAGGATAAGACTATATTGAGGAGAAATACAGAAGCCAACAAAGCTCGCAAGTTGTTGTGAAAAGCACTCTCAATCCGTCGATGTTTTACCGCTAAGGTTTCAGTAGTCTGAAAGCAGGAGCCCAATGACGCGAAAATAGAATGTCCGCTCCCATAAGCATGTCAGAGATTTTAATTTCGCGATGCAAACAAAGAGCGCCGGGAGAAATACACACGAAAGGAGGACTAGGGAAGTAATATTATGGATCGCTTCCAGCTACAAATGCACCCGAGTTGTGCGTTAAATATATGCTTTGGCGGCGCCGAAATAATTACGTCTCGATGTTGCAAGAGACCAAAAGGCAGGTGACTTTTACGCAAATATCAGACAATATTAATAAATTAGTACGCTTCAGATGATTAAAAGAATCAGAAGTAAATGGAATACAAGCATAGGCCTGAATTTCGTATTCTCTCAAAGGAAAAAAGCAAAGAAAAATTTTAAAAGGCTGCAGTGCAATCTAAGCAAATTTATGGTTGCGTTCTCCGTTGTTAGAAGCAGGACCACGACAACCGCACGTTTACAACTATTTTCTATTGGACACACAAACGAGTCTAATTCAGCAGTCTCAAAGTTGAGTGGTAGCGTGGTGCACACCTTTAGCTTTGGGGCCGTTAAAGTTGTTTCTTTGGGAGGTCTAATTGGCTAGGTTTATCTTTGATTCGCTGGAGGTAGCCATTCTTCATGAGCATTTTAGTGCTTAGCTCAAGCTCCTCAGGCTGGCAGTCGTCGGAGCGGGTACGTCTGGCCCGAGTTAATAATCTGTTTAGCAGCGTTTGCTTAGGTGCCCTCGGTGAGAAGCTCGTAAAGTATAGGTCTCGGTCGGACTAAGTTGGCTTCCGGTATACCCATCGCCTATGCAACACATTGTCCCAGTGGCGCATGAGAAGGACGGGATGCAGAACTGGCCAATAAGATGCGAATTGAAACGTCACCTGCAGTTTGAAGTACACATTGTTAAGTTGGTCTACTAATTGTTCGAGTTGCATGGTTGGGGAACCAAAAGCAAGCATATCCTCTACATATCTTTAGTAATGCGGCGGCTGAGAACTCCCTTCACTTAGTTTCCTCTCAAGCATCAGCATGAAAAGTCGGCTAGTACTAGGCACACAGGAGTACTCATAGCCATCTCAGCAGTTTTGCGCTATGAAGTGTGCTGGAATCGGAAAGCGTTACCCTCCGTGCAAAATGACGGGGACTGCCTCAGTAGGTCTGCCGGTATTGCTAGACTAAATCCTCCTCTTATTTCAGGTGGCATGTGTAATCAAATGTGTCTAGCAATTGGACATTAGTAAATAACGTCTGGACGTCTACTGAGCATATTACCTTGTTGGCTGGACATACTTCGTCTAAGGCTTTGCTTATATCAAAAGATTCCTTAATGTTGTGCAAATGGGAGTGCTGCCTTAGTGGCGTACAGACCCAACTAAGCAGCGTGCCAAATTGTACTGCGGGGAATTTACCGTCGTCAAAATGGGCGTACTTGCTCGCATTACTTGTGAGTTTTGGTAACCCGTACAGCTGTTGCGTCGATGAACCGCTCGGCTGCAAGTGCTTGTAGGTGGTCTGGTAAATTACACGAGGCAGAGGAAGCGGTTCTTGGTGTCGGCTTATGCGGCCCTGTACCTCTGTCAGACATTCTATCCGGTCGGTGCGTATAAGCTTGTTTTTGTCCCTCAGAACGTTTATTATCTTTTGTACGTATCCTTGCTTGTTCATGACAACTGCTTTTGGACCTGCGTCCGGTTTTAGTAAAACCACACCCTTATTCGGTTCTCGTGGCGCGCCTAAATAAAAGCTGGTAACCGCACAATTTTCGTTTAACCGTTCCAAGAATACTTTATAAACAATATTGGTCAGATAACTATATAACTATTTAAATGAATTGTATACGCCCGAATTGGTAGAGACACGCCAAAGCCGGTATGATTAAACTTTACATCCAATTATGCTTCGCAACCAACACGTAGAAGTGTAGAATATCGGTAGTAAGCCGAAGTTTGTACTGGCATGTTGCATTTTAAAATTAATCAGGGGAAATAAAGTCGTCAATGCATGACAACACGACGGGTCCTGCCGTGCATTAAATAAATAGTCCGGGCCTTACATGTGTAGCGAAAACGATACATGTAGGCAGGGTGTACCTTATCCTTGAACGGGTCAGGAAAATATTAAATTATGATTCTAGTCGACTTGCCAGTATATAGTTGTGAACAGTGACGTTATTCAGGGGTGAGGCACATCCGCCGCGTCGCAGTGTTGTTAACCCGACATTTGTGGCTTTTTATAGGGAGAACGCTTGCTAGGCGAAAACCCACCACGTCCTGCAACACTGTCAGGAATCAGTTTTCACACTAATGTATGACTGGCAGAGCAGCTTGCCGACTGATTTCACATTCGGTTTACCGCAGGCAATGAAATCCAATTTGCTATGTTAGATGATCTGGTATCTTTGGTCAAGGCCGCCGTAATGGCTGAGGCCAATGGGGGATGGAAGCTTCACGAAGCATAGTCTTTTTGAGTGTTAAGATGAGCAAAATTTCGGTTACTTGCGTTTGGATTTTGTAGGTTTATGTATACTTTTCAGGGGTGTGAAGGCGTCGTGTCCAGCATGCATTCCTGGCCAACGGTTATGGTAGTGAGTGCCACTGGATCCATTTGTTGTATAGTCGTGCTCTTTGTAAGTCTTTGTGGGTTGCTATGTCCTGTTTTGGTCAAACTCAGTTTCTCGGTTCAATCAAAGTTTCCAAGATGTCCCGGACCTAGGCGAAAAAGGAAGGTTAGAGACAATCAAGGCCTCGAAGATCCGGCGTGGAAACAGATATTGTTTAACTCCTATGTTATAACATTTAGAGTGGAGACAAAATGATGTAGAATGTACAAAAATGCTTGTGCTGAAAGTGTCGTTTGAATATTCTACGTAAGCAATGGCCGTATAAGTTGGTTGCAACTTTCTACATGCAATACAGAGCGTTGTGCAATTAAGCAAAAAAGCAGTAATGTTTTGCTATGATACAACTATTGCGTGGTAAGACAGAAAGCAGAGTTCAGGGACCAGCGGCGTTTGAACAATAGATGAACAGCTGGTAGCCAGCCTACTCCGATAGCGAGCGTATTATAAGTGGGTGAAGGTATAAATGGCTTGCGACGAAAGTGTTTCAGAGGTCATTTCACGGTAAGTCAGCGGAAAGATAGGACTCAGGCGCTGAGTAAACTCTTTGGGGCATCCAGACAGAAAGACACGGGGGTACTAAGTGTAAAGTGCTATGATCGCCTGAGTTAGGAAAATCCTGTGAGGGAGCTTACCACCTACATAAATAAGTGTCGAAACCTTTGCTGCAAAAGTGGACAGAAAACACTAGGTGTGAAAGACTTAATCCATAGAAGTGAAGTAATAAAGATCATTTGAACGAATGCGATCGTGCGGAACAAATGTATACGTAGCGTCGCGCAGAGAAAAGGGTTATGCTGGGGTTCCTAGTATTATGGTATGCTGACCCAGGAAAAGCCGGTGGGTCTGTTGAACTCATACACGGGTAAGTGCCGCAAACATAGCAGCAAGTAAGTGAGAAATAAACACCTGTAAATGAGAAGCTAACGGGCGTCCGTGTACTGACCAGGTGAGAGGATTGCGGAACTAAAACGCTAAGATGGGTTAATTGACGGAAGGATATCGAACAGCCAGAATGCAAGCGTACATTAGTTTGCTGAGGATATCAGAACCTGAGGCCTAACCGCAGCAACTAGGGTGCTAAGATACTGGTACCAAGCTAGACAGAGCCAGCGAATGCTAGCCCGAAAGCTGCGGGAGTGCATAGTTTTTGGATTGAACATGGGTAAGTATGTTATCACACTAGGTAAGAAAGTTTAATTTTACACGTTCGCACGCATGCTTGCAACAGGTTGGCGGTAGGATGAAGCAGCGGGATAATTTCTGTACAGTTCGTTACGTAAGGCATTCAAAACGGTTACTTCTCTTCAAAAGCTTGAATAACGAAATGAAGATACCCATATTGGTGAATCATGGCATTTCGCGTCAACTTCTCAGTACTAAAACAATAACAGGGGAATGCTTGTATGTGTCTTGTGGGGCACAGTCAAGCCAAACACATTTTCGGCTGCCGACTTTGTTGTTAAAATTAGGACCAGGGCAACTTTGCGTTGGCAGCTATTTGCTTTTGGACACACAAAGCTGGTCTAATGGCTTATCGCGACGGCCTCGGTACATTCCAGGAACCTTGAATTGGAGTGGGGTGGCAGGCTCCGGAACGCCGATAAGAGAAGAAGCCGGTGACGATTCGCCAGGCTATGCTTGCCTATGGAGGAAACTTGTGGCATAAGCAAGCACGTATCGTCGTAATCGGATTAAGTATCTTTGCCTTGAACCCAAGTTGTTAAGTGCTTCTTCAAGCTGAATTATAAAGCTT
Organism: Dicrocoelium dendriticum; assembly: GCA_944474145.2. Taxonomy (NCBI): domain Eukaryota; kingdom Metazoa; phylum Platyhelminthes; class Trematoda; order Plagiorchiida; family Dicrocoeliidae; genus Dicrocoelium; species Dicrocoelium dendriticum. The sequence continues at coordinate 3,111,158 of OX104068.1, read as the reverse complement.
GTTCATTTCTGCCGATGAACTTGATGCCGCAATTAAAAAGAAGAAGGTGCACTCCGAGTTACCATTCAACGGTGACACCGCAGTAAGAATGAGAACCGAAGGCCTGATCAAGGCCATTCAGCGTACCTACTGTGCAACGGAGGCGGGAATTACCAACCGTACCTAAAACTTGCCGTCACCTTCTTCAGCGGAATAGGAACCAGTGGGCGACAAATCACTTAGTGCTTCCCCACCCGTGTGTGACCGCCACATCAGTTACATTGGCAGAACCGAATAGGCTTTAGATTCCAGTGAAGGGTCATTTACCAAACTGGGTTCAGCGCAAAGTTACGCAATCCGCCTTCGACCTTAGTGCTTGAGCAAGCCGCCAGGGTCCTTAATGAGTACGCACACCTTGACGAAGCTTCACAGATGTAATCCTTTAGCGTCATTCCACATCGTGTTGCGTCACACTAATGTATGCCTTTTGCGATATATGGACGCCTTTGCGATAAGCCGAATTAGATAAGCTTTGTGTGTCCAAAACCAGCCGTTGACAAAGGGCGGTTGTCCTGGTCCTACTTATCACAAGCATTATAAAAACCATTAATTCGCTTAGCGTTACTGGGCTCATAGTAGAACCTCAGTTGTAACCACCTGGTGCTATTATCCAGTGACGAATTTCCGCCGAAACTAATGTGCTGCTTCATCCCCTTGCCAACCTAACATGCAAGCTTGCTTGCAAACGTGTAGAAATATTCTTTCTTACCTAGTGTGTTGCCGTACGTGCTTATCCACGTTCATTCCTGAAACTATTACGCGGAAACAAGCTCTAGCTTTCCAATTGCAACTTTAGCCACACTGCGTCAGCATATGTAGACATGACCAAGTCAAGTCTAACAAGACTGATGGAGACATATACCCGCTTGATGCTTGTTGTGTAAAGTCTGCCCATAAGCTGCCTTATGGCTTTCTTAATGTCTTGACAGAGACTTATATTTCGCACGAAAGATACCCTCTGAAAGCGCCAGATGCAACTCCGGATAGGAGCAAATGACCAACATTTAGACCTAAACTCGATAATAACGTCAAGATTGTTTCAGGTCTACCAATTGGTGATATGCAAATAGAAGCAATGATATTTGGGACTGGCTATAAGCAAATCTTAGCCGAGTGTTCGTTTGAGCAAAGAGGTAAACATGTTCAACAAATTGCTGAACATTAGTCAACCAACCTAGACGCTGTCAATTGGTATGATAGCAAGCGGACCAAGGGCGCACATAATGTATACTTGGTACGGTTAAACGAAAATTGTGCGGTTACAAACTCTTATTTAGGCGCGCCACGAGAGCCGAATAAGGGAGTGGTTTTACTAAAACCGGACGCAGGTCCAAAAGCAGTTGTCATGATCAAGCAAGGATACGTACAAAAGATAATAAACGTTCTGAGGGACAAAAACAAGCTTATACGCACCGACCGGATAGAATGTCTGACAGAGGTACAGGGCCGCATAAGCCGACACCAAGAACCGCTTCCTCTGCCTCGTGTAATTTACCAGACCACCTACAAGCACTTGCAGCCGAGCGGTTCATCGACGCAACAGCTGTACGGGTTACCAAAACTCACAAGTAATGCGAGCAAGTACGCCCATTTTGACGACGGTAAATTCCCCGCAGTACAAATTGGCTCGCTGCTTAGTTGGGTCTTTACGCCACTAAGGCAGCACTCCCATTTGCACAGCATTAAGGAATCTTTTGATATAAGCAAAGCCTTAGACGAAGTATGTCCAGCCGACAAGGTAATATGCTCATTAGACGTCCAGACGTTATTTACTAATGTCCAATTGCTAGACACATTTGATTACACTTGCCACCTGAAATAAGAGGAGGATTTAGTCTAGCAATACCGGCAGACCTACTGAGGCAGTCCCCGTCATTTTGCACGGAGGGTAACGCTTTCCGATTCCAGCACACTTCATAGCGCAAAACTGATGAGATGGCTATGAGTACTCCTGTGTGCCTAGTACTAGCCGATTTTTCATGCTGATGCTTGAGAGGAAACTAAGTGAAGGGAGTTCTCAGCCGCCGCATTACTAAAGATATGTAGAGAATATGCTTGCTTTTGGTTCCCCAACCATGCAACTCGAACAATTAGTAGACCAACTTAACAATGTGTGCTTCAAACTGCAGGTGACGTTTCAATTCGCATCTTATTGGCCAGTTCTGCATCCCGTCCTTCTCATGCGCCACTGGGACAATGTGTTGCATAGGCGATGGGTATACCGGAAGCCAACTTAGTCCGACCGAGACCTATACTTTACGAGCTTCTCACCGAGGGCACCTAAGCAAACGCTGCTAAACAGATTATTAACTCGGGCCAGACGTACCCGCTCCGACGACTGCCAGCCTGAGGAGCTTGAGCTAAGCACTAAAATGCTCATGAAGAATGGCTACCTCCAGCGAATCAAAGATAAACCTAGCCAAATAGACCTCCCAAAGAAACAACTTTAACGGCCCCAAAGCTAAAGGTGTGCACCACGCTACCACTCAACTTTGAGACTGCTGAATTAGACTCGTTTGTGTGTCCAATAGAAAATAGTTGTAAACGTGCGGTTGTCGTGGTCCTACTTCTAACATCAGTGAACGCAACCATAAATTAGCTTAGCTTGCCTTTGTACGATACAGGTATTAATCTCCCTTTTTTATTCATACTGACGGGATTGTTCCTTTTGCCAACATTTTTCGACATCCTTTTCCTTATTATTTTCTGAATCCTGATAATTTGCAACTTGATTTTATACCGCTAAGGCGTGTTTGACTCGCCGCTAAATAACGTTACTGCCTCTCTCTTTTTCCTGTTGATCGTTCACACAGCACGAAGCTCATTCGTTTCAAAGCGTTCCATTGCTTCCCCTTTGATGTCGAACGCAACGAACGATTGCACACGCTGTTCCATTTAGCTACTCACACAACATGTCCCCTTCAATATACACGGTTAAACATAGCTTTGCATCGCAACCTATTTACAAATTCCTGTGCTGTTTGTCAAAATATACTATTTTGTGCATTTGCCGATCATTCATGTATGTAATATTATGATTACGCCTTTGATGGTGTGCCTTGTAATGACGAGAATAAACTATTTATTGGTTTATTTATAACTTTTGGCAGTTTCATCCGAAAGGCCACAAATTAGGACGAAATTGGCTGCATTTAATTTTGTTTGGCATTCTTATCGGATCTCCAGTGCTGCGAAACACAGGGTATTTTTCTGCACGATCTAAATTTTTAACGGCTTAGATGTCAGGAAGCAGTCCGGAAGTAGGTGACGTTTCAGGCTAGTCTACGTCAAGGCCGGTCGTGTAGAGTTGTCCGTCCAGTTGAAGCAGGAATGCAAAAGGATAGAACGCGGAACGGAAAGCATAGTTTCATGAAGGAAACTGCTCTATTGTGGGGTGGTGGAAAAGCGAATAAGGTTGTAGATATGATTTGTAATGACCGTTGTGTCCGCTGAGCACTTATCATTAGGGTCTCAGTATGCAAAACCCGGGAGACCATTAAGACGAGACTAAAATTTCAGCTCGCAGACGTAAGCCGTATGATTAATATCGGTATGTAAGCAGGAAGCGTCGGCAGATATGGACATGTTAGAGAATGATGGATATATACTAATCAGAATGAATCATGAGTAGCCATGCGTTCATATTCTAGGTGGTGGGCTATCTCTGCGGGCCTTGTCTATTAAAGTGTGTTAAATATTCTTAAGAGGTGATATGCATAATTTTGCTGTTGGTTATGCAATTGAGATAAGCTGCTTGAACCCTTACATTGGTTTAAGTTTGAAGGCAGTCGGTCGATACCAGAAGTGTTTAAGTTTTACAAACTTTACAGGGGCTGTAACGAGCTGGTACTACGCTGCAACGTGACCAGTTACACTAGGCTATAGAATGAGGCCGTTGAGCCCAATTAACTAAGCAATACTGTAAAGACACGGTTGCAAATCTGGCGCCGGTAACTTGGGTTTCAAAGTGTCACACGTATAGGTTAAATTGCTAACAGTATCCCGTTGTAGCTGTGATGGTGTTATAGCTTGCATCAATACCTAATTCGTCTTTGCTTAAAGTTCTACGGAAAAGAAGGACAAAACAAGGCGACTGTTGAAAGCTACGTTGATTTTATTGAAGCCTGTGCAAAGGAAGTTTAAAAGATCAGTAGTGCTTTGAGCATAGTAATCCTTGTAACTGCCACCAACAACGGGGAACAATTTGCGTACCGGTTTCTGCAGAAAGCCCCGGCATTTTGGTAGATGCTCTAAATATAAAGCCTTTGCAAGAAACAATACCAAACAGCTTCCAAGCATGACTGTCGCTAATAAAATCTTTGAAGAACATGTCCACTAAAGCTTACTCATTTGCACTTGGCGAGAACCGATTCCGTTTCATGGTTTTAGCAAGTAGCATGGTTTACTCTTGTCTGTTCTGTCACCACTGTTTATTAACACGTTGACGCGTCTCGTTGCTATACGGTGTTCCCTGAACAGTCGTTATAGTTGTAGCGAAGTATCCGCATCCAGGGCCGCTTAGTAAGCGGGCATCTAACCGCAGAGTTTGACGTTTCTCTGTATAACAGTTAGCACATACCAGCAGACTGTTCCATTCATTTACAACATTAGTGCTCCACGTGAGCGGAACATTAAACCTTAGAAAGTCCAAGCCTTGACACGCAGTTTACAGGCAAACGTAAACTACCTAAGTGGACTTGCTTGTGCAGTTTTTGCAAACACAGGTGCCAAGCCAAGCTTCGGAGAGAAACGTTTGTAAGGAAACGGGCCCATTAAGCAGAAAGCGGAACTTTAGCCACTGAGAAAGTTATATTAAATTACATAATATTTTGCTCAATAGTCACCGAACATAAACCCAGATTTTAAAAGACATAACGCAGAGAGACAACTCTTTAAGGTTTAAAATAGCATAAGTAAGAGACAGTGAAGCATGAAGTTTCGTTGACCCGGATGCATAATTTTCCGTATCACTTAACGCTTCAAGAAACTGGTAAAGGACATCACTTACAATTATTCCCCAAAGGCAGTGATAACTCTGTCCCTTAGGCCAAAGTAAACAAAATATTTGGACTTATATTTACTACTGGCTAGCCGAACATCCACCTCGTAGTGCAAAATGGGTGCTTTGGGTGTGCCCCCTTTTAGCAAATAGTGCAGCGCCAGTGTTTCAGTATATGCTGGGTGTGAAGCTGACAAGCGTTTACCTTTAAAGTTTCCCAGATATCCGTTTAACAACACGGTGGCTTGGCGGTTGTAACTCACCACCAACTAGTTCCCTATTGTCTATTCGAAAAGTCGCTTTAAGCCTGCAGTGGTCAAGCATCTATTTAACACTGGCGACACGTTCAAGAGAAAACGAAGGGGCAGCATAACATTTACAACTTATATAAACAAAGCAAAACACAAACAAACGCAATTACTTACACTCGTATATCAACATATGAGACAATCTCATTGTCCCTTTATACATTAACTGAGCACATTTTGCAGTATTAACACAAGCGTGCCTGTGCAAGCTAGCCTCGTTTAATCGAGAACAATCCCTTTATTTATTTATTTATTTACATTTAGCGTGTCCCGTTGCAAACGCGGTCAACGTAAATAAAGGGACGAATAGTGCAATATCATCACGACTTAAATCCAGGACCAACGATCACCCAATATTGTAGCTAAACAAAAAGGGCTCCAGCTATAATGCCCTATCAGTCGTGCGCACAAATTTCCCTGAAGCTGCGGCCACTGCCTTCCGGGTATGCTTGGCTGACGACCAAGCCCGGTGAAACTCACGGTGCAGCGTTTGAAGGTAAAAGCTCAAGCCATGAACCCAGTGTGCCTTATTCGTCAAACGAAAGCTGCACACTATGGCGGAACCAGCATTATTAGGAGAAATATAGAACCCGCCATATAGGTAGAAAATGCTTTTGGCCCTGCAAGTTAGCCTCAACACGAGTCCTGTGGGGCAAGCACGTAACCTAGGTCTCTGGTGGCACCCGACACTAAAAAGGAAATATACAAAAAGGCAGCAGGCCTGATGATCTAAGCGCAATATTTAGTTATGACCTTCCACATCCTCCTCAGGGTAGTACTGAATCCAGTTATCGCCATTTTATACCTTGGAGGTTCTTTCTTGAAACACCTTCCGTGGACAACATGCAGTAACTGATACTTTTGAGAATATTCAGCGCAGTATCGCAGACAAGGCGATCAAGACTTACCATCGCAACGCTCTGTAACACAAAGGGCCTTGCTTATCATGTCTCAACCTTAGTAGGATAGTCATATTTTATCCTTAAGTTGTCTATTTCTGCTGACGTTCTCTGTTAGCATTACGACCGGTCCAAAACAGCTATCTGTCTATGGGCTGACATACTTGTCTCAATGGTCCTCTGCTTCCTGATTACTGAGACCATGCCGAAGAAGCACCGACAGATCCAAATGCTGTTTACATCATCACGAGCATACCTTTGGCTTTTCACTTCTTTTTAATAAAGCATTTTCCTTTTTGTACCCTATGATTTTCTTTACGTGCTTACGCTTTTGCATTCCTGCTCCAAATGGAGAGATAACTGTGCGTCTCCGATCTTGTTCTGCGCTTGTCTGACTACCCTACTACATTCTGTCTGCATCTAGACAGCCAAGACGTATACCATTTAGGTCCTGCAGACCTGCACTTTGATTGTCACATCCTGAGAGCTTTTCTCTGCATAATACCTAAAATTGCATGAAGCCACTTTCGTCTCAAACTGCATCTTTTCGGATGACAAACCTTACTTTTATACGTAGCTTAATTTGGCGACTAACTTCAGCTGGTCGTCTTATCCGGCATTGTCTGAACGGTCCCTGCTTCTGACCACTCCTAGACTTCTGCAGTCGAATTGATCAAGGCTGTGCGGACGCAACGCTCTGTAACTCTTACCTTAAAAGCAGCGCCAGACATGATTCATTGGTACTATTATGTCCCATTTCTTCCATAACCTGTCGCTTTCCGCCTCCGTTCCCGTTAGCAATGCGATATAAATAACACGGACTTTTCTACTTGAGGTGACATTCTGGTACTGCGCCGGTGGCCGCGTGTTTTGCTAACATTGGGACCTAACCAATAAACCAGCAACTAATCTAAAAGCCTGTTCACAGCATTTCAAACTACTGAAACTGCGGTATACCATGGACGGATTTAAAATGCTTTTCACAAAAACATGCAATCTTTGTAGGCTTCTATAATTCGCCTCAGTTTAGTTTTAACCTTTGTGATCCCACTCTTGCAGTCCCGCGCTCTCTGTTAATAACCCTTTTTCCGTTAGACGCATAACGCTTCGGGGCAAGCTTTAACCTAGCCTCGTCTGACCACTCGCCTACGTCCTTACTTTTCCAGACATCCGAGACTTAAACGATCTAGACTGTATTGTCAATACTGTGCCTTTCATCCTTAGAACTTTGTTTAACACGCCAACCATGTGTTGCCAGCGCAACATGCTGTACCTCTTCCCACGATACATTGCTGTGCATTATTCAGCTTTCTTTTTATTAACAATGGTAACTTCTCCTCTGGAGAACGTCCTTGAGCTTTCCAATTCTCCTCAATTAGAGCCAAATTTTGCAGACCGTTTTCTTTTCTTTCCGTGCACTCTGTTTCATTGTGCTTTGTTGGACTTCAACTTAAATGCGTTTGTCTGCCCTGACTTCTTTATCGCTAAAAAGTTAAGACTGAAGCGACGTGTATTTGTAACCGCTTCTAAGCGAAATCAGCTTTTGTATGTAGTAGGTTTCGTCTGCCACACTCAGGTGTCTCACAGTTTGGGCCTAGGCGCGGTAAGGGCCCTGAAACCCGCTTTGCCTCTGTTTTATCCCCAATTTGGAACTAGCTACCATTCTCTACTAAGCCGTGGTCTGCTTGCTTCTCGTTTTATTTCGTTGCCCATGGTACATATGTATATGAAATATTTAAATAAAAATTACTTTGTGCATGGGTACAACGGCGCAGTCTATGTTGAGATTGATCGACTGCCTTCCAGAGGTCTGTGTGGTCAGCTTTGTTATTTGCCGTTTTTCTCGAGATTGTTACAGGTACGGCGTCAAGCGCACAAGGAGTCGTCCGCAGCTGCGGCACTACTACAATACGGGGCACAAAATTCCTTTATCTGGAAACTGGTGGAAGCTTATTCGCCGCGTTTACCCCTTACTGACCGGGCAACTGCTAGGTTACTAGGCAAGGATACCATATTTCCGATGTCTCAACAAATGGATTCAGTTTGCCTAACACTATATCTTTCCCACACATCTTACCTTGAGCTCTTCTGTTGACTTGGGTGAGCACATTTTTCTGTGGACACAAGACCAGGACAATTGGGTCAGGCCGTTTTACTATTAGATACTTGCTTTTGCTTGCCAATCATCCGAAACCCTTCAACACGCTTTCACCGTTAAATTGGCCGTGGATGCCTATATTTCAATTCCACTTTACGGCTTACCGCGGAAGGACCCCAGATTTGTTTTTTCGGAGAACATCCCATTTTTTGGGGCTTCAACAACCTTAGAACATATTTCCTTGACTCTCCATCGGATACTTTAGGTGGTTAGGCAAATGATCTGCACATTCCATTCAAAAAATAATCGATTCCTGACTTACCAATCTGTCCGGCCCTGCGTTCATGACAGTAAAGGACCTAGGAACGAAATAGGTACTGGCCTGACGTATGCGCCAACGGAGAAATGGGGAGCAATTAAATATATATTTTATAAGTGTTCATTGCGCAGCACACCATTACGAGTCTGAGCATCGTAATACAAACATGTATGCTGGGCAAGCGCACTTTGACGTATGGCATAGGAATTTCTGTGTGTTAACGTTTAAAACTATGTATTTGACAGCATACAACCGAGCAAATAATTGCTCAACAAAAAGCGTAACCACTTAACTCTTTCCACTTACCCGAGCAGCTGCAGCGTTTTAAGAAATGTTGAGTTTTCTCGCAGTATACTTTCCTTATATAAAAGGCTACAAATGTTCCTTTAACTACAGTACTACCTTGCGGATGTGGGCAGCAACTTATTAAATGCAAACCATGACTCCACGCGATCAGGTCAACCTCCATTACATTTCTCCATACTATATATGTTCGTTGCACAGGCACTATCATATCATCCTTTACTGCCTTCTTCCTAAGGTTTCACGCATATACTGTGGTCTTCTTTTACACGATATCACAGTTGCTCTCTATGTTATCTACCTGCCATTACAGCATATCGCCACACCTTTGTTGACTTTGCTTCTTAATTGTTTTCATATCGACCTCTTGGAATTCTTGAGCTGTTGTTGGTTGCTGTAGGGCTGTTCTCCATGTCAGACTGATTATACAGTTACAACCAGGTCCCGAAGCTACGACAGCCCAGTTATTGTTTCTATATGCAGACGAAGCTTAAAAAGGTGGCTCGCTTTGTCAAGAATAACATAGTTAATTATTTAAATAAATAAATATTTATTCTCCGTTATGCGAGGCATGTCCGCGAGGGTCTGATCAAATAAAAGCAATTATACAGACATGTCATGACGATTGTAACAGTGACAATCGGAGGTTTTCATACCATCCTGTACGAAACTGTACAAATAGGACAGAAATGAAAATGAAGATAGCCCATTGCCTCGAGGTTGGGCACGTTCGTGTGGGCACACTCATTCTGCCATAAAGCGCATTTACAATTCAGGCATAAATAGGTCAAGAACTAGAACTGATCAACTATAAAAGAGCTGATGAAGAACACGCTCAATCACGATTACACGACAAGCTGGGTTCGTGTGAGTGTAGCGTAAAGAAAAATGGTGAATGCGCAGGACATGACGTAACGACGAAGTATCCAGCTAAACAATTGTTCGGGGCGTATCCATCATGGTGTTATATAGTCATGGTCAGCTTGTCAGTGTGAGCTTATTGGCAGTGACTTTATTCAGTGGCGAGTTACCTCCGCCTCGTCGCAGTGTTGTTAAACGGAGAGCTGTGGCTTTTTACACGGAAATTGCGTTTCATTGAAGTGTTGAGGTCAAGACAGTGGACGTATCCTCGGGTGTTGTCCACCAATTCTGTGGAAATCTGGGAGAAAAAGAAAATGAACAAAGATAGCCATGCAACCAGGCAACAAAGGTGCAACCGGAACTCAGAGATAAAGAGCAGTTACAAAAGTGCTTTTACTAATTAACCTCACATTATATGTACCATAATACTCTAATATCTGAGTGCATGGGATACATAAAAGATTATATTTGTCGTACCATGAACTGTGACGCCTCAGAGAGCTGCGCGATACCGGGTTCGAGAGGCCGATCCGAATGGTTTCGATTATTCGCTGAATTGCGACTAAGTCGTTTAATTAAGTAGTGCAGCCGCGTGGTAAGGATCAAGGTTAGGAATGAAATAAGCTGTGATAATAAAGCGTGAGCAAGTTCAGTAAAATCCTCGGGGGAAGCAATGCTTTGGATATGCGGTACTTAGCTCGTATACGTCTCGGCAGCATGGATGAAGTCAGAAATACGATCAAAAAGCATAGATTAAGACAAAGCACAGAGATGGCTATCCAGTTGAAACGCAATCCGATACAAAAATAAAGAAAGACAGAGTAGAATTGAGAAAGGCTTTAATTGAAAGGGAGAAAAGTCAACGAGGCTTTCAAGGGATAAAGCATGAACTTAGGACAGCCAAACTAGGAAAGGTATCGTCTCATAATTTTGAGTGAACTCAGAGTGCAAGGGGCAGATCAAGCGAGGCACGAGTGGTCAGCGCGTTGGGAATAGGACACAATAAAGGCTAGAAAGGCTAAAGAAAATATAGTGAACAAATCTAGCAGGCCCTAGAGGTAGGAAAACGAATAGCTGAGTCTGCAAAGACTTTACTGCTGAAATCTCAGTAACAAAAGAGTCGCTGGAGAAACTGACAGGTCATGTGAGGCTAAATCGCGGTAAGGTAGTAAAGCTGGCCGTCCGATTGAAAGAAGGAATGAAAGCAGAAAGCGAGAAAATAAATAAATAAAATTTTTTATTCTCGACTATACGAAGCACGCCTAGGGAGGCATGATCAGATATGTACAACTGTACAAACAGTATATGGCAACGGTTTCAGTAGAAAATTGTTCATATGTCGATGATTGGAACTGTACAGTGGTGAAAATGCAAAACAATAATTTGGCTGTCATGAGATACGGGACATCAGCTAATAATAGGTTGGGAGTCCTGAATGATCCATTGGATGGTAATGGAAGAGCACGCTCAAGAGATATATGCCAATAGAGTGAGTTCGTACGCAAGTAAGGTTAAGGTCAACGTATCGTAGGAAGTAAAACGACAACAGTAAATAAATAAATATTTTATTCTCGACTATGCGAGGCACGCTCGTGGGGGCATGATCAGATATGTACAACGGTACAAACATTTTAATGCAGTTTTAACAGTACCGTAGAAAATTGTTCATATATCCATGATTGAAACTGTACAATTTTAAAAATGCGAAACAATAATTTGGTTTTCGTGAGATACGGGACCTCAGCTAATAAGTGATTGAGAATCCTGAATGATCCAATGAAAGGTAATGGAAGAGCCCGCACACAAAGAAGGAAAAGGGCAACGTGTCGTAGGATGTAAAACGACAACAGTATATACAGATGTAGAAGTCCCAGTGTAACGATCCTAAGTAGAATTGTGACGCTAGTTGACCTGTCAGTGTAAAGTTATGGGCTGTGTCTTTATTCGGTGGCTAGTCACATACACCACGTTGCAGTGTTGTTAAACGGACAGTTGTGGCTTTTTGTAGGGAGAACGCTTGCCAGGCGAAAACCCACCACGTCCTGGAACACTGCCACCAATCCATTGAATGGCAAATTGTAACTGGCTATGTTTCTTGTTAAAAGTCTGTTTGCTCGGTTATTCGCAGTCAGGTAGCGTCCCATTTTTTCCGCTGGTTGATGCAATAACTGGTTGCCTATTGCGTTCCCGGGTCCTGTCCATTGGTAGGTCGGGAACTAAACATTCTTATTGAATATGATGTGTTGATCCTTTGCAGAACCACATGAAGTCTTCTCTGATTATGTATATTTGCCGGGGAGCGAAGAATTCGTGTCCAGCTACCCTCACTGGACATCGGTAGTTGGGTGCAAATAGTTAGAGTGGAAGTGAGGCAATGGTCCAATTAAGTACTTGTTGGTTATTTCGTCCTATCACAGACAGAGGCAGTTCCTCAGTTCAATCCCGAAGCTCTCCGAGGTTCACGACCTCAGAGAAAAGGAAGAGAGGAACAAGCCGAGAGAAGACCGAAAAGGAACAGTCAATGTACCTAGCGTTTGATCAAAATCCTACCTTAAGACATTTATTTGAGACAACTAGTGTACAAGGTGTAACAGATATTACGCTAAAGATGTTTTTACTTATGCGGAATGCATGGCCTGATGAGTAGAATACTTTCATGTGCATAGGGATGAAGAGCAGGATTCCGGTAAGATATTCATGAGGTGTAAGCTGACAATGTTCGAATTCTACCTGAGACTAGAAAGTGGGTGTGTAGTCATGATTGGTTGTTATCGGAAACCAAAAGACAGTGACGATGTGGCCGTATTTGTATATGCTCTACAGGATAAGGGTTACCTAAGACACCATAACTACGATGTACATAAGTATATGAAGATAGGAGGCTGAACATATTAGAAGCAGGCTAAGATTAAATGGATATCAAAGGAAGACTAAGTGTTGAAGGTAAGACGATCAGAAGATATCGATAATGGACCGGGTTTCAGTGGCCAAAGGTGCCTGTTGGGTTAATCATTCTAGTTACTAATGAATAACTACCGTGTCAAAGGATCGGAGAGCAAACCAGCTGAGCTGTGAAAAAACTATACCAGGAGAATAAACATTCTACAGAAGGACTGACGCCTAGCGAGCTAAGGGGTTTTCTCAAAGTTGAATAGAGCCTACAGCGAACAGCTGCCACAGAGCAGAGATAGTGGCTAAAGGAAAGGATGTATCAGTGGTTGATTCAACCATATAATTAAGACTTTTAACCACATGTCAAGTAAACGCGGGTAAGACGGACGCCGGATAACGGCGCGCTAGGAGAGACGAATGGCCAGCAATAGAGTTCGGAATAAGACTTCAGCTACTAGCGGATCCTACGGTTGCACAGAATAAGTCAACAAACAGCTGAGCTGTGACGCCAACAATCAAAGAGATGAACATGGTAAGAACGGGGCGAGCTCCGGGTATCCGCAAAGTTAAATGGAAGCTATGGCGACTAGCTAGTTAGTGGCTCTAGAAAAGTATGTATCGGAGGCTGGTGTAGCCATATGATTACGAAGTTTGACCACTACTGGATGCCCACAGTTTCAATGAATAAATCAACAGACGAGCGCCGATTAAAAAGACAGACGTCAAAGGAAAATGAATGATGGAGTGTCAAATAGTTGCTCATTGCAAGTTACATGGGGCCAACAATGACTAGCTACTGTCAAGAAGAGTCACGCGACTAAGGAGAACAGCGCATAACGGCGCGCTAGGAGTGAGATAAGTGGCCAGCCATAGAATTCGGATTAAGGCTTCGGGTACTAGTGAATCCTACGGTGGCACAGAATAGGTCAACAAACAGCTGAGCTGTGACACAAACATTCCAAGAGAATGAACATTGTAAGAAATGAGCAGCTCCTAGAGAGCTCCGAGTATCAACATAGTTGAATTGAGGCTATGGTGACTAGCTGCTATAAGCAGAGATAGTTGCACTAGAAAGGATGTATCAGTGGCTGGTAAAGCCATATGATTAAGCAGTTTGACCAATACTGGATGCCTACAGTTTCAATGAATGTGTCAACAGACGAGCGCCGAATAAGAAGACAGACGTCAGAGGAAAATGAAGGCTGGAGTGGCTCCTTGCAGGTTACATGGGGCCAATGCAGATGTAGAAGTTCCAGTGTAACGATCATATCTAGAATTGTGACGCTAGTTGAACTGCCAGTGTGAAGTTATTGGCTGTGACTTTATTAAGTGGCGAGTCACATGCGCTACGCTGCAGTGTTGTTAAACGGACATTTGTGGATTTTTATAGGGAGAACGCTTGCCAGGCGAAAACCCACTACGTCCTGGAACACCGCCGCCAATCCATTGAATGGCAAATTGTAATTGGCTATGTTTCTTGTTGAAAGTTTGTTTACTCGGTCATTCGCAGTCAGGTTGCGTCCCATTTTCTACTGGCTGATGCCATATCTGGTTGCCTATTGCGTTCCTGGGTCCTGTCCATTGGTAGGTCGGGTACTAAACATTCTTTCTGAAAATGATGTGTTGATCCTTTGCAGAACCACGTGAAATCTTCTGTGATTATGTAAATTTGCCGTGGTGAGAAGAATTCGTGTCCTGCTACCGTCACTGGACATCGGTGGTTGGGCGCAGATGGTTTGAGTGGAAGGAAAGCCAGGGTCCAGGTAAGTATTCGTGGGCTATTTCGTCCCATCTCCGATGGAGGCAGTTCTTCAGTTCATTCCCGAATCTCCGACCTTAGAGAAAAGTGAGAGAGAAACAGGCCGACAGAAGACCGAAACGGAACGTGTAAAGGTACTTAGCGTTGGCTCAAAATCCTACTTTAAGACATTTACTTGAGACAACTAGTGTACAATGTGTAACAGATATTACGTTAAAGATGGTTTAATTACGCAGAAGGCATGGCCTAATAGGTAAAATACTTTCACGTGCATCAGAATGAAGAGCAGGATTCCGGTAAGCGATTCATGAGGTATAAGCTAACGATGTTCGAATTCCACCTGAGACTAGAAAGTGGGTGTGTAGCCACGGTTGGTTGTTATCGGAAACCAAAATTGAGTGACGATGTGGTCGATGTGGCTCCACGGGATAAGGATTATCTAAGACACATTAACTAAGATGTACATGTGTATATGAAGAAAGGAAGCTAAGCATACTAGAAGCAGGCTAAGATTAAATGGATATGAAAGAAGACTAATTGGTAAAGGCAACACGATCAAAAGATAGCGATAATGGACCGGGTTACAGTAGCCAAAAGTGCCTTTTGGTTTAAACATTCTAGTTACTATTAAATAACAACTGTGTCAAAGGATAGGACAGCAAACCAGCTAAGATGTGAAAAAGCTATACCAAGAGAATAAACATTCTACAGAAGGACGACACTTAGCGAGCAACAGGTAATCGCAAACTTTAATAGAGCCTACAGCGGCCAGCTGCCGTTGGTCAGAGATAATGGCTATAGGAAAGGATATACCAGTGGCTGGTTTACCCATATCAGTAGGACGTTTGACCACTACTGCAAACCTACACTTTCAACAGGTAAGTGGACGACTGAGCGGTTAGAGATAAATACCTACCAGAAAACAAGTAGGACAGCAAAGAGGTGACTGCATACTTACATGGGGCTAACAATGACTAGTTGCTGTCAAGAAGTTGACACGAGTAAGACTAACGACGGATAACGGCGCGCTAGGAGATAGATAAGTGTGCAGAAATAGAGTTCGGATTAAGCCCTCAATTACTAGTGGATCCTACGGTGGCACAGAATAGGTCAACAAACCAGCTGAACTGTGACGCAAACAATCCAAGAGAATGAACATTATATGAAAGAATCGACTCCTAGCGGGCTCCGGGTATCCGCAAATCTAGTAGAAGCTATGACGACTAACTGCTGCTAAGTAGAGATGGTGGCTATAGAAACGGATGTACCAGTGGATAGTGTAGCCACATCATTAAGACGTTTGACCACTACTGGATACCTAAAGTTTCGCTGTAGAAAGCAACATGCGAGCGAAGCTTAGAGAGACAGACGTCAGAGGAAACTGAAGGCTAAAGAGTCAAGGAGTGGCTCCGTGCAAGTTACATGGAGCCAAAAGTGAGTACCTACTGCCAAGAAGAAGATTTGACCCGAGTAAGAAGAACTACGCATAACAGCGCGTTAGAAGAGAGATGAATGTCCAGCGATAGAGTTCAGTTTAAGGCTTCAATTACTAGTGGATCCTACGGTGGCACATAATAAGTCAACAGACCAGCTGAGCTGTGACGCAAACAATCTAAGAGAAGGAACATTGTAAGAAGGGAGCGAGCTCCGGATATCCTCAAAGTTGAATTGAGGCTATGGCGACTAGCTTTTGCTAAGCATAGATAGTGGCTGTAGAAAAGAATGTATCGGTGGCTGGTGTAGCCATATCATTAAGACGTTTGACTACAATTGGATACCTACAGTTTCGATAAAGAAATCAACATGCGAGCAGAGCTTAGAGTGACAGACGGCGGAAGAAAATGAAGGCTGGAGATTCAGGGAGTGGATCCTTGCACGCTACATAGAGCCAACAATGACTAGCTGCTGTAAAGAAGAGATGATGTGCTTAGGACGAACGAAGGATAATGGCGCGCTAGAAGAGAGATGAATCGCCAGCAATAGAATTCAGATTAAGGCTTCAGTTTCTAGTGGATCCTACGGTGGCACATAATAGGTCAACCAACCAGCTGAGCTGTGACGCAAACAATCCAAGAAAATGAATGTTGTAAGAAAGGAACGAATCCTAGAGAGCTCCGGATATCCGCCAAGTTGTATGGAGCATATGAAGACTAGCTCTTCCTAAGCAGAGATAGTGACTCTAGAATAGTATGTATCAATGGCTGGTGTAGCATATCATTAAGACGTTGGACCACTACTGGATACCTATTAAGGGGCAGGGTCAGGTTAGCAGAGGTGAAAGAGACGCAGAAGTGGCGGTTCATGGCCTCCCATATTTCATCTTGGTTACTGGTAACAGTTGTCTGGATAAATAATCGAGTTAATGGAATTCGAAACGGGGTTGCTTCTGCGCCTCATCACGGAATTGAGGGCTTTGATACTGTTGGCAGAGTTTAGGGCGGTTGGTTCTTCGGACAGATTTGCGGTAGTTTGTGAATTTCTCCACTCCAACAGGACTCCATTGATGCGAATAAGGAGGAAGTACTCTTTGGTCCTGCTGTACTTCGAACGTAGCTGTTTGAGCTTGAGGAGCAGTTTGCGAGGGGAGCTACGTCCTGCGGTGACTGTATTGCTTTTTTTGTTATAGGTGCAAGTATATCCAGGCAGTAAGTGAGATTTCTATATAGTACCGAAGAGGCAGTGCCCGCATCGGTAGCTAGAAATTATGCCTCCCAGCTGATGGATCTCAGAAGTAGTGCAAAGTTTGTCCAATTGATGCGTTTGAAGGGCCGAACAGAACACGCTGTTCTAGTCACTGGGGGAAGAGTGATGGGTAGATGGAAAGAGTTTTACTATTTTGTGATCGCATCCAGGGCGATTATCAAGCACGTTAGCAGATGCATGTGCAACTCCGTTTGTAAAAAGTAAATTTAAGGTGTTATTGTGCCTAGTGGGTGCACGAACGTGTTGAGCCCACCCAAATGCATACGTGGTGTCCACAAAGGCACGGTATTTGAATGGCGCAGATCGCTTTTGCCAGACCACTTGTGGCATGTTAAAGTCACCACCGATTATCTTATAGTGAGTAGGCAATAGGGACACTTCTGTGAAGAGTTCCACCAGATTGCGTATACCGATTGTGTTAGTGTGTGGAGGGTTATACAGACAGCCAATTAAGATATCGTGCTGTCTCCTACTAGTCTGAATCCAAACCGAGTCAACCAGAGGGCCGATTGAAAGTTCTTGAGACGATTGCGCCCCGAAATCGTCACTCACGTAAATGAGGCATCCGCTACCTCGGTGGTTGGTGCGTCCATTGCTGAAGGTGGTGTAGCCCGGGAATCGCAGCTGTGCATCGGGAGTGTTAGCATCAAGCCACATTTCTTTGATGAGCACTACATGAGGGCCGGATAGGATAATGACGGGGTTCATAAGGTGCATCTTATGTTTGATGGACCTTGCGTTAATGAGAAGTAGAGTGAGTGACTCATTGCAGAAGTGAGCACCTGCCGCATTATCAGAGACAGAATTAAGCTGAGTGGTGTGCGCGGGTATGTTTGCTGTTGCTTCAGAAGGAGTGATAAGAGTTATAAGGTTACAGAGGTCAGACAAAATCTTACTGTCTGCGTCATCATAGAGCAGGTCGGCTTGAAGGGGTGGGACTGCTTGAATACCACGCTGAAACGAAACAGAGGAGACGGGTTTGTGGGCGTGATGAAGGTTATTGGCGATGACTAAGGTATTGGCGGGGTTATGTTGTACGAAAGCAGTAGAGGATGGAGTACAGTGGGCGTGCAGTCCTGAGGGGCATGTTTCTGCCAGATGTGGGTTGGTTACTGTGGTGTCTGTATCGCATTCCAAGACTCGGAGACGATTGATGGCATGTTTGCGTGCAATGATGAGTCTTCTGGTTAGGTCGTCGGTTGGATGCGCGGAAGACGAGCTCGTATGTTTGGTAAGAAGTGTCTCAGGGGGAGCAAAACTTGCGTTGCCGTTAAGCCGGAAACCGTTTATTCTCGCAGCGGTCAAACTTTTGGGCATGTTCTCCTTGAGAGATAGGTACTGTTAATGCATGCTATTTCTGGAATTAGCTTTTAATGAGCCGACGACTTTATGAGTTGTTGTAGGGGTGGGCAGCGGTTGCCCAAGAGCATCGGTGGGATGTTTAAGAGCCTGTAAAGATGGTAGAGCGCAGCCTTGTCCAACAGTCTCGTGAGTTGTGGCGAGCCGTATCCCGCCATATTCCATAACAAAGGAGCAGGGATGCGTACTGACGTGTTCGGCAGTTCAGTAATAACTGGGCTTGTAGGGCGTGGGCGGTTAATCTTGGCAGGCGAGGGTGGGGTGGTGTTTCGGTACTACGTGGAGTGTTCTATAAGAGGCAGGTTTGTAGCGGGGTACCAGTAGTTGATTATATTTCCTTTCCGCTGGATAGCACCGCGGAAATTGCGGCCTTAGGGAGTACGGTGTGGATTCACCAGCGAACCATGTTGTATTGGATAGTCTAGGGTTAAAAGACTGGTAGGGCTGGGCGCGGTAAAGTAAATAAATAAATAAATAAATACCATATTCTCGGTAAAACGAGACACACCTGTAAGGGCATGATCAAATATGCATACAAGCATAGCTTCTGTGGAATGTTAAAATATTTCGTTTTGATGAAAGTTATAAAAGAAAAGATGTTGTCCGTATGAGTGAGCATACTGTCAGGTAATAGTCAGACCCAGGGACATTATGGCGCTGTGGCGCACAAAAATCCGTCAAAACGCAAGTTGGGGGTAATTTCGCCAGGTAGTGATCCGTGAGCACAGGAGCCTAAACAAGGATTTTGCAACCAATAACCATTACGAGACAGAGATGATCTGTGCTCCAACAAAGCATTCTTCATAGCAGAATTTGTTGCACAGGTTCGATGTAGAAGGCTGAGGACTGCGTCAGTGTGAAACGCATAGCTGTGACTTTATTTTGTGGCGAGTCACATCCGCCACGTTGCAGTGTTGTTAAGCTAACATTTGTGGCTTTTTATAGGGAGAACGCTTGCCAGGCGAAAACCCACCACGTCCTGAAACACTGCCGTAGCTTTCGTTGAACAGTAGTGCAAGTCGGTTATGCATCGTATAGACCGATTTTGCATTCTATTTTTCGCAGTCGGTTGACAGCCAAAATTCTTCGTTGGTTGGCCGAATGGCTTAGTTCTGATACGCCAGCAGTCGTTGAAGCTGGTCAATGATGCAAGATTCGAAGCGTCGAATGCTAATGATGCAGGTGAGTAAACACATTGTTAATAGGGGCCGGCTCTTCTATTATATTCATGCTCGGCTCGCAAACCATGTCCAACGATCCTCGCTGGACTTGTCATGGGGTCGGTGACTGAAGTTGTTTCTTGTGGCTGAATATGTCCTTAATAGGTAAAAACGCCATGCTCGGCAAATTGGATTTGGGATTCCTGCAAATGTAAGTAATTGAAACTGTTTCCGTAGCCAAGTGAAAATTTCATGGAAGACCATCGGAATAGCCACATATACGTGTGCAACGCTGTCCGTGAAATGACATCAGAATAGCTCCAGGTGACTGGCGAATAGGCATGTTTGAGGCAGTGATGGTAATCACGCCAGAGTTGTTTGTCTTCGATTGTGGAACGGGGGATCCATGTACATATATTCTTCCAGATGAGTAAAATGTTCTCTGAGTACGAGGCAAGCTAAACCCATTTGTTTAGACCCCATGAAGGTAGCGCCTCCGGAATGGCGGAATGAGCTCCATTTGGACCAGTGTGTGGGTTTCTCATTTCCTGGAGAAAGGACCAAGCGTTTTGAGGATAGGTCGGCCAGTCCAAGTGGATACACCCTCTTGTTTTGGCGGATGTACCTGTGGGAATCTAGGGAAAAACGGGCAACGGACAAGAGGTGGCCAAACAGAGACATCAATGAATCAAGAAGCACTAACACAGACTGGTGGCGCTCCCCGGTGCATTTGATACCTTCAAACTTAGGTAATTTTGTTTAGTATACATGATTCGCAAGCGCTTTCTATACATTACGTCGCTGGTGTGACTCAGACTACAGCTACTACGTGGGAAGAAGGTTCTGCACGCGCGGGGTCAAAAGACCGATATAACAAAGCGCTTTAACAAAAGTTAAGCGAATGATGCGATGGTTGTAGAGAAACAGGTAAACCGATGATGATGGCAGAAGCCAGAATGCGAGAGGCATCTTAGGTGAACCTGAGGACAACTAGGTTGAGACTGAATGCGGGAGCAAGACAGGTAGAGCAACATTCCAAGCGGAAAAGGAATTTCAAGGAATCGGCTAGGAGCGGATGAATGCTGACGGCAATACGAGGAGTAGTTCATAAGAGTAATTACACTAAAGTGTTCATGATTCTACAGTCCAAAAGCCTTCAGAATCTTGGAAAATGGTTACAGGGGGCAAAATCTGCCGTGCATTGGGTGTCGTTATGACACGTACGGTCTCAATAGTGTAGCAGTGCAAACATAAGGTAAAGAGCATAGGAATAGGAAGAGTGGTAAGTTGAGCATACGCATGGAAGTACTAGTCAAGCAACACTTAGCAATTGACCGAGTGCCGCCAATACTCAGGAACGAGCTCAGAGCGAATGAGATCATGCACACGAGGATAACTTGGATAGGCGCAATGAGTGTAAGCTGTGGGAATACAAATTGGATCGCAATAAGAGAAAAGGCCAAGGATAATAGGAAATAAAACCAGGCGGAAAGTTACAGACGGGTCAGGTGGGAGAGGATAACGGCAGGACAGTAAAGCCGGACGTCCGAGTTAAACAGAAATGAAAACAGAAGCGAGAGAAGAAAAGGTTAAGGTCGGGGTGAGAAGGGTTTATTGGTAAGGAGTGGAAAAGCCCACGAGGCTCCCCGAGTAGTGTAAACAGGACCAATAGGTCAGCCGAACCAATGAAAGTGATGTCTCAGAAGTCCAAATGAATTTAGTGATTACGAGGCCGACTAAGCGGTATTGGATTAATCGGCCCTTCGGGACTAGGTCGTACAATGCAGATAAGAATGAGGCTATAAAAATAATGTGGGGTAATAGAGTTAACTCTGCGGAGCCAATACAGTTTAAGGCTCGGTATAATGAAAGCAGTCAGAGATTAACAGACTAGTCTAGTGAGACAGGATCACGGCAGGGCAGTAAGCTGGTCGTCCGTTTAATAAAGGGAATGAAAAGAGAAAGCGAGATAAGAAAAGGTTAGGATCGGTATGAGAAAGGTTTACTGATAAGGAGTGAAGGAGCCAACGAGGCTTTCCAGGTGATGTAAGCCAGACGTCGAATCAGCCGAACCAAGGTTTGTAACCTGGAATAACTCTAAGTAAAAGTGGAAACAAAACGCTGATCTAGCGAGACTAGATTAGTCGGCGCGTAGGAATAGCACGTAAAATGAAAGGCAGGAAAAGAGGCTGTAACAGAAGGTGAGCGAGTCTAGCAGCCACGCGTAGTAAGGGATCAAGAGCGTTGAGTCTGTATAGCGTATACCACTTAGGTCAGAGTAGCATATCAGCAATCAGAGAGAAGGAAACTGATCGATGGGCTAGTTCACCACACCGCCAGTTGAAGAACAATTGTGAACAGAGCGCGATAAAACATAAGTTAGCGACAGGATGAGAAGGATTTATTCACGATGGGTAAGAGAAGTCCAATAAGCTCTCTAGGTAATGTAAAGGGATAGTAGAGTCAGACAAGCCAAGAGAGGTGACGTCTCAGAAGTCTGAATGAATCCGGATAGCAGGAGGCCGATCGGGTAGGACTTGATTAGTCGGCGCGTGTGGATAAGGACATGTAGTAAAGGTAAGAAAGGAGCCAGCAGTAAATGGTGAGCAAGTCAAGCAGGCTCTAAATTTAAGGGAAACATCATGTTAAGACTACGGGGCGCATACCGCGTAGGTCTTAATAGCATAGTAGCAGACTGAGGGAAACAGACTAGGCAAGTGAGCCAATATCACGGCAATGCAGTAAAGCCGGACGTCCGATAGGAAAGGGATTAAAAACAGAAAGCGAGAGAAGAAATGGTCAGGGTCGGTATGAAAAGGTTTACTGATAATTAGTGAGGGATCCCACGTGGCTTTCCAGGTGATGTGAGCAAGACGTCGAGTCAGCCGTACCAAGGTTTGTAAAGTGGAATAACTCTAAGTAAAACTGGAAACAAGTGTCTGATCAAGCTCGCGTTGGCGCTACCGGGAGCGGGGCGGGAGTAGCGCATGTTTTGGCTGTGTCTGAGAACATTGGCTTTTATACGGCAGGCAGTTGGAGTTGGAAGCAAGTATGGCTTTCTGGGGGACGGTACTTGTTTGTTGGTAGTCTTGGTCTCCAACAGTGGTACATAATTGTTAGATATTGCTTTTAAGGGTGCCATCTGTCTGTTCTGAGATGAGCACTTTTTAGATAGCACGGAGGGTGTTGATTGCCTGTTTTCCTTCGGACGTTCTCCGGGTTGATGTCTCGGCACGTCGGAATTGTAAGAGGCAGGCTTTTTAATGCGCCTTCGGTTTGGTCGGTTGCGAGGGGGTTCCTTAGTAGTTAGTGGGGTGCTTGTCATAGGTTCATTGGATGGGTTACCAATACCTTCATCTGTCTGAGGTTCGCTGTCAGTGTCACACATGTTTGAATCGTTCGGTTTACCTAGCTTAGCCTCATCTTGACCGACAGCAGCTTCATATTGCACTACCGAAAGGGCCAGCGTCTTCGCTCTGCTGGACGAAGTTAGTACAGAGCTGTAGGCCTTTGTCATGTTTGAGTCCACGTGCTGTTGTAACAGATCAAGGTCTACTGGGAGAGAGGTAGCAAGTCCAGTCGCGGTGGGGTAACATTCCGCTCTTTGCCTAGGCGGAAGTTTATTGGTTGTGGCAAATGCTCTCTGCAGATGTGTTTTGTCCGGTTTGCTCACGACATGCCCCAAATTGGCTGACTCTCGCATAACGAATGGTTTTGCTATTTAATTCTTGGCCAGTATTGATCTCTAAAAGTGATAAGTATAGGGCACAATGTACATTTGGGTGTTTTTCGTAGACGTTTGATTTCAAAAGAAGTCGGGAGTCATGTTACAGAGATTGGTGAGCGAGTGCTTCACCTTCGCTAATTTGGTTTTGTCGGGGACATTGAATAGCATTACGTTATTTGTACGGCGAATTCGTTCGGAAACTTCGTTAGCAATGTGTGTAAGTAGCTCTCCTGCTAGTTTGCGCTCATTCACGTCGTTGGTCTGTGTGATTCCTTAGAGCGGAGCTAGTGGCATTATATTTGATATAGTTTCGCTCAGTACCGAGATGTTGCTTTTGAGTGCGCTCAATTCGATCTAAAGAAAGTTAATCTTATCATGTGCCTCTTTCAGTGGACCTGATAGGATTACTTTGCAGTCAGAAGTTGGGGCTGCGTCAGCATTATCAGGTTGTGACTTAGTTGGTTTAGCCAATTTGTTAGCGGGTCTGTGCACAGACTTCCTTGCTCGCATTGTCTTACTTGGATTTGACGGGAGAGTGGTTAGTCAAGTTCGGGTATCTATGTGTATTCTACCAATGTTGCCCACGTTAATTCTCCCTAGAAACAAGATAGTATGACAAGACAGGTAGTCTAACTATTCTACTGAATAGTAACAAAACGTCGGAATAACCAATAAAATGTCGAAAACGAACAGTTTCAAGCTTCGCGCGGTCAAGTTGGTGGCAGGCGTTTTTATGCAGTTTCTTAGGGCCGGAATGAGAGAGGTTTACTGAAAGGTGTGGAGGAGCCAACGAGGCTTTCCAGGTGACGTAAACTAGACGTTGAGTCAGGCGAACCAAGGTATTTGACAGCGTAAAACCCTGAGTAAAACCGGAAAACTAGTAGCCAATCTGGCGGGACTAGATTATTCGGCGCGTAAGAATAGCAGGTAAAAGCGAAGGCAGGAAAGGTTCGCAAAGATAGGGAACAAACGAGTCTAGCAGCCACTCCGGGTAGAGCAAACTGACCGTTGAGACTGCTTAGCGTATACCGCTTAAGCCTGAGCAGCATAAGAGCAGTGAGAGAGAAAGACGGTAGTCAGTGTCACTAGATCTCCGCAGAACAGTAAGATCAGGCAATTCAGTTGAAGAAATGACAACAGAGCGCGATACTAAAGGTTAGGGTCAGGATTGGAAAGGTTTACTGATGAAAGATGGGAAAATCCCGCGAAGCTCTCCAGGTAATATAATCGGGTAGTTGAGTCAGCCGAACCAAGAGAGGTAAAACCTCAGAATTCTGAATGAATCCGGAGAGCAGGAGGCCAATCAGGTATGACTGGATTAGTCGGCGCGTTTGGATAAGAACATGCAGTAATGGCAAGTATAGAGCTAACAGTAAATGGTGGGCAAGTCTAGCATGCTCTAGATGTAAGGGAAACATCTTGTTTAGTCTGCAGAGCATATACCGCGTATGTCTCAGTAGCATAGTAGCGGGCTGAGGGAAGCAGACTAGGCAGGTGAGCCAAGATCATCTTAATGCAGTAAAGCCGGACGTCCGGTTGAAAAGGAATGAAAACAGAAAATGAGCGAAGAAAAGGTTAGGGTAGGGGTGAGAAGGGTTTTTTGATAAAGAGGGGAAAGCCCACGAGGCTCTCTAAGTAATGTAAGCAGAACCATTACGTCAGCCGAACCAAGAGAAGGGATGTCTCAGAAGTCCAAATGCATTCAATGAATACGAGACCGAATAAGCGGAACTGTATTAATCGGCGCTTTGGGACTGGGTCGTAAAATGTAGGTAAGAAAAAGGCTATAACCAAAACGAGAGAACAAGTCTAGCAGTCCCTCAGAGTAGGCGTAACAGAGTTAAGTCCAAGGAGCCTATACCGTTTAAGTCTCGGTAGCATGAGAGCAGTCAGAGAGAAACAGGGTAGTCTGGTGAAACAGGATCACGGCAGAGCAGTAAAGCTGGCCGTCCGATGGAAAGGAGGAATGAAAGCAGAAAGCGAGAGAAGCAAAAGTGGCGGTCGGAATGAGAAAACTTTACTGAAAGGAGTAGAGGACCTCACGAGGCCTTCCAGGTGATGCAAACTAGTCGTTAAGTAAGCCAAGCCAACGTTTGCAACGTAGAATAAGGTTAGGTGGACATGGCATTAGGTCAACAGAGCCTAGCCCGTTTGCATCTTCGTAGTTTTGCAGGCAGCCGGAGGGAATTCGGCTGGTCAGTTGAGACCCGTTCAGGGTAAGGTACTGATAGTAAGCAGTCCGATGGCAGGAGTGAAGACAGCGAAGTAAGGAAAGAACAGGGTGAGAGTGAAGCAAGCTTTATTGCTTAGGCGTAGCGAAGCCAAAGAGACTCTATAAGGTAATGTGGACAGGGTAGTTGGTCTTGTTAATATTGGCCAATAACGACAAAGTAGTCTGAGAGGTCAGAAAGCAGGAGCCGAAATTCACGAAGCTGTATTGGTCGGCGCATTGAGATTTAGTAGTACAGTTAAGTTGGGAAGACAAATAGTCTGTCAGCATATGTGGACATGTCTGTATGGGGGTTTAAATTAGTAAGTTAGGTATGAGCACTCGGGGTGAGGGAAGTAGTGTTTTGGTTGTGCCGCGCCTATACGGTTTACAGTTCAATACTCTGTAAGCAGTCAGAAAGTAGAAAACTGGTCGGAGGAAACTAGGTCAGCACACACCGCTGAGTTACTGATAAGGTGAGGAAGGCAACGAGTGAGGGGAACAGCTTGTTCAGCCTTTTGAACAATGACCGGTACCGTCACAATATTTAGTAGGGGTCACCAGAAATGGACAGGTTAGAGATGGAGGTGGCTAAGTTAAAAATGGGTGAGCAAGACCAGAAGGCTATCGGGAAGAGAGGGCAAAGCCAGTAGGTCACAGAGTCTTGACCGTTGTCTTTGGCAAGTCAAAGAGAAGCAGGCCAGTCAAATGAGGCTAGGTCAGGGCAGTGCACTGACAAAGGACAGTCAGATAGAAGAGGAATTAAGAGTGAAAAGCGTGATAAGCAGAGGACAGGGTTATTTTGAAAGGAGCCTTATTAGTGCTGGGTGTATAGGCCAAAAGGGCTACGGCGCAGTAGTATAATTCCACACAATTAATGCTTTGTATGAGATTCTATATGTGAGCAAGGCCGTTCTCTCACAGCTCGTACTCAGGGGTACAGGCGCCTGAGGTATTTGCTACCTTGGGGACATTTAGTGGCCTACTTATGGCCGTGGAGAATTGCAGGATACTATCAGATGCTCTGATGGCTTCTGGTAGCTTATTCCACACATGCGCATATCTGTAGAGGAAGAAGTTAAACGTACAGAGTAACGGGCTTTCTGTAGTGAGAATGAGCGTGGTATCTTGCGAAGAGGATAACCTCTTCGCCCAACGGTTGAAAATACCTTTCAATAGTTGAGTTCGATAATTTGCTTACCTTACATAGAAAAACAAGGATGGTTTTCAGTCTCCACAGCCAAAGTGGTTCCAGACCAAGCTGCCTGCAACGGCTTTGATAACTGAGCGTAGCTGATCCTAGAAGACGCTTAGTGAACGAACGCTGGACTTTCGCAATGACCATCCTATCCCTTTTGCGTGAATTAGTAACTACTCTCGAGCAGTACTCAACTACAAGTCGGCCACACAACTTGTAGAGCATGAGCCGGGACTTTAACAGGCTCATTGACTTCAGTATATAGCTAACGATATACCTGGCTTTTGCAGAGCTATAGCTCGTTTGTTCCGCAAACTTAAAGGTGCTTGAGTAGTGCACACCGAGGTCGCGCACGGTAATGTTTTTATCGGGTGGTACTCCGTTAAGAGTTAATATGTTGGGCGGGATGGAGCACGGGTAGGAAAGGCCGTTACATTTCGTTGGTGAGAGTTCTAGTTTCCACAGGTCACACTAGGTTTCAGGAGCGCCGAGGTGGAGTTAAAATGCTAGAGAGGCCATTGCGTAGGCAGCTAGGATCAAATGAGAATACCATTTTTATTTATTTATTTCCACTAATGTACAGTGCTAATCATGAGCGTTTGAACAGTTTTCAATTTTCACTCTTACAGTTGTTACAAACTGCTTGTACCCTTGTACCTACCTGATCCTGCTTACGTTGGCGTGTCTCACATAGCCGACAATAAAAAGCTTTTCGTTTATTCTGCAATATTGTTAGGATGAGAGAATTCTGGCCATCAGTCCGAATACGATTGAGGGCTGTGGCCGCATTTCATACCACATATCCCGCTTGAATCTTTTGACTAAACAGCCATTTCTCCATCTGGAGCACCAGTTTAGCAAGAGGTTAGGGAGCAGGTGGCCAAAAGCTCTGAGTTGCAATTAGCCTCAGATTAGTCAAAGCTTTTTGGCCGCAGCTGGTCTCCGGCGGCAAGATGCATTACTTCGGTTATCCTGAGTTTGCTAAATGCTACTCAGTAGCAACAAACTTTATTCTCTTGTATTGTTTATGTCACACGTCATAATCTGTGACCTAGTAAGTATCCAGTGCTAATTGGAAGACTTTATTCAAATGCGATTGCTGGCCAGTTATACGCACTATACTAGCACCATTACCTGTCGTTCGCCTTACCTTCTTCACCTCTCTTAGAGGAAGTTTGTCGTTGAAGGCTCCATGCAGCGCAGCGTATATCCGGAGCTTGCTCGGAGCCACTCTACTTCTCCAAACTTTATTCCCTTGAACTGTCTGTATCATATAGCTTTGCTGTGTGTTGAAATTTTTTCTGACGCCCACTGTAGCCAATAGTAACCAAAGACATATACGGTATGCATTTGCAGGCTAATGATAAGTTCTTTTCTAGCGCAGCCATCTGTCTTTCGGCTATTTTACTGCACCTACATATAGCAGCGTCCAGTCTTTGTAGGTTCAATGCACCTCGGCGCTAGGAGCCGCTTCTTATCTCTCCAACTTATTTTTATTGTTTGCGTTACATACCTTTGCTAGTTTGTTGATATATTTTCAGACAACGTAAATAAATAAATAAATAATTTATTCTCCAATACTTTGAACCACACCAAACCTGGCATGATCAAGAATTACTAAGAGATGGTTTTGCAACATGCAAGAAGCTTTGCATGAAAAGCGCTGTTCGCACATTAAATATAAGTCACCGAAATCACAAATGCATTGGGCAGGTAGGGAACCTTTAATGATATGGCAAAATTTCGGAATCCAGAAGGTGCAAAAGCGTAACAAATAGCGTGGAGCCGGAAGGCGTAAAATGCGAAGTCTCCTGTTAACCTACCTATCCAAAGTATATTGAAGTGAGGTGAAATGTCACTCTGATTAACTTAATAGTGTGAGTTTGTGGGCAGTGCCTTTATTAATTGGCAAGTCACTTGCTCCTGGTTGCAATTTTGCTAAACGGACATTACAAGCTGCTTATGGGGTGAAAGCTTACTAGGTAGAATCCTACTACGTCCTGGAATGCTGCCCTTAATGAAACTGAAAGGGTAGTTTATAGACCGATGAGACGCTCGGATATTCGCAGTCTTCTTAGCTGCAAATCTCTAATTTGGCTGACCGGATTGCTTAGTTCAGCTCCGCTATTAGGCCTTGGAACCAGCCACTCAAATAGCTGTTCTGCAAAGTTGGTGAAAGAAGTTTACAGGCAAGTAAGAATTTCGGGTTAATGAACATTGACACGTTATTTTTGTATACTGATCCTTGCTTGAAGGCTTCCTGTCCAGGTATCAGCGGTCGACGTGTCAGGCAGTGAGTGTAGTTGATCCTAGTGGCGAACTTCATCCCATCTCAGGTAAAGTGCGATTCCTTGTTCAAATTCGAGCTTTACTGAAAGATCACCCTTAATTCTTTTCAGAGCACTGGTAGCATTATCAGATACATATGGCCAAAGGCCCAAGTTCAGGCTACTTAAAAGCACAGAGTTTTCATAGAAGGGAAACAGGGTTTGGTTAAAGTTACGTTATGGTCAAGGAAAATTGTTTTCAAGTCCAGTAATAACTACCTAGCACGCGTCCCGAAAAGCTCCAAGAAAGAAAGGTATCAAAATGTTGTTGCAAATGAAAGGCGCCGAACCCAATTGTTCTAACACTAGAGAGAAACAACAAAGCGGTTCACGCAAGTATAGTTTTTGTGGTAGATAAACCAGTCGTCCATAATGATTCAAAGGTTCCAGGTAAAGGCAGGACTTCTGAGAAAGCCGTGTCAAGCTGATTGCAAGGCGAACTAAATCCATTGGTTTAGATCCCATGCAAGCGGCATCTTGCTTAATGTTTTAAAAGTATGATTTATGCAGAAGGTAATGGAAAACTCGGAGTGATGACCACAGCTTTGGTCCCAGTGAAGACAGCAATGTTTTCAAGTTAGATGGTCTTCGAGGATAACTCAGTCATTGCCAGATGATGAACTGTTCCGTATCGACCGTCGTATTCCTGAAAATCGTGAAAAAACTAGCAACGAACAAGTATCAAGCTAGTAACCACAGACTGGAATGCATCGATAGACACCATAAAATGACTGATTGCATGCAGTGGTACCTAGTTCCTTGGTACTACGTACTATTGTTAAGTACATAGGATTTACAGGTGCTTCTTGCAGCGCGTCTCCGGCGTGGCTCAGACTATAAATATAGCGCACGAAGTAGGGTTTTTAGAGCACGTGGTTCAAAGAGATCCAAGCTTGTTAACCATGTTCATCGAAGGTACCGGTATTCTAAAGGTGCGTAGATAAAATATTGAAAAGTTGAGAGACAGCCTCACTTTTCTTGCTGAAACCTGTCAGCAAACGATTAGCGGCTTAGGTAATGCTGAAGCCACCTGGATTACGAGTTATAGCCAGGAGCAGCCAGTTCAGCCAGCAGCGTTCCAAGTGGAGAGGCGGATGCAAATAATCGGAGAAGAGCGGATGCATGCGGACTGGAGGGCAGGGTTGGTAATGACACGTATGAAGATGAAGCTCCGAGACATAAATAATGTGCGACCCGCCATGAAGGTGAGAGAGGAGACACAGGAGGCCAAAGCTACGACACGCTTGGGCGTTGCTCACCGGGATATATTAAAATCAACAAGTGAAAAAGTAAGCTTATGTATTGACGTCCATAATGTTACACAAGTGGAACACTAGATGCATAGCAGAAAACTAGAAGGGAAGTTGAGTCTAGTTATGATGATAATAGGCCTGGGACGTTTGAACTGTGTTAGCCTTGGGTTCACCAGAAAGCAGAAGTGACAGGTTAGACTAAACCAGTGCTTAGCATTGTGGACAATATGCTGAGAACTCGGTGATTAAAATGAGAAGGAGCGGACGCATACAGCGACGTTGCGTGTAGATAGGTAGGAGCGAGGCCGATACGCATAAGACAGCCACACATGAAGGAAACATGCGTTGAGTTATAGCCCTCAGATATTTAGGAGGGTGCTTAAAAGTAACGGGGTGAAATTTGCCAAGCGCGTCCAAAAAAGGAAGAGGTGATCAGCGGAACCGTCTCGCCATTGTAAAGGGTACTCACGAACAAGAAACTGGTTATAGATTATAAAAATTAATCTAGTGAACAACAAGCAACTTTCCCATCCAAGAAAGATTCCAGTGAAGTGGCGGACCTATTTAAGTAAATACAAGAACCGGACAAAACTATGCGGTGCCATGAGGGATAAGCGACGATTCGGCAGAGAATACGGGGGCTGCCATGCCAATAAAGAACGTTAGTCTCAAAAAGAGTTGCCGCTGGAGGTCATTGGAAGACAGCTTTTACGGCCGAATGCCACTAATCATAAGGGTGAATCAGCTAGACGGATAGTCAAACTTAAATATAAAATATAAGTGAGGAGGAGCTAGTCGTGGAGGAACTGGAAGGTGGCGTTTACGCAAGGTTTGGATAGCCTAACAAGCGGCAACAACAGACAGCTACTTTGCTTTAGCTACAATGTAATTGAAGGATGTTAGAAGAGAAGACAGCACTAACTAAGTTAAGATGGATATAATTGTGAGAAGTATACATCAAGTAGTAGTAGGAAGACATTTGTAGTAGAGATAACGCACGATTATTCATCCATTTTGCCAATAGGAAGTAAAGGTCGTACTGTGAAGGTATAATCAGTTATTCGGTAGCGGTTACTATGCTTACTTCTTAATAATTGCCATGGGGAAATAACAAAGAGTTCCGAAGGACAACGTTAAAAGACAGACGGATTTAACGGACGCATGCCTCAATCCATAAAGTTAGACCATCTAAATGGGTAGTCATAGGTGGACACAAAGTTTAATATAGAAGAAGCTTGCCCTTAAGGAACTGGAGGGTGGCTTTAACGCCAGCTTGTAGAGGTTCAACAAGTAGAACAGCAGATAATGTTGGCGCTTTAGCTACGTTGTAGATAAAGGGTGCAAGTGGGTGGGCAGATAATAAAAGGTTGGGACAACGTACGTAGAGTTGGAATGCTTATTCCAAACTGCAATCCAGAGCCAGTCGTGCCACTTGTCGTAAGTGGGAGTTGCAAAGGGCGAAGAATAGCTAAATGTTGCATAAATTAAATGCAGAGACAGCACTTGGTCAAGGAATGTCATAACGGGTTAGTTTGGGACAACATTTCGGCAACGTGCTGGGTAGTACAGTACGCAGCGACTTTTGCCTAGTTGGCCAATCAGTCATAGGAGTAATATTGTGTGGAGATATTTAATGAGCCGGCGGAGCTTTCGCCAATGAAGGTGCGAGGACATCAGCGGGTGCGAAGCCAGAAATGGAACCAGACAAAAATGGTAGATGCATTCGTCTAGTCATAAAAGTGAGCCTGATGGATGTGTAGTTAGGAGTGGAGATAATGCCTAAATGAGGCGAAGCTAGTCGTTAAGGAAATCCTAGGTAGCATTAATGAACCACTTTAGTCGCATCAGTTGCAGTAAATAGGAAGTGATGAGCGAAGCCAAATTCCGGTTATATGGCGGTCAGCTGAACTGGTATTCGGCATTGGGAAGGAAGCAGAAAGCAGGGAGTGGCTTGAAGTTGCAAACAAAGGCAGTGAAAATAGATGAATTAGAGTGTGTCAAAACGGGCTGCGATGCAAATAGGTAGTAACAGAAAAACCCTAGACAACTGGTAACATTAGGCGGTTGAAGTTATATAAGGATACTTAATTGGCTGATGGAGAAAGGGCTCATGCGCAGCAGCAGATCTATGCCGCTAACTTTAACAACCGGACTTGAGAGGCGGTACTGTAAGGAGTTAGCAAATGAGCCAGTGGAGCACACTGCTATTTTTATCTCAAGGAAAGCCAGAGTTCATAGAAAGGGTTCAGACCGACAGCCACGGAAGACAGATGGATTCGAGGAAAGCCTACTTGCAAGCATATATTTTACTTAGCTGGATTAGTAGTCAGAAGTGGAGATAGCACATACTTGCGGAGCAGCTAGTCCTTGCGGAAATGGAAGGTGGCTTTGACGCAAAGGTTATGCAGGCTCATCGTTGGCAGCAGCAGACGTTGGGTTTAGGCATATTCATCGGCCGCTTTATATGTGTGCTTAATGATGGTTTGAACCAGACTCCTATAGCTCGCCGTCCGTCAAGTTGTGGCTTAATGTGGCCGATACCTTCGTTACCACGAGGAAATTATAATGGCTATATTTAATGATATAGGAGCCGCGGGTGCTCGGATTTGCAGAGGTAACCTTTTCCAAATGTCCACGGTTCTATGTCGCAAGAACTTAGGTTGTATGCCGCAACGAGTGAAAGGCAGGGTGAAGCTAGGCGTCGGGTTGCGCAGCTGATATTTGGTATCTCCTGGAGGTCGAAAGAGTTGTGTCAGGTAAACCTTTGGGTGCTTTGTAACCTTACATTGTAACGTAGGTTGTGTTTTTAACCTTTGGAGCCACAATGGGTCTAACCGCAGTCGTCTGCACCGACCCCGTAGTTCAGCATGGTTGAGTGTAGTAAACCATTAGTGAGGAAACGGTGTACGATATACGTGTGCCGGCATGGAGTGCCAGTGAAGAGAAACTCGATGCTTTGCTGTTTGGTCTGTCCTTCATCAATCGAGTGAGTGCTTTGTCTTTGTTATTCATGCTGATGCACGCTTTTGGCTGCCAAGGTTCATATGGCTTGTTTATTTCTACATGCCGTTACTGTTGGTTATACGTTAGGAGATGTGAAAATCTTTTTGTTGTAACATGAGCGAAATTACTTCGGTTTAGCATCTAAGTAACTCGCCCATTAGGCATACTTTACTCGTGTTCTGCGGTGCAATAGCGGAGGTGTTTTACCATCTCTAGCTGACATGTATAATGATGATGATGATGACTCGTGTTCTGCCTGTAGTTCCGTCGCATTGAGGAACAAGGACGGCAGTCAAGGATGACTGAGATCAGTGAGTATTTTTGATGCAAGTTTACCATATGAATTAACGTAAACTGATACAGCGTGCTGAACTAAGGTTGTTTTAGAAAGCTCACTGAATTAAGGTAAGTGGTTCAGCGGGTACGACGTAGTTTGCAATGCCAACCTAATAGTCCCGGTAAGGTCCCATTAGGTCATCAGGTTCAAAGCAGTGGAAAACATGTAATGATGTAGCGCAGGATTAACAGACGGGAGACTGAGGAGGCAGCAAGATGTGCTACGTAAAATGGCAGTCACATGTTTATATAAATAAATGGTTTATGTTCGATGTGGTGGGGCGCATAAGTAAGGGTATGCTCAGATTGGTGCAATAGGTTTAATCGCATAGGAGTGGCTTTCCGCACATAGTCATAATTAAACAATTATTCACTTATTTACGTTAAGGCGAATTATTGGAAAAAGTAAGAATGCTGATGGTAGCAGGTTTTACGTATGAGCCATTGTCTCATAGTCGTGGTATTGAAAGCGGAGATGGTGTCGTCGTACGGAGGAATTAAAGACAAAGGTGTTGACGGAGCCGGTGTTTTGCCGCGCCGACGTATGCCCACATTTTGAATGTAATAAGTTAATATACCTTTTCTGGATGAAGAATCAGGGTGTACCAATTGACTTAAAGCAATGGAAGTTTTGTGAGCATGACGGAAGTATAATGAATTGAAAGGGGAGAAGGTAAGGTTGTTGACATTGAGTTCTGCGGTACTCATTCACTTTTCCAGAAAATCAGTGCGGTATCCTTCTATCCAGTTACATAGTATTTGAAGCTGAAGTTACGATGCGGGGGTGTCCGCAAAGAGACAACAGTCCGAACCGACAAATATGTAGCCGGAATGCAATTTTACGATAACCAAAGCATAAGTTCAATCCATTTCCAGATGGGCGAGCCATGCTCCAATGTAAGTAAGTTCCAGAATCCTTAAGTATGGACCAGCTAAGGCCATTCTCTTGTGAATACTTCATTCACTTGAATTGACCACAATACACCATGGCTCAGTATGATGCCCAGCCACTTCACTGATGGCGAGCATACCAGGCTTTCTCCACTGAGACGAAGTAGGGGGCCACCAGCGACGAGGCTCGGTTAAGGAGCTGCTTTATGCAGCGAAAACAGTACATTAGTGCACTCGGAAGCATTTAGATTAAAGCCGCAGGCGTTTGACAAATGTACGAATTTATCCCAACCGTGCTTAGTCGGCCAACATTTTCGAGTCCACAAATTAAAGGCATAACTTTATTACCGGCGACATGAACCAATGTGACAAAGTGTATTTATATTTCTTATAAACACGATTAAACACGCCCACATGCCCACCCACATAAGTTCTTATATCAACCTATTGTTCCATTATATCAACTGTGCACATTTTGTACTCTTACAATGCATAGGTCTGTGCATGCGCACCTCACGCAGTCGAGAAAAACGGTCGCTTTATTTATTTACTTGGTAGCATGGTCGAAGTGGCTGAAGTCTGCTGGTTCGCGCCATGTTGTACGTCGGTAGCGTAGTTTACCATTATTGTTTCTTCAGTGACAAGGAGAGAGCCAATGGAGTTAGAAAATAATTATGGCGACAAAACAGCGCCGTGAAGGACACCGGAAGTGGTGTTAAGAGGCAAGGAGCTCCTGGCGTTGAACCTGGTTATCTGAGTATGTTTGGCAAACTTATCCTGTAGCAGGAGAGCTGTGGAGGCTTGGATAACAAAAGCTTAGCGACTAAGCAACCCGATTTTACGATTAACTCAAACAAATGCTAGGGTGTAACCAAGGAGCCACACATAGGGTTTTGTTTTCTCTGTGCAGTGCTGATAGCCCTGGGGCACTGGACCAGCCACTACTATTTGTGTCGACCGCGTACCTAGGTATTTAGCTTGTTGTGCGTTATGCAGATAAAACTGCCTTAGCAATTGTTCAGGCATAAATTTCTCAAAGCCACATACAGGAAAAAGCTTGGTTTTTACGTGTCACCTTTTGGGTTGGTGTTATGCTAGCAGCTCCCCAACGTTATGCGATCTTGCCCTGGTTTAGGCACACGGGATGCAACACATCTAGCGGTCGGGCTGGTGCATTTGCACACTCCTTAGGTACGAAATGAGACAGCGGGTTATGTGTGCTTGATTGGCTTGTGTTTATCTGGGTAAGCTTACAGTGAAGTGCTGTAACATCAACAATTGTTAATGAGGCCGTAGCCCACTGAATCTGTGCAGGCGACGAGTTGGGGAGTGAGCCACTGCTGGTGCAGCAGCAGATGTGATTTAATTTTCAAGTCAGAGTTCGTATTCTGAAGAGCAATACCACAAAAGTGTTACATCCTCTGCCAAACCTCACGGCAATAGTTGTGCTTTAGAACTGATGGAACACAGGTTTACTTGAGGTGGTGAATTGCGTCCTGGAGGCGTAGAGAAAGAAACTTAACTGAAACACGATATTTAATTTTTTAGGCTCTCCTTAAATCGACAAACTTGCCTCAGGAGTTGTAAAAAGATCCATCCAGTAAGAATGAGAATTGTTTCCAGCGGATAGCAGAGCTCAAACAGAAGTTCATAAAACCTCATCCAGTCGCAATAAGTTGTGACGGCTGCACCGAAACAGAAACTGAAATACTTGGGTAACCAATGCTTGCAGTTAGGCGATGTTTTGGGACTTGGGTTGTCTCCGTTTAATTGTACTTTTCTTGCATCGAGTGATTTCCATGTGGTTCATCTTACATTGGACGACGGATATTTTGACTAATGAGTGAGCAGAGCTAACAACTGGTGCCCACGTACTGATTGAAATTATCTTTATAAATAAATAAATAAATAAACTTTTATTCTCGACAAGGCGAGGCACACCTTTACAGGCATGATCATGCTTAGCTAACATAGTGTGATCAAAAATGTACAAAAAGTACATGTTTGGTATAACAGTGTATGTAAGTGTATGAGTGTATATACGTATGTAATTTTGTATAAATGTTGCTTGTGTCTGAATATGCCGGAGCATTTTTGACTGTTTCTTATCCTGAGGAATATGAGCATAAGGGATTGATGTCTGCAAGTTGGATAGCACTTTCCGGATATCCACGGGCCAGTGACTTTATTTTGTGGCGAGTCACATCCGCCACGTCACAGTGTTGATAAGCAGACATTTGTGGCTTTTTATAGGGAGAACACTTGCCGGGCGAAAACCCACCACGTCCTGGAACACTGCCGCCGAACTATTTGCTGGAACAGGTTAAACCCGAACCACCCAGCTGGCACCACGAGGAGGTTGTTCGGCTAGCCAGCATAAGAACAGAGTTGCTTTCAATAATGTGGGAGATTAGATAATGATCTGTAGCTCAAAGATGGTAAAGCATACAGCATTATCCCCATTAAAATCACCGGCAGATATGCATAGGTAATGGTCGATTTGTATGATGACGGCAGCAGTAAGTCATGGTAAAATTTGTCCGCTTCTGGTCTTGAACCATTGGGCTTAGGTAAGCGTGGGCCAACGGGATTAAGCTGCAGCCGCTCCGATTTATGTGCGTGTAATTTAGAACTAGGCAGTCACTAACTTGCGGCGAGTAGCAGATTTTCCTTAGTGAAGAGAATCAGGTAGCGTTAGTAAAGGTGATAATACCTCCATCCCGGTTGCGGAACGTGTACGAGCGATTAACACAGGGAAACCAAAACCATCCTCTGTTAAATTAGCGTCTTCAATATCCTTGTGAATCCAGGTTTATTGCAGTAAGATTACTCTTAGCTGCGCGTATGTGCAACAGAAGATGTTGATGTTACAACCTTATATTGTTTCAGTAAGCAAACGGACTTTAGGCCCGAGGGGAGCGGGTTTGATCATACTCAATTAATGTCGCTTACGTTGAGTAACCCTATATCCCGCACCAAGCTGCGTTCCGTCTTTTGTGGTACCTGTGCTCAGCACCGCTTTCTGGAGTGCTCTGCTTTGGTACCTGCCGTTCAAACAGACAAGCGCATGGGGGTTCCAACGGCCTCGAGTCAGTCGTTCCGACTATATGTCCTCAGTCGTGCACCAAAAGGTACTGACCAGGCTCAACTATTTTCCACGAACTTAAACTAACCTACCTGAGAAATTAAGCCCAAAGGGAAGCACGTTTGCAGGCGAGCATATATTCTAGCTTACAGCCGGTGCTCCGGTAGCTACATAACTTATAGCGTACACTTGGCAGGAAGTAGAAATGGTCCGATTCCTGGCAAACGCCAAAAACCTTCCTAAGTGCGCCGATTAATGCAGTAAGAAAATCGGTCCAACTACGAGTTATTTTTACACGACAACTGGGACCTGCGTTTGGTCGAGTAGATTAACCTAATGGGTAAGTGGTCATTAATTTTCAAGTTAAGTAAATATAAAAATATTCCACTGAAAGCTATTTGGAAGGCTGTCAACTTCCTAAGTCATGGCAATCGGGAGGACCCGATCATTACATAGTACCGATTGCTAGGTACGCCAAACCCGGGTAAATCTTAAATTGCACCCCCAGCGAGGTGCTCAGCACGCTGTGACCACATGGTAGGACAGGAGAGGCCTTGCTCCGATGGGGTCGGGAGCAGACAACCGGTCCCTACGTAAAACAAGAACCGCTTGAATAGCATTGCCAGAAAAAGGTGAGCTTGGCACGCGGGGCAACATCGTTCTAGCATCGACCGGATGCGGTAGGGCTGTTCGCGCAGGTGTAAAGTCAGCTGTCCCACTTGGTCATGTTGGCAATCACCAGCGAAAAATAACGAAATATCCGTGACATCATGTGCTTAAATTGACAATAAATATTATAACTTATCGCAACAACCACTGATGGCGCCTAGAAGTCGGTACCTTAAAATAAAGTCAGGCTTTTAGTGGATATTGTTTATGAATACGCTATTGCTGTGTGACCGCTGGGCGTACCACGGGCCGCCCTAATAAAATACGTATATGTCACACAGAAAAGATTTTTGATGGGCTGGCTAGCCTAACAACCTCCTCGTGGTGCCAGCTGGGTGGTTCGGGTTTTACCCGTTCCAGCTAATAGTTCGGCGGCAGTGTTCCAGGACGTTGTGGGATTTCGCCTGGCAAGCGTTCTCCCTATGAAAAGCCACAAATGTCTGCTTAACAACACTGTAACGTGGCGGCCGTGGCTCGCCACAAAATAAAGTCACTGCCCCGTGGATATCTGGATAATCCTTTCCAACCCACGGACACCAATCTTCCAATCGCACCTTGCAGACGATAGCAAACATTCAAGAATAAAGCAGCACAATTACCAGGGCAAGTTACACAGCTACATAAACGCACACACAATTACATGCTTACATTACCAATGCCAAAACAAGCACTGTTATGGCAAACATATCGGATTTTGCAACTTCTTGATCACGTATTGTTTTGTCAAAATGATCATGCCCGTAAAGGTGTGCCTCGCCTTGTCGAGAATAAAAGCCTTGTTTATTTATTTATTTATTAACCCATGCATCTTTACCGATTCATGGAGTGACCATGTAACACTGCATTCTTTTGCCTTATGGTTCTTATAAACAAACCATTTACATGTCACAATAAAACATAGCCTAACTACGCATATATGTGGAACATAGAAAACCAGCTGTACAGACGGAGAAGAGCAAAATACTGAAAACCCGCGGTAGGAATGAACTACGGTCCCGTAGTACAGTTGAAACCGAATTGTATTGCTTAAATTGACTGCCATTACTAATTTCTCCTTTGCCAGTTCTACAGGGCTTGGCGGACCGACGCCACAACAAATGAAGGGAGTCAACAGCGAAGCCCCAGTACTTGTACCTTGCAAAAGCGTCGTTTATATACGTGCTTGCAGTGTACCACGCTCTTCGCATGCCGCGCGGTTGAATACATCTGTTTCGGTCCCGCTCGCTCGTTCTCGTATTCTACTCAATAGAGCATCGTCCTCTTGCATGCTTATCGTTTCGTACGAGTTACTGCGTTAGTTACTCGGTCGCTGACTCTCACTTGCTGTTGTTCGTAGCCGGGACTTCTCCTCCGGGTCTCGAACCTGCCGTCCTTAACATATTACAAAATTGGCGATTCGGGCAGTTCTAAAAGTATGTGCGGAAGTGATTTCATCCCAGCGAAGATAATGTATTGTGTCTGGGACACAATTTTGCAGATCCAGTCCCTTGGTCGCCAACGGTGTATTATAAGCCTCGGTGCTGACTTTGAAAGCTGGTATGTCCAAGTCACTGGGTACGTCTCTGCAGCGCCAGAAAGGTCACACGGCTCGATCAGGCTCAGTTACTTAAACGAAGAAGCGTTGCGGATCTCCCTAACAACCAGAGTACGTGCTACTTTAACTGTGAGAGAGATCCGGTCTTTTCTCTTAAATCTGTTTCTCTAAAATCACCCTGTCGCACACTACCTTGACAAATCTTTCACATGGTGTCCGCTACCCTTGGAGAACAAATAGGACATTCTCGCAGCTCCTCGAATATTGGCCCACAGCGTTTCTAGCACTTCGGTACGCAAGTCAGTAATATGGATAGTCGTGATGCGCGATGGACCACCGTGACAAATATACGACAAACCTTCCTCGTTCACTGGAGGAGTTTCTGGTGAAGCCAAGAATCGGGAATATCTGGAGCATAGCAAAACCGACCGAAACCATCTTGGTCATTATAGTTGTTCAAATTTACGCCCATCGACCGACGTTCTCGCAGCGGACCAGAGGCACCATTCCTCCCGCACGGATATCCTCCGTAAAAAACTGCATATACTGTCAGCGCTTCGTCAGACTTGCCTAGCGTT
The DNA here is from genome assembly GCA_944474145.2 of Dicrocoelium dendriticum. NCBI lineage: Eukaryota > Metazoa > Platyhelminthes > Trematoda > Plagiorchiida > Dicrocoeliidae > Dicrocoelium > Dicrocoelium dendriticum. The sequence goes on along the minus strand of OX104068.1, from coordinate 3,070,649 downwards.
GTGGTCGCAACCCACCTATCGTTCTTCGAACCTCCCGAGGTAGGTAAGCTTTGCACATTATCAGCTTTTGCATCTGCTTTCGCTAGCCACCCACACTATAAACCGATCGCGGTAAATGGGGTTTGGATGACAGTACCTTATCTATTTCGTTTGATATTAGTGCTTCGTGCTCTCTACTTTTCCTTGGTGTCGCCCACTGCTTAAGGAACGTCCACACGGTTACCAGCCAGCATCCTCGTTTTTCCACCGCCAACGGGGCCGAGTTACGAACAGAGTCTACAATGCCGGCACACGTAAAAATTGATGGGGTTGTAGTCGCTCATAACTTTATAGCCTGTCAAAATTTTACCTAAAGCCCGACATGGTCGTACAGTTGCACTTGGATGCGGAACCGTATTGATGAGATCTGCGACAACCGCCTTTGCTCATCAACTGGATGATCAAAAAGCATTCGCTATCGCAGCGACATCTAAAGTAAACTCGCAATTCCACTAGGAGGATGTTGAGCCAATGATTGGACGTGTTAATGTTGCCACAGACAACCTTGACCAGTTAATCTAGGTGTTACGAGCGTTTGAGGTGTTCCCCATAGCTGGTTATCCTAGCCGTACTAACCTATTTGAACTTCAGCTTGACACTATCACCTATCAACCTATTCGGCAACATGCGCAGGCTGTCGGTGCATTACGAACAGCAGTTGGGGTCAGTGGTCAAAGAAATCCTGGGCAAACCTGTTATTCGACCTTCGTCGTCACCGTTGTAGTGAAATAACAGGACGCTACCTTGCGTCTTTGTACTGATTAGCCAAAGCTTAACGAGGTAACACGTACAGATTCATTGCTCCTGCCACTTATGGATGCAACGTTCGACGCACTCCATGGTTCATTCTGGTTCCCTACGTTGGATCTTTCAAGTGGCTACTGGTAAGTAGAAGGACCGTGAGTAAACTACGTTCACTGGTCTCAGCGGTCTATATGGTTTTGAGACGATGCCTTTAGTCTGGTTAATGCGCCAAATAAGTTTCAGAGGCTAACGCAGAAAGGGTTGGAGGGTCTGACACCAGGTGGCTGCTTAATTTATTTAGACAGCATAATCGGTTAGGTTGACAAAATGAGAAGTATAACCGGCGGCTCAGTCGTGTGGTGGATCGGCTGCGCTTGACGGATTTGCAAACTACGGGGCCCAAAGGCACTTTTCCTGCGTAAAGTTAAGTACTGGGGGCAGATTACCTCCCAGGAAGGTGGGAGGGCCGGACCCGCCAAATATGAAAAATTACTTCCTGGCCACAACATGAAATGACAGCAGAACTCAGAAGCTTCTTAGGATTGTCTTCATGCTACCCACGGTTTAAGCTTAATTTTGCGGCCAGCTTAGCCCCCTTACATGGTTTAACAGAGAAGGGAGGAACATTCTGCTAAACTAACGAATGTTTGCATGTTTTGCAGATTTGAAAATTATCCTTACAACACCTATATGTTTGGCCCTCCCTGACACCTCAGCAGTGTTGGGAGCTTACGTGTTGGATACCGACGTGACGGATGAAGCGATCCGTGCAGTTGTACCCAGAGAACTCCGGTGAGCAATGTTGTGCTCTCCTACGTTAGTCGCCGCTTAGGTGCATGCAAGTAAAAGTACGGCACCACTCGACGGGAACTACTAGCGCTGGTTAGAGTTTGCGGTATTTCGACCGTACCTACATAGAAAGTCAGATCAGGTTCGCATCGATCCCCAGTCACTTCAGTGATTAAAATACTTGCCTGAGCCGGAAGGCCAAAGAGCAAGGTGGCAGGAACCGCTAAAAGAATACGATTTTAACTGCGAATGTCGTCCCGGGACACGACAGTTTAACGCAGGCGCGCTGTCAAAGCTAGTGAGATCCGAACAGGTCAATTCAGCTTTCGTAACCCCAGAGACCGGTATTGCGTTGACCAAAGAGCAGGCATGTGCCCCGTAGATACCTAACACCTACAACCGACAGCTGAAAGGCTCCCTAATTCTACTGGAAGTGAATTACGCGAATGTACCACAGCAGAGTGCGGCCTACTTGGGCACTGGAAGGACTTATGAATCATCGATGGCGTTCTGTATCGCTTTGATAGATCCTGACCGAAACTGACTACTCCGATAACCCGACTGCTGATCATGTCTCCATGGGCGTGCCTCGCATATTCGAGCATAACATATTTATTTATTTAGTTGCAAATAGTTCATCAGCAATTGAGACCTACCGGTCAGTTGAAAACGGTGGCTGCAGTTTTTCAAGGCTACTGGTGACCGGGAATCCACGACGATGTCGTTCAACTCTGTGCGTCATGTGAGTTCTGCGCTACTTTAAAACGAATGGTGCCTGTCCATCATGCTCTTGTAGAACCAATATTTACTTCAGTACTTGGGCAACGAATTTGGGCAGACGTTCTTGGTTCTTTGCCAATAACAAAGAGCAGCAACTGCTTCATACAAGTTACAATGCATTACTTCACGACCGTGCGGGGCAATACCTATCTGGTTCCAAAATGCCTCTATTGGCGCTCCCAACATCATCAAAGAGTGGGCGACTCGGTGGGGCACACTCATATCCTTGAACTTTCATCAGCGCGCGGCTTCTGACAGTCACCTAATGCAAGAAATATGCCGCTTGCTAGCAAGTAAAAGGACTCGAACTACACCGTATCAACCACAAGGAAACGGGCTCGTTGCGCGGACCAACTGGACTATCAGGCCTATCCTAAATGGCTGAGCTTAGCGCCATCAGACTAATCAGGGGGCGCAACAGTGCCACAATATGTGCTGGCCTCTCGGATCTCCTTGCACTCTAAAACCGGCTTTTCTCCAGCTTACCCTCCTCTTAGCCTTTAGAGCCGCTTACTTCTGGAAGCAGTGCCGCCTGGCTGTCCGGCCGAAGCTTACTCTATGTCGAACTACGCCTACGATACGAGAGAGCGACTCCAAGTAGACGTTCAAAGCGTACAGCAGCAAATGAACAGTGCGCATCACAGACCAAGGACGTACCATGATCGACAATGCCGATTCCCTGAATACTGAAAAGTCGACCGTGCATGGCTACACCGACCTAGACCTCAAGCTAACGCACCAGCAAAATTCCATCGGAAATGGCAGGGGCCATAAGAGCTTGTGTTCGTAACTTCGCCTACTGCGTATGTGCTTCGAAACGTTACAGATCCAACCACCACGTACTGCCCGTTCAGCATAACCAGCTGAAACCGGTAATACCGTCTTCAAATTCTACGCCCGTAGATGGAACCGCGACACCCGGTTGTCACCCGGTAGTCGAATACCCTGTAGAATTGCCAGCTGTGGGGTCTCGCTGCGATTCCAGGAGCGCTGGCCTTGAGCAAAGTGCCTCACACAGAAGGGGAGACCATGTGGTATACTTGAAACGGAACTGGGTTGCTTAAATTGACCGCCATTACTTATGTCCCCTTTGCTAGTCTTACAGGGCTTGGCGGACCGAATGCACAACGAAGGAAGGGAATCCACAGCCAAGCCCCAGTGCATGTACCTTGTAAATTCGTTAGTTAGATAATTGCTTGCTGTGTACCACGCTCTTCGCATGCCGCGCGGTTGAATACACCCGTTTCGGTCCCGCTCGCTACTTCTTTTATTCGACACATTAGAGCCTAAATAAAAAAATAACTATTTTATGCTTGACAAAGCGGGGCACACGTTTTAAGAATGACAAGCCTAGGGTAATATTGTACATGATAGCGTAGGTAGCAGGACAAAGAACGGCTATACTAAAGGCCAAGTTAATAGTGTGGACCCACATAGCCCAAAGATTGAACGCAGTATATTGTCACGGAATGCATTTTATAGGCAAGAATTAGATCCTTACTGTGAAATATGTTGTTGAGGAACGAGTCCGATTGGGTTGTGTAACGGTGCGGGCTAGGGAAGTAAAGCATGAGGAAAAGCTGCGAAAATATTTAAAAATTGTGGTGTGTCACTGCTCAAATATGTAGGCGTAGTCGCACGAAAGCAGATATATTAAAGAATTTGTGAAACGTAGTATCGGTCAACTTGTCAATGCGTGTTTGGGGCAGTGACTTCGTTGAGTGGAGAGACACGTCCGCCACCTCGCAGGGTTTTTAAAGAGACAGTTGTGGCACGTTTTGGGGAGAACGCTTGCTAGGCGAAATCTTACCACATCCTGGAACACTGCCATCTGCTTGCACGCTTTTTGCTTCGTACGAGTTATTGCCTTAGTTATTTGGTCGCTGATCCTCACCTGACGTTCGCTCGTGGCCCCGAATTCTCCACCGTGTCTCGAACCTGACATCCGGAACATATAAAACTCCCTGCCCAGATGAGAAAATGGAATATTTCCAGAGCACGTCAAAGATCGGTGACGTCCTGAACCAAAAGGTTAATGTACAAGTGGGAAGGAGACAAAAGTAATCACGCATGGGTCCTATTTTTAGCAGTAGATTTGATGAATCGATTTGTCTTATTAGTTTGTCTACCCAGCACGCCCCCAGCCAACCATGACGAACGTCCTGTTAACTACACCGCAAGAGCATCTCTGCTCATGATTCCTCCTTATTATTATATCCCCTTTAGTCCTTTATTTTCTATTATGCTTAGCAACTATTAGTATTTCCAAATCACTAAAACGGCTTTTTCTCTGGTTTAGTCGACATTTTAGTCTCCGCTCACTGGTCTCATCCTAGCCGACTATTGAGACCTTGTCAAAGAATCATTGATAGATCTAATGGTCTTTTCACTACACCTCGAGAACCATTTCCACTTCTTCCCAATGGAGACTTTTCCTTCCCGACACCATACATTCCTTTTCGCGCTAGCTGTTTGCTTTTGTTTTCAACTGGACGAATAAATGCTGGCTTGGCTCTAATCTAGCCTTGTCTGATCAGCCTCCTGCTTTCTGACTGTTTCCAAACATCCGAAAGGTAAAGGATCTAGGCTCTGCAGTCGCAACACACTCTGTCTCTCAGCCTGAAACTTTCGGTCGGTATGCTAACTAGCATTTCATATAGCCGTTTATGTCCCGAAATGCTTCCTTCCTAAAGACACCCATTACAATCATTCTTGCATAATTTGGTGGCCTAGCTTTACCTTGCTGAACAATCTGGGCTTGTCTAAACTGCCCCACATTTCGGACCCTCACGGACTACTGAGACCTAAATGATCGAGGCCCCGCCGACGTAAGGCGCTTTAAATGTCGCCTCAAAAGCATTGCTGGTCTTTATGTACCTTATCGTCATATTACATATGTTTATATTCTCGAGGTTGGGTGGGACACACCAACAAGGCCTGATCAAATAGGTACAATCAAAGCTGTAACGGATAGCTGTGCACAAGTTTGTTTTTGCCATTAGAATTGTTAAAGGTGATATAAGGTTGCGGTGACTGACCGACCTCACTGTTGAAACAGATTGGTAATGCTAATGTAAAAATTGTTGTCAACCACGTTATGTGATATTGGAATTAGTTCCAAGTAAATTTTATGGCTTGACTCAGACATCTTGTGCTGTTACTAGCAGGCAGCTATTATCCGTCTTCTATCCTGACGTGTATGGTGCTTTCTGTAGTTTCTTTGGGTTGCGGGCCTGGTCACTTAAGCGCTGTGTTTTCTGCGAGGGTAATTATCCGATTTGCATTTTATGGACCATCCAGTTGTTGAAGGGTTGTTCCAGTCTAGCGGAATTAGCCGTGGGAAATTTGAAAAGTGACAAAAAGGAAAGAAGCAGCCAAGGAGAAATGGAATGTAAATGCACGCGAGGAGACGAATGGGCGGCAACAGAACTTTGTGACTGGAAATGCCAGGAATACTAAAGTGGAGTCATTGTTTGTCATATAAACGTGTACTACTGCGAATAGAAAAGGGAAGCCGTGGAATCCGAGGTTTTGTTGTTGTTCCATTTGCAGCTGTTTACTGCCATCGTGCTGCTTCGCGCAAGGCTATTAATTCTAACGTAGTAGCGGCGTTAGTGGCACAAGCAAGTTGAGTGCTGAAAGACCAGCAGCGAGCTGGGCCTTGAATATGGGTAAATATAGGGTGAATGTCTCTAGCTGCACGGCTGATGTTCTGCTTGAAAGTGGTGGGGCGCCAGTGGTAATCGGAGCTGCAACATAAGGCTGAGTCAAGAGGCGGTTAAGATGGGGTAACTAACGTTGCTTTGGCGGAAAGTTGAGATAGAACGGGACATAAATTGCAGAGCTGGCGGTTGAAAAGCGCGGCGCTACTTTTATATAATCTACGCCTGCAGTTGAAGGTGAGATAGAAACGAGGGTCTAGCGATGCTGTGTTCTTGTAAATGTGCAAAGATATAGATCCGGTGCCCCGCAAATTTTGTGGAACTACAGTGTAAAAGATGTGCTGTTGCCGCACCGTAGGTAGGTGGTGCTTAGGAAGAGAGGAAAGCCAGAGCCAAACATGTAAGAAAGTAGTAGGAATATACTGTTAAATGGAAGCGCCATAAACGGAGAATTATCGATGGTTTTGTGGTTAAAAGGGCAAAAATTATAAAAGAGAACCCGTCAGCTTGGTAATGAGGATATATTTGGGCAACTTAGCGTGGTACTTGATGTCCTGCGTAAAAGCGTGCAGCGTTACAGTGTGGAAGGTAAGCCGGTGGAGCATTGGGGCTTGGTGGTTTGTAAGATGGAATGAGCCAGAACAAAAGAGTTGGTGAAGAAGTAATGCGAACTGAGGTTGTAGGTAGGTACCAAAACCAGATAATTGAAGTCTTAAGCACAAAGTACGGAGCTACAGTGTGAAAGATAAGTGGTTGGGAGACGGTAGATAGGTGGTGCCTAGGAGGAGAGAAAAGCCAGAGCCAAACATGTAAGAAAACTAGTAGGAATGTGAGACAGATGGAAGCGGGATTAAACGAGAATATTCGAAGGTGCTTGGGTTCATAAGTAAGAATAATAAGCCCTAACAATGTCAGCTTAACGATAAGGATATACGTAGGGAACATAGCTTGCTAGGTGAGGTTCTACGCACGTAAGTGCCGGGCTACCTTGTTGAAGATGAGTCGGTTGAGCATTAAAGGTAGATGGTCCATAAGTGGACATGGAAGCTAGTGTCAAGGAGATAAGTGAAGAAATAAGATAAAATAAGGTTATAAGTAGGCATCTCAGCCAGATATTGGTGGTATTATGCACAAAAGTACGGAGCTACAGTGTGAGGGATGAGTCGCTGCAACACCGTAGGTAGGTGGTGCCTAGGAGGTGAGGAAAGCTAGAGTAAAACATGTAAGAAAAGTAGTAGGAATGTACAGCAAATGGAAGCAGGATGAAGAGAGAATATGCTATATGTCATGATCTATAGGTAACAATTATAAGGGAAAACCGTGTCAGCTTGGTGACGAAGATATAATTGAGCAACGCACAGAAGTGCGGAGCTACAGTGTGGAAGGTTAGTCGGTGGAGCATCGGAGCTTGGTTGTTCATTAGACGGACTGAGCCAGAGCGATAGAGATAAGTTAAGAATTAGGACCAGGCATGGATGGTCCGACAGCATGGCCAGATTTTTGCCCTCTTACACACCAAGGTGCGGTGCTACGGTGTGAAAAGTAATTCGGTAGTGCGTCGTAGGTGGAAGGTTCGTATTGTGAGAGTAAAGCCGGAGCTATACAGTTAAGAACAGTAGTAGGCATATACGGTAAATGTAAGTGCGATGAAAAAAGCATATTCAATATTTTCGTGGTTAATAGGGTAGTAATTATAGGCAGAAACGATGTCAGCTTGGCGATAAGCATATAATTGGGCAACACCAACTGGTACTTTAGGTCCTGTGCACGCTGGTTTCACCGTCTGGATGGCCGCCAGTTATGTTGATGCGATTAGCCAGAGGCGGTTGTCTCGACAGGACACAGGAACCAAAATGGCTCTCGCCTAAAGCAATAGTCAACGGAAAAAGGGACACAAGTTGACTGCGAATAATCGAGCAACTAAACGCTCAAAAAAGAATAGCCCGTTACAACTTGCCATTTAATGGATCCGCGGCTGTGTTTCAGGACGTAGTGGGCTTTCGCCTGGCGAGGGTTCTCCCTGTAGCGTTGGCAAATGTTCGTTTAACAACACTGCAACGTAGCGAATGAGGCTGGCCGCCGATTATCATTACAACCTTTAAAATTCATGCTGGCAGGTCAACTGGCGTACCTATGCTGGATACACTCGTTACACTGGTACTTATACACCTTCGTGTGCTGTCTTTTCTTTCTTTGATTTCACGCATATATTGGCGTTTATTTACTTTCTACGATAGCACCTTTGATCTCTGTGTTGGGTAGGCAAGAACTCAGTATTTTGTAACACCTCTCCCTAGCTTCCCCTTTAATTATCTGCTACTTGAAGCTTTAGGATGCTGAAGTAATTATTAGCTGTGGTTTGCTCAAATTTAATTAAAACAGTAGTTCAGAAATCATGTTGACATATGTAATGAACGCCTCTTTGGCTATAAATGCAGGTACTATAGCGGAAATCTATTCTGAAAACGTACTAACGCAGCTTAATAAATAAATAAATAAAGCGTTTATTCTCGGCAAGGCGAGGCAAACCTTTACAGGCATGATCATTTTGACAAAACGATGCGTGATCAAGAAGTTGCAAATATCCGATATGTTTGCCATAAAAGTGCTTGTTTGTGTAGGGGGAATGTAAGTATGTAATTGCGTGTGCGTTTATGTAGCTGTGTAATTTGCGCTTGTAACTGGGCTGCTCCATTTTTGAATGTTTGCTATCGCCAGTAATGTGCGAGTAGAAGATTGGTGTCCGTGGGTTGAAAAGGATTATCCAGGTATCAACGGGCAGTGACTTTCTTTTGTGGCGCGTCACGACCGCCACGTCACAGTGTTGTTAAGCAGACATTTGTGGCTTTTTATAAGGATAGCGCTTGCCAGGCGAAAACCCACCACGTCCTGGAACACTGTCGCCGAACTATTAGCTGGAACGGGGTAAACCCGAAACACCCAGCTGGCACCACGAGGAGGTTGTTCGGCTAGCATTGGTAAGCATCCATTGGAAGTCAAGCGCTAGGTGTCCGTATCATGAGATGTGAGGGGAAACGTACTTAGTGGTCCCAAGGTATACGTAGGTATGCGGTCCAAGTGCTCTAGAAGGAAACACAATCTGGCAAGCAGGGTGACTTGTTAATTAAAGCAATAGTACACGTGTTTTGGGAACGCAATTTATAATGAATAAAGGACTGCACGGTATATAGGAGGTAAGATATGTAAAGTTGGGTTTCCATGCTAACCTAGAAGGTGAAAGTATGACGTCGGTAGGAGGCGAAGCCTTCCTGTGGTGATTCAAACGTCGCCCTATCTGAAAGCTTTCAAGCTGGTATGTCACCTATGAACAGGGGCCATTACAACTACCTATGTAGCGTTCCTCTATAGTATTTGTACGGCGGGAGCTGGTACAAAAGCCGTCACACACAGGGTACCAAACCTTGCGGCATGTCATCACCACATTACGCTCAAGGTGACCGTGGCTCTTGTAAGTTAACTGTGCCGTTTATGGTTGACCGCTCGAAAGCCTTGGATAATGTCCAACAACAACGACTCGCACCAAAGCTGACATCGTATGGATACCTGAAGGCAGCCTATAATGGGAGTATGCTTCTCTAAAGGAAAGAGAACAATATGTGCGCTTGGAGCTTTGCCTTCCGCTTTGACAAGCTATCCCTTGTGGCCTTCCGCAGGGTTTCCTTTTAATGCCGTTGCTTTTCGTAAGTTATATCGAAGACCAACCCCAATAGCCTGAGATACGGTCTATAGTGACAGTTGATGAACTCAAGCTCTAGAATATTTTGGTTATCCCGGGACTCTGAGACAGCTCAGAGTGCCTTGGATAGACTCTGGGCTTGGTCATTCTTATGGTTGATGCCTATAAATCAGGCGAATATTCTGTCCTCCGCAATAGATGCTTTCGTCCCCCCACACCGTATGTGGTGAGTGCGTGAAATCCTTGCTATCACTCGGCAGGTTGAACTAGATATCTTCCACACCGCAGTGCTTCACTCCGGGGGCAGTAGGGGTACGACTCCTGTTGAGGGTTCGGTAGGGTGTGGTTTATCCGCCGCTCATTCGGCGTCCTAACGGCCGGTATCTTTGTGACACTATTCGCAGCTTTCTTACGACCCCAACTAGTATATTTTATCCAGTCTAGTGTACAATGTCATGCAAACGACAAAATGGAAATGGAGTGGTTTTTGCCAGTACTACGCTATAACTCGATTGTTTTGCGTGCCGTAGTGATCGAGCAGTACGGCTGGAACATTGTGGCAAACGGTGTTTGAGTAAACACTTGAAGCCAACTTTGACTATTGTCAACTTGCCTCATCCAAGGTAACTTTTATCGATTAAATTGGTACTGGGTGTAGCATCCCCTTGAATTTTATTGTCAATTTTACCTTTGGCAAATTCCGTTTTACACGCCGTTTTTACCTTTTCATTGTGGTGGTTTTACTGTCTACAAGTGTTTTTAACTTATGCACTTTTAACTTTGCACTTTAAACATAGTCGTCTCGGTAATAACCGAGACAAATAAACTGCCTGGGTTCTCATTTGATGCGTCAAGTGCAGCTTACGGCGAGTCAACCTGTTCAAGGCCAGTTACGAATTCAACTGGTAGTATGCAGTCGGATATTTATTCCCTGGATATCGGTAACGTTGTTGGTCTCCGAGCGAACCAGTACAAAATGGTTACATCCAGCGAAAACGTTCTTTTTAGATATGCTAAATGCTGTGCTCTGAAAGCGATGCGCTTGACTGCTACCTGTGCTGAATTCAATGCACTGTCAGCCGGTTGCACGGTTGGGGAGAAGGCCTAGGCATTGCTTGCCTCTCTTGCCTCGCACTACACTAAAGTAGTTTTGATTAGAAAATCATTGAGTATTGTGCATGAGATGCTGCAGCGGGTTTTCTACCTGCGGACAGTCCACCCGATGCTTGATCCTACATGTCGGCAGTTTACCTGGAGATAATTGATTCAGATGCCTCGAATGACATATTTGACCTTCAATAAATAGAAGGCAAGGCACGGGATCCGGGGCAAGTAGCATAAACAAAAGAGGGCAAGGGAAACGCGCAACCTCTCCGGCCTCAAATCAGGAGAGGAGAAAGAGTACCAGATGCAAGCGCTTGCGTCCGAAACACCACCGGGTGCGGAAATTCCCTCAGCTGTATCTAAGGCTGTGCCGGCAGGAGGTAAACGTCAACAGATATCTCCATCGCGTGCAAACCAAACTTCGGAGTTGATTACTCCAATCAATTCACCCTGTCTTCCATGGGTACAGGTCGTGAAGGCGGAAGTCTACTTTGGGCCACGAGCTTCTCTGCCTCTAAGACGAAAGAAAACTCGGAATAGAACTGCAAGTACTCTTCGAGCCAGCTGGAAAAGCTTCAAGATTTTGAAGGCAGACAAGCTGAAGCATTAGACGCACGCTCCAGTTGCTACAGCGTTGTCGGATACGGTGCGCCCAGCCACATCGCCAGCGGCTACGCTGGCCTTTGTACATGTGAATTCGAAACTCGTGGGGTTAATGCACGCTGTTGATAAGATTCTTTCACGGACTGCTGTGTCATTTTCCGTCACGCAGTGCAAGCCACTGCAGCAAGTTCTGCCGAACCTAGTTAGACGACCTACAGTAATTTAAGTGTGTGTAACGAAACGTCTTCTGCCTGCGTTTGCAGGGGTTACTGTCAGGAAACTGGCTAGGTTAAGCAACGTCCCAGTAAATTTCACGAACCCTTGGCCGCGCTTACCTCTTATTATGCTATACACCCCGGAGATACGCAACGCACGTTTGCCGTCTGCTTTGCAACTAAAGTATACTAATGCTGACATTCAGCTAGACCATCTACTAGCGGATAGGCTGAGGCTAATAGAGGCCACCAGTGACATCAAAACCATGCGCGCGTTCGGTAAACTAGGTCTCCGGACTGTGGGTTCTCGCCTAGTCAGCCACCGGTCATTTCCGCCTTTATAGTGCCAGTCTCGGTAGGGCAAGCCCCTGGGCTGGACATTAAGTAGACCTTCGGCCGGTGCTGAGCAATGTGCGCAGCCTAAGGAATAAGGTTTATGAGACAGGTCTGCTTGTAGCTGGGTCTTAGCCTGATATGCATTCACTGAAACGTAGCTATCTCAGGACCTCACGAACGGTGAAGTAGGTATGGTTTGTTGCGCACTATTTGTATGTGATTGTTTTGTTGGCCGACAAGGAGGGGGCGTTGCGCTTTACGGGAGCTTTGCACTTAAAGGGTTATATATTTACATGTTTCAGTCGGCAGATAAAAAACTGGTGAATCACTGTCGGCAGCGCTTAGCACTTCCTCCGCTCAACTTCTAGTTGCACTTGTGCATGGAAGTCTTAAAACTGCGTCCAAGGAGGTGCTTAACTATAATCGTTCCCAGTCCGCAAGTGCCATTTGGTACTAGTTGCCTTCAGTCTTCGGAAGGTTTCTGGACAGATCATCCTTGCACATCGACGGAAGGTACATTAGTTGCAGACCTTCTTGGGCCTACGCTGAAAGTGCCGTTGCATAAGTTCAAGACCTCCTCACGAGGTACGTGGAAACCCACGAACCGTGTATTTGGGATTTAGCTTTTGCCAGGTCACTGGAATTCGTAGGTGACATCAATTACAACTCTCCCTTAGGTGCCAGTCATCCAGTCTATTTACCATACAGTTGTGTTATTGCCTCGCTGGGCCATATCCAAACATAAGGCGGGTTGACTATCACGTAGTACGCATCAAGGTTGCTGGGCTGTGCTGCGAAATTTTGGTGGCCGATACGTTTCAGGCGGATCGGGATAAAGTTACGTCTTACCTCAAAGAAGTGTCTACTCCTTACATTCAGGAGAAAGGAGACACGAGCACGGCTGCCGTGGATTGATACCTATGGCAACTACCCGCTCCAGAAGCATTCTAGGTGCTGGAGGACCTTCCGTGCGGCTCCTACAACCAGCAGCTGTGGTAGCTACTACGAGACTAGGAATACATTTAAACAATAATTGAGGAAGGCTCAGTTATTGAACGAAAAGTTATTGGATGATAGAGGGAGGAAACTACGAAGCCGTTCTTCGCTAATGTTACGACGCGCTATGGTTAAAATTCAATAATTCCAACTTTGATGCTGGTCGACAGAGCTCATGCGTATGCGGACTCTGACGAGGGTCGTGTATATGGTGGACAGTATGCAGGTGGGTTAGTGCGTGGTGCTAGATTCACTAGCGCTAAATTTGTCCCTTGAGTTCCGGGGGCTTCTTAATAGCTGAATGTACTGTACTGTAAATGCAAGTCCTGGGGCTGCTGCAAGCAATAAACACTTCCACAGCAGCTGGGCCTGAATCCATTCAACCATAGCTGCTGCAGTATTTTGGGGTGGAAGTGAGCTGCCGACGATGGTGTTCCAGCAGTCACTGGACAGCTGTACATTACCTTCTGAATGAAAGGAGCCTGTCCTATATCCTTTCTTTATAAATGACGACGGGAATCTGTGAGCCAATTATAGGCTAGTCAATCTTACAAGCGTTGTGTGGAAATAAAGAAAGTTGGTGAAGGATTCCTTGTAAGGTCACCTGAATGAATTTAATCGACTCAGTAGTACACAACCTGGATTCCGGAAGCTTTTCGTGTTTGGCGTATTTGTTGGTCGCTCGTGAAGCTTGAGCCGTAGCAGTGGACAATGGCCACGTAGTGGATGTGCTTGACGCCGACTGCTCGAAAACTTAAGATAAGGTAACTCACTCGAGGCTATCACAAAAGCTGCTCTTCTTCAAAGTGTCAGGCTGCGCTCTTCTGGGTGTCTGTATTCTTGCACGAAAAAGAGCCGTTTGTACGTGTGGATCGCAGCTTATCCTTTAGGCAAGCGGTGCATACTGATGTCTCGCTGGGCTTGGTCCCTGGACAGTTGTTGTTTATCATCCTCGTCAATGACCTCCCTATGGAGCTCGGGGTATCACCGCTATGTTTTGCGGATGAACTTAGGCTGTGGAGGGTTGTAGATGTCTTTGGGGTTTTGAGGCCATTAAGCACGCCATGGACAGACCCTGGGACAGTTTACTTTGTGCCTACCGCCCGTAAATCAGGCGATGTGTGCCGCCCTACGTAAAGGAGCAAGTTTCCCAACTTCGATGTAGGTGTTCGGTTGAGTCGAACACCCCTTAGACACCCCTTAGACGTCGTCCGCGCCTAGTTTTTGCATTCTGGTGCCAAATGAAGGAAGGCTGCGTGTAGGGGTTCAGAATGCTGTGGTTAATATGCCGTTCTCTCGGGGTTCTTAACTGCCGACATCCTTGTGATGCTATTCTCAGCTTTCTTTCGATCCCATCTGGAATGCTGCTTCCAGACTTGCCCGCTCTGCATTTTTCGGGACAAAATGGAGCTTGAGGGGGTTTTGACAGCAGGTCCCAGATTGGTCGAGGGGTTACAGGGGCAATTGTACCCCGAGCGTCTACTTAGCTTGGATATGTATTCAATGCACTAACGACGGTTTCGAGGAGGTTGGACCGAAAGGTGAAACCGAACTGCTAGTTAGCTAGTTAGCTCGGTTAGGTCGCCTTGTCATTGCCTTCATCTCATTAATCAACACAAGCCGCTTTCCAAAGGGATCAGGGCGAAAGCTCGGGTATCGCGCAGAATTAAACAGTGATGGACCTCGCTTCCAGAAAGCGGATTCAATGAGCCTACGGTTAAGGGTTTCGAGCGTCAGTTAGAAGCTCTCGGGTGGCAACACGAAAACTTCACTCTCCTGACCACATCCATCTTCTGACTTAGAGTTCATATTCTGTCATTCTCCCCACCCTTTGGTGTTCCTTCATTTAAATGGCATTCCTTCTTCTCTATCATCCATCTTCATTCTACGTCTTCATTACTTCAAGTGACCTACATAGCGGGGCTGCAAGTGCACGGAAGGTGCGCAGTAATTGGTTAACCAGGGTGTGGTTCGAGTGTTTCGTTTTAGATCCATCAAGACCTCCTAGAACCTTTTCATTGCCTGGCTGAACGAGCCGCTCAAAATGGGACATTCAGGGGATTTTCCTATCGTTCCAGCCCATCGGAATCGGAATATTAATCCTAACCGATTTGTATATTCAACTTCACTTAGTTTTCGTTTACCTCATCTCATACCTTGGTATCATCATTATGCAGCTGACATTCCTCCGCTTGTTTTCTCAACCTACACTTCACTCATTCTTACTTCACATGAACAGACCTGGCAGGGACTGCAAAGCAGGAAAATGTGAGCAATAATTGGTTGGACAGTATGTGATGTGGTCACAGTATTAGGCTTTTCAACATCTTAAGCAGCCCTTTTTAT
Organism: Dicrocoelium dendriticum; assembly: GCA_944474145.2. Taxonomy (NCBI): domain Eukaryota; kingdom Metazoa; phylum Platyhelminthes; class Trematoda; order Plagiorchiida; family Dicrocoeliidae; genus Dicrocoelium; species Dicrocoelium dendriticum. Next base: position 3,055,338 of record OX104068.1, on the reverse strand, counting down.
TCCCGATGCAAAGATGCGCAAAAGAAGGAGCATTCATATGAATACCCTATTGTTCCGGTCCCAGTTGTACTTGAACTTAACCACTGTTGGCTGTGCCACAGCTAAGCAACCAGCGCCGTTCGTTCATCGTAGGAGCATTCAACGGTCTGATATGAGCATGTCTGCCATTCAAGGGGGCTATCCCCATATGACCAAAGAAGCTGCGGAAAAGACGGCCAGATCAATATTCGTTGGAAATATTCCGTATGAAGCCACTGAAGAGAAACTGATTGAATTATTTGGCAAGGTTAGGATACCTTATCTCTACGTTATCATTTGCTCAGGCCGGGCCGGTTGTTGGCTTCCGGTTAGTGTATGACAGGGAGTCGGGGAAGCCTAAAGGTTATGGGTTCTGTGAGTACAACAATCCTGCTGTTGCTGCCAGTGCTCTGCGGAATCTACAGAATATTGAGTTTAATGGTCGACCTTTAAGAATAGGTAGTCAAGTTTCATGTAACCGTCACTTTAGGCCCCGCTGCTGGTGAACAAAATTCAGCGGAACTGGCTCTTAGCAATCCTTCTGTCGGACCTCCTCTTGAAAGCCCTTATGGGGAAGCCTGTGACCCCCAGGCTGCACCTGAAGCAATCAGTCGCGCAGTTGCCAGTTTGCCTCCTGAACAAATGTACGAATTAATGAAACAAATGAAGTTATGCATACAGAACAACCCTAACGAAGCCCGAAACATGCTTCTACAGAACCCACAGTTGGCCTACGCGCTGTTGCAAGTGAGTGCATTCAGTACCCTTATGGCACAAGTGTCTGACGAACGCACAGTGATTGTCCGTTGAGTGACCGACGAGCGACCGATGGGCGCCCCAGTGGCGAAAATTTCACTCATCCGGCGCTCGCCGAGAAAATTGAGCGGATTTTTGTTCGAACGCTCAGTATCCTCCCAGATTTTGCTCCTCCACTGACGGAAAGCTTTGAACATTCACACGCTTGGCATTATAGAGCTAGTAATTCACGGACAAGAATCTTGCTACGCAAACCGTTCTGTCTCCTTTTTTAGCCACTTTACCTGTTTTTTAATTTAATGTTTTAGCGCACCTACGTAAAATGATTTATTTACGACTACTCAATGAGTGTCCGGCATCGGGCGCTGGAGTGACCGACCGTGCTAATAGGGTAGCTAATAATAAGAATGTGTCAGCTGTACGCCGTAGCAGCGCTTCGCTTCCGCGCAATCATCACCAGTCTCGCGCGGGCTGAGTATACCGCGAGGACGCCCACCCCTACGCGGATAATAGGGTAGCTACCCCACATAAAATAAATAAATAAATCTGGGTTAACGACAGGCGGTATACTTGATATGGTTTTGTTTATCCTGACAAGTAACGGGATAGTATTTCTCTCAAAAGTTAGTTGCTACAAATCATATGTGGTCGGAGGCATGCGTTCCCAGAGTTACCCATCACTGAGTTTGACAGCCGCAGGATGCCTGTGCATATAGGGGGATAGCAGCTAGCTTGAGTTGCATTACACACAGCTCTCACTTGCAGAGGGACGCTTACCTAGCGCTTGGAAAGTAGGAATAGTAATGCCTAAATACAAAGGTGACCGGCAGTACCCTGCCAACTACCCGCCGATATGACTGACGTCTGTTGTCTGCAAAATCATGGAGAGAATAATCAAGCGCGCTCTCAACACTCACTGCGAAAGCTTATGCGCATTCTCCTCAGAGCACGATCCTGCATCACTAAACTGTTTGGTGCCAGAGCAGCATGAGTTGAAGCAACAGACGAGAGGAAACACCTTAATATTGTCTTCATCGACTTCAGTAAGGCATTTGACAAAGTGCCACATAAACGGATCCTGCTCAAACTTCAGGGAGTTGGTGTCACCGGAAACCTCTTGTCCTGGATTTCAGACTCCCTGGAAGCACGAAACATTCAACTGAAGGGGAACCATACACTCTGTCTGTGCTTATGACTGATGGGGTTCCCCAAAGCTCCGTCCTTGGACCATCATCATCATTATACATGTTAGCTAGAGGTGGAAAACACAGCTGCTCTGCCGCAATACATAAAAAAGGATAATAAATGCAACAGTAGCATGCCAGCTGAGCTACCAGCAACGGATAGGCATCGTTCCGGTAAGCTACCAGCCGGCTACTAGGCAAGAAAATTATTATGTAAAATTATATGCTACGAACTGAGATCGTGATTGGAAGGGGAGGCTAAAAGGGATGGGGAGGGACAATGAAACTCACAGCAGGAACGCGACTGAGGTTGGCTCCTGGCCATGTCAGCAAGTGTATCTAGCCAAACGTGTTCATCTTTTGGACTCCAACCAGGGAGCCGTGACGCTCCAACCGAGCCTTCATTCCTCTCGACTAAGTCATCGCTTAGCCACCTCATTTTTTCTTCCATCCACAACCAGAGCGCTTTACACTATCCATCAACGATCTTCCAGCGACACTTCAAACCGACTGTCTAGTCTCCATCGCAATGAGGCTGGACCTTACCGTGGTGCGATGGTTTGCGTGCCTCAGAGATCCATTGAGCTATGCTGGGTGGTGCTTTTTTGCCTCTTCAGAGCCACTCATACCAGATTGGTCAATGGTTAGAGGCCAGACAAACTCAGCCTCCTGGTCCTCCAGGTTGGGGGTTAGAATGGGGGTGGCTCCTCACTTCATAAAACGGGCTCCGTAGTCCAGTGACAAAACCCGCTGCCTTGCGGTAAGGTTTTTGAACCAAAGGCTTTGGTTGAGAACCCTAATCGTTCTCCTGTCTAGGCCTGTGCAACCTGACAGTATCCTGCCCACGCAGTACAATGAAACTTTCCTCAAACCATTTCCTGATGCTCTGGCCGCCGCAGAGGATAATCAACGGTGCCCTATCTGCTGCATCGAGCAGGGTGGATAGGGGTATGGATGCTACTGCTCAGGCCTTCCAGTCTTCTTATACCCCTTCTTGCGCTTCTTCATCCTTATCGTCCCGCTCCAACTTTACTTATATCCCCCCATTTTCAATCCCCCAATTCTTAGCCCTCCCCCGTCGCAACGAGACTGGACCTTAACGTGGTGCGACGGTTTGCGTACCTCATTGACCCATTGAGCTATACTGGGTGATGCCTCCGAGCATCTTGAGAGCTACTCATACCAGGTTGGTCAATGGTGAGAGGTCAGACAAACTGAGTCTCCTGGTCCTCCAGGTTGGGGGTTTGAAATGGGATGGCGTCCACTTCTGTAAAACTAAATCACTGCCACCCCGCTGCCTTGCGGACAGGCTTTTGAGCCAAAGGCTTTGGATGAGAACCCTAATCGTCCTCCTGTCTAGGTCTGGGCGCCCTGGCAGTATCCCAGCCCACATACAACCATGACATTTCCTTCAAACATAAACTTCATCCTGCATCGGCCGTCGCGCAGATTATCAAGGGTCGCCTTATCTGCTGCATACAGCAGGGCGGATAAGCGAAAACATGCTACTGCTGGCGCCTCCCTTCTTTCTTTTCCACCATTTTCTCTTACTCCCATCCCGGCCCCCATTACTAACCTTCCTATAATTCCCAGCTTAATTGACAGCAACCGAAGTGATACTGGAGTAGTACTGTCTGCAGCCACCATCCCACAGCACCTAGCGGACGCCTATCGGCAAAAGTCCCTTATAAGGCCACGCTGTCTCGCTTCCATGGCGACATTCAACGTCCGCACTCTAAGACAAACAGGTCAGCAGGCTGCACTCGCACGCACCTTGGACACACTGGGTGTTGATGTGTGTTGTGTGTCCGAAACTAGGATTAATGACCCTAACGGGGTTATTGAATTGACTGCACCCGGCTTATCCTCTCGTTATTGGTCGCACGCATCCGGAGACGCCGATGCGGCACTCACGGGTCAAGCTGGTGTAGGTATCATTCTCAGCTCCAAGGCTGAGTCATCGTTGGTTGATTGGATTCCGGTGAACAGCCGTTTATGTGCAGCCCGTTTGACGACATCAGCTAAGGTGAATTCGCGAAGTAAAACAAAACGCTGTTTGTTTGTGATTTCCGTTTATGCTCCTACCGACTGCAGTTCTAATGCAGTCAAGGACACTTTCTATCACGAACTGAACGCGCTACTACGCAGTACTACTAGTTCAGATATTATAGTACTTGCAGGGGATATGAACGCACAAGTAGGGCGTCTGAGCTCTTCAGAAGCTCAGCTGGGTGGTAATTGTGGACTTAATTCCGAACGGACTGACAACGGCGAGCGTCTGCTGCAACTGTGTGCGGAGCACCAGTTGTTTCTTACTAGCACTGCTTTTAGACACAGTGGGCGCCGAAGTGCCACTTGGCGTCCACCTGTAGCTGGCCAGCGATGGACCCAAATTGACCACATAGCCATAAGTTACAGGTGGCGCGGTTCCATTCTGGATTGCCGCTCGTACTGGAGTACCTGTGTCGACTCTGATCATGCCTTGGTGCGCTGTCGTTTCTCCATGAACTTTACCGGAAGGCGCACAAAGCGTCTCCCCAGATTGGCAACGGAGAAATTGTCCCAGCCCTCGGTCAGGCAAGCCTATCAAGAAGCACTGCATAGCGAACTCTCGCTGTCTTGTCCTAATGACAGTGAACTTCAGTGGAATAGGATCTCTGCCGCCATGCATGACGCGAGAGCATCTGCTTGTGACACTATCAGTCGTCACCGCACCAGTCACTGGATACCTGAGAGGTCCGTGAACCTGTTGGAAGCTAGAAGACACCTCTCGGCTGGTTCTGAACACAGTGTGACCAGACGGACTATTAGGCGTGAACTAAAGCAAAGCCTATGTGCTGACAAGGAAGCCTGGTTGACCAGTCGGGCTCAAGAAATGGAGGAGGCAGGAGCAGTAGGCAATTACCGCAAGCTCTTCCAGCTAATCCGCACCACTGGTCCCAGAAAACCAGGCGTCAGTGAGACAATCAGAGACAGCGCGGGTGCGCTGATACACAATAAGGAGCGCCGTATGGCTCGTTGGGCTGAACACTTTGAAGATCAGTTCAGCTGGTCCCCTGCTCCCGGACCTCTTCCTACTCAGGTGATGCAGGACGAGCCATGGACGGTTAGTTTAGAGCCACCGTCGGAGGCCGAGGTCCGAAACGCGATCACCGCCCTCAATCGTTTTCGTGCCGCTGGCCCGGATTCCCTCCCACCTGCACTATTTAAGGCTGGAGGTGAGGTCCTCTGCAAAGCACTGACCTCCCTATTCGAACGTACCTGGAACGAAGAGAGTGTGCTGGCTAATTGGAGGGAATCGATTATTGTGGCAATATACAAGAAGGTCAGTCGCACAGACTGCGAACCACAGGGGTATTAGCCTAATGCCAGTTGTGACAAAATTACTGGCCTCGATTATCGTTCGTCGCCTCACTACAGAACGGGAATCTCGGATTAGGGAAGAGCAGGCCGGTTTTCGCCCAGGACGTGGTTGTATAGACCATATATTTACTTTGCGGCAGGTGCTAGAGCAGCGCCACGCATACCGCAGGCCGACAATAGCTGTGTTCCTCGATTTCAAGAGTGCGTTCGATTCAGTCGATCGATCGATTCTGTTCGAAATACTTGCGCGAAAAGCTGTTCCCACGAAATATGTGAACATCCTTCGTGCTCTATACTCGAACACTACAGGCCGCGTCAGGGTCTATGGTGTCCTATCGGATAGCTTTTCAACTACAAGTGGCGTTCGTCAGGGTTGTCCGATTTCCCCGTTTTTGTTCAATTTCGTCGTGGATTCCCTTGCGGAATCTCACGATGTAGGCGTTGAAGTGCTGCCTGGTGAAAGGTTAGTTGATCTAGATTATGCGGACGATATCCTCTTGCTTTTCGACAATGTTGAGGCGGCACAATCAACCCTGAATAGCCTATCCAGAGTGGTTCCATTATTTGGTGTGCACTTCGCACCTTCAAAGTGCAAAGTGTTGCTGCAGGACCACCAGCCACTTGATGACCCCTTGACGCTTGCTGACGAGGAACTCGAGGTGGTTGATCAATTCACTTATCTTGGCAGCTGCATCAGCAATGATGGGCGCATAGAAACTGACGTGAGCTCACGCATTGCAAAGGCCAGAGCTGCCTTCTTGAACCTGCGTCATCTTTGGCGACAGAAGGGAGTTTCCCTCCGTCTGAAAGGCCGTGTATACAAGGCCACAGTGAGGGCCGTTCTGCTCTATGGTAGTGAAACTTGGCCCCTTCGGTCTGAAGATCTGAGGCGCCTTCAAGTTTTTGATCATCGTTGTTTGCGAAGCATTGCTGGTGTCGGATGGCACCAGCGTGTCCGCAACGATGATGTGCGTAGGCGAGTACTAGGTGGTGATAATCATGCTAGCTCCCTAGAACAACAGATAGCACTGAATAAGTTGCGTTGGCTCGGGCACGTGCTACGCATGCCTGGTCACCGCTTACCTAGGAGGGCCTTGCTCAGTCTACCAGGTGTAGGATGGCGCAAGGCTCGAGGTGGACAGAGGTTGACTTGGCAGCGGGAAATGAAGTCACTGACGACCAAACTGGGTGCCGTTGGTCCGTCTCGCCTTCCGGGTTGGAGTCCACGTGACTCACCTTGTGCTTGGCTCGAGACTTTACAGGACATGGCTCGCAACCGACACCAGTGGCGCGTCTGCTGCCGTCTCCTAATCGGATTGTCTGTTTAAAGTGTGTTTGGTGCTGAGTTATCTGCGGGGTAATGGCTGATTATGACGCGTGGCAGTGAAAGCCGCAAGGAAGCTGTCTCGCCGATGCCGCCTTATCTTTGCACGATAGCCAGCTGTTTGTGACGCTATGTTGACTACACAAGGTGTAGGCGCCTTGACCCTGAATGTTTGCTTAGGGCATTAAGGTTTTCAGGTAAGTCCCCCTTCTCTCCCTCTTCTTATTCTTTATTTCATAGGTCCTCATGGTTGTATGGCAGCGAAGCATCAGTTCAAATGGCTGATGTACTGCTGTTGATGATGATGATGGCCCTCCCCCAGCTTACTTCAATAGTCGCTTGTCTTCTAATTTCAAATCACACAATCGCAGGGCCTCGCTCCAATCCAGTTGACAAGTCCATGTTCAACCAAGCGGACAACGTCAGTTCATCCGTTTCCCTTTGGAGTCCTTGCGTCTTGCTAAGACTGGCATGCCTCAACGTGCGCACTTTGCTGCAGATTGGCCAATAGGCAGCACTTGCCCGCACACTAGAGACCTTATCGATCGATATTTGCTGTTTATCAGAAACCCGCCTGCAAGATTCGAGCTCCGTACTTACCCTGAGACCCCCCACATGCGACACTGGCGGCACATTCTCATTGCGCCTGTTTAGCGATGATGCAGTCTCAAACGCCGATCAAGCTGGCGTCGGCATTGTTTTGAGTCCCCTGGCTGAAGCTGCCCTCATTGATTGGATCCCAGTAAACAGTAGGATGTGCGCCGTTAGATTAGCTGGTTCGTTTCGTGCTAAGAAGTCGCGCGGGGACAAACGGTGCCTGTTTGTCATTGCGGCTTACGCCCCTACAAACTGTAGCACTGATTCGGTAAAAGATGATTTCTATCAGCAACTTCACGAGCTCCTTTGTTACAGAAGAAACACGGATACTGTGGTGTTGGCTGGCGATCTAAACGCCCAAGTCGGAAAATTGTCCTCTGATGAGCTTCATCTGGACGGCCAACATGGTGTAGGCTCCCGTAATGGTAATGGTGAGCGATTGCTACAGCTGTGTGAAGATACTCGCCTCTTTCTCGGGAGCACTAACTTTCGACACAGCACCCGCAGAAGCGTGACGTGGCGGCCATCAGCCTCGGGCCAACCATGGACGCAAATCGATCATATCGCGATCAGTTACCGCTGGAGAGGCTGTGTCCAAAACTGTCGCTCGATTTGGAGCACGAGCGTGGACTCAGACCATGCACTTGTCTGTGCCGACCTCCTGGTGCGTTCCGGTTAACGTCCGCAACGTCGATGTGAACGGATTGACACCAGCCAGCTGGCGAAGCCAGATGTTCTGGATGTGTACCAAAGTGCGCTGACATCTGGGCTGAGTAAGCGCCCACTAAACACCGTTGAAGATCACTGGTCGCACACTCGTCAAGCGTTGCTATTAGCAGGCATGTCTTCATGTGGCAAAGCAAATTGCCAAACCGGACATTGGGTCTGTACACAGTCTATGGAACGTATGGATGCTCGCCGACGTATTCCGGCTGGAAGCGAATACAATGAGATTCGCAAAAATCTCAGGGAAAACTACGTGCTAGCCTAAAGAAAGACCGCGAAACCTGGTGGTCTCATCGTGCATCTGAGATGGAAACAGCCGGTGCCGTTGGTAATCATCGTAAGTTATTCCGTCTGATACGGGAAACAGGCAGCAGGAGATCTGGTGTTAGCGAGACCATACGTGACGAGAGTGGGCAGCCGATCCACAGCTTGTCAAAACGCTTGGAGCGTTGGGCTGAATACTGCAAGGCAATTTAACAAACATGTGTTATCGCTTTCTTCTTCGGGCATTGAGCGCCCTTCTCCTTGGGCTGTCTCCTCGGATCCGCCCTCACGCACAGAGGTCAAACGTGAGATCCGGTTGTTGAAATTGCATAAGGCCGTAGGGGCAGATAGAATTCCCCCAGCCCTCTTCAAATTCGGGGGACCTGCTCTAGTAGATGATCTACACGAGTTGCTAGTAAAACTTTGGGAAGAGGGGACAGTCCCGACAGACTGGAACCGCTCCGTCATTGTCCCAATTTTCAAGGGAAACTCCCGTTTGGAATGCGGCAATCATAGAGGGATCAGTCTGAGTTCGATTGCATCTAAATTGTTTGCCTCTGTCATTCTCCACAGACTGACTGGCACTCGTGAAAGCCAGATTCGTGAAGAGCAAGCCGGATTTCGTCGAGGCCGGGGCTGCATCGACCACATCTTCACATTGCGTCAAGTGTTGGAGCACCGCCATGTTTATTGGCGACCCACCGTTGTCGTGTTTCTTGACATAAAAGTTGCCTTCGACTCAGTCGATCGATGTGCCCTTTAGGACTGTCTGCTGAGGAAAGGTGTGCCTGATAAATATGTAAACATTATCAGAGCGCTGTCCGCGCATAGTTCGGGCAGGGTGAGGATTTATGGCAAACTGTCGCCACCCTTCAGTATCACCAACGGTGTGAGACAAGGATGCCCGCTGTCACCTTTCCTCATCAAGTTCGCTATTGATGAAGTCATGGAAACAGCGTTCGCTGGACACGACCTAGAAGATGTGGAACTACTTCTTGATTTGGATTATGCGAACGATATTGCCCTCATCTGTGACAGCTCCCAAACATGCCAAAGAGCACTGGACCGATTAGCACTGGCTGCCAATCGTTTTGGGCTATGCTTGGCTCCATCAAAATGCAAAGTACTTCTCCAAGATTGGCAGGGACCCAACCCTGCGCTAACGCTTGGTGGTGGTCTGCTAGAAGTCGTTCAGAAATTCAAGTACCTGGGCAGCTATATTAGCACCCGTGGGATTGAAGATGAGGTTACGAACCGCATAGCAAAAGCTCGAGGTGCATTTGCCAATCTCCGCCACCTGTGGCGCAGACGCGACATTACTCTCGCCCTGAAGGACAGAGTTTACAACGCATCCGTCCGCTCAACTCTCCTATGTGGCTGTGAAACCTGGCCCATCAGGTCGACAGACATAAGGAGGCTCGTCACATTCGATCATCGCTGCCTTCACAGCTTAGCTCATGTCTGGTGGGAGCACCGCGTGAGCAATGGGTGTGTTCGACGTCGCGTATTTGGTGCAGGAAGAGCGAGTGAACCGCTCAGCACCATTATATCACGCACCAGGCTCCGATGGTTGGGCCACGTGTTGCGCATGCCAGCACACCGACTCCCGCGACGTGCATTGTTTGCGCGTTGTGGGTGCGATTGGAAGAGGAGGGGAGGTCAGGTGATGACTTGGTCGAGAGAAATGAAAACGGTCAGTTCGAAGTTGGCGTCGGTTGGTGCATCCCGACTGCCTGGCTGGGGTCCTAAGGACGGTGAACACGTTTGGTTGGACACACTTGCTGATATGGCTTGGAGCCGGCCCCAATGGCGTTTGTGTTGTGATTTCCTTTGTCCATCCCCCTCCTGTTTAGCATCCCCCTCCAATCACGATCTCACCTGTTAGGCATAATACGATCCTCTTTTACGGCAGCCAGCTGTTAGCTCTCCGAAACGATGTCCATCTGTTACTGGGGGCTCAGCGGGCGTGCCACTGTTTTCCTTTTCTTGTCTTTTGTATTGCGGCACAATAGCTGAGGTGTTTTCCACCTCCAGCTAACGTGTAATGATGATGATGACTGTCTAGTCTACGCTGATGACCTCAAACTGTGGTCTGAACTAACTTGCCCTGAGGATGTCAACAGACTCCAAGCTTCGCTTAACCAGCTGTATAACTGGTCCGTTGAGTGGCGACTCCCGATAAACCGTGACAAATGTGTCCTCCCGATTGGCCGCCCGGATCCTTTCGTTGCGTATCTTATCGGAGGAAATTTCAAGTCTGTCACACATGAGAGGGGCATGGGAGTCATCATCTCGCACGATTTCAAGACATCACTTGACACGCAGAAGGTCGCGGTAGCCAACCGAACTCTCTGGGCTTTGCGAAGATCGTTCTGTAAAATTACACCGGAGATCTTTAGAACGCTGTTCGCTTCGCATATCCGTCTGATCCTAGAATATGGTCTCCCGGCCGCTTACCCCCTAACAAAATCCGAACTTGATCTGGTAGAGAAGTTGCAGAGGCGCGGTTTAAAATTTGTATCGGAGCTTCAGGGTCTTCCCTACGCTTTTTGACTTAAGACTGAACCTGTTCTCCATGGGATACCGCCGTCATCGCGGTGACCTCTATACCAGGCGCATTCTAAGGGAAGAGCTTGGAAGTGGGCTGCAGCAGTGTGGGCAGCTCGACACGTGGCCACGAATGGAACTTAGTTAAGCTGAGGACACTTCGCGCCCGTCTGCAGCTGCCCTATCTTCTAGGGTGGCATATGATTGGAACAGTATGCCGAAACACATCATTGACTCGCAAACAGAGGAGTCTCAAGCTATTGCTTAAAACCCATCTAACGCACATAGCAGCATCCTGCTGCTCTTATTTCAAAGGTGATGATCTCCGAAGGAGTAACGCTTCCCGACAGCAAGCACCCACCTTGTGATGATTCGGAACCGATGGAGCTGACAAGGGATCTCCCTCCTGCTCTCAATATTCCAATGTGTATTCAATGTGAAAACAACCCGTACCTAGTGTACACCCAAGCAATAAAACTGGAGGCATGCGAATATCAGCCAGAATAAAATTGTATCTGGCCCATACACTTACAACATTCACCTTCACTTGAATAGGAATATATGTGTACTAGACGTACACAGAGCGGTGGCTGAACTGTAGCTCTTTCCACACTGGATGGAACCAAGTTTTGAGCCTACCGTCGACATGAAAACTGTGCACCCGCTCTCCCTCAGCAACGACTAATATTTCCCTTGAGCCTCTTTGAGGTGACGGTGTTTGGTCTGCAAACACCATGTCAACATTCGCATCAAGTTCAACCAAATCTTGAATATCAGTCAGCAAACGCTGTCGGGCATATGGCAGCACAAACAGGTACTTGTACAGTCCAGTGGAAACGACGGTGTAATACATTTGTCAGATTGGTCCCATTGGTGTCCTTGGCAAGTGTATGCAAAAGTTGCGTATCATTGTCCCGTTGATACTTACGCACCATAATTCGCCAGTCGCGTGTTGCATATTGTCCCTTTTGGCTACGTCGTTGACTTACCAGATCGGCTGGGCACTCCCGACCTTGTGTGCTACTTTACTAGGTGCACCTGAGTAGGTAGGGTAAATGAAAAGTTTCGAGCCTCAAAAGAACTAGATAGGATAAAGATATTTCTATGCTTTTTTTCAACATAATCACCCACAAGCGCAACGCACTTGCTCCAGCGGTGCTAGAGCGTCTATATCCCAGTGAAAAAGAACTCCGCAATCTGTGGCTAAAGCCGCTACTACGGCTTCAATAACGTCACTGTCGTTGAGAAAATGTCTGCCAGCAAAAGGTCTTTAGAAGTTTGGAAATAACTGGAAGTCAGAGGGAGCCAGATCTGATGAATAGGGTAGGTGCGGAAGAAGTTTTAGGCCGCAATCATGGATCGTTTTCTGAACATTGGATGAAAAACATCAGCAGTACGCCGGTACGCAATACCGACGCTTCGCTGCCGCGCAATCAACACCGGTCGCGCGTGGGCTAAAGATACTGCGATGGTCTCCCGGTCCCTACACGGGCTCGGTCCCGCGGCCTCACATTACAAGACATGCTTGTGTTCCTTATGGCTACGGGCCGGCGTATTGGAAGAGATGTGTGCTAGAACGTTATCACTGTGGAAAATAGCTCTTCTCATCAGCATTCCTGGTTTCTTCTCGAATGTTTGTCTATGTTTCAGATGCTAACACTAATACTTTCCGACGATGGTATGACCTACAAAAAATAAATCATCAACACACCTCGGGAATTTCAAGTACAGATGCCGCCACTTTGTTAGCTGATGACGTAACCTTTGCTTTCTCTAGCGTATGACATCATACACGCCTCTATTGCTTTAATTGTTATTTTCTTTATGGTTAAACGTGGTGATCGCAGCACTCATCCATAGTGAAGGATCCTGCAAAAAATCGATATCTGCCTCAGTTTCATACTGTGCTCTGACATGTCGAATACGCTACTGCTCAGAAGTCAGAAGACTTGGCACCTATCGAGCAAAAACTTTTGTGTATCCTAACTCCATCGTCAGAATATTATCTCGCTCCTGGATGCCCAACCCCTCTGCTGTCTGACGAGCTGTTAGTCGGCGATTTTGCATAATATCCACTTCTAGGTCAAGATTTTTATTTGTTGGTAGCTGTTGGTGGTCCCCCCGACTTTGGCCCATTTTCAGTACTCTTTCTGCCGCAATTGGATTTTTACAACCAACGTTTGACTGTGGCATATTAAGGGGCTTGTCATGTATTGTGCATACCGTGGTGAATTACGGATGGTGACATTCCTTTGAGGTAAAAAGATATTTGATCACCATGATGCTCCAATTCCTCCATTTCCACCTAACCGTAGACCCAGTTCAATAAGGAAATCTAGTGAAATTAAAGTAAAGGAGGAGGAGTAGCAAATTTTGCTTGCTTGGCTAACTGGTTTCTGTGCCAGACTCGAGACTTTTCATTCATCCCACGTATATATCACATCATCATCAATCCACATTAGTTGAGGGTGTGAAACACCAGCTAATGTGCCGCAATACTAAAAGATGACAACAAAATTGCTGAATAAAAACTTCAAAAAGCAATTGATATGACGTTAAATATCATCTTATACAGTTGGTACGAGATCGTAATTGGAGGTGGAATCGAAAAGGGAGGGGGGTGGACAAAGAAACAACATAAACGGTGTTAGAGCCAGGTCTTCGCCATATCAGCAAGTGTATCTAACCAAACGTTTTCATCGACCTACGGATACCAGCCCGGCAGTAGGTATGCATCAACCGGCGCCAACTTCGAACTAAGGGTTTTCATTCCTCTCGACTAAGTCTTCGCTTGGCTTCCCCTCCTCTTCTATTCACAAACTACGCACGACGCGAGAGTTGGTGTGTTGGCATGCACAATGCGTGGCCCAGCCATCGGAGTCTGGTGCTTAATATAATGGTGCTGAGTGGTTCACTCGCTCTTTCTGCCCCAAATACACGACGCCGAACACATTCATTGCTCACTCGGTGCTCCCACCAGACATGAATGTATCACATCCCACTGTCGAAATTGAATAAGTCTGCTGGAGCAGATAGACATCCTCCAACTCTCTTCAAAATCAGGGGGTCTGCTGTTGTGGACAACTTGCGCAACTTACTAGTGAAGATGTGGGAATAAGAGACTGTCCCAGCAGACTGGTGCTGCGCCATACTCCCGACTTTCAAAGGAGGCTCGTTCAGAATGCGGCAGTCATAGAATAATCAGCTTGATCCATGCGCACATAACAATGCTGAGCGGTCAAAATGACTGTTTCGGGCGTTCTAGTGTTAATCATATGTACTATAAAGGAGCAGCTCCAACCAGTTGGAGGAATTTCCTGCTCCCAAGGTTTCACTAGTATATCGTGACATCGTCCAAGATAGCTGGTCCGAGGAATTCGCAGGAAGTCTACGGTTCTGCAATTTTATTTAATGACAACAGTCTGATGCCTCTTTCGACTTCTATGCCTGAGGGATCGTCCAACGGGACGATGCAGGTAGCAGGATGACCATTGCCGGGTAGCGAATCTAGTTGTTCCGACCGACTAAATCGCTTTTCGAAGCGCTCAATCCAACATTCCAGACATTTTAACAAGTTGTGGATAGGCTGACAACCCTCGTCGTATACAGTTTCGCCTACACCAGATGTCCTGCTACCAGTTTGTCGTATCAGACGTAATAATATTCTACGGTAACTAGACCCAGGTTTCACGATTTGGTTTCAGGATAGCATGCAGTGTTGAGTCGGGGTTTTTCAAGTTTCGTGTTCGTTCCCAGCCGCAAAGGTTCACCGAGCATCCAGGTGTCCCAAACTGGCAATTTGATATGCTATCTGAAGACATGCTTGCTTCTAGCAACCTCTGGTAGGTATGCTACCAGTGATTTTAGTCTGCGTTCAGTGAGTGCTTACCAAGCTCGGACTGTGGTAAGCACATGTGGCTACGAAAGTTGGTATTTATGCACTCACAACGCTGTTGTGTGTGTTCGCCGACACGCAGCCGCAGTCACATACTAGTACAACGTCGGAGACCACGCTCGAGCGACAGAGTTTTGGACGCAACTTTTCCAGCAGTAACTGATCCACTTTACGCAGATAACTGATCCGAGGCTGGTAGGCGTTACGTTACCCGGCGGCTAATGCTGTGTCGGAATTTGTGCTCGCAAAAAAGAAACGAGCATTATCACACAAATGTAACAACCGCTCGCCGTTATCATTTTAGAACCTACATCGTTTTGGTCGTCCAGATGCTTTGGTCAATAAACATTCATTATCATCAATATACACGTTAGCTAGAGGTGTAAAACACTAGCTACTGTGACGCAGCATATAAAAGAAAAATGGGGAAATGCAACAGGTGCAAGCAAGCTGAACTACCGGTACCGGATAGGCGTCGTTCCGGTAAGCTACCAGCAGGCTACTATGAAGCAAAAAATTATCGTGCAAAATTATATATGGTTAGATAGTGAGATCGTGGTTGGAGGGGGAGGCTAAGAGGGATGGGGTGGGACAGAAACTCAGCACGGACGCCACTAAGATCGGCTCCTAGCCATATCAGCAAGTGTATACAGCCAAACGTGTTCATCGTCTTTCGGACCCCAACCAGGTAGGCGAGACGCTCCAACCGAGGCCAGCTTCGAAATGCGAGCCTTCATTCCTCTTGACCAAGTCATCGCCTGACCACCCCTCTTCTTCCATCTGCCGGTGGCCGAGTGGTTGGCACGTTTGCTTTCCAACCATAAGGTCACCGGTTCGAATCCGCGTAGGGGTGGGCGTCCTCGCGGTATACTCAGCCCGCGCGCGACTGGTGGTGGTCGCGCGGCAGCGAAGCGCCGTTACGGCGTATAAGCTGACACATTTCATTATATATTTCCTCTTCTTCCATCCACACCCCAGTGTGCATACGACGCACGTCGCGGGAGTCGGTGGGCGGGCATGCGTAACACATGGCCGAGCCACCGGAGTCTGGTGCGTGAAATAACGGTGCTGAGCGGTTCATTTCCTTTTCCTGTGCAATAAACAAGACTTCGAACACGTTCGTTGCTTACTCGGTGTTCCCACCAGATGTGTGCTAAATTGCGAAGGCACCGGTGGTGGAACGTAACTAGCCTCTTTATATCCGTTGATCTAAGGGGCCAGGTTTCGCAGCCGTACAGTAAGGTCGAACGCACCGCCGCATTGTGCACTCTACATTTCAGGGCGAGAGTAATGTCGCGCCGTCGCCATAAAGGGCGAAGACCAGCAAAAGCACTTCGAGCTTTTGCTATACGGTTCGTGATCTCATTTTCTCATCTCATCATCTGCAGCTCATTAGTGGACAATCTCCCAAATCTAGCGTTCAGATCACCTTCAGACCGTGGGTTCAGAGCAACATCCACACTAGCTGTCTGATCATTTTGTGTATTGGTTCATGTGTCTGGCTCGCTGTCTCTAC
Organism: Dicrocoelium dendriticum; assembly: GCA_944474145.2. Classification (NCBI taxonomy): domain Eukaryota; kingdom Metazoa; phylum Platyhelminthes; class Trematoda; order Plagiorchiida; family Dicrocoeliidae; genus Dicrocoelium; species Dicrocoelium dendriticum. The sequence goes on along the minus strand of OX104068.1, from coordinate 3,039,148 downwards.
CTTGGATCTGATTCCTCCATCCTGTGTGCGTTTGGTTGCCCCTGTAGTAATATCCCAGCCTGCGTACACAACTGCTTGTGGTCACTCAGTGGCAAAACTTCATTATAAATTACTGGTGCAGTGCGAATAGTATTTATTTCCTTCATCTGTTAGCTTCTATATACTTTTAGCCGTCATTTTGCCCAGAGACTGCTGCTCTTTCTTACAGGCTCAAATTGTCATGAAGATAGTGGATCCAAAAGTTGCCATTGCAATGTTGAACAGAAGCCATGATCAGATCCCTCCCGCGATGCCAGAGGACGACGATATGCGGCCTAAACAAATTCTCACTGTTTCTCCTTCAGTTGCCACTGCACCCGCACCAATGAATTCCCAGATGGCACCACAGATGCCACCCCACGCAGTGTCGGCGCCTGTGCATGGAATCTCGCCGGCCAATTATCCCTCCCACACAGGTTCAGTCTCCATGTCTGTTGGTGGTCCTGCGGCGCAATCTGGACCGTACTCTGTTGATCAACACGCACCAGGTGTCGCCTCACTTGTTCTGATAACACTTCAAACTGGTTTCGAATTTTCCTCCTTTCTGTGCTACCATATGAGTCAAACACACAGTTTTGCCTGTTTGCTTCCTTGGCTACGCTGTTTCACAACTTATTTGTCTCATCCTAATTCAGTACTAGTTGCCGTATGTGTTCGCGGTTGTCACTAACTTCCGCGCTATTTTTCGCGTTGCTGACGGTTCGTGACAAGGAAATAGCTCTTTTATCTCACGAACGAGTATGTTGCTGAGCACCAGTTATGTAAGCAACTGCGCATTTACAATGTTTTCCGTAGTGCATCCAGATGTGTTTGTCGATTGCGGCCCACTTACTTAAACGGCCACAAGCGCAACAGTTCGGTATTTGTTGTTTGGTTCTTCGGAGTACCCGTTGTGTGAATGAATTGTGGCACCCACTTTCAGTTTAGGTTTCAACTTACTTCGAACTTGGTCAGTTCGGGCACTGGGATTGTATCTGAGACAGTTCGATGCTCGCTGATCTGCTGTTAGTTTCGCACTTGCTTAGACTTCAGCTAGGACGACCGATCCAAATCGAGATCGTATGTCACTCATTGAGTGTTCCAAATGAGCCAACAATGAGTTCCCAACCTTTGTTTCAAGCGTGTGGTAGTGAGAGTCGCCTACTGACAATTCAGAGTCCAGCTGAGTACGAATCCGGTTACGCAGTGTGTATGGGCGCCTCTCGTATATCGAATTGAGATTTCTTCGCAGCAGATTCCAAGTCCGTTGGTCACCCGTGTGTCCTGATGTGCCCTATGCGGCTGTGGAAGATGAGTCACGCTATATTGTACTCTGCTTGTAAGTCATGACCATCTGCCGCCGCCACTGGTGGCTTAGGCCGCTAACCTCCGATTGGGAGGAGGCTGGGCTCAGTTCCCAATGAAGACGATGCATGCGTACCGTTGATGAGTCCCCCGATAGGATGTAACGACCGTCTGATGCTCTTTTGAACGCATGATAGTCTGGCGGCTGCAAAGAATTCCCGGTTAGTTTCCGTTCCGTGCTACCAGACGAAACGGCACGAGTATCACTAACATCGTGACTATGGCATTGCCAACGGTGCTTCTGTCCTCAACCCCCATTTAACTTTTCCAGCAGTTCCTTCATGCCCTTTTGCTAAGTCGTGGATCAGTCATCTTGGAATATCATCCAGTTAAGTGCAATATTGATAGACAGCACACGCAGATAAATCCCAGTTTCAGGTATTCGGAACAGATGACTTGGCCAGTGTGGGTAATTTAATTTCAACAAGCACTTCAGCACTGCAACAGACGCTAGTCTGTAGTTAGACACTAGGTTACAAGTTACAGTATTTAGCATTCGGTTCTCCCATCAGTCATGAGCAATAGTTTGTGTGTATTACCAATTATAAACAGTCCAAATGGTCAGTTAAGTGATCTGTAAAGCTACACTTACCGCGTTGCGTTTTTACCAACCGACTCCATCAACCACTAAGCTCTGACATCCCGTCGTCAGCTTGGCTGACGGAGTTTTGGGATGCGCCGGTTGCGGTTGCCTCTTCGGCGATGAGATCACAATAGGCGTTACTGTTACCGAGATGGGTAAACAGGTTGACCAGGAGGAACAATGACTACTGACCGGTCCACTGCTGCAAAAGTGCCCGTTGCACTTTCAAAGTGCAAAGTACGAGACTTTGCACACGACGTTTCTATAGCATCTGGATCCAACTTAATGAGAAATTGCGTCGACTAACAAAGCCTGTGTCTCAGAAGAAGTGGAAGCAAACGTAACGGAATAATCGTTTCGATCAAGATGCACTCCACCTGCCGTAGTAAAATCGGATGACAATTCCCAATTCCCTTATCAGCGTTCCGGATCTTGTTACGTCATACCAATGCACGCCTTTTACGATTTTCCGAGGCCGTCGCGATAAGCCGAATTAGACCAGCTTTGTGTGTCCAAAAGCAATTTGTTGTCAACCTGCGGTTGCCGTGGACCTAATCCCATCAACAATGACCACAACCATAAATTTGATTGGCTTGACTGTGCCCTGTAAGACATATAAAAGGATTTCCCTGTTATTGTATTGGTACTGATGAGATAATACGAAATACTAGCATCTGCCAATATTCGTCTTCTCATTTCGTTGTTCAAACTACTGAAGGGGACTAACTGTTTTAAATTCCCAAAGTGTCGAGATTTTGGAGTAGAACCTTCTCGAGCACACCCATCGAAGCAGCTCATCCCAGAAAGCAACTGCGACCGCCTAAACCCAAAGCTGCTTTCAGGTCAAGGAGTACCTCTGTGTTGGATCGTATATCACTTATGGTGTGCCCCATTCTGAGGCTGATGTTGCATTCTTGATGCTTCTTCACTGCAGTTGGGCTAAACCAACTTACACTTAAACTAGGTCTTTCTAAGCTGGATAAATTTCATTCCACTTTATTTGGTTTGTCCTGCCTACCTGAATAATCTTCTACTAAGTGGTCACGTTGCTTACGCTGATTGCGCTTAGCTTCGGTAACTTTGTTGCGTTTGTGGCATTTTTAAGTAACTGGTGGACATTTTTTACTTATCGCGGATTCGTTACTAACTAACTTACTTCAATTGGTAATTTAGCGAAGAGTTATGCTACCGTATCTGTATGCATTATTCGGTTTATTTTATTTCATCTTGTCGTTTCAAGTGATTTGCTGTTTCTTGATATACCCGGTGTGGCTGCGCTTGATGTGCATGTTGACAAGGTGCCTACCTGTCTATTACCCACTACCTCGTTCATACTGGCTCCAGGAGACAGTTGATCGTTGCCGGAGGGGACGGGGTGCACGGTCCTTGTAGCCGTGCTATGCTCGGAGAGTGGTTCCATCCAGTGTGGAGCGGGCTACGGTCCAGCCACCGCGTTGTGTGCGCTTGATTCCCCAAATACAGTGTGCTTGTGTTTGCCTGTAAATGAGTGTGGGCCGGCTCCGTTGATGAAACCTGGCTTCCATCCACATGCCTCCCGGCCTTATTTCTTCGGGTTTACACTGGATATGGGGTGTGGTTGGAGCTGTGGGTGGTGCAGCGCAAGCCACCCATGGTCCCTCTGTAAGCGCAGGCGTCCTGTGGCTGGCCACAGTGACAGGTAAATCCGAAACCAGATGCCGCCAGCCACTTATGGTGATATTTTCATCCGATAGTCCCACGACAGAGCAACTAGAACCACCGCATTTTGGCCCGATGAGCGTAGAGGATCAACCGAATCGATTTCCCTAGCAAGTTGAACTCCATAACGTTTCGAGGGCCAAACATGGCTTCCTGGTTGGGTACCCATGTAAACTCCTATCCATTTCTCTCCCTCGTGATTCACGTCTCGAATACACTGCATTATCTTGGTGAATTGGTGCTCGATAATTGGATCCACCGAATTGCAATGCTCGAAGCAGATTTATTGAATTTGTGCAGAAAGTATAGTTTTACTCAGTAGCTCTGGATATATCGTAGACGAGCACTCAAATGAGGTTGGGGTACCGGGGTACTAGCTAGTCGGGCGCTTCAGAGAGTGGTTCGTCACTCTTGCACCCCTCAGAATGAAGTTAGGACTAAAGTGACACATCTATTAATCACCGCTTATCGCACTCTCTTGCCGTGCAAGAAATCATATCATACACTGGTATTTCCCATTTTTCAGGAATGCCGCAGTTCTATCCAGGAAACACGATGGCTCCCACCGGATCGTTCCCGCCCAACATGCCACCTCAGCAACAGCCCCCACCACTATCGTATGATTACCAAGGGAACATGCCTCCTCCGCAAAGACCCGTGATGCCGAATCCACAAATGGGATTTCACCCCAATGGCCCTCTGCATCTGTCACCTCAGACTGCTAGACCTCCTCGCCCACCACCCGTTTCTCAGGTAGGCGCCTCATCGGTACGCTTTTAACACAATTCTTTCTCACATTGTCTCCCCCTGTTCGTTTTCTATATCGGTTGACGAGGGTAAAATAAGAGCTGTCAGTTCTGAAAGCAATTACCACATCCTAGTTCAGCACACGTCACCGAAGGGCTCTGCTGTATTGAAATCATCAGGCTTGTCTCACTCCGAGTGTCAAAGAAAGGAACCAATTTTGTGCACCAGTGTACGAATAGGGTTCTCTACGCCACCGCCAAGACCCATCTAGACTCTCAAGCTTAATGTGACTCCGGTCGATGCTTTCTAACGGTTCCGAGGAATGTTCAAGGACTAACAGTAATCTCACTGACTAGGCGCATTCCTCGCCACTACAAGATACATGGTTTCGTTGAATGTGCTGAATAGTCGCACGGAGTTACCCTCATCTAACTCTGGATTCGGTGTATTCTCAATATCCATTTGGGACTATGCAGCAGTCGTTTAATGCTCCTCCTAGTACGCCCGGTGTGACACGATTGATATCTCATCACTGCATTTGTGCCGGTGCGTGCGTGCTGACGCATGCTCGATGCCTATCGCAGCATGATGTGCGCGCACTATGTCTGGCGACTCTGGAGGCCGATGTTTCCATCTCGAGTGCTGGAAACTCTTAGTCGGTGCTTCATCATGGGACGCGAACTACCGCCCAAACTTTATTATTGTCACCAGCAGCACAACACTGTTCGCTGATGCTTCAGAACCGCACACTAAGAAATGAGCTCACTCTTGTGGAATTAAAGGGGTGACTTGAGCATATATTCAGATTCTGCGCACCCCCAGTCTGTCTCTTGTGTGTGCGCCTTGCACGCACACTGCTTCCAATTTTGCATTTTGAAAATGCACAGGTGGACTCCAATTCGGCCGTGCGTCCCGTCCGATTTCACACCAGACACGTGTGCGGGTGCCGCTGCGCATGCCACCCCTGGTGCCTCAACAATCGCGGTGTCTGGTCGACCACAATGGGAACATGTGCCTCCACCCAAGAGCAAGCAACATCCAGCGCCACACCATCTGCTAGTCATAGATGATGCTGTTCAAGGGATTACACACAGCTGGCTTTTCACGGAAATCCAATCGACCAGCAAGTATTAAGCCTTGAAGCTGAGAACGACGTTCACTTCAGCCTAACCTGTTTTGCTGCATCAACATATCTCCGGGTATGTGCGATAACCACCACACCTAGAGTAACTAGTTCACTTAAAAATGAAGCTTCTCATAGTGTTTTGTAGTACGAGCGCTGACCGCCGTCACCCCGGTAGTGTCACCTGGCAATACGATAGGGCTACTGGATTCTATGGTAACAAGGATGTAGCTGACAAAACTTCCGTCACGTTGAAATAGCCGTCATTTACGCTGAGGTTACTGAAGGAATGTTGAAAATAGTATGAGATGTTAGAAGTATCAGCTGTAGCATGTTTTCGCTTATACGTGGGACCTGAAACCGTGCGATGGCCGATTCCCAGTGAAGCTGAAGTATGAGGAAAGTCGCAATTGTATGTAAACAAATATCCCTACTTAGGCGGGTCCTCCATCAATACTCAAAACTGGACCGCAATACAACGGGAATAGGATGATGGTCCGTCTTTGCACAGACAGATTCCACTCCGTTTTTCACACCTAATCAGGGTGACCAAGGACTGATATTGTTGGATTTCTAGATATTGACCAGTCTGGTGGGAGTGTGTCTCAGCGTATCCAGAAGCAAAACTTAGTACCACTTAATGAGAGAACCCTACCCGGGTCTGATCAATCGTTCTGCAGGATCGTGGAAAATCTCTATAAGACGGGCAACATTCCTTAGAGCTACCCTTCCTCACAGTTCCATACAATTGCATATGGATTCAATTTTCCCATGAAATCGGCTTGTATATAGCGACTTCCGATGCTCATGCCTGACACTCAATTTGAATCCCTGTTACTTTCATTAGTGGTTACGGAAATGCGATAAATATCGTCAGTATACTCCAAGTCGGTATTGCTTTCGTCAACTGCGGTCGCGTAACACCTTGAAAAGGGTGCGCATAACTCAAGATTAAAGCGGTGAACGCACACGGCTCCCGCAAAGTAGATGGAAATATTTTTGAAAATTCCGCATAAAGCATTCCGGAATAGAGTAAAATGATTTGTATGGGTGGTATTTTGAGGAGATCCGTAGTCACCACACATTCGAAAAAGCCCCTTTGTCCTGTCAGGACCCTTCAAGCACACCCGCGAATTCTAGTGGATTCGAACCAGTGAGTTCTACGAATCGACGGCTTAAGCCATTAGGCCACATGTTAGACGACGGCTCTCATTGTTTGACTACTAACTGCAATATGGCGTTACTCATTTTGCACTTCCTTGCATGTTATGAATTGCAGAGGACCCCCCCCCCCCAGAGCCACGACTTCTGCCGCTGAGCGACCACCCGTCTTGCGAAACTAAATTCGACTAACGGTCGTAAGGTTGTAGTAGGTTTTCGTTGTTTTGATAGGGGTCGTTACAAATGGGATTGGGTCGGACAGACTGGTCTATTCAAGGAGGTTGGGTATGACGGGACGTCGGAAAACCACTGGAGTTGCAGAGGATTTGTAGTTGATCTGCCCATCTCGTCGGTTGTCTTCACAACTGTCTGCACTGATCATCCGGTTCCTGCGGGTGGTTGTTTGCCAGGCATAGACTTTTCGAACTTGACCATGTTCCCCTGGATTCACCGTAGCGACTTCACGTTGAGCCCCCAGGCATTCTCAGTCACACTCGACTTTAACCGCATCTCATCCAAAGTTGAAATGTAGCGTCCAAGTGTTGTGACATCGCCGACTTAATAAACTGTTGTTAAGCTTGCAGCAAACTGACTCCGGAGTCTGGAGTTCAGCTCAAACGATCGATGGAATATGTTCGTGAGAATGGCGCCCTCATACAGCGCGCCTATATACAACACACACATTTCTGATTTATTTACGATTAAAACATACTATTACGTATAATCATGTTTCCACCTCACAACTCCACCTGTTATTTTCCTTACCTCCTACAGCAACAAATCACGCCAGCGGTGGCCGCTGCTGCTGCTGCCAATATGGGGCCGAACAGTGTGCTTGCTGGACAAGGAGAGCAAGAGAAAGTCACTCTGATTATGCAGGTCCTGCAACTTTCAGACGAGCAGTTGGCCATGCTACCCGACGATCAGCGGCGGAGCATTCTAATTCTCAAAGAGCAGCTGGGAAAGACGGGTGCTCTTTAGCACCCCTAGTGGAAACACGTGTCCATGTTAATAAAGCACATATATTTACCAAACTGCTGATATTCTGCACGTTGTTCATTCTGACATATCAATGAAAATGAGATATTTACAAGACTGAAAATTTAGGGTATGCCAATTCAGGCAAGATAGCTGTATTGGTCCGCATCGTCGGGACTGCGTTCAATGTAACCCTTCTCTATGAGACTTTCCACGCAGCGTTTGATCAAAGGTACAGACGGCTGGAATCTACTGCCAGCCTGTTGGAGCACCGATTTGATGAGACTTGTGTGGTCGATCTGTTTCCTTGTCTTCATGATACGTACTATAGCGGCTTGGATGAAATAGCGCCGATCCTCGTTCACTTGTCGATCCATCTGTTCGGCGTCCGCCTGCAAGTAAAGATTGACGGAGACATTAATTCGTCATCAGACGCAATTGAAACACAATCCATCTTGGTGGTAATATAGCACCAATATAGCCCCACAATGTTGGGAGATTAAATCGACAAGATGGTCCGGTGGCCCTCAGCCCAATTGACCTGTGGTGGTGTCGGATTTGTGGAAAATTTGGGCTCGGGCAAGTGGGGGGCGACTTACATCAGACCTACCACCTCCGTTGCGCATAATAAACTACTTCCCTGACCTAACTGAGAAGGAAACTGCGTGTCGCAATCCACATACAACGGGTACTTCAGATGCACTCCTAACGAGTCGTTAATCGATGTGATAACTGTTACCCGCGATTCGATGGCTTAGGAATAAGGGGGAGGTGTTGCGAACGAGAAACGCTTAACACTTATCTGTTTTTTTTATTTCGTCAGTAGTGTACGGTGAGCGCCATCACGGTCCAACTGAAGCAGTCGCTTATCCGATCCAAACATCTTTACTTCAAATATGAAAATCAGAAGACGTAATTTGTGAGACGACTTCGCCATTTTGTACATTCTTATCCAGCATAAACGTACATCGATAGAAAAACCAAAATAGTGTCATGAGATCGTAGATGGCCATGCCTAACCATGTCATTAATACACATACCAGGAAAATTATTGGAGGAGCCATTTTGTCTGAATTGAGCTCATTAGCAGAACACGTTTCCCTAAAACCCCACAAGGTACAAACCCATGATTACCTTCCCCTTAGGAGAGGGTGATTTGAACCACCGAGCAATGGGTGACAACGGCGAGTCGCGATATGGCGGGGCCCATCACCTGCAAGTTTGTCTCTCGGAGCTACAATTTCCCCTTCCAGTTATTTTATGATACTATAAGTCAGCCCGGGCGATTTCTTATTGCGAGGAAAGTGATATAGGCAATTGTAGGTTATATTGTATCACTCGGTGTGTGTGAACGGATAGCGATACGCAATCACAATATGGATTGCGATTTACTTCGAAGTGAACCTCATCGATGCCATTGTCCAATGGGATGGATACATGTCTAAAGTTAGGGTATTCATATGCTTTTCGAACATGGAAATCAGATTGAACACGTCTCAATCGCCAATCAAGGCTACATCATCAGCATGTAGCAAAAGCCTCTTGTGAAAGCAGGCCTTCCGCTGTTAATAACCGCAAGCCATCCTGATCCGTTAGCCATTTGAGTCCTCCAATGAACTGTCGGTCCCGTTCGTCAACGTGCCGTCAGTTTAATTGGCTGCGCAAAACGGCTTTCGAATCGCTTAATTTCTCTCATCTGAACGCTCGGTGTTATCATAACACACTTTGGCTGAAGGCGACAAATGCCTCGGCTATTGTGCCGCGAAGCGTTTGGTATACTACATCTACATCGATGCGATGAAACGTTGGAACACAATTGCCAAGCTCGGCGACTATATGGATGCCAACCGGAGCCACCAATGTTTCGAAATGTCTAGTGTATCGATCTTTTGGTAGAATTCACCATACTCTTACGTTAACACCGGTCGACTTTCAGGAATTCCTCGTCGGCCACAACCCAGCCCGACGTCTGGAACCGGGCAAAACGATGATTCGAGGCGGAGTCTCTCTAGGCTCCCTTCGCACTGAATCACTCTGCACTGATCACTCTTGTCAATCATGAGATACACATGAATAATATGTAATAAAAGAGGCTGATGTGTGGTCTCAGCGATGATGAATGCTCACCTGTGTGGTCTCTTTGCTTTGGGAGCTCAAATTCACCTTCAACTTCAATCGCTTACTTATGAAGCCACGGTTCAAAATGATCCGAGAATCCAGCTGATGGGAGGAGAAAGTGCATGAGGACATGAAATAATCGGACAGTATGAACTGATGCCGTTAGGACTAGTTTCGCAGTCACAAACAGTGTCAACTATCCCTTTGAGTTCCACTCCCAACTCAGGATATCTCTACCCGATGAGTTCGAATGAGCCTAAAACCGGTGGTCATAGGGTGTCGGTGTCGGGAGAAGGAACGCCGAAACCCATCGCTTCGTTGTACTTATGCCAGCCGCTCACTTACGCAATCAATAGGAAGCGGGAACAACGTCAAAGATCTTCACCACCAGTGACTGGAATAACGGAGGTTCACTATTTTAAGATAAGCCGTGATCCCAACAAAGGTTGCGTGTCGTAACCTACGGCTGGTAATTCAAAACTCAAACATGAAATTTCTGTGTCAAGCGTTACTCTTCGTGAGCACTAGCCTAGTAAGCATTACCTCATCAGTCGCCGGCTATGACCACATATATCTAAATAGTTAGAACATGGACGAAACTGGACGGTGTTTGGAGCGAGTAACCGAAACTCATCACTGCACCACTCTTAATAGCGAGTACAAGCGAAATGATTTACCGGAAGTTGCTTGATATCCGCATGACTCCTAATCTCTGGATCCAAAAGCACCACGCGCAAATCAAGCAACGGAGCGAGGATTCGATCGAGTTGATCGAATGAGTTGACGCAGCCGAATGATGTGTCCATTGTGTCTCCCGTGGTGGTGATGATGGCGGTGGGATCGGCGGGCATGTGTCTTCCTCCATCGGAGCCGGACGCCTGTGGCTCCGCCTGGGAGGGCAACACATTGGAGCGTAAGTCTCGTAGTTGGATCACATCTGAATCGACCGAATCAAAGTAAAGTAGAATCGAGGCGCAGATTGCCGGAACTTGCAGCTGGTAGGGCTTCTCGGTGAACAGCATAGCGACTTCAGCGATAGAATAGTGATGGGCCCAACGCATTTTCCGACCTTGATGTGCTTGGCAATAGAAGGCCTCGAAGTGCGTATTACATAGTTGTAGTTCATCAGGGAGCCTGAACTCAGCGGTGCCGACTGGAGTAATAGGCCAGGAGCATTGCTGCCACAAAGGAGGGGAGCGTGTTTTAGTGTGTAGATTTATAGTAATAGCACATCAAAATCAAATAATTCGGTCAATTAATACTTCAGATAAAATCGTGACAGTTTAATGCATTTTAGCTGAATAACTGAGGCATCAAAAAACCAGTTGTCTTGAATAACGCCACCATGTTGGTTATCGTCATAGCTGGATCCTTCGAGGTTCCTACTCTATGCCAACGACAGCGTTCACCGGTTGGTATCCCAAGTCTGGTTGGGAATATTGATAAGGTACCAGCATGTCGAATACCACAAACTCCGTCATTACTTCCACGGTATCTGGTTGGCAGCATCCGGTTTCGGATTTGCCTGTCACTGTGGTCAGCCACAGGACGCCTGCGCCTACATGGGTGGCTTGCGCTGCACCATCCACACACCCCATATCCGGTGTAAACCCGAAGGAATAAGACCGGGAGGTATGCGGATGGGAACCACGTTTCATCAACGGAGCCGGCCCACACTTCTTCACAGGCAAACACAAGCACACTGTATTTGGGGAATCAAGCGCACACAAGGCGGTGGCTGGATCGTAGTCCGCTCTACACTGAGTGCATGGAACCACTCTTCGAGACTAGCACGACCACAAGGGCCGTGCACCCCGTCCCTTCCAACAACGACCAACTGTCTCCTAGAGCCGGTATGGATGAGGTAGTGAGTAACAGACTGGTTGGGACCTTGTCAACATGAACATCAAGCACAACCACACCGGATATATCAAGCAACAGCCAATCACATGAAATGTGTCATAACCTCAAGCTGATAATCCAACACTCCCGATTAGACTGTAGAAAATATTTTTACTCTCTTAGAATCTGTTCACAATGGAATGACTTGCCAACGCATGTGGTAAACGCTCCGAACATTACAGCCTTCAAACAATTGTTAGACATTCAACTGAGTGACAAACAACACATTGTGGTGTGATGTACTAGGTTTAGACTATTGGCTTTTCAGTTCCATGTCGGAATCTAATGATTTTTATCTATTTTGCATTTACCATCCTATGGGTCCCGTAAAGCCAATGCTTTTTATCCCATCATACACTAATGAACTATATTGAATAGATTCAGGATGGCAGAAAGAGGGATCAAGACACGTATTTAAGAAGGAGAGAAAAGAGCGAAATTTATCACCTTTAGTTTAAGCGAAATGTGTAATTTAATGGATTATTCAGGTACACCTTAAAATGAGATAAGAAAATAACACTAAGGCTAGGTAGTAAACCCACCACCTGAAATAAACTCAGCACGCAAGCACGCGGTTAGTAAATCGAATGCAACGTACTTACCAACGCCGCGCCGGTTCTGCCTACATTCTCAGAAGAACTTGTCGTCGTTTCGATGCTGGACCCGAGTGGCCTCGCTCGTGACTCACTAAACCTGCCTGACTCAAGAATTCGTGACCGCATGTGCTACAGCACCATGCACTCGACGTCGATGGAGTACAGCCCATCGGCGCCTGTCGCTTCCGCACTTGTCGCTTCTCTGCATGCACGAGGACTTTCTCTTGCACCTCGGCAACAGCCTTTGTGATTAGATCGCGCCATGCACGCCGAGCAACCGCCTTCGATTCCCATGACCTGCAATCAACATTAGGATATGATAGACTCACCTTGATCATGTCTTGATAACGTAACTTCGGTTCTCCCACGTGCTGTTTCCCTGCACTCAGTTGGCCATAAAGCAGCTGTTTCGGTATCCGGGTCGAATCCACACGACGAATATGGCCGAGCCATCTCAAGTGACTTAGCAGAATTATGCAGTTCATTGCAAACATGCCACTGCGTCGGAGCACCTCCGTGTCTTCAACTCGGTCACTCCAGCCGATACGCATAATACGGCGCAGACACTGCTGATGGAAGCGCTCCATATATCTGACATCCGATAAAGCGTCCAGGTTTCGCTACCGTATCGAAGAACAGACAGCACCATAGACTTATATAGCAGCAGTTTCGTCTCAACAGTGAGCTGGTGGTTTTTCCAGGCAGGGCATTCCAACTTGTCAAAAGCACAAGCCACCTTCAATACGTTTTTCCACAGTACCGAGGGAATGATAAATTTACGCCGATGCACGGCGGGAGTGCAATACATCGATTTACGAAAATATATGTACAGTTTGGTCCGAACCAATTTGTGATCAGTGCCACACTCAGCTCCACGCAGTACACGTGTCATGCGCACTTCACGCATATCACGCTGACGTACGAGCAGGTGGGCGTGACCACTCCGTGGGTGCGTCCAAGTTGCTATATCACTCACACTCAGTGCAAACCGATTGTTCGTGACCGTCAGGCTGTGAGTGGCACACAGTGAGAGCAGCCTGTCACCGTTCGCATTCGCTGAACCAATGCCATGCGAACCGATAACATCTGCCCACACTGATGCATCACGCCTAACGCGCGCGTTGAAATCACCCAACAGAAATAGTCGGTCGCTTCTCGGCACAGACCGTACCACGGATGATAGCTGAGTGTAGAATTGATCACGCGTGTTATCAGGACAACACATGGTCGGACTGTACGAGCTTATAAAAGTAGCGAACTTACCTCTTCCGAGTCGTAGGCGAACAGTCATCAGTCGCGCGCTGATGCCCGTTGGTTCACCCACCAGCAGGCCATGGAGGCGATCGGATATTGCAAATCCGACCCCATGATCACGTGGTGCTGAGGCGGCGTTGCCCAGCCAATAGAATTTGTAGCCAGTACCTGTTTCATGCAATTTACCTTGCTCAGCAAGCCGGGTTTCACTGAGCGCCGCAATATCGATGTATATATATATATATATATATATATATATATATATATATATATATATATATATATATATACCCATCCACATGCCTCCCGGTCTTATTCCTTCGGGTTTACACTGGATATGGGGTGTGTGTTTGGAGCTGTGGGTGGCGCAGCGCAAGCTACCCATGTTCCCTCTGTAGGCGCAGACGTCCTGTGGCTGGCCACAGTGACAGGCAAATCCGAAACCGGACGTCGCCAACCAAATACCAAAACCTCGACTACTGGCTCCAGGGATTGGGTGCACAGTTTTCGTGACGGTGTTCCGCTCAAAGAGTGGTTGAACCCAATGTGGGACGGGCTACGGCCCAGCCACCTCTGATATGCATGTTTCCCCAATTTCATATGGACGATTGCGTGGTGAAGGAGTGTGGGTCGGGTCCGTTGGTGAATCGTGGCTCTCGATGCACGTCTCTTGACGTATTCCTTCTCGCTTGGTGCTAGATGTGGGGTGTGTGTGAATGGTTATGGGTTGCGCGGCGCAAGCCACCTACAGTCCCTTCGCGGGCACAGGTGTCCTGTGGCGGTTCGCAGTCAAAGTGACAAGCAAATCAGAAAAGGTGTCCTAAAATGATTACACGGCATGTGAATTAAAAACCAAGTGTATCATGAAGCATAGGAGTTAAGTACTTCGACAGCGACTCGAGAAGAAATGCCTCACTCCGACACAACTCACTGTGAGTACGTTGAAATGATGATCGATTCTGAGATGAATATTGTTCGCTTCCAAATATTGTGTGAATTTAGCGTTCAGTTCCGGGGCCAGTTGGACATCGTTGAACATACGCTGGAATTTCGCGGTGAACTCGTAGCCACATACCGCCTTCAGTTGGTTTATTGCGAGTTCTTCCAGTTCCATCACAGGCTGCACATTGGAGATAAGCCGCTTGCAAAGCATGCGTTGGTAGTACTGGGGGAAGGGAGCAGAGAGCAAACGGATTGCCACGGTGAGTAGTCAGGGAGTTATACAAGCGACAATTCGATGACTTGTGAAGACTTGCGTGAATTCAGACGGAACAGAGTAAGCTTAACTAGGCCTCGGTTAGGTCCGCTAAGATAATACGAGTTAAAAGCATATCAAAAACGAGATTACGATTGGAAAATCTTGTGTTACCTGGACAGAAAGGTTAGCAGTTAAATGCTGCAGTATGTCAGATATGCACTCGCGTGTTCGATCCCATTAAGGAAGGCGGTGCGCACCCGTTGTTGGGCTGCTCGTCGAACTTGGCAATCTGATCAAAAGCGAAACTGCTGATATACCTGCACTGATGAGACTGAGACTGTATTTAATAGTAAGTACAAAAGTTTCTGTGCAACTCTATCGAATTACGAAAAACAAAAAAACATTTAGTTGTGAATCATCAGCAGATGTGTCTGGTCCGTTAATCGTTTATCCTTGTTCGGTTAGGAATTTGTATTGGTGTCATTAGTTCCGGGCATATGATGTCTTCTTTTGGCATTGTATGTGCATCGTTTCATTCCAGCCAGGTCACCGTTGAACAACTATGGTCTGGACATCGGAGTGCGTTGGATACATTTGTCCGAATTCGTGTCAACAGTTTGACAATAAATAAAAATGGTGTTACAAACCGAAGCAGAACACACAAACAGAATGCACACGAAAGGAAGTTGGAAATGAGAAAAACTAGTCCGGATATAAAATATTGACAGATATGGCACAAGAAATCAAATGCAGGGGCGCCCCTATGTCCGCGGTTGCGGCATCTCCGAGCCGCCCATCGATTAAAGTGGCACGCACCGGCTTGACCAGGTTTCGCAGTAGACCTTTTTATGTGTTCGACTGGCTACTTTGTCGAGGAAGGCGGTCAACGGGCTTACGGAGAACATGACCTAGCCACCGTAAGCGGTTCGGTTTTAACAGATTTCAGCGATACCTTGTAAACACGGCCCTTCGGATCGAGGGGAATCTTCTTCTGATGTCGCAGGTTCACGGAGGCGGTTCTAGCTTTCACAGTACGAGAAATAACTTCAGCAATCATGCGCCCATTGTTGTTGATGCAGCTGCGAAGATAGTGAATTGATACCATATTATGTGCATCTACTCACAAGTATGAAAACGGATAAATTTGCCATCAGGACCACGAACGTAATGAATGGGGGGAATTTCGATCAATAAAGAGAAGAAAACGGCACCAAAAAAATCCAGTTCATCTTTTGGTGTTTCGCAAATGCCGTTTTGAGTTCTTTTGTTTTTTTGGGACATTAAAAGAGAAGGTATGGCAACCTTGATGCTACTGGTTTCTATCGCGATCCATAGTTCACAGGATTTCTAACCAGTGGTCCAGCTGACGCAACGCGGTGGCTTGCGGTGGGGTAGCTGTGTCGGCCGACACTCCAAAGGCCCGGGGGATCGGATCTCACTCTTGCTGTCCCTACCCGATAAGTTCAAACGTGAGCGAAACCAGTCATGGAGTGCATTGTTGTGAAGGAGAAACTCATAATATCTATTCTTTGTGATCCTCCTCCAAGTCATCGATTGTCCGCCGCAGCAGCTCTTTTATTCGCATTTAGAAAGTGCAAATTTTGCGCGACCAACGAGGAAGACGATGTGCTCGCATGCGCACGTGACCGATCCGACGCAAACACTATCGGAGAATATAATGCCCTAGAGGCAGGGACTGTTTGATCCGATCATTTGACAGCTGACTTTTGTATTGTGCACATCGTGCCGCCATCACACACACAAACACGGGCAATCGTTCGCAAGAAGTAGTTGTCGAAAGATGGCAGTTGTCTCACAACAGGATCCCCCGCACGAACGGTGACGTTGTACCCTCTAGCTCTGTGCTTGAGACAGGCATCTCGATGATACCACAAGTGCCCCCAATGCTACGTCCCGACGACACTTTCCTTGAGATTTTACTCTACGCGGCAGTGCATTGAAGATGCCACTGAGGCAAGTGGTGAAACGTTTGTCATTAGGATACATAGCTCGGAGAACGAATCAAAACGTTAACTACCAACCCGAGCTACAGGTATTCCGATTCATTGCAGAGTTTTAGCAATTTGTTGTGAAATTTCCACCACCACCAGTCATGATACGGCTCCCGACATAAGCTATTAACTTGGAGCAGGGCGTTCCCTGCAATGTGAGCGCGCAAGTACTTACCAATCTTGAAACAAAGTTTCACACTTGAATGGTGCAAAATACAGACTACATTTAGGTGCCTCTATCGCTAAGCGGTTCAAAATGTTTTGGACGGCTTGTGAATAATGAACAACAATGAACAATGAATTTATACGGGTTAAGAAGCGTTGCTTTACAAGCCCCGTTGGATAGTTGGTGGGGATATCAACATAATAATTATGATGAAAAGGATAGTAAAATAGTTAACACTTTAAGTACGAAAATAAGGACTTATCGCTTGCTTCGCTGCAGTCCTGCGATCCACTTAGATTCACAACACCCACAGTTAATAACAAATAATTCCAGGGTAAACTCCAGGTGTAGGATGGAGACATAGTGTTAAGTAACAAAGTGTAAGTGGATGAGTGCATCGTCCAACCGTCTTTTAAGTACTGTTAGTGTCGGTGCAGAGACGGCCGATTCTGGGAGAGCATTCCACGGGTGACAGACACGGATGGAAAAGAAATTTCTGCGGCGCTCCATCATCATCATCATCAATACACACTAGCTGGTGAGAAACACACTTGGGCTAACTGTGCCACAACACAAAAGATAAAATATATGAGGAAAAAAATACTAAAAATTACAAAATACAAAAACTAAAAAATCAAGTAGTATAATGCTAAGTGTAATATTATCCATGCAGTGTGAGGTCACCGTCGGAGGGAGAAGTTAAGCATGAGGGTGAAGAGCAAAGAAATTCACAACACAACCGCCAATGAAGCTGGCTCTTCACCATGTTAACAAGTGTATCCAACCAACTGTGTTCATCTTCCTTCGGACCCCAGCCTGGCAGACGGAAGACACCAACCACGACCACTTCGAAATGAGGGAATTCATTCCCCCTGGACTAACTCATCGCTTGGCGCCCCCTCCTCTTCCTCCATCCAGAGCCCGGTCGGGCAAACAGCGCACGTCTCAGGAGTCGGTTTGCTGGCATGCGCAACACGTGGCCGAACCATCGGACCGTGATGCGTGATACAACAGTGTCGAGCAATTCACTCGCTCTTCTTGCACCAAATACTCGACGTCGAACACATTCATTGCTTACGCAGTGTTCCCACCAGACACGGACTACGAAGATAACGAAGCTCTTTAGGTCTATCGGTCTGGCAGGCCAAGTTTCGCAGCCTTACAGCAAGGTTCAACACATGGATGCATTGTAAACACCGCATTTTAGAGCGAGAGTGATGCACCGGGGCCATCTTGGACTGTTGATATACGGTCTGCGACCTCGTCATCTGTTCCACCGGTGCCAAGGTTCCCCAACAAAGTGGTCATTGGCACAATCCAGGTCAAGGGCTCTCTCCCACAGGAAGTAGCTCAACACCGATGGTCTAAGTTCCTTCTACTGCTCGATGGAGAATATCTCCGGTGGTAAAGTTAAATAGGAATGGTGAAATAGAGGTAACGAAGAAAATCCGCCATAAGCGGCAGACAGTTCCATAGTGGGGATGTCTCTACGGAGTCGGAAGTGTCTTAAACACCCGAAAACACTGATTGTTGGTCTTTGGTGGATGTGACAATGGTCCATGCAACATTGACCTGCGCGAAGCCCATCTTGATCCTCGTGGGACAAACCCTTTCGAGTAGCTAAAAGTCCACGAGGCAGGATAGACAGAAAAACATTGAACGCGACAGAAATAAGTGAGGTTCGTTGATAGTTTGTGTATTTGCCGCAGAGGGTTTTCTTGTAAATCGAGACAACGATAGACTCACACCAAGAGCTGAGAACATCCTCATCAGTCCATACGTTTGTGAATTGATGACAGTCTCCGGTTTATCGTCATCTAGGATTTAGTGCCCCACAGGGAAACACGAGCTGGCTAGCGTTAAAGGATAAGGAAAGAGGCACAGGGCCAACTGTCCTGCGAGCGCTGAGGGTTTGCAATTAACTGAAATGATACTTTGAAGTATATTGACTAGCACTCCACAGAGGAAGTTGTTTTGGTATGAAAAGTCTAGTTTTCGAATCAAGTGTAGCAAGATATGAGAACCCCCCTGTTGATGAAATGGTACGTGAATTGGATATACGATTCAGAATAAAAAACGTGGAAGAAAACCTGATAGAGTCGAATCACAGGCACTGGCGAACGCAAAAAGTGTATGACTCGAAATAGCGGAGTGGACTACATGGCGGGTGTGCTTAGCGTATAACAGCGGCCATAAAATGAAATGACGGCTCGTTTGGTCTTTAAGCCACATTAGTACATAGTCACACATGGGGCGTGAAACTGCGGATGAAACCCCTGGGACCGACTGGTCCGCATGAAAGCGGGTCCTCAGGAGACGGTTTCACTGAGACCCGTATTAGTTTATTTGAACTGCCGGCTATATCTAAATGTATGCCTGCTCTCAACTTCTCTGTCTTTTTATGACTTTTCCCCGATGAAACACCCCGAAGCTTTTTTGGGAACTAATAGAGAAAAAACTCGAAAAAGTTTCTCCACTATCCGACTATGTACAGGATGATCAGGCCACATAGTTGGTCTGTGTGTCGCAACGTCGAGAAATATACCATTTCAAAGGGGAGTTGAATGGTATAATTAGAGACTGATCACACTTGGACTCAGTCAGACAGACATCACACCTCCGGAAGTGCACTGTACAGCCGTTCTATCCTTTCGACATGGAACGCGCACAGCTGACGCTTCCCGAAAGGATGAGACAGGTGCTTTCCAGCAATGATATGGCTATCTGACTGAGTCTAGATGTGGCGAATCCCTAAAAATATCATTCATTTATTTGTTTCAACAAAGAGCTCCGATGACACCTTGGGTGGTTTCATTTTGTGCCTGCTTTACCACATTTTTGAGACGAGTCAAAGACTTGCCTTTTGAAACACATCTTTGTCCTCGATGTACTTGAAAATGTCAATAGAAGAGGCAATTTTCGACTCCAAATCGGATTCGGATAGAAGTTTCGAATATTTTCGTAGTAACGAGTCCATGTATCGGCTGAGTAATTCTGATGGTCGCGGAGTGAATGGTCTGAAAAAAAGAAACCAGAGGTTGGTAGGTGATCATGGGAACGAGAATGGCAACATGATTTCCCGAAAAGTCACCTAGGAGAGTGAACATAATGAGAAGAAAGCTCAAATATCATATGGGCGAATTTCACCATTATGCACGACAAGGCGCGTTCACTTGGCACAGCAGCCGAATCTGTGAAAGGCCTGTATATCGTCTCCGTCGGTACAGTCTAGACTCAATGTGTGCTCGGAAGCATGGATCGGACAGAGTCAGCTTGATCCGAACTTCTCACAGGTCAAGGACTATCAGGCGAGGTGGCCAATCTTACGATCGGTGTTGACAAGTTGCAAGACCGAACGCAATGCCGTACGAGGTGCCTTAACGATGTGACGTGTACACCGCCAGCAGTGGATGCTCCCAACCGGAACTGTACGGAGCGCAAAAGTGAAAACAAAGGTTCCGTGTGTCAACCATCGTTTGTGCTCGTCCAGTGACCGGATGGATAAGGCATCTACCCTGTAATCCAAAAGTACCTGGTTCGAATCTGCGCAGATGCGGGTGGCCTCGCAGTATATCCAGCCCACACGAGCGAGTGTTGGTGGTCGCGTGGCGGCAAAGCGTCGGTACAACGTGCCAGCGTACTGCTGATGCCACCATAGTCTGTGCACCGAGGCGCCGTGGACCTAGTTACTTTGACGCACATTGCACCAGTAGTTAGTAGGAATTCTTAGATGAAATAGGTAAGTCAGAAATGAGAAAATGAATTCCGGAACACCAATGGCTTCGTGACCCAGTTGCAAAGGAAACGAAGGTGCGCAAAGGGAAGCGAACTGCAGCCCACTAACTAGGTGGATTCTCAAAGCTATCGCTGCAGCTTAGGTACGGCAAGTTCATTATATTATGAGAAGCTGCCATTGGGCCAACGAGTGGAACATTAGCAAGAGCAGCTTTTGTGCTTACGGTGCCTGGATATCGGCTAGTTGACAGTGGAGGCGCTCACTGACACTACGGAAATCTGCCGGAAGGTGTGGAACGAGCGGTCGAAGTTACTTGACGTGTGGTATTCACAGTGAGCGAATTTGTCGACTGTACAAATACATCAGCATTTCGTACATCGATTCACTGCTATGATTTGAGAAAGAAGTAAAACTAAGGTCTATCAGGGGTCCACACATTCAAACTAAAAGTATTTAAGCAACGTGAATACCGTGCAATCGCTAAGAACTGGAAACGATGCGACGACAACCTGGTATCGGTGAGACATAATTCTTGCGAATGTCAGTGTCACAGAAAACCAGGCACCATATACACTAAGCAGGCAGCAAGTACATGTGTAAAGTTTTTGGGCCTCACACTCGAAACAGAACAGCAACTACAGCAGTACATCAGCCGTTTGAATTGATGCTTCACCAACGCACAACAATAATGGCCTATGGGATGAAGGATAATAAGACGGGAAGAATGAATTCATAGTATAGAGCTTGAATGCCCTCAACAAACATCCAGGGTCAAGGCACCTACATCTTGTATTAACAACATACCGTCACAAACAGATGGCTATTGTGCAAAGATAAGGCGGCATCAGCGAGACAGCTTCCTTGCGGCTTTCACTGCCCCGCGACATAAACAGCCATTACCCCGCAGATAACTCAGCACCAAACACACTTTAAACAGGCAGTCCGACTAGACAACAGACGCGCCACTGGTGTCCACTGCGAGTCATGTCTTGTAACGTCTCGAGCGAAGCACAAGGCGAGTCACGTGGACTACCGCTTCGAAGGCGAGACGGACCAACGGCACCCAGTTTGGTCGTCAGTGACTTCATTTCCCGCTGCCAAGTTAACTTCTGTCCACCTCGAGCCTTGCGCCATCCAAAATCCGGCAAGCAGAACAAGGTTCACCTGGCGGAAAGTCTTCAGCAGTACGCTGGCACACTGCATCAACGCTTCGCTGCCATGCGACCAGTTTCGCGTGGGCGGAGTATACCGCGAGGACGCCCGTTCATACGCGTATTCGAACCGGCGACCAAAGGATTGCAAGCCAGACGTGCAATCCTTTCAACCACCGCCCTGGTCCACTGGGCTTCCTTGTCAGCGCGCAGGCTCCGCTTTAGTTCGCGCCTAACAGTCCGTCTAGTCACATTGTGCTCAGAGCCAGCCGGGAGGTTACTTCTGGATTCCAACAGGTTCAACTACCTAAAGGATATCCAGTGACTGGTGTGGTGACGACTAATGGTAACACAAACAGCTAGTGACCGAGTATGTGTAGTAGGTGCCCAAACCAACGCAACCGATTCGAGGATAATTTTTGTTCTGAAGAACTAATTTCGCTATCTCCGCCCAGTACTTGCGTGCGCACACCATCGGTGGAGACACGATGGTGCCAACCGACACCAGCAATGCTTTACGGGCAAGGTGTTGATCAACAATCAGAAGGCGCGTAAGCGCCTCAGGACGGCCCTCACCATGGCCAGTACACACCACCTTTTAGACCGAGGGTAACCCGTTTCGGACGCCACAGCTGTGTCCTGACGGTATTTATAAGTACCGCTTTGTTTAAATTGTAATACGGCTTCAATGCAAGTGTCATTCCTGCCGGTACTCGCGAGGATACGTACAATAGCTTTCTGCCGGAACTCCGATACGTTGCTATACAGTGTGTGGAGTAAACTTTTGAGGTTCATGTCGAGCTAGTGGTAAATTAATTCAGGACTCAAATAGTTAAGAAAGCGCTCCTGGTTTTCGCAATACGTGAACTAACCTCAACAGCCACACACATCCATCATAGCCAGTGCAACTGACAAGATCGGTGAATTAGCCAAGTTCGATTCCCCGTCGAGGCACATTATTGTGTGTGAATTTTAACCGTGACTTCTACTTTCTACGAACTTTACACTACTCACAAACATCCACAATTACTCTACCATCGCCCTTTGGACATCTGAAGGACAGATACTTCGGTCCATTGGGAAGTGACGGGTGAGTGAGCCAACCTGCAACACCAGGACAGATACTTGAGCTCATTGGCAACACGTCGCGCACCAAGCAGAAGTCATGTATTAAAAATTGCGCACCTAATCATCAGCCGTCGGTAGCTCAGTGGTAGAGCAGCGGACCGGAAATTCGTTGGGCCGGGGTTCGATTCCCCGTCGAGGCACATTATTGTGTGTGAATTTTAATCGTGACTTCTGCTTTCTACGAACTTTACACCACTCACAAACATCCACAATTAGCCAAGTACTTCAATTTCCTCATCGTCAAGAGTCAAGGAGTAGGTAAGTGGTCGGTGGACCCGTAATAAGATTGTGCATTCTGTAGTTGAAGAGTGTGTCACCACATATTGGGACCGCTTAAGAAACCTTACTTAGCACTGGCACGGCCCCCAAACATCGTCAAACAGCAAGGCTAACATCACCGGTATGAACTAGAACAAGTATTTGTCTACCAAGCAGCACCTCAATGCCTGCGCCGAAACACTCCATGATGAAGTTGAACCAAAATGGGGGAATTGGGCAACCCTGACGAACGCCAATGTTTGTTGGAAAGATATGTAACAGATTAACGTAGATATAAAAGCGGCTTGCGATGTTCAAGTACAGGACACGTAAAAGGTTCGCATATTTCATGGGAACACCTTTCAGTATTTCTAACGCAATCTTGAAATCGAGGAGCACTGCTATTGTCGATCTGCGGCATGCGTAGTGCTGCTCTAGCACCTGCCGCAAAGTGAGTATATGGTCTATACAGCCACGTCCTGAGCGGAAACCTGCCTATTCTTCACTAATCCGTTCCGCAGTGAGGCGACGAACGATAATCGAGGTCAGTAATTTTGTTAGGCTAATACACTTGTGGTTAGAACAGTCTGTGCGACTGCCCTTCTTGTATATTGCCACTATAATCGATTCGCTCCAATTAGTCGGGACACCCTTCCAGATATCTTCGAATAGGGAGGTCAGTGCTTTGCAGAGGACCTCACCTCCATCCTTAAATAGTGCATGTGAGACGGAAGCCAGGCCAGCAGCACGAAAACGATTAAGGGCTGTGATCGTGTTTTGAACCTCGGCCTCCGACGGAGGCTCTAAACTAATCGTCCATGGCTCGTCCTGCATCACCTGAGTGGGAAGAGGTCCAGAATCAGGGGGCCAACTGAACTGATCTTGAAAGTGCTCCGTCCAACGAGCCATACGGCGCACCTTATTGTGTATCAGTGCACCCGCGCTGTCTCTGAGTGTCTCACTGACGCCTGGTTTTCTGGGACCAGTGATGCGAATCAAGTGGAAGAGTTTGCGATAGTTCCCAACAGTTCCCGCCTCCTCCATTGCTTGATCCCGACTGGTCCACCAGGCTTCCTTGTCAGCACACAGGCTACGCTTTAGTTCGTGTCTAAGAGTCCACTTATTTACATTGTGCTCAGAGCCAGCCGGAAGTTCTCTTCTTTATTCCAACAAGTTCACCGACCCCTTGGAGATCTAATGACTGGTGCGATGACAACTGATAGTACCATAAGCAGGGGCTTCTGTATCGTGCATGGCGGCCGAGATCCTATTCCACTGAAGCTCAGTGTCATTAGGACAAGAGAGCGAAAGTTCGGTACGCAGGGCATCCTGGTAGACTTGCCTGACCGAGGGATGAGACAATTTCTCAGTTGACAATTGGAGGAGACGCTTGGTGCGCCTCGCGGTAATGTTCATGGAGAAACGATAGCATACCAAGTCATGATCAGAGTCGAAGCAAGTATTCCAGAACGAGCGGCAATCCAGGATGGAACCACGCCATCTGTAACTTATGGCAATGTGATCTATTTGGGTCCATAGCTGGCCAGCTATAAGGGACACCAAGTGGTACTTAAGCGCGCATTGTGTCTATAAGCCGAGATGCTAAGAAATAGCTTAAGCTCCGCGCACAGTTGAACAGACGCTCGCCGTTGTCAGTCCGTTTGGAGTTAAGCCCATACTTACCACCTAGCTGAGCTTCCGAAGAGCCCATGCGATCTAGTTGCATAATCATATCCCTGCAACAACAATATCTGAACTGCGAAACTGCGCGTTCATTTGGTGATAGAAGGTGTCCTTGGCAGCGTCAGAGCTGCAGCTAGTGGGGGTATAAGCGGAGATTACAAACGAACAGCGTCTTGCACTACTTCGTGAATCAACATTAGTTGATGTCGTCAATTTGCGGCACAGTAGCTGAGGTAATTTCCACCTACAGCCAACGTGTATACTGATAAATGATGATGATACCATCAAACGGACTGTAAACAAACGGCTGTTCACGGTAATTCAATCAGCCAACGTTGACTCGGCCTTGGAGATGAGAACGATGCCCACTCCAGCTTGACCAGTGATTGCCGCATCAGCGTCTCCGGATGCGTGCAATCAGTAGCGAGTGGACAGGCCGGGCGCAGTTAGTTCAACAACCCCATGAGGGTCACTGATGCTGGTTTCGGATACGCAACACGTCACTACCCAGCGTGTGTAACGTGCGTGCGAATGCAGCCTGTTGACCTATGTCTTACAGTGAGAGCGATGGGCGCCGTCAGAGAAACAGGGCAGTGTGGCCTTTTAAGGGACTGTTATTGATAGGCGTCTAGTGGAGAGGGCGACAGGGTAGCTGCAGATGGTTTGACTACAGTGGCATTACGGCTGCTGTCAATTAAGCTGGGAATTATATAGTAAAGGTTAGTAATGAGGGTGGGAAAGAAAAAAGAGAAACGGGTGGAAAAAGAAGAGAGGCGCCAGCAATAGCGTATCTTCGCTTGTCCACGCTGCTGTATGCAGCAGATAAGGCGACCGTTTACAAGCTGCGCAACGCCAGATGCAAGATGTGGTTGAAGATTATAGAAATAATGGTTGTATGTAGTATGAGATACTGCCCAGCACCCAATTCTGGACAAGAGAACGATGACTGCTCACAGATAAAGCGTTTGGTTCGAAGGACTGTTCGCGGAGGGACGACAAGGATCCGGTTCTACAGACACGGATGCCATCCCCAACCTGGAAGGCAAGAACACTGAGCTCGTCTGACCTCTGACAATTGACCAATCTGCTATGAGTAGCTCTCAATGGGCTCCAGGACCAATTCAGTATAGCTCAATGGGCATGGAATGTAAGTAATTCTTAGTAACCATGTTAGGCTCCAGTTTCGTCGCAACCGCGAAAAACGCAACACATCCAAAGTTTCGGTGCATAAATGATTACTACTACTACACCTTCATTATCAATCGCATTTTAAACACTCGGTGGACCTCATAAGATGTATTGCGCCCGGTCAAATCCTACTCAATGACCTTTGGTACACGCAATCCATCGAGGTGATGCGACCCAGTTGTGCAAGACGTACGTTCCGTTCCATTCCTTCAAAAGACGACAACAAACTCGTCACGGATCCCGGTTGAGAGTCACATCTCGATATAAGCACAGGGTGAATAGCGTGGGCTCCAATCTGGAGGGCGAGGATCACTAAAGGCGCCCAAGCCAGTGGTCAGCGGTTCCACTTCCCGAAATGGATCAGCAGTCGTCAATCTTCATTCACATGGTGCTGTAGATTCGAAGAGCAAAATAGGGCTCCCACCATTATGTGGCTGGCGATCATGCCAACACGTGGCTTGACCAATACAAGTAACCCACCCTTAGTTGTCGGTTCAACGAAACAAAGTGATCAATGCAAGGTAGTCGGATGCGTGCCGTAAAGAAAAACTTTCAAAGTTGCTCACCTCAGATATGGCAAAAACTCGCACTCAATCACGGACATGCTGAGGCCTTAATCCCATAATTAGAGTTTTAAAGATCCTTTTACTCTCTCCTTAGGTCGTATCATGGCCATACTGTGTGACACTCCACAAACTGTGTTGCTACTGGCCAAGAGTATATATGAATACATTAAAAGCTGACCAGCTCTATGTACTGACCAATTCTCCTAGTTGGCCGTTTTTTCACCATGGGACCAGACCTCTGTATATCGACTAATTAGGCTAAAACAGTCATCATTAATTTAGCCTCTATGACTATGTGAAGGTTTACTATGGGATAGTCGCCGAAGAAGTCGTTTGTTCAAATAATAACGTATATAGGTAGAAATTCGTCACATCTAGACTCACTCAGATAGTCATCACACGCCTGGAAAAGCACTGTACGCACGTTTCATCCGCGAATCGTCAGCAGCGCGCATTCCATCGGACCCTGGTAGGGTTCGAACCCGCAACTCGACTGTTGCCAGTCCGTGGTTGAGATCACTGAGCTATGAGGGACGGCAACGACAATCTTGAGTAAGTCACTAGATGTGATACAGCGCCGCTCACTATCGACTGACTTGCACGTTACTACCGTGCGGAAGACAGGGTAGCCCCTCACCAAGCGACGAACGTATCAAACTTAAGCCGCCAATTAACCTATGGCATTATAAGCAGTTTGGTCTGCGTACTGATTACAGAGGAGTAGTAGGGGGAGTTAAATGGTATAGGTTTGGTAAGTTTGTCGCTTGCTGAGGGGGTTGCCCTGTCCTCCGCAAGGTAATAACGTGCAAGTCAGTGGATAGTGAGCGGGGCTACATCACATCTCGTAACTTGCTCACGATTGCCGTTGCCGTCCCTCATAGCTCAGTGGTCTCAACCACGGGCTGGCACCAGTCGAGTTGCGGGTTCGAGCCCTCTCAGGGTGCGATGGAATACGCACTGCTGACGATTCCCGAAAGGATACAACGCGCGTACAGTGCTTTTCCGGGCGTGTGACGGCTGTCTGAGTGGGTCTAGATGTGACGAATTTCTACCTATACCATTCAACTCCCCCTACTACTCCTCTGTAATAACGTATATGTGGCGGGATTTTGGATTGCGTGAAATTCTCCTGATGCACAATCGCTGCACTTTACGAATCCGCAGACGTTTTACCATACAGCATGTTCTCTGTCTGGACATGTGCGTGTGCACTCTTGTCCTACGCCCCGGCATTTACATGCATGGGTGTCCTCGAGGAATCATCAACATAATCGAAACGCACCACCGAGCCCAACTCATGCAATGCATACCAATGACCTGCACGCGGAAAGAACTTCATCTGCTATGTAAGTAAGTCCCTAGAGCGTTGTGCTTCGGATGTTTCACTTAGCACGAGGTTCGACCAGAAACAATACAGATAAGCTTCAGAAAAGTTGGATTCGTTCCAGCTCTGGAGACGGGTGTTATCGCCTTATTAGACAATCCATCCTGGATGGCATAACTCGAGGGAATAGGTTTTTAAGTGTTTGTTAAATGGATTGGTAACCTGCACTGAACCAAATCCGTACGGTATTTCCAAGAGACCATGACTGTGGTACACCCCTACACGGAAGCAAACAAGCACCTTAAGAAAAATAAGAAAGACTATGACAGGCATCTTTTAACGCAACGCGGTGTTGGAGATGAAGTCTCACAACGGATTGTAAAGGTCCGCTTTGCAGTCATCAAACTGAGACACCTATGGCGTCGTCGTGATGTCAATCTCAAGCTCAAGAGCAGGGTGCACAATGCTTCCGTCCGTGCAGTACTCTTTTACGGCTGTGATACCTGGCCTATTCGCTCGGTAGACATAAAGGGGCTGTCAGTCTTCGACAATCACTGTCTACGAAGGATTGCTCGGATGTGGTGGCAACACCACGTAAGCAACGCAGAGGTGCGAAACCGAGTGCTTGGAGCGAGTAGGTCAAGTCTTCTGACATCGCATGCGTTGGCTCGGGCACGTTTTGCGCATTCCAACCCATCACCTTTCACGCCGAACGCTATTTGCACTCCCAGGAAGCGAATGGAAAAAGTGCTGAGGTGGACAACCAATGACGTGGAGAAGGAGCATAAAGAAGGCAACCTCAAGTTTGGCGACAGTCGAACCAGTCCGTCTTTCAGGTTGAGGACCGCGAGATGCGGAGTCTGTGGTTGGAAACATTGGATGTCATGGCCCGCAACAGACATCAGTGGCGTCAAGGTTGTTCTGCCATTTTATCCCCGTTTTATTGCACACAAAAAACACGAAAAAATCAAAATGGCGGGTGTAAAACCAAAAAAATCATCTTCCATTTTGTATCTCATTTCGTGTTGCTAGCTTCTCCATTTTCGCGTTTGTCATGGTTCTGAGGGCACAATGTCTGTTAACAGATTATATATATATATATATATATATATATATATATATATATATATATATATATATATATATATATATATATATATATATATATATATATATATATATGTAACGCAACCGGTCATTTATTGTGGAAATGTCCAAAAGTACGGGGTAATGTAGCCAGTGTTCAGAGCGCTTTTTCAGTTAGGTTTGTGATACCGATTATTCTTAATGGTACTGAGGAGACAATATGGAATGCATGTATCTACCAACTTCGTCTTATCAGCACGCTTTTCAAATTTTTATAGGGAACTAACTGCTTTCAATAAAAAAAGAATCGAAACATGACTTTTGGAGGAAAACACACTGCGTCTTGATTTATCATAACGCAAATAGGATTTCATGGTGCTTTGCATTACTTAAGAAGTCATCTGATATAATTGAAACGTTGTGAAAGTGAAAAATAAAATGGATGCCGTACTACTCACAAAAGGAAGGTAGGCTAATTTTCGTATAAAATCTTTATATGCTGACAACCACTCTATGTTGACCACTGATCCAGTCGCTTGAGTGGTCAACTTAGGGAGGTTTTACTGTAGTTACGGATATTCCGATGCTACCAGCCACGAATCGCATTAGAGAGAGAAAGAGGATAAAAGGACTAAGGCCGTCAAATCGCACTGCTGTGAAAGAGGATGGTCCTGTCAACCACGAACTTTGGCTCCTAAGCGAGGTACCCTGGCCGACAGCTGTCGATAAGATGAAACAGGTTCGCATTAATGTGTGCCACTCTGACATCAATCGGTAACATTCAAAACCAGAAAATTGAACTTGTTGGACCTCTAAACACTGATTAATCTGAAGAACTGTGTTGGTTATCTGGGCGTCCAAAAGCACCGCGTCCAGTATAGATGAGCGATGCGGACAGGTAGAAGCAATCTCACAGTGCTAGCACGGTTACGTCATGGTGAAGATATTCACTCCGATCCGCGGCCGTACATCGACGCCAGCACTGACCTACGTGAGCGAGGTCCATAGCCTGAACCCTCATTAGTGTATCAGAGTGGAGCCATGATTTGTAACGGATGAAATAACAAGTGCTTGACTAGTCCAGCAGGGTGGAAATTGCAAAATGGGAACACACAATGTTGATAAAATAAAGTACATGTAGCTGAACCCACTAAGAGGTTTGCAGTCGCCTGGAGCTTGGAAAGTGTGTGCGGTGATGTTGTCAGTCCATGGTCATGGACTACATCACGTAATGTAAAGGTATCGACATTTTTGGGGGGCATTAATAACGGGTGTTGGGAGTTGCAAGGCTGTGACACCCGGAAAGAAAAAACCGTATCAATAATATAGTCGGGTGTACTGTGTGGTCAGTTTAAACTGATGGTCCCTCAGAGATATGTATTGGTAGAGTTCAAAAAGATGGTAGCAAAAGTGGTGGGGGTATTTAGGATATGATACACTATTATAAGATTGCCCAATAGACGCGGATAAGGTACGCTTCACACTGTTAGAGTTTTCAGTCTGAGTGGGTAGGGAACGAGGGACAAACTTTTGACGTTCCTAGTCGCCCTACGTTGTGCAGTCTGGAGCGCGATGTGTTGGTGCTTATGCCAGAGCTACTACGCTTGTATCGGGTATTCCACGTCCAGCCTCACATATGCACCAAGCAGTTATGAAGAGACTGACGCGTCAAACTTTCCGAACGCCCTACGCAGGTGACTGAAATGCTTACTTGTTTTCGTTGATGCTTTCTCGGTGTGTTCTGGTCAAGCTTTACCATGGTGGCAAAAGTGCTTGAGGTTTATCAGAATCTGATATATCATTATAAGACGCCTATGTGATATCCTGTATACATGAAGTTTGTGGGAAAGGTGGGACAATCCCAGTAACGTTTTTTTGCTGCCATGTTTCGCGCAGTCTCGAGATCGATGGGACAGTGCTTCAGTAAAGCTTGAGCAGCGTATCCCACGAGTTTGTGAAAAAAATGAGGCGTCGAACTTTCCGAACGTTGCAAGAGACCAAAGTGCCGAGTTGCCTTCGATGCCCTTCAGTCTCTACCACAGACAGTCCAGCTCATCTTGCAACAGCAATCCTTGATCATGCCTGATTTGGTGTGTCTCTATAAATTTGAGAATAAACTATTTATTTATTTATTTAAATCTCTTTCATGAGAAAGACGCTGTAGCATTTGTGGCCCTAGCCGGTATAAGAGGTCTAATGACGTGCTCGAAGTGCCTGTATAGAGTTTAGACCTAATAGTAGAACCTAGCGCGTTGCACCTTAGCAAACTCGTGTGGCCAACATATCACGAGGTAAAACATTGGGTCCCCTTCAGCCACTTGATCAAAGCAGAAAGAAGACATAGATTGTGATATGTCAAAATTTCCATTGTTCTCTTCAGTGGCATACACAATACAAGCAGAAATCATATACAAATATATACATGGGAAAAATTGACACACCAATCAAGATCAAAACCAAGGCAATCTGATTGATTGCCGGCTCGTACGCGAATGAAAACAGTTCGCAGTCTACAGGGTTCGTTTACAAGGGCTACACATGTTTCCCTATTGATTGCTCGAAGCACGTATATAATCTATCATCTGCTCAGTTCAGTCGCCCGCAGTTCTAAGTGCTTTCGCTTGGAATGAAATATCGGTTGCCACCAAAGACGATAGACAGTCTGAGCACGCAGGCTCAGTTTGAATATCTGTATGACCAGCTCAGTGATCTCTCGCCAAGATCTATAGAAGATGCGGGCTGGTTTCTGGGAAATATTGGTGGGTATCGCGAACCAATTCCTTAATACTCCAATAAGCCAGAGATGTTGCTTGAAGGCTGAACACTATGCCGCGATCAGAGAGTTAAAAGAAATGGCACACGTAATTTTCGTGCAGCCAGACAAAGGATCAGGCATTGTAATAATGAACAAGAATGACTACGTTTCAAAAATGGATTCTATCTTGGAGGATAAACGTAAGTTCCTGATAGACGCGACACCACAGAATAGCTGGAGAAGCAGGTGGCCAGAAAACTCCAGATCCTTTTACTGCAGGGATACATCAATGAGTCGCAGTACAGGCAGCTAAAACCGACTGGGACGCAGACACCGAGAATGAGGGGTGCGCCTAAGATACACAAGCCAGGTAACCCACTGCGTCCAATTATGTGCATGAACAACTCGCCTTATCACAACGTTGCCCGGTTACTGGCGAAACTCTTAGATCCCGCGCGTAAACTCTTGGCTGCGTACTGCCTGAAAGATTCATTTGCACTAGCGGAGACGCTAGAACAATTCTCACTGGGTTCGGAAGTAATGTACTCTATTGACGTGGACTCACTATCCACAAATCTGCCACTTCAAGAAACAGTTGATGATTTGTGTCATTTCATCCTGATTCAAAACATTTATGTGGGTCTCCGTGTGGAATATTGGCGAAATATGATACTACTGTGTACAGAGCACGTACGTTTTGAGTTTGAGGGGACGGCATATAAGCAGATCGACGGGGTCGCCATTGACAGCCATCTGAGACCGGTTTTGACAGATATCTTTCTCGACTTGATCGAAAGGCAAGTCGCTGGCAGTATTAATGAAGCAAGATTATACAAAACGTATGTGGATGACATTCTGGTGTCCAACAACAGCGAACCACTTCTAAATTCAATTCATCCCAAATTCTGATAAGGCTTTCATCCCAATAGTTCACAAGCTAGAGAGCAGAGCCTAGTCCGGAAAAGCGCCAGACGCGTTTCGCCCTATTGCGGCTCGTCAGTGGCGCGCATTCTCTCGGTCCTCCAAGGAGGATCGAACCCATGAACGCCAGAGGCAGATGCCAACTAGCCAGCAGCTTAAGCCACTGAACCATGGAGGACGTTAGCTGGGCTACATAATTTGCAAATTAACTGGGATATAGCACCACCTATCTACCACTGTCACCGATAGTAGTTAGTCTGCTAGGTGATTATCGGTCCACCACAAGATGGAACAACACGGCTGTCTGGCATTTTTGGATATCCTCATTAAGTCATGGGACGAAGATACATTGCAGCGCACCGTTTACCGCAGGGCAACCTAGAGTGGGCAGTACCTTCACTTTTCCAGTTTCGCCCCGGTTGCATACAAACGCGACCTAGTGAAAACGCTGTTCTACAGGACCAGACGAATTTGTAGTCCGGATACGCTGGAAGCCGAAGAGAAGTTTCTGCATAGGACCTTGGTGTCAGATGGTTATCCTGAAAAGTTCATCCAAGTGCAAAGCAGACTCCCTAAAAAGAAACTGCCGGTGCTAACAGGAGGGAAAAAAGCAATTTATCTGTTTCTGCCCTTCAAGGGAGACCAAGTGGCAAATGTGATCGGACACAAGCTCAGATCCACCCTGACGCGCAGGTACAAGACTGCCCAGTTGTGCCTCATGCACACTAATCGGAAACTTGTTCTTCATGACCGCCAGGACTATTCCTCAGCTAGTTCGCCCTTTCAAGTGGTTTATCAGTTCACCTGCAGTTGCAGTGACGTTTACATAGGCAGGACTAACCGTCGGTTGGCTCAAACGGTGGCTGAACACTTGCCAAAGTGGGTGGAACAAATGATGACACAACAAGCTGGATGAACCGGATTCCGTCATCATCTATCGCCAAGCACCTTGGGACAACCGGATACAATGTGGACCCGAAGACTGCGTTCAAAGTGCTATTACGTAACTGGAATCCGATAAGGTTGGCAATCAGTGAAACGTTGCAACATAAGGCCTATCAACCTGTGTTATGGGCACAGAAACTCTTGAGGCAATAAATCAGATTGCCCTGGTCTTGATTTTGACGTTCCAACTTCAGTTCAGTGTAATTACGTTAAACAACAGTTTGGTTCAGTTCACTTTGACAACTATGACACAGGGACCGAAGTGCGGTGGTCCCAGTTGCCACGCGATTCCCATGCCAGATTCAGAAAGTGAGATCCGGAAAAGGAGGTTGAAGGCAAATACAAAGAAAATGGATTCGAGAAAGAAGTGCATTACAGTAATCGGGATAGAATGAAAATTAGCAGCCAGATGCGAGAAACCGAATACAGGAACGCCACTGACCGCGCGACTGCGCTATGCCCGAAAGGGTCTCCAACCACAGGTGAGGAATATCCTGGGTTCCCCCTATCCACGAAGACGGCAAACAGCAACCTGACTAGGTCTCTCAGTCAATTTCTTCATGTTAATATGCCACGTTATGGACTGGCCACCTCGAGGTCACGCCCAATTTGGTACAGCCACGGCATATAATACACGCCGAAGGAAACGGTCAACAGGCACCCAGAGGATATGACCTAGCCAAGGTATGCGGTTATGATTCAAATAGCATTGGAGGGAGACAACAGAGGGTTTCTTGCAAAAACCAGTAAGCGGACTTCAGCAATGCTCACCCGGTGTTCCTACATGTGTGCGATTCTCTGCAAACACCGACGGTCAAGTATGACCAAGCGTATTAATGTCTTCACTACGAACCGGCCAGGTCCCTGATCCATACAGCAACACTGGCCTTGTAGCAGCCGTATATACACCCTACCTTTCACTGACCGGTTGACATCTCGCCATCTCGATGGATAGTTGAGGCTCTGGAAATCCGTATGAACATTGCTGGTGCACGAAATAACATCCTCAGTGAAGTGACCATCAAAGGTGACACAGCTACCAAGGTAAGTGAACCGATCCACCACTTCCAGTGGTTGTTCTTTGAATGCTAGGATCAGATAAGTTCAGTCCTGCAACAGCACTTTGAAGGTGAAAACCACATGTCGAGGCATTGCGTGCAGCGCTACGCACGTCCATCCAGTAGGTGTTTGCGTCGTCCGCATACTCAGGGTTCGTCCGTTAGTCACCCGGTAGAATTTTCACAGCGAAGGGTCTAAAAAACAGCGGAGTCATTCGTGATCATTTTGATCACAAGTTTATAAGGGAGAGTTAAAACACCGTAAGTGATCCGAGTCCGACGGTTTCGATTACTGTGACTCGCGTCGCCACGATACTAACAGTTCACAACGATGGGAAAACGGGGGAAAACGCAAGGCTGGGGAAAAGTAAGCTAAGAAAATGGTAAACAAAACTAGTTGGATAGGGTATTTAGCGGTACGCGTCGGGTGAGTGGGTCGGGACACCCAATCTCAATACGGACCGAAACTGGTCACGATGTCTAAGGGGCTAAATGCAAGGGGGGTTGAGTAGAGAAGCGCCACGTCGGAGGAGGAAATCTCCGACTAATGGTAAACGAGCAGCCGCGGGACCATAGACTATCCCGCAATTCCCCCATCGAGGTCATCATAATGGTCATCAACAGCTTCAGATCAACCACTTGACATGATGCTTCGCTGCCATACAACCATGGTGACCAACAGAATGAAGAATGATATGGGGGAAATGGGTGACCTAGCGTAGAACCCTGTCCCCTAAGCAAACATTCCGGATCAAGGCGCTTACACCTAGTGTCACAAACAGCTGACTGTCGTGCGGCATCAACGAGACAGGTTCCTTGCAGTTTTCAGTGTCCTGCTTCATAGCCAGCCAGTACCCTGCAGATAACAGGTAGTTCGACTTGGAGACGACAGCAGACACACCTTTGGTGTCGACTGCGAGCCATGTCCACTAAGGTCGGGAGCCAAGCATAAGGCGGGTCATTTGGACTACAGAACGGACCACAATAAATGCACATTAAAGTGAGCGATCAATGGAAATACAAAGAACACGATATAGCTAATGCGTTTGGTTCAAACTGAACAGACACCGTTGCGGCACAAGATAGAGAAAGAAAATGGAATGAGCCAAAGTGGCCAAGACAAATGTTATCGACGTGAATCGGGGTTCACTCACTTCGAAGAGGTTGTGGCACCACCCCGTTCGTTCACAGCCTTATTGAACGCCTTGTCCATTTGATTGCGGAACAGGCTCATTCCGTCGAAGATGTCGTCGATGAACTGCACAAATCGGTTTCGGATAGACAAGAGGCCTTCGACAAAATGCGCGGGAGCGAGCTGCAAGTGAGAAGAATTGGGAAACAGTCACAATGTAGCCTGAAGAAGACGAAAGGAGAACACAATGAGTACTAGACTTTGGAACCGCTTTGTGTATCTGATCACTTGCAAACTAGCAGCATTAGGTATACTAATTGCTTTGAACACACGAGGATACTAACCAGCAGATTAGTGAGCCAGGGACAATGGTCATGGACTTCGAACACGTTTTTGGGGCGGCTACCAGCTGCTTTTGTGCGCAAAGAGTAGGAAGTCGCCGATCAAGAGTGAAGAATGATGTCTTGTTTAATAAAAAGCAGTGGTAGGGATTTCTTTCTGCTTTTGCTCAACCTCTTTACACTCTCTTTTAACAATGGAGTATGCCCTACTCAATGGACAACTTCTGTCATTATCCCGCAACATAAAATGGCGCTGCCCACGAGGGTAAAAACTTTCGTCCCATGAATCACACACCTATCGTAATTAGAATAATCGAAAGGATAGGGGAAGATGAACTATGTATATTCTTGAATCACGCTAACATTATCAGCAATTCGCAACACGGCTTCATGCAAGGTCGATTCTGCGCAACATACCAGACTGACTTTTTAAACCACACAACGGCTGCCATTGACAACGGAAACAGTGTCGTAATCCTGTTCCTGGATATGCAAAAAGCCTTTGATAGAGTGCCTCACAGAAGGTTACTAAACAAACTGAAGGCTATAGGCATTGGAGAACCGATGTTCCCTTGGCTGTCTTCATATCTAATTGGTAGACAACAGGTGGTGCGCATAGGTGACCATTTCTCTAAACCGAAAGCACTCATTAGTGGTGTGATTCAAGGGAGTGTTCTTGGCCTTCTTCTTTTTCTAATTTATATTAACGATATATTCCAGAGAATAAGAAATGGTGTTGCATTTATCTTTGCTGATGACATTAAAGTTGTCCACTCACAACTACGTGCAAATACTCAGGAAGCCGTAGGTCTCATTCAGGATGACCTATCTGCCCCTGACTCCTGGTGCCAACTGTGGCAGATGTCATTTGCCGTGGAAAAGTGTAATATTTTGTCGTACAAATGCCAAGTACCGCTAGACAGTTTATTACTACAAGGCGCATATATCTCGCAATGCAGAGCAGTTCGCGACTTGGGCTTGCGATATTCAGTCACGTTTAACTTTTCTGAACACTGTGACTTCCAAGTTTCGAAAGCCATGAAGAACATCGGTTATATCTGCCATCATTTTTACCTCACGGAATCTCGCATATTGCTTTACAAAACATATGTATTGCCGTGTATGGAATACTGTTCAATGGTACAGTCTAATCTGCGGAAATCTGACCAGCACGCTATTGAGAGGGTCCAGAGACGCTTCAGGAAATAGCTATGTGGATATTCCTCAAAGTTGACATACAGAGAGCGATGTGCTAAACTTGGGTTTGACCCAGTCTGGCTTCGGATAATGAAGCTAAACCTACCCTTTCTTTACAGAATCATAAATTGTCAAAGTTGCAGTCTTGAAAACGGTGTTCACATATCTTTAGACAGCAGCTATCCAATACGTAACAAAGAGGTAAAGGTCGTGATTCCAAAATTTAGTACGAGAATCAGAGAACGTTTGTTTCTAAGCCAATACTCAAAGATTTAGAACAAGATTCCAAGTGATATCAGAAAATGCTATTCACATTGTAATTTTAAACTTGCAATTAGCAAGCAGGTAAGCGTTCGAAACGTGATTAATATGTTCGGAAAATCACAGTCCCCAGACAATGCATTCGAAGATGGTATTCATGGTGTCTGAATAAATTTCCAAAACACATACACACAACATTTCGGACAACAGCCCCTTTCATTACATTTTTTCTCGGCCCAAATACCTGTCATGCGAATGGGAAGAATCCTGATTCAACGGCAGGAAAAAATAGCAGAACGATTCTGATTACTCTGTGTTACCTAATTTGCAATTGCGCCCATATTTATCTCTGAACATGTATTGATGAAATGTCATGGAAAAGTTGTACCATTATTTGACCTACTCCTTCTAGGGAACAGCTTCTCGCATCGTCGAGGAATATGCAATTTGTTTATTTATTATTCTCTAGAGTTTCTTGTCCTTTGGATTGTTGCGATTTGTTTTGGAACATGCTTTTTAACTCGCCTACCCAAGTGGCGATCTGTTCCCCCAAAGCAGAAATTTCGCATCTACAAACGAAGTGGTAAATGCGGCGCGCTGTGGGGGCGATATCGTCAGCATAATATAGGTGTGTAGCAATATTATCTGGAAGAATTACGCCAATAACTTTGGGGACCTTCCGGAGTCCTAACCGCCCCACTTGAATTTACAGCGGGACCTGTGACCGAAATAAACATGTGAGCTATCGCAGTTTATGATAAAATACCGGGAAAGTAACACCCAATTTCCATCTGGTTCGGCTACAGTCCCAATGATCGCACTGACTAAGGTTCACTTCAATATGAATCGCAGTCTATACTGAGACTGTACGTTGCAATCCATTAACACAACGAGTGACTCAAAATGACCTTGCAACCAGCCATTAAATCGTGGTGACAAGGCGTTGTTGCCGTGACCCGATAGCTAAAGGGGTAGAGATTTCGGCTACTATTCCAATGGTCCTGGGTTCGAGGCCTGCTATCTCCATCAAATGAGATGAAATAACATGGAAACGCGTCGTGGTTGTGCAGTGTTTTCGGGTGGGCAAGACCCAATTTCTATCTGTTTCGGCTACGATCCCAGTGATCTCCCTGACCAAGATACACTTGAATGTGAATCGCGGTCCACATTGAGATCGCGCGTTGCAATTCAACGAGTAATACAAAATGACGCTGTTAATACTCCACCAAGTACGCGCAGTTCACTTGATCTGACGAAGCTGAATCAAAATAAATTTGCTGACCGCCAAATTGATACGCAAATCCCAAATGGCTAATACCGATATCAGCCGTGGATCAATGAGTTCGGTTCACAACGGGTTGAAGTGCACTGAATTCAGATCAGAAGTAACAATCGATGACCTGACCGAATACAACGCCAAAGGTTAATGTGTAGGAGGTCAGATTGCAGTCGCAGTAAGATGGGTCGTAGGGTAATTGACCTCTGTCTGAACGACGTCAATAAATCTCGAAAGAATCTTGGTGCGAACCTGATGCACGCGTTCACGTAAGCGCCTGAAAACCGAAGTACCAAAACCATGATACGAAAGTTTCACAGGTATTGTAGGTGCGTGAGACAGGTGGCAAGAGCAGTGTTCTGTGACACAAAATAAACACGTTTCAACAGTTTGTGAGAACACCCATTCTGTACATGCCCACACCCGTAGTCAGTTGCGCACTTGGCTCGGAAAACGCTGTTCGCTTTTGGTTCGCAGTTTTAATGTTCGAACAAAGTTCCGTGACGCCGTCCGGCTTTGCGTTTTGCGGACACTGAACTTTAACTATGATTCCATCGGCCTGACCAATTTGTGCTGAAGATACCAAGCAATTGGTCGTCATTGAGCATAGATACTAGCGGAGTATTGCTCACGTCTGATGGGAACACTGGCTGACCAATGCTGAGGTGCGCCAATTGATTTTTGACAAGAAACCCTATGGTGTCTCACGCGTGTGTTTGCCAAGGTCATGCCTCCGTATGCCCGTTGACCGGCTTCTCTGTCGGCGTGCATTATTCGCCGTCGCCGTACTAAGCTGGGCGAAAGCGCAAACTGGCCACTCGATGACGCGTCATGGAGAGATGACAAAAGTGGTTAAAAGACTTGGTCAAGCTGGTGTACGCCGTCTTTGTGGATGGTGGCAGCGGCACGGCGCAGTCGCGCAGTCAGTGGCGTTCCTGCATTCGTTAATATCCCATTGCAACTAATTTTACTTAGTTCATCCTTAACCCAATTTTCTTAGTATTTTGTTCGCGTTCTACCCCAATTTTCTCATCATCATTGCTTACTGTTATCCTGGCGACGAAACCGTATCGGACGGATCCAGCGCACTTCAGTGCCCGGACAATAGACGTTTGGTAGAACTGTAGTGGACTGATCTTGTCATTAGAGTGATAGGAGATTGGTGTTTTGATCAGGTTCGAGGGTATCTAGCGTCAGTCAGTCAGACAGTTGTTCCCCATCTGAAAAGGTGCCGGATAGCGGTTCATTCTTAGCTGAGGATCATCAGTAGCGCGTACCAACCGGATCGTTGCCGAATTCGAATCCGTGATCTTACTCTTGCGAGTCAGCGACTTATGCAATTGAGCCATGGATAACAACAGCGGTGGACCGCCACGACTGATATCTAACTCCATAATAGCGCGGCTCATCTTCTACTATTATGCATGTCATGAATACGCAGAGGACAGGGAGGGCCCCAAGAGTTACGATTAGTTTTGCAACCTGCCACCGATTAAGGTGGAATGCAAGCTGGTTACTGAGTATTTGAGTAGTGGAGGACTTCTGGCCTAATTGATAAGATCCATCGGAACCAGACGAAAAAGTAGTCACGCTTTCCAAAAGATGTGGTAGCTGTCTGACTCGGTTAGGCTGCACCGAATGTTCATGCCATTCTACTTGTCTAGGTGGCTGCCGCGCCTCCAGTGAGCGAATCGCATGGTGCTTACTCTCTCTCTCTCTCTGGACAGGTTCTGAAGGCCGATTACACCAGACAGGTTGTCCGACACAGCTGAATCCCTAAGTCTGCAGTGTGATTGCCGATTGCTGTTAACCGGTGTCTCGACAGTCACAGCCCATATCCATCGGATACCTTTGTGAATGGATCTGGTTGCGCTTTCTCAACCTGTTCCACTTCTTGGCTGTACGCCTACTTGTGAGAGAGAGAGAGAGAGTATCAGCAGTACGCCGGCACACCGTATCGACGGTTCGCTGCTACACGACCACCCGCGGTCCCGAAGTCGTCCGCACATACTCGGATTCGAACCTGCGACTGCTGGGGAGTACAAGGCAGGCGTGCAAATAATATCGATCGCTGGCTATGCAAAGGATGCGATGGCGGTCCAATCCAAGGTTAAGGTAGAGTAACCCTTCTAATCTACTGGAACCTTTGATACCGCGATTGGCGATGTTAAGAAGGAAAACTCTAAGCGAGCAACCGAGGCGCCCATCGTCGTTACGGACCCAAGGCAGGGCAGGCGAGCCAAACTCGCCCGCGTAGATTGGGTCGAAGAGATAGCCAACCGGGTGAAGCGGTCAATGAACACAAGGATGACATTACTTGATTGGCCGTAATTTAAACCCTATGGAGTTTTCCATGTAAGCTTTAAATACCATACACAAAGTTTTGATCGTACATTCATAATGAAGGGTATGATTGACTAATACAACTCGGTTTCACTGCTCGTCTGATCCGGTCTTCTCTCTCTCTCCTCGCGTTCCGATTGATAATCAACCGTCAATTCGGGCAAAGGACGATCACTTCAGTCGGTCAGTAGGTATCGGTTTGTCAAGGCTAAACATAGGGAACCACCCATGTAACCATTAATGACTAAAGAAATTTGGGAATCGCTACATGAAGAAAACAGCTAGAAGATATTTAGAGCAAAATAATGACTGATGATGGGTGCACTATCTGAAATGGTATTCCAGTGGCGAAGAAAAACTGAAACGGATTTATCCTAGTGAATGCACGGAGGAAATTCCGAATTCCCGGGAAGTAGACAAAGATAGAAAATTAGAATATCAACCACGAAATGAACGTACATTAATGTCCTGTGGTTGATTGGCAATCGATTCGCGAATCAGATCCATGATGTGCTGTCCAAAACAGTGGGAGAGTTCAGCGCAGAGGTTACCGGGTGAAAGAAGTTGGAATAGGTTGTGCAGCCCTGTGAAATAAAGTGCACACTTAACTTTTCACTCTCGTGCTCAAATAAAGACAAAGGACTTCCGCGAGTTAGCTATAAAAGAAACAGCCGACCAACGTGACACACTGAGACACAATGACGTTGCTGCTAATGCTTGCCCACTGTGTCGACTACAAGATGGAAGGACAATTAGCTGTGGTAACCATAACTGCATTACTAGCAGAAATAATGCAGAGAAGGAAAAGTGGAATCATCTTACCGAGCTTGTCTTCCCGCGCCACAACATCGCGCACACTATCGTTCAGGAAAGGCAGGCGTGCAGCAACAATAATCTCCTGGAACAAACATTTGATCTTCTCAACTGACCATGGATAGTAACGCCTGGTTCGGTTCTCTTCTTCGGTGCGGAGTGCAAGAGCCTACGTGTTCACCATAGAAAGGAAAAGAGAGGCTGTGAAAGAAGCGTGCAGAAAGAAACTTCGCAAACGATATGGAAGTACGAAAAATGTTCCAGTTCAAATAAGATCCCAGTGATTGAACTTTATAGCAAAATGAACCGTGATCCAAATGCTGATTGTAGGCGGCACAACCCAAACACACACAGGGAGTATACCCAGAGAAGCGAGCACTGATAACCGTTGCCTGTCAAGTGGCGCTTTGGCATACAGCCTTAAGGATCATAAACCTGCCTTGTAATCCGAGGACGTGAGTTCGAGCATGGGGCGACCTTCGCAGTGTCTTTAGCCCAGGTGCGACTGTTGGTGGTTGTGCGGCAGCGAAACGTAAGCACTGGGTACTGACGTACTGCTGACACCTCTCTCTCTCTAAGTTATGAGATACGCTCCATTTAGAACAGAGCGATAGTCAACCTACAGGAATCTCAGAAGGCTTAGAAAAATTGCTGTAAATGGTCTGAAGTTACACCCTGGCTTGATCGTTCACCACCCTAACGCAAGTCGTTTACGGTCATTACCAGGCAACACACTTTAATAGACCATTTGGTGAAGACTCAATGATGGAAACCCACCACATGTTGACAAACAAAGCAGGTGATCAATCTAGACTCACACTGGTCGATGGTCAACTTCCTCCGGACTGGAGACACCAGCCACGTACGGTGTAGTCACGGATCCAATGCGCAGAACACTGACTATCACTGACTGAAGAGTAGGATACGGTTGCGAGGGCACTTGCTAAAGACTGCTGCTCCAACTTCAGTCACAGTGACCGCATTCGTTGGAGTTCGAATCTCGATCGATTAGGGTATGAACTGAGTGCCCAAAACCCCACAACGAGCTGAGCACTCTCCTTAGTCAGAGAAGTCGTACACGGAAACAGGTGACCGATTGAAGGATGCGTAGTATTCAGTGAACCTGTGCGACGCATGCGCAACACAGGAAGACATGCCAGTTTACTGATCAATGAATACTGAATACTGGTTCGAAGCAGCGAGTAGAGCTTTCTCTGTGTAGCTACATCATTCGTCGCTCTTGGACATTTACGCCTTGTTTATCGTTCCGCTCTCTATATTTTGCCTCTGCAAAGTGTTTGTATAGGAGCTTCTTAAATTCGGACAGAGTTCGCCTCTACTACCTGCTGCGGCAGGTCGTTCCAGATATTAACCACTCTACGTTCGAAACAGATTTGGTGAGCGACCCACTTCAACTTCGGTACGATAACTTTGTACCGGTGTCCTCGCGTGCAGCTTGGTGTGCGCAGATGAAGCAGTTGTCTCAACATGGGGTAATCACTCAAATGTAATATCCGGTGCGTCATGATGAAGTCAACCCTCAGCCGACGATAAGCTAGGGTGTACAGCCCTAGTTTCTTACATCGGTCTTCATATGGCATACCTCGTAAGTTGGGAATCAGCCTGGTGGCTACATGCTGCACCCGCTCAAGCTTTCCTACCTCGCCCAGCGTGATGGGACAATATGCGGGAGAGCCGTACTCTATCATTGGTCGTATTATCGAGACGAAGAGGCGAGTGACAATCTCTTCGGACCAAGTGCTGAAGCTGCGCCTGAGCGCCCAAAGCATCCGAAGGCTGTTTTGATACAGCCTATTCGTGTTGTCAATGGACTTTAGGTCGCAGCGTGAGAGCACACCGAGGTCGCGCACGAAAGACGCGGGATGCAGCGGTTGACCAGCCACTGTGTACGTTCGGCTGTGCTCACACTTACCCAACCTCATAAATTGCGACTTAGCAGGGTTGATCGGAAGGTTAACCTACGCAGACCATGTCGAGAGGCTGTCGAGATCCTGCTGAATTAAATCACAATCAATGGGTGTGCGGATTACTCTCCACACCTTCATGTCATCTGCGAACAACGCACAAGGTGATTGGAGTAGCTTAGGCACATCGTTTACATGAGTAAAGCGGAAAAGTGCGACGTCACCAGTTTGAAACTGGCAGTGAAGCAGACAGCTTGATCAGAGTACTGCGTGTGTGTGTGTGTGTGTGTCACAGAAGTAACCGGTTTGACCGAGCGAGACGGTGTGACTGGTGACTAGCTCCGGTTAACCTCCATGTGCGGCAATCAGGGGGCAGTAGAAAAGAAATGATGAGGGTAACCAAAACAAAAATATTATTATGATTTCTTTTATATCATGCATTAACAACGAGATCGTGGTCGGCTGGGATGCGAAGCGGAATAGGAGTAGAGAAACGCATAACACGAATGATACTGAGATTGGTTCTTCACCATTTCAACAACTA
Organism: Dicrocoelium dendriticum; assembly: GCA_944474145.2. NCBI lineage: Eukaryota > Metazoa > Platyhelminthes > Trematoda > Plagiorchiida > Dicrocoeliidae > Dicrocoelium > Dicrocoelium dendriticum. The sequence continues at coordinate 2,994,598 of OX104068.1, read as the reverse complement.
CGTACAGTCAAACGTGTCCATCGTCTTTCGGGAGTTGAGAGGCGCCAATCGCGCATAACCAAGCAGATAGAACTTTCACTCATCTTGACCAAGTCATCAGTTGACATCTACTTTTCTTACATTCATATGCCGGTTACGCGGAGTTCAGTTCAGTTACCGCTTACTCAACCCGGATGTCCATCCCCTTTAAAAAGCATCCAGAACTTCTGGCTTCACCAGCTGGCAACTGATTATGCACTCACATTGTCATCACAGGCAACCAGTTACCGATGGAGAGGCTGCATCTACAGCTGTCGCTCGATTTGGAGCACATGTGTGGATACCGACCATGCACTTTTATGTGCTACCCTGCGGATGCGTTCTGGCGGACGCCCATGACGACGCTGTGAGCGCATTGACATCAGTCAACTGGCGAAGCCAGCTGTTCTGAATGCCTATCAAAATCCGCTTACATGTGAGTTGAGTAAGCGCTCGCTGGAGACAATTGAATCTCACTGGTCTCATATTCACCAGTCCTTAGTAGCAGCAGGCAAATCCTCATGTGGTAAGTCTAATAGCCAACATGGACATTGGGTCTCTTCGTGGTCTCTGGAACTTATCGATGCTCGCCGGCATATTCCGGCTGGAAGCGAACACAATGAAACTCGCAAAGAGCTTTGGGAAAACTCCGTGCTAGCCTGAAGAGAGACCGCGAATCCTGGTGGTCTCTTCGTGCGTCAGAGATGGAAGTAGCCGCTGCCCTTGGTAACCATCTAAAGTTATTTGGTCCGATACGGGAAACAGGCAGCAGGAGACCTGGTGTTAGTGAAACTATACGTGACGAGAGTGGACAGCCTATCCACAATTTGTCAAAACGTTCGGAGCGTTGGGCTGAGCATTTTGAAAAGCAATGTAATCCGCCGGAATTGTTCAATACCTCACCGGCCAGTGATCGCCCTTCTCCTTGGGCTGTCCGTTTGGATCCACCCTCTCGCTCAGAAGTCAAACGTGAGTTCGGACTGTTGGAGTTGAATAAAGCCGCCGGAGCAGATGATCTTCCTTCAGCCCTCTTCAAATTTGAGGGCTCTGCTCTTGTGGATGATTTATACGAATTACTAGTGAAACCGTGGGAGCAGGAAACAGTCTCAACTGACTGCAACCGCTGCGTTATTGTTCAAAGGAGGCTCGCGTTCAGAATGCGGCAACCATAGAGGAATCAGTCTGATCCCCACTGTCACAAAATTACTTGCCTATGTCATTCTTCACAGATTGACTGGCACTCGTGAAAGCCAGATTCGTGAGGGGCAAGTCGGGTTTCGTTGGAGTCGTGGCTGCATCGATAACATCTTCACGTTGCGTCAAATACTGAAGCACCGTCACATATATTGGCGACCCACCGTAGTCCCGTTCCTCAACATCAAAGGTGCCTTCGATTCGGCTGATCGATGTGCTCTTTGGAAGTGTCTACCCAGGAAAGGTGTGCCCGAGAAATATGTAAATATTATCCAAGCATTATACGCGCGTAGCACGGACAGAGTGAGGGCTTACGGCAAGCTGTCGCCACCCTTCAATATCTCCAGCGGTGTGAGACAAGGATGCCTGTTGTCACCTTTCCTCTTCAACTTCGTTATTGACGAAGTAATAGAGATTGCACTTACAGGACACAACTTAGAAGGTGTGGAGCTACTCCCAAGAGAACGACTTCTTGACTTAGAATATGCTGATGATATTGCCCTCATCTGTGACGGCTCCCAGACGTGCCAAGCGGCACTGGACAGATTAGCACTGGCTGTCCGTTAACTCGAGTTTTGCTTTGCACCATCGAAGTGCAAAGCGTTCCCCCAAGATTGGCAGGGATCGCCTCCTACGCTGACCCTTGGTGGGGATCAGCTAGAAGTCGTTCGGAAATTCAACTACCTGGGAAGTTGTATCACCGCCCTTGAGATCGAAGACGAGATCACGAACCGTATAACAAAAGCTCGAAGTACTTTTGCTAGTTTTCGCCACGTATGACGGAGGCGCGACACCACTCTTGCCTTGAAAGGTAGAGTGTACAATGCAGCGGTACGTTCGACCTTACTGTACGGCCGCGAAACCTGGTCCCTTAGATCAGTAGACGTAAAGAGGCTAGTTATGTTCGACCATCGGTGTTTTCGCAGTTTGGCTCACATCTGGTGGGAACACCGCGTGAGCAACTAGCTTGTTCGACACCTTGTTTATGACACAGGAAGAGGAAATGGTCCGCTCAGCACCGTCATTTCACGCACTAGGCTCCGATGGCTCGGCTACATGTTGCGCATGCCAACCCACCGACTCCCGCGATGTGCATTGTTTGCTCACCGGGGTGTGGATGGAAGAAGAGGAGGGGTGGCCAAGCAATGACTTGGTCAAGAGGAATGAGGGCTCGCACTTCGGAGCTGGCCTCGGTTGGAGCGTCGCAGATTCTTGGTTGGTGACCAAAAGACGATGAACACGTTTGGTTGGATACACTTGCTGATATGGCTGGGAGCCGACCTCAGTAGCGTTCCTGCTGTGAGTTTCTTTGTCCTGCCCCCTCCACTCACGATCTCATTTCGTAGCATAATATAATTTTACATCATAATTTTGCTTGTTGCCTAGTAGACGGATGGTAGCTTTCCGGAACGATGCCCTTCCATTGTTGATAGCTCAGCTGGCATGTAATTGTTGTATTTATTTTCTTTTATGTATTGCGGCACAGTAGCTGAGGTGTTTTACACCTCTAGCTACGGTGTATAATGATGATAATGATAAACCACAACGAGGAAGGCAGGGGACAGTTTCGCTTGTTTCTAACCATTGACCAATCTGGCATGAGTGACTCCAAAGGTGGAAGTAGCACCACTCTGCATAGGTCGATGGATCACGATAAGGTCCAGTCTCATCGCGATGGCCCAACCTACTCGGATTCCTCGGTGAATCAATGGGCTCATTGGGACTGTCTGCTCAGGAGAGGTGTGCCCGAGAAGTGTGTAGGTAATATCCGAGTGCTTAACGTGCGTAGTTCGAGCAAAGTGAGGCCTTGTGGTAAACCGTCACCGCCCTTCAATATCTCCAGCGGAATGGGACAAGGATGCCCGCGGTCACCTTTACTCCTCAACTTCGCCATTAACGAAGTTATAGAGAACCTGCGTACAATGGACACGATTTAGGTGTGAAGCTACTCCCAGGTGAGAAACTTTATGACGTATAGTATGTCGACGATATTGTCCTCAACGGTGACGGCTCACAAATGTGCCAAACAGCGTTAGAAAAATTAGCATAGGCTAGCAGTCGTTTCGGGCTCTGCACCGCACTCGCGAAGTGTAGAGCATTCCTCCAAGAATGGTAAGGACCACCCCCTGCGCTGACCATTGGGAAGGACACTTAGACGGAAAGAGATTCAAGTTTGTAGGTAACTGTATTGACACCTGTGGAATAGAAGAGAGCACGAACCGTATAGCGGAAGCTCGTTCGAAAATTCAAGTAGCTGAGCAAATGTATTGTCGCCTATTGGATAGAACATGTGGCTCCGAAGTGTATAGTAGAACTTCGAAGTGCTTTTGCTAGTCTTCGCCACTTATGAAATAGGCTCGACATCACTCTCGCTCGTTAAAACATCATGTGCGGTTGTGAAACCTGACTCATCAAGTCTACAGATGAGGAAACTAGTTACGTTCGACCACGGGTGTCTCCGCAATTTAGCTCATATCTGTCGAGAATACCGCGTGAGCAATGGATCGCGTTCGGCATCGTGTATTTGGTGCAGGAAGAGCGAGTGAATCGCTCAGCAGTGTTGGCTATTGCGCAGAAATAGGGCAGCGTTAGTGAACCAGCTTTCCAGTAGTATTCGGCTGCAGTAAGCCAAGCCCCCACCTCACAAATGATGAAATGGTACCACGAAAGGGAGACGATAGTAAACGGGTCAGGAGTGCCGGTTGCAAGCTGACTCGTCTAATGTGTTGAGCCGACAACAGGATTGGATGTATGGAGACCTGGTCTGGGAAGTGAGAAGAACCAACAGCAATTAGGATAATAGCAAGAGACTTGACATTCCGTTGCTAAGTCAAAAAGTACCCACCCGCCGTCCTAGAGTGAACAAAAAACGAAGTTTTATGTGGGCGATGAGAAACTTAATTGAACTTGTTTGTTGAGTTGATAAGGCACACTGAGTAGCATGCTTCGTATTTGTCTGTGCACTCCACAGTTGAGTGTAAGCTGGTAAAAATTGATACAAACATAGCTTGCGCATCATCATCGTCAAAGACCCAAAGGTGTATGAGACCCTTAGAAGGTTCACTATTACAGGGATGACCGGTCCTCACTGTCGTTGCGTACACGTGACGTACAAGGCACCAAATTGAGTATATTTCCTATGTCAAAGGTGTCGTAGGCTAATGAGGCCGATCTTAGCTTTTGGACACGTAAACTAATCCCATCGGTCAAACATCTCCGTCACTGCTAACACAAAAATACCATGAGGAAAGATGCGTACATCGATCGTCAGCAAATCTGCATTACTCAGGGATAAACAACCGACTGTGTTTCTGTAATAGCTCTCTGAAATTGCACGGCGCACATCGAAAGGATAAGCGGCTGCAGAGATCCTGTCCAGGCTCAGGTGTATCCCCTCGCGTTTGTTAAACAGCAAAACGAGGTGGTCCGCAGTAGCCAAATCAATCAGTTTCTCTCCGAGCAAGACGTCAAAGCCTGCATCGCGAGACTCACATCAATTAGAGAGCGCTTTGTGGCGTAATTATGGATAAAAATAAATTGATATGGGGGAGTGCGGAACTACTGGTGAGCATCAAAGTTTTGCTGAAAAAGAATCCAGCAATGAAAGTGGTGAACCGATCAGCTGGAGTGTCCGGGTAGAGTGCAAGCAAAGTGTTCAGGTACAGAACGGAGTGACTGACTAGGTCCAGAGTGTCCTTGAAATCAAGGAACATGGTAAGGGCCGGTTCGCGATGTAATGGAAGAAAAGGGCCTAAAGTTCCCACCCAGGTGAAAAGCTCGCTCACATTTTCCTCATACGATATTCTCATTACGTGGGGCAAGGCCAATAAGTAACTACTGAACCCCAACTTTGTCAACTTGGGATTTTGAGAATAAGCATCAGCATAATGGGTAGATTTTTTTGAAAAGATACTAGAACTAGCCACACAGAGGCAACTCTATTCGCTGCATATTCTCAGTATTCAGTAGCAACTTCGAAACTGTTGGTGTCAATCCGATTATCATGTGGTCAGTGCTATCATCATCATTGCACATTAGTTACAGATGAGAAACACAATACAATTTTTGCGCCACCACACAAAATGACAAGAGATAAAAAGAAAAAACACTGAAAAGCATAGAATGTAAAAATACAGGTAGCACACTGCCTAGTAACGTATTATGCTTCAAAACAGAGATCGTGGTTGGAAGAGGAAGATAAGCGAGATAAGGAGGGACGAAGAAACTCCCAACACAAACGCCATTGAGGTCGACTCTTTACAATGTCAACAGGTGTATCCAACCAAAGGTGTTCATCGTCTTTCAGACCTCAGCCCAGCAGTCGGGATACACTAAAAGATGGCAAATTCGAAGTGAGGGTTTTCATTCCTCTTGATCAATCCATCCATCGTTCGGCCTCCCTTATTCACCCATTCACAGTTCGGCGCGCAAACAGCCCACGTTGCGGGAGTCGGTGTGTTGGCACGCGTGGTCAGCACCAATTTGGTGATCACCGTCCTTGACTACTGAAATCACTGTCAATCCGCCCAGGTTACACATCAGACCTCATCATTAGATGTTTACCTGCTAAAGCAAACGAATCGTCTCCTGACACAGGATTGCACCACAAGCAACAAATAGAATTAGGAACAATAACAATGAGATGATCGGAAAACAAGACCGCACTTCGAACTTAGTGCTTCCAGTTGAAATCTCAACTAACTGCCAGTGGAGTATTTAAATTAAACTAACGCCTAAATTGATATGCCCAAATAAATCAAATGAACTCAGATGAAAGGACGCCAGTGTCTTCACTATCATACTCATGGATGATTTGAGGGAACTAGTGGCGTTGGTGATACCTGCTCTCGCCTTTTCCACTTACCAAGCATTTGGAGACCACAGGGAATCTGGGTCAGCTAGCAAGGTTCGTTTTGGATCGCACCTGACAGCAAGTCTAATAGCACTATGCCCAGAACCATTTGGGATCCATTTTCGAGGTTCCAACAAATTCAGTTAGCGCCACTGCTACTACCATAGACTCTCGGTCACCAACAGATGGGATCTTTACGATTTACTACCAAACGAAGTGGCAGCTCGGAAGGTGGTCTGCGTGCTTGGTTTGCAAACATAAAGTCACCGGTTCGAATCCGAGTGGGAGTGGGCGTCCTCGCGGTATACTCGGACGACGCGCAAATGGTGGTGGTCGCGCGGCAGCGAAGCGAAATTACGGCGTACAGCTGACAAATTATTATTATTATTATTAGCAGCAGCAGCAGCAGCAGTAGTAGTAGTAAATAAGTTGACAAGGAATGCGGAGACTTGAGCCAACCCAGAGACGGATGTCGGCAGCTACTGAGTTGTCCTTTATGCACATTTCCGGTGCTTGTGATCACGCTTTGTCTGGATTGGCTTTCTGTTAGGGTGCTTAGATATATCTGAGCGATTTCTACACAGGAGAAATAGTTTCGAATAGGACGCAGTTGCGCGGGTCGTTTTATGTGTGTGCTGCCCGGTCGCTGGAGTCTGTCAGTTACGGTTTCCAATCCAAACAATTTCCTTCGTTCTCAGTTGTTAGTATACAGTAACAAGGTCGATGCGCTGGTTTATAAAATTATCTCTCTAAAACCATACTTCGATAGAGTCTGCTCCTTTTCTTGTTTCTCCTTGCGTCAGATACTGTTCCAATTCAAGCAACATTGTACTTCATCGATGTGCACTGAAATTAAAAATGGCGCACAGCGGCTTTTGTGGACCCATTTTCGACTCTTGTACTTTCGCAGGCAATTTTATTCGTGTTTGTCCATCATAATATCTTGCACAGTTATGACGCTACATGCTGTATACAATATTTTATCGCTCAGATGATTCCGTTTTCCCTTCCGAGTTTGATTAGGGTCTCCTCAGAGTAGCTGATAGTCTATGAACCGTCATCAATTTATGTGATTAAGGAGCCCGGTAGTCAGACAAAAAAACGTTCTACACATACGGTAAGATGATCCGTTTGGTCACCGTTCGTGTAAGATGCGATGTTTGAAGTTTTTTGGTCCATTTACCTTCGGACGAAGGTACGCAATGGATACACACTCATAGAGCTAGAAAAAGTCCCAAAACTGAGCTACTAGGGATTTAAAGGTGAGCTACTTGAACATTTATGTCCCGGGTGTTTGCAATAGACAATATCGCGCTAAGCTCGTGGTAGAAATTTCGACAGCCTCTGGACCACAATCAGTTGGGGCACAGACGGCAAGTACAGACAAACTGCGTCTACCAGCGCTCGCTGTCCGTGCACGCCAACCGTAATTAATGTTGTAGAAAGGGTGCACACAGATGTTTGTTCACGGAAATCCTTCAATCTGCCGGAGAACATTCGCTCTGGAGCGGAAAACAATAGCGAGCACAGCATGGTTCCTGTTAGTCAATCGGTACCTACGAAACGTGTGTGATCATCAGTGGGAAGACAAGCTACACGCAGGTAGCCAATGCTTGTCTCAAAGTAGCAGATACAAGCTCAGGAAACACAATGTGGAAATCGACAGCAACGGCACTCAATGTGCTTGCGAGTGCAGCCTGTTGAAAAAGGGTATCAGCAGTACCGAAGCTTCGCCGCCGCGCAACCACCATTAGTCGCGCATGGGTTGAAGATATTGCGAAGGGTGCCTGGTCCACAACGCAGCCTGAAATTCGCGACCTCCGACCCACAAGGCAGGCCTGTGGTCCTTTCGGCTGCGGGCAGATCTGCAGCCTGTCGACTTAAAAGCCGTAGTCTGAAAGTCACCAAAGAAGCCGAACAGGCAGGAGACCATTTGAGGATGTAGATGCGGACGACGAAAAAACAGTAGAACTCAAACAGCTGTCACTTGTTCCGGGGGCCATAAATGAAAGGTTAGGAATGGGGTTTAACAGGAGCGTCAGAGCAACAGGCGAGAAAGAAAGGAGACATCGATAGTAACCCATATTCGCTTAATCACCTGATCCTATGCAGTGGATAAACTGACTTCTCGAAACTGCGGAACGGTGGATGTGCGGTTGCATTGACGTTTGGTGACATAGACATGGTTGTATGTGGGTTAGGCTCTCGGATTCAGACAGAAAAACGATTACGGTGCTCAAAGTAAACCTTCATTCCAAAACTTGACCTCAAAACAACCGGAAATTGGCAGGCATAAGTAACATGGGAAGCATTAGCATAAAAGCGCCACCTAATTCTTGGTCCAGAACTTGAAAGACCGGGAGACTAATCGAAGTAGTTTTGAAGTTGGCAGAAAGCACCACCTGGAATGTTTCAGTGGATCAAAGAAGTAAACACATTGCCGCACCAAGGTCCAATCTCGAGGCAACATTCATACCAATGCCATTTGCAATAATGTGACTGGATTTATCACAAGCATAAAGTAAACAGGGAAGATGGTGATGGGTTCTCTTCCGAAAAGCACCAATGAGAAAAGATGAATTCATAGCATACACACGGCTGTCCAGTGGAGAAAAGAGAAGTCGTGGCCGTGCTGCAGGAATGCAGAGCGTGACAAAGTCCGGTGGCGTATATAAACGCTGACAAGTAAATTGTGGTGTCACAGTTTCGACAATGATTATGAACCAGTGAGCAAGAGAAATCATCTGCTGATTGTGGAGGTTGGCAGTTGGTACAAACGCGGTAAAATTGTGGACGAGTTAGCGTAAACAACAAGTGAGGTGTGCGGCTGAACAGCACCAGTCGATAGGACTAGAAAGAGAGCGATAAATTTACCAACAGTCGAATGCATACGACATTACCAAAGTGCGACGGGTCAGCGGAGTGTGACGTGTAGCTCCGGACTGTTATGATTCACACAACGAGGGTAATCTAATCTCGAGGTAAGCACAAGGTAGGTGCTAAAATGGAGTGTAAATATGTACTAGGATTGAGTGAACAAGACAATAGAGAAAGGACAGAAGACAAAACAAAAAGCAGATGAGTAAACATTTGGGCAAACAGAGACGACTGGGTAGATTGACGCGAGCGATCGACTTACGTCTGTTATGTACTGCAAACAGGGATGTTCCGATTCGTGCTTTTCGGCCCAATTGGAATAAAACGTCTTGGTTGTTTCCAACAACGGCAGTTGGAATATTCTATTGTACATATCCATGGAAATCTAAACAATGGACAACAAGTAAGAATTGGAAGAATGGTAGTGAATAATGAGAACAGAGAGAGCCGGAAGATACACATTTGTGTTCCTCCACCGATATGACATCGGGCAGGCAAACGCGGAATAACGTCAAGTAATACCGGGCACTGTCAGCATAGTACAGCAACACGATGTACAATGCGATGCGCTCTCGAAATCTGCAATACGCAAAGTGCGCACCTAGGAATCGCTTGAATTCCGGCACTGATTTCGCCTCAGGCAAACTGTTCCAATATTTCACCACTGGCAGCCCGAAGCACAGAGGGTGAGCTGCACGTTTCGGATCCGGCACTACGTGAGTGTACCTGTGATAGCGTGTACTGCTTGGTGCGCGTACGTGCAGCAGTGACTTCAGCATGAGGGAATGGCCTAGAGGTAATATCCGGAGCGTCATTATGAGGTCCACGAGAAATAAAATATCTGGCAAGATGCACAACCTCAGCCTCCCGCATCGATCTTCGTACGATATAGGCGTAAACTGGGGACGAGCCTAATAGCCGCATGCTGAACACATTCCAGTCTTTGCATCCCGCCACGGGTTATCGGACACTAGGCAGGTGAGTCGTACTCGAGCATTGGTTTCAGGACAGAAGAGAATAAATGAATGACCAGGTGTAAAACCTGCGTCCGAGTGCCAGAAGGATGCGTAGACCGTTTCATATGGCTTGTTCGTGTTGTCAACGGACTCTAAATGGCAATGAGAGTAAGCTTAGGCCGGCCGTAATGCAAGCACGCCAATCTGCAACCTTTTTGTACGCCCACAAATAACGAGTTGACTAGGTCAGCTCGTAGAATGATATCTGCATTCAACACGGACAGGCGGTGTAGTTTATGCTGAAGCACGTCGCATCACATGGGAGTATCGGTTACTCTCCGAATCTTCAGGTCGTCTACAAACAAGGCCCAAGGTGACTGAAGCTGAAGTACTTTGCTGATTTGGACTAGGAACAAAGCGGCCTCGGTACTGTGCCTTGGAGTACGTCACTGCTATAAAGGCACCTGTCTGCTAGATAGTCATCTACCTTTACCCTCCTGTTCAGCTCATTAGGGAAATCGCCTATCCACAGGTACAGCGAGCCACCAACACCGCACATCCTCAGCTTTTATACAGAAACCTCGTGGTTCATCATGCCAAAAGGTTTGCTGAAATCAAGATAGATCGCGTCAACTGACTTCCTCTGGTAAGTGCTTAAAAGTATTTATTCCGCGTCACCAGTACCTTGGTGATGTATAAGTAGCCTTTCATAAAACCGTGCTGTTTCGGAGTCTGGAGGTCTTTGGACCCCAGCAGCTGAGGTAGATCCTACTTCACGATCTTCTCGAGCATCATGGACCAAACAGAGATGGGACAAACTGGCTGAGAATTGGGTCACCCCAACTACGAAATCAGCTTCACTACCGAGAATTTCCATTAGCTCGGCATGCACTTCCTGACGGCGATCTGCTGAACAGATCAGTCACAGAAGGCGAGATGATGGTTGACAACGAATCGAGAATCAGCGGGTGGAGCCATTCAGGATAGGTAGGCATCGTGTAGTCATAACTGGAGAGTGAACTGCGTATAGCATTAACGCCGTAATCCAGGGAGCTGAATTCGGTTGAGGCTTCACAAGTTAAACTCCATACAGACGCATGGCCAGTTACATATGCGGAGGTGAATTGCGCCGCCAGTGTGGACGCGCTCTCAGTGCTGGAAATTGGGAGTTGTCCGTCACGGAAACGTCATCCGAAGGTCTTAGGCCCCGCTTCACGTAAGCAACATATGAACATCTTGGGTGTCATTCGGCGAAAACCTACCATTATGAGGCGTAAAAAAGCATCGGAATCTATGCAACAGCGCAAAAGCGTCAGCAGTTCGAAGAGCAGCTTGCAACCTCAGGGAAGACAGACCCCAAGAACATTTTTGCTTATGTGAAGCGGTGGCTGTGGCCCGTAAGTGACAAGCTGTGTTAGAAGGCAATGACGGACAGCCTCTGACCTCCAGCACTGAACGTGCATCCGCATTGGCGGAGCACTTCGCTTCCGTATATACAAGTGGGCATATGCCTAAGTCGAGCTCGACGTGTGCAACCACTACTCAACTAGATGGCTTGGATTGCGGTGTAGAATATGTCCGCAGTCTACTCGCCAGTTTTGACGGTATGAAAGCTGCCGACCCGATGGACTTCATTCCCTTATTTTCAAGTGCTTATCGGCCATCATCTCGATCTGTTCAACAGATCGCTGTCCGACGGCGCATTGCCGAGCGACTGGAAATGCTCAGTAGTGAAGCCGATTCCAAAAGGCGGTGACCCACGCAATGTGGACAATTACCGGCCGATTTGTCTCGCCTCTGTTTTGGCGAAGGTGCTCGAGAAGATTTTAAAAATGGGTCCTCTCCAGCAGCTGGAGTCGAAAGATCTCCTAACGCCGGCACAGCACGGCTTCATGAAGGGCCGTTCATGCATTACCAACCTGCTGTTGAAACGGCAGGAAAGGTTGCAAGCGTTGGAACGGGGGAAATCAGTGGATGTTATCTACATTGATTTCAATAAAGCTTTCGATAAAGTGAATCATGAGGTACTGCTCCATAAACTGTGGTGGTGTTGGTGGCGCACTGCACCATTGGATCATTGACTTCCTTATTGGGAAAAGATAGCGTGTACAGGTGGATGACCACCTAACGGAATGGTACCCTCCCATTAGCGGTGTACCCCAAGGCATAGTGCTGAGCCAATTTTATTCCTGATCCACATAAACGAGGTGCCACAGCTTCTTTGGTCGCCTTGTGCACTGTTTGAAGACGACTTGAAGATTTAGTCATTGATTCTCCCGACGACTGTGACGTCCTCCAGCAAGACCTCGACCGCCTATCCCGGTGGTCTGCAGAAGTTGACCTACCGGTCGACCTGGCCAAGTTCTCATTTATGAACCTGGGGAACGGTGGTAATGGGCGTGCGTATAACCTGGCCGGTAACCCGCTGCATCCCACCAGTTCCGCAAATGATCTAGGCGTACTGTCACGCGGTGACCTGAAGTCTATCGACAACACGAACAGACTGTACACAAACGTACTACACCTGCTTTGGGCACTTGGACGCAGTTTTTGCACTTGGTCTGAGGAGATTACCACGCGTCTGTTCTCTTTCATAATAAGACCGGTGCAAGAGTACAGCTCTTCCGCCTATTACCCGATCACAATAGGTGAGGTGCATAGACTGGAACGGGTCCAGCATGTAGCTACCCGGCTCATCCCCAATTTACGAGGTATGTCGTATGAGGACGGATGTAGGAGATTAGGCCTCTATACCCTGTCACATCGTCGGTCGAGTTGATCTCATAATGACGCACCGCATACTGCACCTGGGCCACTTCCCTATATTGAGACCGCTGCTGCAAGTTCGTGCACCAAGCAGCACACGCGGACACCAGTACAAACTAGTGGTACCAGATTTAAAGCGCATCGCTCACCCACTATGCTTCGAGCGTCGAGTGGTGAAATATTGGAACAAGCTGCCGGAGACGCTAGTCGAGGCGAAACTGGTGTCGGAGTTTAAGCGATTCATCGATGTCTACTTTGCGGACTACAGGTATAGGGAGCACATCGCACTCGGATAAGATGTAGTGTAGCTGTAATATGTTACCACCGCACAGGAATCAGCAACGTGATTCAAGCATGTGCCCGACCCACCTACGATGGAGCAACAGCTTTTTATCTTCTCGCTCTCTAGCCTCAGTATTCAGTACGATAGGAGTTGTACACAGGATATACGAACGTAGTTTGTCTGTGTTAGTTAAAAAACGAACACCACTAGCATCTTATATGGTGAGCAATGCTAAAATATGTCAGTTGGTTTTAGACAAAAAAGCCCTCTGAACCTTGACAGCTTATGTCGAGTAGGTCAGGTTCTCCGTGTGTCCGTGGACCGGTTTCTTCGGCGTCCATTACACGTCGTCACTACTCCAAGTTTGGAGAAACAGCAAGGTGACCAGTCGATGATATGACAAAAAGGCATGAGGAAAACTGGCCGAGAGACTTGGACAGGTTGGTGTGTGCCGTCTTCGTGGATGCGGGCCTCGGGATTGTCCACATGAGTGGTTAGAGGGCTCTATCAGACATGGCGCTGGTGTTGCTGCGTTCGACTTCTTTCATCTACCTAGTAAATATTTCATCCTAATTAGTTTTACACTTTGCTTTCTTTACTCAACTTTGTATTCTGTTTGCAGTACTACATTTTGCACTATTGTTACCCAAGACTATTCTGGTGGCAAGAGTCTTGGTAACTGGATCCACCAGGGCACCCAGATGACCGGATTATGATTGTTTACCAGAACTAAGCTGGACCGGAGCCTAAAACGACCACAAACCGATAAGGGTATAAATCGGGCGCTACAGAGGCTGTGAAAGTGCGACGTAGTGTGCAATTTAGGCGGGTAAACTTACACTTATCAAGCATTAAAGTTAAGTTTACATCGCGCGATCACATGTGAGCACCAAATCTTTGAGGCCAATATGTTGAATTCAGGTGAATCCAAGGCAAAACTGTACACGTTCTGGGTAACAGGGACCCACAGGAAAGGTGAGAGACAGAGGAAGTCACGGTGAAAATGGGCGAACCTTTTCAGCATCCCTCAGTTCACTTATCCTTCGAAAGGAATCAATAGCCGGGGCAATGCAGTTCTGCTGTCCGATGATCCCCATGCGATCACTACAGAAAGACAATGAAGGAAACGAGCATACGAACATACTTCAGAACCTCGCGCATGAGACAGGTCGATAAACGGTCTTTGATCACATCCACAAGGTAAGCCTTCCAACTGGCCAAACCGATTTCCAGAATCTCCATCGTATGTCGTTCTGCCATTGGTAAAACGGCACTGTAACACATCTCAGCTTCCGTGGGTCTCAAGGATTTCACATACTGTTGATTTACATACCTGGTGAAAGTTACCTAAATCAGGTTGCTGACGTACCGGTATAAGTTATCCAGGTGTGTGATACCCTGATGAAATACCTCCCAGTTACGCACGTAAGCAGGAAGCAAATCTATGTCATCAAGCTGGGAGAGATCATCAGTGACTTCTTTCACCCGGTCAATGATAAGAGTGCCAGTGGAAGAGTATAACGCTGGTGCGTGAGACACCGGTCTTGAGTTGCACAGTGCATAGACATCAAGGAAACTGGCGTTCCAGTCATCGCGACTCACAGCCTTGCATCGAATGAGTCGGAAGACGATATCACTCAGTTGTTCCCATTTAGATGGGAAATCCACGGAAAAAGTGAACATGCTCTACAATGGAAAAGTGGAGCTTATTCGATAGTTAAATATAATCGAGTTTTCCAAAAAGTTGTAGCTCAAAAAAGAAAGATACTAAGAGTTACGTAAATAATGGCCCCATTCGGAGGGCGGTCTTCGCTGCGGTTGCGAGTAGTCCCTAAAACTGCTGACGTCACTGTGCTTCTGCGTTATTACAGGTATCTGACAATCAATGTTACGCCTTATAATTGTCAGTGGGGCCATACATGAGGAATTTATTCCACAGCCTTCGATGCCGTCGAGCTAACTGACCACACTCTATCATCATCATTATACACGTTAGCTAAAGGTGGAATACACATCAGCTACTGTGCCGCAATACATAAGAAAAGAAGAAAAACATGCAACAGACGCACTCCAGCTGAGCTGCCAGTAACGGATGGACATGGTTCCGGAAAGCTACCAGCCGGCTATTGAGCCGTAAAAAATTTTGCACTACGCAACATTTATATTATGCTAGATAATGAGATGGCTGTTGAAGAGAGTGGTTAAGCCGGAGGAGGAGGGACAAAGAAACTCACAACACAAATACCACTGAGGTCGGCTGCAAACCATGTCAGCAAGTGTATCCAGCCAAACATGTTCATCGTCCCTCGGACCCCAACCAGGAAACCGAAAGACTCCAATAGAGACCCACCTCGAAGTAAGGGCCTTCCTTCTCTTGACCAAGTTATCGCTTCGCCACTCCGGCTTCTTTCATCCACATCTCCGGCGAGAAAATAATGCATATCGCGGGAGTCGGTGGGCTGGCATACGCAACACGTGACCAAGCCAACGGAGCCTGGTGCATAAAATAACGGTGCTGAGCGGTCCATTTCCTCTTTCTGTGCTATAAACAAGGCGTCGAACACTCTGTTACCATCAGATATGAGCCAAACGGCGAAGTCACCGGTGGTCGAACGTAACTAGCCTCTTTAGGTCTGCGGATCTAAGGGTCAGGTTTCACAACCTAACGGTAGGATCGAACGTCCCGCTGCATTGTACACTCTATCCTTCAGGGAGAGTGATGTCGCGTCTGTGCCATATGTGGCTTCAGCGCACGCGGGTACGGCCGCAGCAGCTCCAGGCTGAGTGTGAACATCAAGACGTCACTTGCATAGTGTTCTCAGGAGCTGAACGTCACACGTTCGTAGCAAGTCAAACAACGTTGCGTCCAGACCCGACGAGGTTAAGTGCGATCGTATGTGAGTTGGTTGGTCGATGTGCTGCTTAAGTTTAAAATATCAGTTCCGCAAACTCTCCCTTGACTTCATGATGCTCGGGGAAAAGTTGAACCACAATTCCGAGTATACGAAGTCAGTTGAAATCAATCATATATAGGAGACGGTAGACAGCCAAAACAGCGGATTCTCGGACTGCGATAGACAACACCCACGAGTGGTTCACTAAGCCAGAAGTAGACTGAGTGCCATAGTTGTTCAGTCAAGCACACGGTGCTTCAGTAAGTTCTCACCATAATGTATAGCAACACGTCCGTCTGTCGCAACGGAAGTAGGAGTAGTCAGTGAATTGGAATCCATGGGAAATTACCTCAGAATTTAACCGGGCCTCGGCCAGTCCCAGTTTGTCTGCCTACAGGCAACGAGGAGGCATAGCTTATATCGTTTGATTACGGTCATAGCAACAGTTAGGAGCACGTGTAGTGTTAGCAATACTTTGATCCGGATTTGGTGAATTCCGGTAACTTCCCGAAATCTACCATACGAGAAATTCGTTTCTTATCTCACTGTGAAACTGAACCTTAACGGGATGCGATGGTTTGCATACCTCCGTGATCCGTCGAACCACGCTGGGAAGCAATTTTCGAGTGCCTCTAGAGCCCAATATACTAGACATATCAATGGAAAGGAGTCAGACTAAGTCAGTCTTACAATCCCCTCTTTGAATGCTTAAGACAGGTGGATGGCCCTCTTCCCTGAAAACCTAACCATGGGAGACAACAGGTTTACAGGTTATAAGTTCACAACTCGATTGGCGTAGAGCACGAGCACCATGCATTGTCTCTGACGGTGGGAGGGATTCGCCAAGTGCTCAATGGTTTATTACCGCCCGCCTCAAGCCAGGTAGTCCCAGGTCAAATTTTTGATAACCATCCACCTCCCACCTGTGACTGGCCGTGGTCACAGGTTGGCGGCATCCGGTTCCGGATTGGCGTGTCGCTGCAGCCGCCATAGGACAGCCGCAGGACGCCTGCGCCTACAGTGGGACCATGGGTGGCTTGCGCTGCCACACACACACACACACAGCTCCATCCACACACACCATATCCAGTGTAAACCCGCAGGAGGCATGTGAATGTGAATGGGAGCAAAGTTTCATAAACGGAGCCGGCCCACACACCTTCCACATGCACAACAGCAGCACTACTGTTTAGCTAAACTGGAAAGCATGCGTACCAGACGTACACAAGGTGGTAGCTTCACACCGGATGGAATCACTCTTTGAACCTAGCACGTCCAAGAGGATCGTGCACCTCATACCCCCGTGTACGATTCACACAGACCTGGAGCCAGCAATCAAGGTGGATGCGTTAGACAAGTAGGCACCTTGTCAATATCCACATCAAGCACAGCCACACCGGGGATATCAAACATCAACACGGAATTTAAAGGAAAAATTGGCACGGAATATGCAGCGGAATAACAGAACTGGGCAAATCAAATAGAGGAATACCTTCCAGGTTATATATATATATATATATATATATATATATATATATATATATTCATCAAAAGATGTGTACAGATATTGTGCCACCGGAACCATGACGGAATAGGAAAACAGGGTTGGGGTAAAAGAAGAAAGAAAAGAAATAAATTTTTGTTTATTCACTCATAGTGTTGTTTTTATTGGGAGAGGGAAGGGGAATAACCGCATCAAGCAGATATACACGCCCACCACTAGGTGCGGTTTCGAGCCGTGACTTCCAACGTTTTTAACCAATTGCACTCAGCATCCTTGGGACCCCATCCAGGGAGTCGGGAGAAACCAACCGTGACCAGCAGTTTTGTCAGCTTTCTCATCCTGCTTCTCCAAGTTGTAGGCTGTCCACCACACCGCCTCCTCAAACCCTGTCCAGCGACCGCAAACGAGGCACGACGGAGAAGATGTTGAGCGGGCATACGCAGTACCTGTCCGAGCCATCGGTTGGCGCATCGAGACAAGCGCCTCGAGGGAGTGGCTGTCTCCACCCAAGATACGCTGTCTGACTTCAGCGTTGGTTATGTGGTTCAGCCAACACACACGGGCAATGGACCGCAACCAACGGTTATCGAAGACACAGTCGACGTAGGTCATCAGTACGAGCAGGCCAAATCTCGTAAACGCAGAACAGTACAGCGCGGACAGCAGCACTATAAACCCGTTCTTTGACAAAGTGACGGATGTCATAGCGGTGCCATAAATGCTTCTGCCTAGAGAATGTGAGAAAAGCTCTTGAGATACGCATCGGAATATCGTTTCCAGCGGCCCCACCAGCAGTTATGCAGCTTCCCAGGTAGATGAAACTCTGTACCACTTCTAACGTTTCCCCATCGATGGTGAGGGCAGGTAGGGGCGTATGCCAGTCTTGAAAAAGCGCTTTGCACTTCGATGGTGAAAAGTGCATGCCATACTTCGACGCTACCATCGCCAGGGGGTTAGACGCAAGTTGGACGGCCTATGGACCGTCATCCAAATCAACCACCCGACTCCCTGGGAGAAGCTCAAGGCCAGCATTCAACAAGTCTTCTAGAGCCTTTTTTGAGGACATCCTCAATGGTAAAGTTGAAGAGGAATGGAGAAATAGGGAATCCTTGTCGAACCCCATTGGTGACAACAAAGGAAGGCGAAAGCTTGCCATAAGCCTTAACTCTACCCAAGATCAGACTATAAAGAGCACGCAGAATGGAAAAGAACTTCCCGGGAATACCATTCCTCAACAGCCATCGCAATGAGGCTGGACCTTACCGTGGTGCGATGGTTTATGTGCCTCAGAGATCCATTGAGCTATGCTGGATGGTGCTTTTGCACCTTCTGAGTCAGTCATACCAGGTTGGTCAGTGGTCAGAGGCCAGACAAACTCAGCCTCCTGGTCCTCCAGGCTGGAGGATGGAATGAGTGTGGCATCTTATTCCTTAAAACGGACTCCCTGTAGCCCAACGCCAAACCTGCTGCCTTGCGGTAAGGTTTTTTAACCAAAGGCTTTGGTTGAGAACCCTAATCGTTCTCCTGTCTAGGCCTGGGCAACCTGACAGTATCCTGCCCACGCAATACTATGAATCTTTCCTCAAACAATTTCCTGATGCTCTGGCCACCGCAGAGGATAATCAACGGTGCCCTATCTGCTGCATCGAGCAGCGTGGATAGGGGTTTGAATGCTACTACGCAAGCCTTCCGTCTACTTAATCCCCTCTTACGCTTTTTCACTCTTATCGTCCCCCTCCAACTTCACTTATACCCCCCCAATTTTCAACCCCCCGATTGTTGGCCCTCAACATGTTTTGTTAGGCACTCATCTTCTAATTTTAACTCAATGCTAACGCGGAGCGTCATTCCTCTCCTGTCGACAAGCCCAGTTCATCGGTTTCCATTTGGAGCCCTCGATCCTCTTTCAGATTGGCATGCCTCAATGTATGCACACTGCTACAAATCGGTCAACAGGCAGCACTTGCCCGAACATTGGAGACCCTCTCGATCGATATCTGCTGCTTATCAGAGACCTGTCTGCAAGAATCGAGCTCTGTGCTCACTCTGCGATCCCCTTCAGGTGACGCAAACAGTGTTTTCTCAGTGCGCCTATCCGGTGACGATGCAGCTTCGAGCACTGGCCAAGCTGGTGTTGGTATTGCCCTGAGTCCTCGGGCTGAAGCTGCTCTGGTTGATTGGATTCCAATCAGTAGCCGGGTGTGTGCGGTCCGATTGGCTGGCTCATTTAAAGCTTCGAAGTCTTGCGGGACTAATAGATGTCTATTCATCATCGCTGCCTACGCACCCACAAACCGTAGCGATGATTCGGTCAAGAATGACTTCTACCGCCAACTGACCCAGCTTCTTCGCCACAGAAGAAGCACGGACACTTTTGTGCTGGCGAGGATCTCAACGCACAAGTTGGAAACTTGTCCACTGATGAAATGCATCTGGGCGGTCAGCACGGTGTAGGCTCCCGTAATGATAATGGTCAGCGGTTACTTCATTTGTGTGAAGATGATCGATTATTTCTTGCGAGCACTAATTTCCGACATAGCACCCACCGGAGGGTGACTTGGTGCCCACCAGCCTTGGACGCAGATCGATCACATTGCTATCAGTTACCGCTGGAGAGGCTGCCTCCAGAACTGTTGCCTGATTTGGAGCACATGTGTGGACACCGATCATGCACTTGTATATGCTGACATGCGGATGCGCTTTGGCGGGCGCCCACGAGGACGCTATGAGCGCATTGACACCAGCCAACTGACAAAGCCAGCTGTTCTGAATGCGTATCGAAGTACGCTGACATGCGCGTTGAGAAAGCGCTCACCGGAGACAACTGATGGTCACTGGTCACATGTTCGCCAGTCTTTACTAGCAGCAGGCAAATCATCATGTGGTATGAGGTTGGACCTTCCTGTGGTGCGATGGTTTGCGTGCCTCAGATCCATTGAACTATGCTGGGTGGTGCTTTTTTTGCACCCTCAGAGCCACTCATACCAGATTGGTCAATGGTTAGAGGCCAGACAAACTCAGCCTCTTGGTCCTCTAGGTTGGGGGTTGGAATGGGGGTGGCTCCTCATTTCATAAAACGGGCTCTGTAGTCCAGTGCCAAAACCCGCTGCCTTGCGGTAAGGTTTTTGAACCAAAGGCTTTGGTTGAGAACCCTAATCGTTCTCCTGTCTAGGCCTGGGCAACCTGACAGTATTCTGCTCACGCAATACAATGAAACTTTCCTACAACAATTTCTTGAGGCTCTGGCCGTCGCAGAGGATAATCAACGGTGCCCTATCTGCTGCATCGAGCAGGGTGGATAGGGGTATGGAGGCTACTGCTCAGGCCATCCCGTCTTCTTATATCCCTTCTTGCGCTTCTTCATCCTTATCGTCCTGCTCCAACTTTACTTATATCCCCCATTTTCAATCCCCAAATTCTTGGCCCTCCCCCAGCTTACTTCAGTAGTCGCTTGTCTTCTAATTTCAAATCACACACAATCCCAGGGCCTCGCTCCAGACCAGTTGACAAGTCCATGTTTCAACCAAGCGGACAACGTCAGTTCATCCGTTTCCCTTTGGAGTCCTTGCGTCTCGCTAAGACTGGCATGCTTCAATGTGCGCACTTTGCTGCAGATTGGCCAACAGGCAGCACTTGCCCGCACACTTCAGACCCTATCGATCGATATTTGCTGTTTATCAGAAACCCGCCTGCAAGGTTCGAGCTCCGTGCTTACCCTGCGATCCCCCACATGCGACACTGGCGACACATTCTCATTGCGCCTGTCTGGCGATGATGCAGCTTCAAATGCCGGTCAAGCTAGCGTCGGCATTGTTGAGTCCCCGGGCTGAAGCTGCCCTCATTGATTGGATCCCAGTAAACAGTAGGATGTGCGCCGTTAGACTAGCTGGTTCGTTCCGTGCTACGAAGTCGCGCGGGGACAAACGTTGCCTGTCTGTCATTGCGGCTTACGCCCCTATAAACTGTAGCACTGATTCGGTAAAAGATGATTTCTATCGGCAACTTCACAAGCTCCTTCGTTACAGAAGAAACACGGATACTGCGGTGTTGGCTGGCGATCTAAACGCCCAAGTCGGAAAATTGTCCTCTGATGAGCTTCATCTGGGCGGCCAACATGGTGTAGGCTCGCGTAATGATAATGGGGAGCGATTGCTACAGCTGTGTGAAGACGCTCGCCTTTCTCGCGAGCACTAACTTTCGACACAGCACTCGCAGAAGCGTGACTTGGCAGACATCAACCTCGGGCCAACCATGGACGCAAATCGATCATATCGCGATCAGTTACCGCTGGAGAGGCTGTGTCCAAAATTGTCGCTCGATTTGGAGCACGAGCGTGGACTCTGATCACGCACTTGTTTGTGCCGACCTCCGGGTGCGTTTCGGTGGACGCCGGCAACGTCGATGTGAACGGATTGACACCAGCCAGCTGGCGAAGCCAGATGTTCTGAATGTATACCATAGTGCGCTGACATCTGGGCTGAGTAAGCGCCCACTAAACACCGTTGAAGATCACTGGTTGCATATTCGTCAAACGTTACTGTCAGCAGGCATGTCTTCATGTGGCAAAGCAAATTGCCAAACCGGACATTGGGTCTCTACACAGTCTATGGAACTTATGGATGCTCGCCGACGTATTCCGGCTGGAAGCGAATACAATGAGGCTCGCAAAAATCTCAGGGCAAAACTACGTGCTAGCCTGAAGAAGCACCACGAAACCTGGTGGTCTCATCGTGCCTCTGAGATGGAAACAGCCGCTGCCGTTGGTAATCATCGTGTTATTCCGTCTGATACAGGAAACAGGCAGCAGGAGACCTGGTGTTAGCGAAACCATAAGCGACGAGAGTGGGCAGCCGATCCACAGCTTGTCAAAACGCTTGGAGCGTTGGGTTGAACATTTTGCAAGGCAATTTAACAAACCTGAGTTATCGCTTTCTTCGGGCATTGAGCGCCCTTCTCCCTGGGCCGTCTCCTCGGATCCGCCCTCACGCACAGAGGTCGAACGTGAGATCAGGCTGTTGAAATTGCATAAGGCCGCAGGGGCAGATAAAATACCCCCAGCCCTCTTCAAATTCGGGGGACCTGCTCTAGTAGATGATCTACACGAGTTGCTAGTAAAACTTTGGGAGCAGGAGACAGTCCCGACAGACTGGAACCGCTCCGTCATAGTCCCAATTTTCAAGGGAGGCTCCCGTTTGGAATGCGACAATCATAGAGGGATCAGTCTGATTTCGATTGCCTCTAAATTACTTGCCTCTCTCATTCTCCACAGACTGACTGGCACTCGTGAAAGCCAGGTTCGTGAAGAGCAAGCCGGATTTCGTCGAGGTCGGGGCTGCATCGACCACATCTTCACATTGCGCCAAGTGTTGGAGCACCTCCATGTCTATTGGCGACCCACCGTTGTCGTGTTTCTTGACATAAAAGGTGCCTTCGGCTCAGTCGATCGATGTGCCCTTTGGGACTGTCTGCTGAGGAAAGGTGTGCCTGATAAATATGTAAACATTATCAAAGCGCTGTACGCGCATAGTTCGGGCAGGGTGAGGGTTTATGGCAAACTCTCGCCACCCTTCAGTATCACCAGCGGTGTGAGACAAGGATGCCCGCTGTCACCTTTCCTCTTCAACTTCGCTATTGATGAAGTCATGGAAACAGCGTTCACTGGACACGACCTAGATGGTGTGGAGCTACTTTCTGGTGAGCGACTTCTTGACTTGGAGTATGCCGACGATATTGCCCTAATCTGTGACAACTCCCAACATGCCAAACAGCATTGGACCGATTAGCACTGGCTGTCAATCGTTTTGGGCTATGCTTTGCTCCATCGAAATGCAAAGTACTCCTCCAAGATTGGCAGAGACCCAACCCTGCGCTAACGCTTGGTGGTGATCTGCTAGAAGTCGTTCAGGAATTCAAGTACCTGGGCAGCTATATTAGCACCCGTGGGATTGAAGATGAGATTACGAACCGTATGGCAAAATCTCGAGGTGCTTTTGCTAATCTCCATCAAGTGTGGCGCAGACGCAACACTACTCTCGCCCTGAAGAGCAGAGTTCACAAAGCAGCCGTCCGTTCAACTCTCCTATATGGTTGTGAAACCTGGCCCATCAGGTCGACTGACATGAAGAAGCTCGTCACATTCGATCATCACTGCCTTCGCAGCTTAGATCATGTCTGGTGGGAGCACCGCGTGAGCAATGAGCGTGTTCGACATCGCGTATTTGGTGCAGGAAAAGCGAGTGAACCGCTCAGCACCATTATATTACGCACCAGGCTCCGATGGCTGGGCCACATGTTGCGCATGCCAATACACCGACTCCCGCGACGTGCATTGTTTGCACGTTGTGGGTGTGGTTGGAAGAAGAGGAGGGGAGGCCAAGTGATGACTTGGTCGAGAGAAAAGAAAACCCCCACTTCGAAGTTGGCGTCGGTTGGTGCATCCCGACTGCCTGGCTGGGGTCCTAAGGACGGCGAACACGTTTGGTTGGACACACTTGCTGATATGGCTCGGAGCCGGCACCAATGGCGTTTGTGTTGTGATTTCCTTTGCCCATCCCCCTCCTGTTTAGTATTCCCCTCCAATCACGATCTCACCTGTTAGGCATAATACGATTCTCTTTACGGCAGCCAGCTGTTAGCTCTCCGGAACGATGTCCATCCGTTACTGGGGACTCAGCGGGCGTGCCACTGTTTGCCAGTATTTTCCTTTTCTTTTCTTTTGTATTGCGGCACAATAGCTGAGGTGTTTTCCACCTCCAGATAACGTGTAATGATGATGATGATGATGTCTAATAGCCAACATGTACAGTGGGTCTCCTCGCGGTCTCTGGAACTTATCGACGCTCGCCGGCATATCCCGGCTGGAAGCGAACACAATGAAACTCGCAAAGAGCTTCGGGCAAAACTCCGTGCTAGCCTGAAGAGACACCGCGAATCTTGGTGGTCTCATCGTGCGTCGGAGATGGAAGTGACCGCTGCGCTTGGCAACCATCGTAAGTTATTCGGCCTGATACGGGAAACGGGCAGCAGGAGACCTGGTGTTAGTGAAACTATACGTGACGAGAGTGGACAGCCTATCCACAATTTGTCAAAACGTTTGGAGCGTTGGGCTGAGCATTTTGGAAAGCAATTTAATCGGCTAAAATTGTTCGATTCTTCACCGGCCAGTGATCGCCCTGCTCCGTGAGCTGTCCGTTTGGATCCACCCTCTCGCTCAAAAGTCGAACGTGAGATCGGACCGTTGAAGTTGAACAAAGCCGCGGGACCAGATGATCTTCCTCCAGCCATCTTCAAATTCGGAGGCACTGCTCTCGTTGATGCTTTACATGAATTACTAGTGAAACTGTGGGAGCAGGAGACTGTCCCTACCGACTGGAGCCGCTCCGTTATTGTTCCCATCTTTAAAGGAGGCTCGCGCTCGAAATCCAGCAACCATAGAGGAATCAGTCTGATCTCCATCGCCTCCAAATTGCTTGCCTCAGGAATTCTTCACAGACTGACTGGCGCTCGTGAAAGCCATATTCGTGAGGAACAAGCGGAGTTTCGTCGGGGTCGTGGCTGCATCGACCACATCTTCACGGTGTGTCAGTTGCTGGACCACCGTCACACATACTGGCGACCCACAGTAGTTGTGTTCCTCGACATCAAAGGTGCCTTCGATTCGGTTGATCGATGTGCTCTTTGGAATTGTCTACTCAGGAAAGGTGTGCCCGAGAAATATGTAATTATTATACATGCATTATACGCGCGTAGCACGGGCAGAGTGAGGGCTTACGGCAAGCTGTCGCCACCCTTCAATATCTCCAGCGGTGTGAGACAAGGATGCCCACTGTCACCTTTCCTCTTCAACTTCGCTATTGACGAAGCCATGGAGATTGCACTTACAGGACACGACTTAGGTGTGGAGCTACTCCCAGGAGAACGACTTCTTCACTTGGAGTATGAAGACGACATTGCCCTCATCTGTGACAGCTCCCAGACGTGCCAAGCCGTACTGGACAGATTAGCTGTGGTTGTCAGCCGCTTCGGGCTTTGCTTTGCACCATCGAAGTGCGAAGCTTACCTTCAAGATTGGCAAGGATTGTCTCCTGCGCTGACCCTTGGTGGGGATCAGCTAGAAGTCGTTTGGAAATTCAACTACCTGGGAAGTTGTATCAGGGCCCTTGGGATCGAAGACGAGATCACAAACCGAATAGCAAAAGCTCGAAGTGCTTTTGCTAACCTTCGCTGCCTATGGCGGCGGCGCGACATCACTCTTGCCCTGAAGGGTAGAGTGTACAACGCAGCGGTACGTTCAACCCTACTGTACGGTTGCGAAACCTGGCCCCTTAGATCGGCGGACATAAAGAGGCTAGTTACGGTCGACCATCGGTGTTTTCGCAGTTTGGCTCACATCTGGTGGGAACACCGCGTGAGTAACGAGCGTGTTCGACGCATTGTTTACGGCACATGAAAAGGAAATGAACCGCTCAGCACCGTTATTTCACGCACCAGGCTCCGATGGCTTGGCCACGTGTTACGCACGCCAGCCCACCGACTCCCTCGAATGTGCGTTGTTTGCTCACCGGGGACGTGGATGGAAGAAGAGATGTGGCCAAGCGATGACTTGGTCCAGAGGAATGAAGGCCCTCACTTTGGAGCTAGCCTCGGTTGGAGCTTCACGGCTCCCTGGTTGGGATCCAAAAGACGGTGAACACGTTTGGCTGGATACACTTGGTGACATGGCAAAGAGCCAACCGCAGTGGCATTCCTGCTGTGAGTTTCTTTGTCCCTCCCCATCCCTTTTAGCCTCCCCCTCCATCTACAATCTCATTTCGTAGCGTAAAACATAATTTTTTTCTTTTTGACTAGTAGCCAGCTGGTAGCTTACCGGGACGATGCCTATCCGTTGCTGGTAGCTCAGCTGGCATGCAACTGTTGTAATTATTTTTCTTGTTTTCCTTTATGTATTGTACGTATGTATGTAGGTATTTCCTTTATGTATTGCGGCACAGTAGCGGTGTTTCCCACCTCTATCTGATGTGTATAATGATGATGATTCCTCAACAGACCGCGCCAGAATGCAGCCCTATAGGCAGAAACGAAGGCAGCACAAATATCCAGGATTACAACAATCGTTGGCTTTTAATACACATGGCGGAGCTCGAGAATTTAGCGGAGTGTGAAAATCTAATCGATGCATCCGCGACCAAGGCGGAACCAAGTCTGTTCTTCTCGCTGTAGTGATTCACGAGTTGGGGATAGCTTGAGAAGAATGATGGACACCAGAATCTTACAAACGACGGGAACCAAACTTATGCCCCCTGTAAATGGAGCAATTTGTGCGCAGGCCCTTTTTGAAGATGAGGACAACTACAGACTCACTCCAGGAAGATGGAACCTCCTCTTTTTCCCAGACTTCTGAGAACAAAGCGGTGAGTTCTCGAACCAGCGAAGAGCCCTCATTTTCAAATAGAGCAGGAGATAGACCATCAGGGCCGAGTGCCTTATAAAGCTTTATGCAGCAGAGCCCGCCAGCTTTCCTAATGAGAGGGAGGATCACTTGGGATAGTCCACTCATCAACAATGCGCGCCACAGGGGAAACAGATAGAGCAGGCGGCCAGGAATACTACGACCGAAAATGTTCGGCCCATCGCTCCAACCGTCGCTGAAGATTAGTGAGTAGGGAGCCATCATCTTCGCAGATTGTTCCGCTTACTCCTGATCGGAAACCTTCGGTGACTCGGATGAGGTGGAACAATTCTCTGGTATTACCAGAGACAGTATCAAGTGCAAGCTCTCTAGCATGTTCACACCACCAGGTCTCACGGTCCTTCTGTAAGCTCCTACGCAACGCTCGATCCAGGGATCGATGTTCCTCACTACAGCTGGTGTCGGCTGGGATCAAACGGCGTCTATCCATCAGCGACAAAGAGGCAGTAGTATTCCGGTTTTCGGCGTGTGACAAGCAAATGCACAACTGACAGTACTGACAGAAAGTAAAGCGTCTTTGATGCGCATCCATTACGAATTGAGACCATCTTCAGAGGATGAAACAAGTAGGGTTGACAGAGAGGCCTGGCACTTGGCTAACGTCACATGATGCTGCAGACTTTCGACATTCGATAGTGCGTACGTCTGGATAATCCTCCGAAACGCATGCAAATTGTGCAGCGAACCAATGCGTGATCGGAGTCCAGATAAGTTGCCCAGTACGATAGGCAGTCTGTTACGCATCCGCGCCATCTGTAGCTTATTGCTATGTAGTCAAACTGGGACCATTCTTGTGTTTGATAAGGCCGACACCAGGTAGCAGTCTACCTTTTTGAATGACGAAACTTGTACTCGAAATAAACAAGCGATGATCAGAACAAAGAGTCAGTAGTCTGTCTCCATTGTCTCATCGGCTGCTACCGAAGCCAAAACTACCCCCAAGGTGGTGCTCGGTTAGTGGCAGGCGGCCCACTCGTGCATTAAAATCTGCGGCAAGAATGACAATGTCAGACTTCTTAGCGGAACGCAGAAGCTCATGTAGCTGTTGGTAAAAGCAATCCCTGACTGCATCCGGGCTGCAGTCTGCAAGCGCGGTCATCCCATGAAGCTACACAAGCCGCGTTCCGACCAGATCAGGGTAGAAACTCGGTTATCGCATAGTTAGCGAGCATTGGAAGTCGCTTCCAAAGTGTAGTCAGTGAATCTACGGTTAAGGATTTCGAGCGTCAGTTAGACGCTTTTGGGTGGCAACACGAAAACTATCCCTTCTTCTCGAAATATTCATTGGTTCACTGAGTTCATATTCTGGCATTCTCCGCACTCGTTGGTATCCGTCATTAAAATGACTTTCCTTCCTCTATCTTCCAATTTCATTTTACGTCTTCCTTACCTCAGTTACCTGCACAGCGTAGGCCGCTAGTGCAGGGAAGGTGGGCAGTAATTGGTTGCTCTGTGAATACTATGCGGTAACCGTTTTTGGCGTGCCAGATTGATAAAGTTCAAATTCAGTTGGGACCGGAACGATAGGATAATCCGTGAATGTTTCTTCTTTTGCGTATCGTCGGATCGGGAATTGATAGGTCTGCTTGAGATGTTGAAAAGCCTAAAACAGAGACCGCATCACACCCTGTCCAACCAATTACTGCCCACATTTTCCTGCCCAGCAGTCCCTGCCAGGCCGGTTTATGTGAAGTAAAAGAGTGAAGGGTAAGCTAAGAAAACAAGAGGAGGAATGTCAGCTAAATAATGATAATACCAAGGTGTGAGAAGAAATTAAAAAACGAAGGGAAAGTTGAAGATACAAGTCGGTTAGGAGAAGGGAAGGTTTGGTACTGCCACCCAAGAGCATCTAACTGACGCTCGAAACCCTCTACCGTAGACTCCCTAACGACGTGCTCCGGAAGCGAGTTCCAACGTTCAATAACTCGGCGCGACAAGCGAGTTTCCGTCCTTACCCGGTCAGAACGCAGTTTGTGCAGCTTCAACGGGTGACCTCGGAGACTAGGCAGCTTGGCGGGACTAAATAGCCAGGACAAGTCTGGACCGATCTTACCCGTTAAGATACGGTAAGTGAGGATCAAGTCTCCTCTAATTCTGCGGCAGTGTATTGAGTACATACCCAAGCGAAGCAAACGTTCCGGAATACGTTTGCCCCCGTAATCCTTGTACTAACCTAGTACCTACTTGCAAAACCCTCTCGTTCCATTTTGTCCCTTACAAGGTGGACAAGCCTGGATACAGTACTCAAAGTGGGGTCGCACAAAAGCTGAGAACAGCTTCAAAAGATATTGGCCGTAAGGACACAGAAGGAGCGGCGGATAAACCACATCATACGGAACCGTCTACAAGCAGCCTTCCTCCAAATGTCCCCAGAGTGAAGCAATGAGGTGTAGGTGATACCTAGATCAACCTGTTGAGTGACAACAGGGAGTTCACTTCCACCAACCACATACCGCGTGGGAGGACTAGCACCTCCAATGCGGAGGACAGAACATTTCACCTGATTTATAGGCACCAACCATAAGATTGACCAATCTCAGAGCCTATCCAAGGCACTCTGAAGTGCCCCAAAGCCCCCAGGGATATCCACAATATTCCAGAGCTTGAGGTCATCAGTAAACAATAGCGACGGTACCTCAAGCTCCTGGGGTAGGTCGTTGACATAAATTACGAAAAGCAACGGCCCTAGAACCGAGCCCTGCGGAACGCCACTAAGAACAGCTTATCTAAGCGAAAGGCTACGCCCCACGCGTACACATTGTTCTCTCCCCTCTAGGAAACCAGAGACCCATTTAAGGCGGCTCCAGATATCCTATGCGATCTCAACTTCAATGAGAGTGGTTGATGTGGGACAGTATCAAAGGCTTTCGAGAAGTCAACGAAAAGCAGGTCGATAGCGTCACCGCTGTTTACTACCCCAGACCAGCTTTCACGTGCCAAAGGTAAATTTGTCAGACACGAAAATTCCTTAAGGAATCCGTGCTGTGCCGCACTGAGAAGGTTAAACTTAATCAGGTGATTCTCTACCGAATCCCTGACCAATATTGCAAACAACTTAGCTACTACGTTTGTCAAGCTGACAGGCCGGAAGTTCGCGGGCCGAGATCTGCCATCGCCCTTAAAAATCGGACAGATGATTGCCTTCTTCCATTCCGAAGGTAAGGCACAGCTGTCGAGTGATATTGTAAACCTGCATGTTAGATGGCCACTTAGCTTAGCGGCTAATTCATGCATCACACTATACACATTAGCTAGATGTGGGAAACACCTCAGCTACTGTGCCGCAGTAGTTAAAAGTATGAGGGAATAAAATGCAACGGGTGTAAGCCAGCTGAGATACCGGTAACGGAGGGGCATCGTTCCGGTAGGCTACCTGTCGGCTACTATGTAGCAGAATAAAAATAATTTACTACGCAAAATTAAAAAATGCTAAATAATGAGATCGTGGTTGGAGGGGGAGGCTAAGAGGGATGGGGTGGGACAAAGAAACACAGCACGAACGCAACTGAGGTCGGCTCCTAGCCATAGTAACAAGTGAATTCAGCCAAACGTGTTCATCGTCTTTCGGACCAGGGAGCCGAGACGCTCCAACTGAGGACAGCTTCGAAATGAGGATGAATGAATCGGATGAACTGAATCAGAGCCAGAAGATTTGGAAGGATTTAGCCCTTACAATACCCTGAAAACTTGTGTCTCCCTTATGCTGATTGCAGTTAGGCAAGAATCCTCTAGGACTTTTGTGACCAGCTCAACCTGTGGTAGAGAGGTCTCACGAGGAAAGACACAGTATACTGTTCTCTAAGTATACAAGCCTTATCATAGTCGGTATGCCCATGGGTCCCGTCCGCTCGTAGTAAAGCTGTTATAGACGAGTTTGTACCGCTGCATCTCTTTACGTAAGCAAAGAACTTTGGATTTGTTACGGCTGTTAGTCAAATCCTCCTCGCACTAAAGACGAAGGGTTCTAAAATGTTGCTTACATTCATTACTAACAGCTCGATAGCTTTCGTAGGTGCTGGTTGATGAAGCCGCTTGGTAAGTTCGCCAGCACTTTGAGCGCTTCCTGAGCAGTTATTTACCTGTATGATCTACCCAAGAAGGCTGCGCCCGTGTCACCCGTCTCTTAATGTGTGGGATGTGGGGAGCAGAGATCTCGGTGAGGTATGCCTTAAATTTCTCCCAGGCTGTCTAAAGGGTGTCCGTCACCGTGATCGCACAACGCAGAACTGAAACCTTGTCTTGTATCGCGTTAAAGTTTGCCCGCAAAATATCTGGACATGCCTCAGCGGTATCTTGATGACAGTTAGAGCACATCGAAAGGATATGCAGACATGGTCACTGGCTCCTAGAGGACAGCCGTAAGTGATATCACTTACGAAATCATGTGACTTCGCAAAAATGAGATAAAGGTAGACGGAATTTGGTTGCTCATATATCTAGTCGAGAGGTCCACGAACTGATGCAAAGGCAATTGCAATGTTAGCTCAAGGAGATCCGAACCGAAAGTGCCCACCGCCGAACTTCAAGGTAGATCAGCCCAGCAGACATCAGGGAGGTTGATGCCACATAGTATTAGACACCTATTGGCAGTCTGAGTACGAATAAATTCAATAACCTCCCCGAAGATACTTCCAGAACTTCGATATACCACTACAACTGTAAACTGAGCAGAGGAAGTGCACACAATAGTCGACAGGGCTTCAACAGTTCGAACCGGCGACTGAAACACACAAGTCCACAAAACATTAAATTTACGATGCACATTAAGAGCGACGCCTCCACCTTGGCGGCCAACGGAGCGATCACATCTAAGCAGTGCGTAGCCAGGTAAACATACTTCACCGTCTGTAATATCAGTGGACAGCCATGTTTCGGTAAAACTTGTCTGTCGCACCGAGTAATAGGTCGCTGGAATTAGGTTCCAAAACACGTGGTTAGGGAACCTGCGGTTGTGGGAGTTGCTGGCCAGCTCGATGCTCTTAGGTGGCAACACCAAAACTTTCCTTCTTCCTGACTCACCTTCACTTCGCAGTTACTTTTTAATGATTTAAATGCATAGCTATTCTACTTGCTTAAAGCTTTCCACTTTTCTTCTTGCCTTCCGAGCTTAACTTTTTCTCTTTCTTACTTCACGTAACCGGCTCAGCAGGGACTGCTAGGGCAGGATACGTGGACAGGGTGTGATGCGGTCTTTGTTTTAGGTTCAACAATATTTTAAAGTGCAAACTCGTGGTTCAACGACCCGCTGAAGAAGGAAAACACGCGATAATCCTATCGTTCCAGTCCCGCTTGAACTTGAAAAGAACTAGGGTGTGGTTCAGATTCAGATGGACTGGAACGATAGGAAAATCCCTTGAGTGTTCCTTCTTGAGCGAATCGTTGAGCCAGGAAATGATAAGGTGCTAGGACTAGATAGATCGAAAACGAAACACCCGAAACACACTCTGGTCAATCGATTACTGCACACATTCCATGCGCTAGCAGTCCCGGCTGTGTAGGTTACATGAAGTAAGAAAGAAGTAGAAAGTAAATGGAAGATAAAGGGGAATGAAAGTCATTTAAATGAAGGATAACACCAAAGAGTGAAGAGAATGACAGAATAAGAACTAAAGTTTGAAGATGGATATGGTCAGGAGAAGGGAAAGGTTTCGTGTTGCCACCCAAGAGCGTCTGACGCTCGAAACCCTTAACCGTAGGTTCACTGACTACACTTTCCGGAAGTAAGTTCCAGCGCTCGATAACTCTACGCGATAACCGAGTTTCCGCCCTGATCCGGTCAGAACGCGGCTTGTGTAGCTTCATGGGATGACCGCGAAGACAAGGCAACCTAGCCGGGCTAAATAGCCAGCTCAAGTCCGGTCCGACCTTCCCTGTTAAAATGCGGTAAGTAAGGATTAGGTCTCCTCGAAGCCGTCGGCAGTGCATTGAATACATATCCAAGCTAAGTAAACGCTCGGGGTGCGATTGCCCCCGTAACCCCTCGACCAATTTAGTACCTGTTCTCAAAATCCTCTCGAGCTCCATTTTGTCCCGAACAAGGCAGGGCGGGCAAGCCTGGACGCAGTATTCCAGATGGGGCAGAACGAAAGCTGAGAACAGCTTCATAAATATGTCGGCAGTTAAGACCCCGAAAGAACGGCGTATTAACCACAACATTCTAAAACCCGTACTAGCGGCCTTCTTCCAGTGTTCACCAGAATGCAAAGACGAGGAATGAACGACACCTAGGTCTACCTGGTTGGAGACAAGGAGGAGTTCGACCCCACCGAGTACGTAGGTCGAAGGCGGGAGAGCTGCTCCTATACGAAGGACGGAACACAGTCTGATTAATGGGCAGTAGCCACAAAGTGGACCAGTCCCAGAGTCTGTCCAGGGCATGCTGTATTGCCTCAGAACCCCCAGGAACATTTACAACATTCCATAGCTTAAGGTCATCAGCAAACAATAGGGATGATACCCCAACCTCTCCAGGGAGATCGTTTACGTAGATGGAGAACAGCATCGGTAAAAGGACCGAGCCCTGTGGGACACTGCTAAGCCGCGACCCACACGTACATACTGCTCTTTCCTGCAAGAACGCAGATACCCAGTGAAGGGCGCGGCCAGATACGCCGTAGGACCTCAGCTTATGTGATAGCCTCAAGTGGGGAACCTTATCAAATGTTTTCGAGAAGTCTACGAAAAGCACATCCACTACGTGGCCATTGTTCATTGCCTCGTCCCAAGCTTCACGAGCAACCAACAAATTCGTCAGCCACGAAAACCCCTTCCGGAATCCATGTTGTGCACTACTGAGTAGATTAAATCTATTCAGGTGACCTTCCAACGAATCTCTCACCAGCTTTTCAGGCAGTTTGACCACGACGCTAGTCAGACTGACTGGCCCATAATTGGCTGACAGACTCCTGTCGCCATTTTTGAAGGTAGGACAGATGACAGCCTCCTTCCATTCAGAAGGTAATGTACAGTTGTCAAGTGACTTCTGAAACACCATCGTCAGCGGTCCACTTAGTTCCACCGCCAACTCATGCAGAAGCTTCGGGTGAATTGAATCAGGTACAGCTGCTTTGGAAGGGTTCAGTTATTGCAGCAGTTTAGGGACTTGCGTTTCCACCACAGTAAACTCAACCAAATAAGAACCCTCAGGTACTCTGGGGACGAGTTCAACGCTAGTCAACGCAGTCTCACGTACAAAAGCCCCTGCATACTGCTCCCCAAGTACACGAGCCTTATCTGAGTCCGCATACGCACAAGTTCCAGCGACACGCATCAAATTTGGGACTACCGAATTTGAACCACAGCGTCACTTAACATTAGCGAAGTTCTTCGGATTTTCCGAAGATCCATGAGCCAATTCCTTTTCGCACAACAGCCGAGCTTTCCTTAAGTGCTGTTTACATGTATTTCTAGCCTCGCGGTATCTATCATAGGTACCAGTTGATGGAGCCGCACGGTAGGTCCTGCAGCACCTAGAACGCTCGTCCATTAAGAACGTGGTGTGTTTCGGTTATGCAGTGAATTTTAGCGATGAAGTTGCAGCTGTAACCGTACGTTGTTCGTAAAGCTTGATTCCCCATTTCAAGTTCAAGTGGGACCGGAACAGTAGGAAAATCTCGCGAATATTCCACCTACGAAAACGTCGTTGATCCAACAGGAAAACCGGTGCCTTGATGTGCCAAAGGAAAGCCAAATCAACACACACGATTCACATGGTCAACCAAACAACGCCCACGTGTCCTGCACTAGCAGTCCCCGCTGTGCCGGCCCCGTGAAGAATAAAAGAAAATAGTAGTCAGTAAAGGAAAGGAAACAGAGAAGACAGGAAACAGAGGAGAAGACTTCTAAAGCTTATCGAAGTTTGTAGGCAATATTAAGATGTAAGTTAAAATGAGTTAAAGAAGCGTAGGCCGTAGTAGAAGAAGAAAAGTTTAAGACATGAAGGGGAAGACTTTAAACTGCAGACCGAGAGCGACAAGTCGATGCTCGAACTCTTTCACCGTCGGTGCCATCACGACGTCTGCAGGCAATGCGTTCCAATAACCTATGACCCTACGCGATAACCGAAAAGCTGCCCAGACCCGGTCAGACCGGGGTTTGTGCAACTTTAATGGGTGGCCACGAAGGGTTGGCACTCGAGTTGGGCGAAACAGTCCAGTCAAATCAGGACCAATCTGACCCATCAATATACAATACGTAAGGACCAAGTCGCCCCGAAGCCGCCTGTAATACATGGAAAACATATCCAACTTACGTAGCCTCTCCGGGTACGTCAGCTTCTTTAAGTCGTACACCATTTTCGTCCCGGACCGCAGGACTCGTTCAACTGCCATCTTATCACGAACCAGGCATGGAGGACAAGCCTGGACGCAGTATTCCAAGTGCGGCCTTACAAAAGCCGAAAATAGTCTAACAAACATGTCGGTGGTCATGATCCCGAATGACCTGCGGATCATCCACAACTTGTTGAAGCCTTTACGAGCAGCTGCCTTCCAGTGTTCGTTGGACTTAAAGTCAGATGACAGCAAAACACCGAGGTCAGATTGGAGTTGAACTCGCGATACCTCGTTGCCGCCAAGCAAATAACGCGTCGGCGGGTCATTCGGACCAACGCGTAGAACGGAACATTTCCCTAAATTAACTGGCAACTGCCACAAAATTGACCAGTCCAAAGTCTATCCAGAGCCTCCTGTAGGGTCAGTGGACCAATCGGCTCGTCTATCGTGAACCAGAGTTTTAAGTCATTCGCAAACATTAGGGATGGCACACCCAATTCATCAGGTAGGTCATTAACGTATAAAGTGAAGAGAAGGGGGCCAAGAACCGAACCTTGCGGCACGCTACTGAGAACACATTGGCGGAAGGACAAGCTTGAACCCACCCGCACACACATTTCCCTTCCGATTAGGAAAGCTGAAATCCATCGTAAGACTGGTCCAGAAATACCAAAGAAATTCAGCTTGTACAAAAGGCGCGAATGTGGAACGGTGTCAAAAGCTTTGGAAAAGTCAATAAACAGCACGTCCACTGCCTTCCCGCAATCAATGGCTTCGGCCCAGTGTTCACGAGCCGTTAACAAGTTAGTAAGGCAAGAATAACCCTTACGAAAACCGTGATGAGAAGGATTAGGCAACTCAAACGCTTTCAAATGTCCTTCGAGAGCGTCCCTCACGAGCTTTTCCAATAACTTCTGGTTCATCGAAGTATTTTGATCCAAAGAAGACAAATCAAGCTCTATTTGGTGACTCATCTGTTTACTATTTGGACTTCATCTGCTATGACGTCCAAATGCTTGTCATGTTTTAGAGGAGTTACTTCGCGCTCTAAAGCCTTGCAGTGCACCATCTGCGATGGATGGACTCACATAGCTTGCTGTGGAGTCGGCCATGATTTGTACGAATTTCTCCTGCGATCCAACGTTCCGGGCTTAGGCTTCTTTTGCGACCTGTGCCGTGTTACGATAAGCAACAGACGATGCCTTGATGGACTGCCTGCGCTCAGTCCGCTCACCTCTCCTGCTCAAGCCGAGATGAACATCGCTGCTGTCCCACTTCCAACTCCTTGCCTGATCACATGCGATTCTGGCGCAGCTACCCCAACGAGTAAGCGTAGTCGAGCACCTTCCACCACATCTACAGAGACGCCGATGGTTGTTGACCAGGGCGAAGAGCCTAAGCTGAAGACGTACGCAGAGGTAGTAAAGGAAAACGTACGAAATGTTGAACGCAAAAGCAAGACAGGAGTAAGGCTAAAATCCAAGTCGTCATCATCTCAGTCGCAGTTGAATTTGGTTCTCGATAGAGTCAGTAAACTGGAGAAACTGCTTAAGGACGGTCCCGCTGTGCTGAAGCCGAAGATCCATGAGAATGCCACATCGCCATCCCGCGAGCGCTGCCTTATCATCGTGAATGCAGCCGAGTCCACCAAGGCTACCCCAGCTGAAAGGATTGTAGATGATCAGGAGTTCCTACAACGGATGATCTCCTTACTATTCGATGAAGGAGAGCAAGGAAGCAACATTGTTTCAGCCTTCCGTCTCGGTAAGAAACAGGAGGACTCCTCAAAGGTTCGTCCACTTAAAATTGTATGTCAAAATGATGACGAAGCCCGTCGTATTCTTCGACGAGCTCCGCGACTTAAAGGTGAATCGTTTTATGTATTGCGAGATCTTTCCCCTGAGGATCGAGTGAGAATGAAACAAGCGGTTGACGAACTCAGATCCCGTCGAGACAACGGTGAGACAGATTTACATATTGTGGATTTTCGCGTAGTCCGAAAAGCTACCAAAATTCGCTGGAAACCACTTCTTGTCATCCCCAGGCGTTAGAGGTGAAGAACGGATTGCGCGTAATTTCCGCTAATGTGCGCAGTATTCGAAACAAACTCGATGAAATTCAATCTTTTGCCTCAGAGAATCATCCTGACATTATGGCTTTCACCGAGACCTGGTTGTCCGCGGATATCCTGGACTCCGTGGTGCAGATCCCCGGTTATCATCTCTGCCGAGCTGACCGCAAAAAAGGGAGATCTGGTGGCGATGTGATCCTGTACTGGAATGCAGACCTCAAGGCTCATCTAGTTGAAGCTACTTGTGATGGTAATGGTGGTTTCGAAGCCCTGTGGTGTCGGGTTCATGATGGATGCAGATCCCTGATAGTCGGGGTTGTCTACAGAGCTCCATTGGGTTCCGGAGCTCAGCTGCTGGATTCAATTAAAAAGCATGGTGGGGGAAAGGACTGTGTACTATTGGGTGACTTCAACGCCCCCAGTGTCGACTGGGATTTGCTGCACTGTGCTACTTCTTCAGACGTTTTCGCTGTGGAGTTTTTGGAAACCGTTCTCGAGTGTAACCTATTTCAACATGTTACTGTGCCTACCCGTATGTGTCGGACAAACCCCCCATATTCTCGATCTTGTGCTTTCCCCGGCACAATCAGATGTCGCAGACGTTACCACTCTTCCGCCTATTGGTAATAGTGATCACTGTACGATCTCATTCCTCTGAACTCGACGCCTCACTCTTCACAACCAAGATACTTTCCGCAGGAATTTCTGGCGTGCCGATCCAATCCGCCTGCAAATGGCCGCTAGCGGTATGGACTGGAATATCCCTCTATCCTCGGACCCGGATGAGGAGTGGAAACTTTTGTACTCCAAGCTGATTTCCCTTGTTGAGCAGGTTGTTCCTGTTTGCAAAAGGCGAATGTTTACCAGAGGCCCTCCATGGATAGACCGAGAATTGTGGTGTATAATGTCCAAAAGACGTAAATTATGGGACCGATTCAAGCTTACTCACTGCGCGCTTGACTATTCGGAGTACAAATTGATCAGAAACGACTGCATCACGAAAAAACGTCAGAAACGGCATCTGTATGAACGCAGTTTGGCAGTGCAATCCAGGACGACACCGAAGGCACTCCACTCTTATTTGAAAAGAAGTACCAAAGCTGGCAGTGGCATTCCTGCCCTGTTTTCTGCAGAGCAGGGCGGTTTACTTGACGACGACGTGATGAAAGCCAGTTTACTGGCCCTGCAATACTCATCTGTTTACTCGATCGAGACGCCGTTACCCGATGACACTGCGCCAATCCACCCCTCTTCGTTGCAGCACGTAGAAATGAGTGTGGCTGACGTGGCCAAAGGCCTTCGTGGATTAGATCCGAACTCCTCGCTGGGTCCTGATGGACTGCACCCGCTGTTCCTCAAGACCGTGGCGGACTACATTGCTGCTCCCGTCTGTCAGATATTTCGCCACTCTCTGGAAGCTGGACGACTCCCGGTTGCTTGGAAACTGGGGACCGTCAAACCTATATACAAGGGAGCGGATCGTCAAGATCCTGCAAACTATCGACCTATCTGCCTAACATCTGTGCTGTGCAAGTTAATGGAAAGGATTCTCAAGCGCGCCCTGCAGCTTCACTTCGAGAATCTTAACATCATCTCCTGTGCCCAGCATGGCTTTCGGCGGGCACGCTCATGTACCTCGAACTTGCTTGTTGCTAGGGAAAACTGGGCGAGGTCGTTAGACGCTGGGAAACGGTTGGATGTGGTTTTCGTAGAGTTCAGCAAGGCGTTTGACAAGGTCCCCCATGAAAGGCTCCTTCTTAAACTCCGAGGTACCGGTGTCTCTGGGAATGTCCTTTCCTGGATCGCTGATTTCTTGAATGGCCGGACCATGCGAGTCAAGGTGAATGAAGCCTACTCCACTCCTGTGCTGATGACTAGCGGTGTTCCGCAAGGGTCAGTACTTGGTCCAGAACTGTTCAAGATATTCATCAATGATCTCCCATCGGAGCTTCAGATGGATTGCCTGGTTTACGCCGATGATATGAAGCTGTGGATGGAGGTAACCTGTCTTGAGGATGCTGACAGATTGCAGGCATCATTGGACAATCTACACGACTGGTCAGTCAACTTGCAATTGCCCATAAATTGCGAAAAATGCTCAGTTCTCCCTATAGGCGCCCTCGAACCGTTCGGGATATACCATATTGGTGGGGTGTTACTCAGAACCACCATTCTTGAAAAAGATCTCGGTGTGCTTGTCTCACATGATTTACGGACCTCAGAAGACACACTACGGAGGGTTGCCTCTGCCACCAGGATGTCCCATGCCATTCGGAGAGCCTTTTCGAGACTGACTCCGGAAATTTTCAGAATCCTGTTTACTTCTCATGTGCGCCCGATCCTTGAATACGGATTACCCGCCATCT
Source organism: Dicrocoelium dendriticum (assembly GCA_944474145.2). NCBI lineage: Eukaryota > Metazoa > Platyhelminthes > Trematoda > Plagiorchiida > Dicrocoeliidae > Dicrocoelium > Dicrocoelium dendriticum. Next base: position 2,955,075 of record OX104068.1, on the reverse strand, counting down.
GTCCTCTTACCAGGTTCGAGTGTAACATGATTGAGAAGGTACAGCGGCGTGCCTCGAAATCCATACTGGGGTTAAGGGACTTGCCTTACCCTCATCGACTACAGCGGATGCACCTGTTCTCCCTGGAATATCGCCGACGTAGAGGTGATCTAATTTTTACTAGGCGAATTCTGATGGGGGAAATGGGGACGGAGCTACAAGCGTTCTTTCAAGTCAACACTAATAGTTCCACTCGGGGGGCACAAATGGAAACTATATAAACCCAGAAGACTCAGAGTTCGCTCCACTCTCGCTCTATCAACCCGCATTGTCAATGACTGGAACGACTTGCCGAAACATGTGGTCGACGCACAGTCGGAGGAATGTTTCAAGCGATTTTTGGATTCTAACTTGATGAGTAAGCTGGGACCCTGCTTCTTCCAATGTAGCTGTTACGGCCCCTTGTGGAATACCGTCTCGTAGCGACTCACGGCATCCACGCAATGATCGGGAAGTGAAGGAGCTGATAAAGGACTTTCCTTCTGCTCTCTACAATCCAATGAACCAATGAACTTGACCAGCACGCTCGTTAAACTGACCGGTCTATAATTATCAGGGAGGTGCTTATCACCTTTCTTAAAAATGGGACAAACAATAGCCTCCTTCCAGTCCTTGGGTAGAGAGCAGCCTCATAGAGACTTCACAAAAAGATGCGTAATCGGAGAGCAAAGTTCATCAGCCAACTCGTACAACAGTTTGGGATGAATAGCATCTCCACCAGCAGCTTTATTGGGATTTAATTGCCTCAAGAGGTGGAAGAATTCCTGCGATTCGCTCCCTAGTTCTCCCCTGAGGATACGACGGTTAAAGATCAAGTCCCCACGCCGACGGCGGTAATCCATAGAAAACATATTCAAATGCCGAAGCCGAAGGGGATACGGCAGGTCACGTAACTCGGAGACAAACATCGATCCATGCCGTTGGACCTTTTCGATCATGTCGCGCTCAAATTTGGAAAGCGGGTAGGCAACAGGGAGGCCGTATTCCAAAATCGGGCGCACATGCGAAGTGAACAGAAATCTAAAGAGTTCCGGTGTCAAGGGACAGAAAGCTCTTCGGATGGCATGAAACATTCTGTAGGCAGCGGCAATCCTCTTCATTGTGACCTGAGAGGATCTTAAGTCCGGGGAAACAATCACGCGCAGATCTCTCTCTGATGTAAAATTTTTAAGCAAGAAACCACCTGTGGTACGCGCCGAGTGGTTCAGGAGCGCCGATAGGCAGGACGGAACATTTGTCTTGATTAATGGGAAAGCACCACTAAATCGACCAAGTGTGCAGGAGATCTAGCGTCTCTTGTAGTCGATCAGCATTGTAAAGTCCAAAAGGAACTTCAATGTATCCCCCAAACCGGATTGCTTACATGAGGACACGGTATCTCATTTCCCTGATTATCTTGCACATTTACACTGCGTTACTGTGTGTGTATTTATTTCTTACACTCCATCACTGACACATCCTTGAGGTTTCAAGGTCATTCTTATTATTATGTTACTGTGACACTGCCCCAATACTCGATCCGCCCCACGCTGGACAGTTTCTGCCCACTTGCATTACGATTGCGAAACCTATTCGTAAGTCATGTACTGTATTTATTATGCCTTATAGAACCACGGTTACAGGATAATTCGTTTTCTTCTTCTGCCCAGACCGTGCGTTAAGTCTAGGTTTATCTGTTCGTAGTGTCTAGTTTAGTTTCGTACGACGTACTTAGTTTAGGCTTAGTATCGTTGGTACAAGCATCCTCTAGAGAAGATACCTCCTTCCATAACTTTAGATCATCCGCATAAATCAAGTTATCCGCTAGTCAAAGCGGCTTCACGTTTTTGATCCATCACTATCTTGTGGCAACTAAGCATTTACTGGCTTAGCGATCCGCTCAAAAAGGAACACAAGGGATTTTCCTATCGTCCAAGTTTCATCTGAATCTGCAGATTCATGTATCTGATCCTCATCTATCGCATCTCGTCTGGACCGGCGCACTCACATATCAGATTAGGCCTAGATTCGGAAACGTGTGGCTGGCTACGCTGGACGAACGCGGGGCCAGCTATCGATGGAAGATATTCGTTTATTGCGTACGGGCTTATAATCAAGTAAGGAAGCTCCTAACTTTGAAAGCATTATGAAAGTTTATTATCATGACTTTGTAACGTAATTTAGGACAGGACACGACCCTGGTAACACAATCGCAGCAGGTCAGGTCAGATTCGGAGAACCCCATAGGCTTCCGCCTAAAGAGCGTCCAGCTTCTTGCACTGGCAAGAAACCAAGGGCCCCCAGTACTTCGACTTCCAATTGCCTTTCTTGCTTCTGCAAAGAAAACGAAACAGAACGACGCCATCATAGAATATTGGACGGAAAGAGGACGACCGACCCGTTATTCTTACTACGTAGCCTTTAATTTACTTATTTGCGATAAATGCCTAATTGGTACGTAGTTACAACACATTGCTACTGATTAATTATTCCAATAGTGGACGTCGTTTAACTAAATCATGACGCAAAGTTAATTTGGACTGGACCAGGTTATGTGTACTGATCCAATACCGCGTAATTTGTTGTACTTTCGGCAATTGCTTGTTCTAGGCAGCACATTGAGATACGCGTCAAAAAAAGTTCGAGTTCAATTTAGACAGGAACGGTAGTAAATTCTCATGCCTGTTCCTTTTTCAATGCGTCAATGAACCAGGATGGAGTTCTCGGGAGCGATTTGCAACCGAGAAGCGACAAATCAATGCACACGAATCACATAACGGTCAACCAAGCAATGCCCACGGGGCCTGCACTAGCAGTCCCCGCTGTACCGGCCACGTGAATAGATTAAAGGCTAAGACACGTGAATCAAACAAAACAAACTAATGTTTGGATTAGACCTTATTAGTAATAGACGTGAGAAGCCAAAGAAATGGATGTAGAAGTTAAGAACCAAACCAAAGGGACTGAAATTGCAAACCAAGGGCGTCGAGTCGATGTTCATGCTCCTTCACGGTTTGTGCTGATACTACTTCGCTGGGTAGTGCGTTCCGTTAGTCGATGACCCTGTGAAATAAACGAATCTCAGCTGAAACGTGATCAGATCTGGGCTTATGCAGGGTCAGAGAGTGACCCCGAAGAGATGGTAACTGAATTGGATGGAACAGTCCAGTTAGACCAGGCCCGATCTTGCTGGTCACTATACGGTACGTAAGAATCAGTTGCCCTCGAAGGCGCCGGTAGTGTAGCGAAAACAACTGCAACTTGAATAGACTATCAGTGTACGAGAGATGCCTCAAGCCTTGTACCATTTTTGCACCAGCCCTCAGAACTCGTTTAAGTGTCAGCTTGTCGCGTAACAAACATGGATGACAGGCCTGCACTCAATACTCCAAGTACGGCCTGACAAATGCTGAGAACAATGTAACAAACATTTATTTTGTTAAAATGCCGAATGACCTGTGGATCCTCCACCGTCTTCGGAAACCCATGAGGGTAGCATGTGTCCAGTTCTCGCTGGATTTGAAGTCCGAGGTTAGGGAGCTACCCAAGTCGGTTTGTTCTGTCACTTGACGCACTACATTTCCGCCAATTACGTAACTGTGGGTGTGCTTGACCCTATGCGTAAGACCGAACACTATGCAAGATGAACTGGCGGCTGCCACAAACCTGACCACTCCCAAGCTTGTGGAGAGCTGTCTGCAACGCCGTGGGACCAAGAGAAATGCTCACTGTATTCCAAAAGTTTAAGTCATCCGCAAAATTTAAGCTTCGCAGGGAGGTCATTGACATACAATGCAAACAGTTTAGGTCCGAGCACCTGCCCCCTGAGGAACACCACTCAGGACGGCTTGTCTGAAAGACAGCCCGGAATCCACTTGAACGCTCATCTGCCTTCCTTCCAGGAAAGCCGAAATCTGATTCAGTATTCCGCCTGAGACACCGTCGGATCCTAGTTTAAACAAAACGCGGCAATGCGGTAGGTGTCAAAGTTTTTAGAAAGGTCGATGCACAAAATATCCACCGCCTGTCCCTATTCCATAGCTTCGGTCCAGCACTCTCGGGCTACCAACATGTTAGTCAAACAGGAGTGGCCTCTACGGAACCCACGTTGAGACAGGCTGAGCAAACTGAACTTAGCTAGGTAATTCTTCAGCGAATCTCTTACAATCTACTCTAACACATTCACTAGTACACTTGTTAGGCTACCTGTCTGTAATTTTCAAGTAAGTGCTTATCACCATTTTTAAAAATAGAGCACACGATTGCACCTCTCCAGTCGGCAGGTAGGGAGCAGCTACCAAGAGACTTTACAAAGGTACATTTAATCCGTCTACACAGAAACTCAGCCAGCTCGTACCAAAGTTCGTGATGGAGGGCATCTATCCCGGCAGCTTTAGTGGACTTTAGGTCACGCAGGAGCTTCAGTACCTGAACTTTCGATTTGGCCAATTCCATCCGCAAGGAATCTCTGGTTTCTTTATTTGTAATTCGATATTAGACAACGGTGATTCAGGAACAAAGGGCCCAGCAAGCTGTTCAGCAAGTAAGCGGGTCTTGGCCCGATCGGTTGGTACTTCAGTGCCGTCAGGTCCAAAGAGCACAGGGATAGACCAATTTGTATTGCATCTCTGTTTGACATAGCCGAAGAACCGTTTCGGGTTGGTTGATGCGGATCCAGCCAGCGCTAGTCCATATCTTAAGCGTGCGGCCCGCAGATGCTGTTTACATGCAGTTCGCACTCCTCGGTAGCGATGATTGGTACTTCCTGAGGGGGCGGATACGTAAGTCCTCCAACATCTTGCTTATCTACTGAGCATCCTGTGCGCCTCAGAGTCAAACCAAATGGCTTTGTCCCCCACTTTATTCCTCGCTGAGATTGGAATGTGGAGAATTCTCGCAAAGAAAGGATTTGAACTTGTCCTAAGCAACCTGGACAGTATCCTCCTTTGATGCCATACATGGTTGATTTGAAGCCTTGTCCCTGCTGACTTGAAAATCAGCGCGCCAGGTATTTGGCCTCCTGCCAATAGACTCGTTACGTCCCCGACTTAAGGTGCATTCGAATAATACGCAGACATGAGCACTAGCGCCCAAGGTGGATCATACATTACATCTCGTACAAAGTCCCCGATTTCGCAAAGATGAGGTCTAAAATGGATGGCTTATGGTCCTCAACGAACCTAGTTGGTCTTTGTACGGACTGATGAAGGGATGCTTGTAAGGATAGGTCAAGGAGGCCGCTGGGAACGCTTCTCCACCCTTCTAGGATCTCATAACTGAGACGTCTTCTTTCTGGCAACAGACACAGATATGGCGACCCAAGAGCTATACAACCACATTATGTTCGGATTTGACGTGATCGCTCCTAAGCAAAACCTGAGGAAACCTACGAAACTGAAGGGTGCAGCTGCTGCACATAGAGTCCTAAACAAACTGAGAAAATGCGCTCCAACTACAACAAGACAAAGGATTTTCACATAATAATGCGCATGAACGACACACTAACAAGGTGGAGAAATCTGCAAGCCACGTCTGCCACATCAGCGGAACACGCTGCACTTAGTAGTATCAACAAGTTTGAAGCAATCACCCAACTGACGAAACGCAGAGCAAGTCACAGAGCTACAACAATTGACTCATTATCGCTTCCTAATGGTAATCTAATGACGGGCCCCGCCCCACTCTGTGATTATATCAACAAGCACATTTGCAACACTTTTTCGGTCATCTATTCGACAACATCGTCCACAACACCCCTGCTCACTGATGCTAGACTGGCCAGCATCGAATTCAACCTACGCGCAATTATGCGAAATATTCGTACCCTCAAAATATCTCAATACCCCGGCCCTGATGGCATTCCTTTCGTAGTGCTGATACTAGGAGTTCTAGACATTCCAGTTCTCCTCCTTACTCTACCTTCACGCTTCATGACAACCCATAACTTCCCCGCAGCTTGGGAGCCTGCTGTAGCCCTACCACGACATAAACGAGGATCCCGTCTTGACACAGACAATTATCGGCCTATCAACCATACACCCATTGTATGAAGAGTAATGGAGAAACTGGCGAAAGCAGAAATTCTTAACTTTCTTTTGCCTCGTAATCTCATTAATAGGTCGCAACTCAGGTTCCTGTTCCCGAAATCCTGCCAGACTTGTATGTATGAGCTTTTGAAAAACGTCACTGATGTGACCTTGAACCAAACGGTGCGTTTTCGTTGCGTATTGTCCCGCAGTACTTTGAACTCTATATCACCGCGTTCTAGTTCCGTTTGTGTTACACTAAAGTAACACATATCAACTGTTAAATCCTTTTTGCTGTTTTTGGACCTTTGTCCAAGCCGTTTTCCCAAAGTCGTCTGTTAGCGTCGCGTGTTCAACGTTTTACCCCACCTTTTTACCCGATTTTTTACTGCTTATTCGTATCATGGTGAAAAAACGTATGTCACCCGTACCTGCCAAAAAGATAACACTGGAACAAGCCGCCCATGACCTCAGCGAGGCTGGCCCATCTCAAATACGAGATTGCAAAGTAGTGCTCGTAGATCCACTAGCAGAAGCTCTGCAAAAATATGTGTTCTCGAAAGTCAGGTAAGATCGCTGAAAGAAGAGTTTACATCTCTTGCGATGTTACTAAACAAAGTACTGCCTTTGGCTAATCTGGACAACATCCAAACTATGGCTAGCCAACCTGATATGCTAGCCTCAGGTGAACTATTGAATAGCATTACGCACGAGGTCAGTGAACGCATTCGTCGTGCCAATAACGCGGTCGTATTCAATGTACCTGACAAAATGCCGCTTAACAAAGTGATGCGTACCCTTCTCACTGATTGTAGCCTACCACATGATTGCTGTTCAGCCACTCGCCTACGTAAGATCCCCGGCCGATCTTGCCCAATAGTCATGAAATTTAGCAGCCCCGAGCTGGCTAAACGTTTCCTTGACGCTCGATATATACTGAATCAGCACTCGAACCTCGGGCGAATTCTGATAAAACCAGACAGAACCCCGCTGCAAAGATCCACTTTGCCTACTAGTTCAGTATCTCAGAACAAAAAACCCGTGTGACATCATTCACAGAACCCCAACTCACAAGTGCGCAAGGAAATCCGACCCACACGGCCTCGTCCTCGACCCCGTGTGATGTTGACCTGGATTCCTCACAGCGGCTAACATGCCGCGATGCAGAAAAGTCCTCAAAAGACAAAAATCAGCCAAAATGTATTGTTGCCAAGTCCGTAACATCAGCTGAAGACTCGACTGTTGTCGTAGACACGACCGAATATAGTACACAGGCTGTTGATGCGTCTGACTTGCGCGACACAGACTCTGAACTTGGGAGTGTGGGCTTTCTCTCAGTATATACTCCATTAGCCAGCGTTGTCGGTGACCACACGCAACCCACTATCGACACAAAGCCAGCGACCAACATCTCTAAGCAACGGTGTTCCATGGCTCTCCCCCATCGTCACCCATTGCATCCATTTCAGTACAACAAAAGGACTATACCCAGACCTTCCGGTAGGGCTAAAGTATACGCATTACCAGCTCCAGAAATACCACGTCACCAGATGGCTCGCCAGCATACAACTGGACTTCCAATTACCAATTTTGGACCGAAGACCATTGCCAAGCAACCACAGTCTCATCGTCGTAACTACCTTCTCAATACCCCAAACACGGTAAATCACTTCCAAATTCGCAACATACCCCGTTACACTACTGACCGCGTAAAACCAATACCCCCGCAACTACAACCGGCGATTATTACACCTACTGCTCCGGCTTATCAAGCATTACCCGGAAATGTTGCTCCGACCAGACCCAGCCATCCATTCAGAAAACCATATCTACTCGAACCAACAAATCAAACTGCTCAAACTCCAACTTATCAACATCAGTTCAAAATAGAGGGTTATACGGCGCCCAGCCGCAGACGACAATATGCTGCTATTGACAATTCAACATCCAACATGAATATCATAGCTCCTTTTACTTCAACTAACCGCTCTCACACATCAGGACTTCTGCAAAATGCCTGGTAGCCGAGAAGTTCCACTCATACTGCAGCCCCTTTTCTGTGGAATACAACAGGGCATGGTCCACCACACCCAGTTCTCCTAGAGCTCGCGCCTGCTCTGTATCATTTACAGAGACTCATTCACACACTGCAGCCAACCCAAAAAGGTTGATTCCAGCCCTACGCGTAACCCCCTTGGACCTTAATCCGACAAGTGACTCGACGGCGGCCAGCTGCCAGCCATGTTACAATCCTCCGCCCCCGGCATACATATCCCCTGCACTTAACTCACCTGTCCCAAGCACTTCCAAACTACCCGGTTACGACACCAATGCTGAAGCTGGCAACCATATGACTGGACTCTGCGGATACCACACGTATACATTCATCCTCCTCAATGCACGGTCGATCAAAAATAAAATGCACCTCCTAGGCCCCTCATTCTTCTGTCACGCCCGCATCTGGTGCTGGTCACAGAAACATGGCTTTCGGCCGATGCTTCTGACACACCACTACACATTCCAGGGTACACCAATTTTCGTAGTGGACGCGCCAAAAACCGAGGTGGCGGATGTCTCATATACGTTAAGAACGAGTTTCATGCAACATCTTTCCAAACCGTATCCCTTGGCAATGCTGAAGACTCAGTCTGGATTCAGACCGCTGGAGATCCACCGGACCTATTGATAGGCTGTTTATACAACCCACCGCACTCCTCTTGTGCTAGCGTTGACAAAATGGTCAAGCTCTTCCAGGAAATCTTATTCCTTCCTGCACGCCATAAAATTATTGCTGGTGATTTTAATATGCCTCATGTCTCGTGGCTTAATCAATCAGCCCCTCTCAAATATAGAGCCCTGGTAGACACTATTTTCACACACGACTGGACGCAGCATGTGAATACACCGACGAGACGATCTAACATACTGGACCTATTATTTACTAACGGCAGTCCACACGCATGCGCCAGCGTGTTAGACAACATACCGAGCAGCGACCACAAAGTAGTTAAGCTGTCTTTTGCACTGCCTAAATTCCCTGAACAAGAAGATAACAAATATGAGGTTTCACGCCTCCTCCAGCGCATCAACTGGGAAACATTTTCATCCCTCCTCCGAGCATTACCCTGGGACGATTTCTTTCTCTCAGCAAATACAGATATTGCGATCAGGGAGCTTTATAACAACCTCACGAACTGTCTAAACCTCCTTGCCCCCCCAAAAAAGAAGCGAAGAAGGCGACAGACCATTGACGATGCTCCCACACGCAAACTAGCTACTAAGCTTAAGAAAATGCGCTCCCGCTACAGCAAGACTAAAGACTTTCATCTGATCCTCCGCATGAACGAACTACTAATCGCCTGGAGGAGTGCACAAAGCAATGCTCGTACATTAGCTGAGCACGCAGCGCTATGCACTGACAACAAGGCAAAGTCTCTTATTCGACTAATGAAGCAGCGAGGCGGCAGCAAAATACTCCGATCACTACCCTTCTGCTTCCTGATAAAACTATAGTCACAGATGCGGCCGAGCTCTGCGACTGCATTAACACGTACTTCTGTAACTCGTTCACCAGCAATGACTCGACCTTGCCAACCACGAATCACAAGTACACTGAGGATCAACTACATACTATTGACTATGAATTAAACAACATCAAGCGAGCCCTTTGCTCCTTGAAAATGTCTCACCATCCTAGCCCTGATGGTGTACCTTCTTCCGTATTAATACTCGGAGGACCGGATATTCCAGTCCTCCTCCTAAATATCTTCACCATCTCTATGAAGAGCGACCAATACCCATCTATATGGAAACACGCAACCAACATACCACGACACAAACGAGGCTGCCGACAAAATATTGACAATTACTGTCCTATTAGCCACACATCCATTGCGTCTAGACTCATGGAAAGAATAATAAAGGACGGGTTGCTTCGTTTTCTGTTACAACGCAACCTTATTAATAGGTCCCAACACGGGTTTCTGCCTGCGAAATCTTGTCAAACTTGCCAGTTTGAATTCTTACACTACGTTACGCAGTCCATAGACCTTGGTCAAGCGCTGGTCATCATCTTCCTTGATATGAAAAAAGCAGTTGACCGGGTCCCACACAATAGTCTGTTGACAAAATTAGCTGCATTCGGTGTTTGTGGCTGCCTCCTTTCTTGGTTTTCTTCTTACCTTTCTAACCGGACACAGTCAGTGCTACTGGGTGATGCCACGTCTAAAAAGGCACCAGTAACCAGCGGAGTGTTTGTAGCAACCCAAGAGATATTTTTTGTTTATGTACACTTTTATTACTCAGTCATAAAATATCGCTTTTTGTTTTAATGCCGACTCTACGGCCATTATGAACTGCATCCGGATCACCACTTTTCTCCACGGTGAGTTTCGGCACTGACGTACGCTCTCGTCGCTTCATTCGTTTTCGTCCGATTGTAGCTTTCCGCGAATACAATCCGTTGTGTCCGTCTTTCTGGTTTTCTGGCATCCCTACCAGCGCGGGAACACTCTCGGACTAGTATAGACTAGTCCTATAAATTGGTGACCCTGATTCGCACGCGCGAATCTTCAATTTTTTGGATCGTCTCGTTTTTCGGTGAGTTCGTTCCGAGTTGTTTTTTCATAATCCCTGGTGGATTGTTTTCCGTCCATTTCGTTTTTAAAACCGTTCGTGTTATTTATATAATATGTCTGACGCTGATGTAAAACCCGGATCGGGCGGCAGCATGAATATGCTCACCTTGGCTGTTCCGGATTTTATGGCACACAAGCCCAACGTCTGGTTCGCCATTTTTGAGATAGAGTTAGAAAACAGAGGGACCTCTTCCGACCAAGTTAAATACGATCAACTCGTCCCACGCCTTCCGCAACAGGTGGTGACATTGGTCGAAGACGTACTGCTTCATCCACCTGAAGACGGTAAATACGAAGCAATGAAGCAGTTGATTCTATAGGAGTCGCAACCCAGCGCTCGTGCTCGATTGGAGCAACTCTTTCATAGCACTAAGCTAGACGATCGCAAGCCTTCGGTTTTGCTCCGCGATATTCAACAGATTGCTGGCCCTTCGTACATGAGTGAAGAGGCATTAAAAGAATTGTGGCTCTCACGTTTACCTGATCCTCTTCCTTTAATGCTCGTAGCAAATCCAAATAGATCACTCAAAGAGTTAGCCATAACCGCGGACGCAGCCTTTGAGATAATCCCTCAAAGCATGAAGGCATCCAGCAGCATTTTCTTCACGTTAGCGGATAAAGACTTGAATGCAAAAGCGCCAGCGCAAGCAGACCCCAGAGACGAAGAGATAGCCGCGCTTCGCCTTGAATTAGCAACCGTGCAGTTAGAAAGACAAGGCTTGCTAAGACCGCACGCTGACCACGAAATTGCCGCCGTTCGTCACGGTGCCTATCAGCCCCGACCCCCACCGTACAGATCCAGGTCACCGCGCAGACGCAGTCCCTCACCCCCTCGCAGCCGAACCCGAAGTGCCAATTTAATCGATGATTTGTGTTGGTATCATCGCCAGTATGGTGATAACGCTCGACGTTGCCGTTCACCCTGCGCCAAGCGTGGTGTAGTGGCACAGGGAAACTAGTTCGCCGGCACGTGAATGCGGCCCACGCGTCCGGCAGCGACAAAACAGGCCGTCTGTTTTACGTCAAGGATAGGCGCTCTCGCCTCACTTTCCTTATCGACACAGGAGCCGAAGTGAGCGTTATCCCTGCCAGCGCGCAAGACAAGCATACAAAGCCCACGTACAATTTACGGGCAGCCAACGGCTCGCCGATAGCTTCATACGGTCAGCGCATGATGAACCTAGATTTAAATCTCCGCAGAGACTTTCACTGGGTTTTCACGGTTGCGTCAGTACCTTTCGCAATTATCGGCATCGATTTTCTTCGCCATTTCGGATTGCTTGTCGACGCGGGTCGCAACAGAATTTTAGATGATCATACGAAACTAAGGGTTGATGGTGTCCTTTCAGATGCCCCGATAATCAGCCCTGTATTTCGGATCGCAGACGCACCGTCCGACTACTTGAGCCTCCTCTCCGAACACCCGCGACTGGTTCGACCGGCTGCAGAGCTTCCACCAGTCACGACAGAGGTCGCTCACCACATAGTTACGCGCGGTCAACCAGTTAGCGCACGACCAAGACGGCTTGCTCCAGACAAACTACGGGCAGCACGAGCCGAATTTGACCACATGCTTCAACTTGGTATCGTCAGACCGTCCAACAGCCCCTGGGCGTCGCCTCTGCACATGGTCCCGAAGAAGATTGTGGGGGACTGGCGTCCTTGCGGCGACTATCGATCCTTAAATACGGTGACCCTGCCCGATCGCTATCCGATACCACACATAGTGGATCTCACCGCCAGTCTGGCGGGTAAAAGTATCTTCAGCAAAATCGACTTGGTACGCGCATACAACCAAATTCCGGTAGCCGAGGCGGACATCGCTAAAACTGCCGTGACGACTCCATTTGGTTTGTTCGAGTTTCTGCGCATGCCATTTGGCCTAAAGAACGCCGCGCAAACTTTTCAGCGTTTCATCGACCAAGTTTGTCGCGGCTTAGACTTCGCTTACGCGTATCTTGACGACATTTTAATCGCAAGCTCTTCACGAGAAGAGCACATACGCCACGTACGAACACTTTTTGATCGTTTATCTCAACACAGGGTGACGATCAACGCAGAAAAGTGTTCGTTTGGTGTCGAGGCAGTCAATTTCCTGGGACATCGTATCTCTTCTGCAGGCGATGAGCCACTGCAGGATAAAACTCAAGCCATTATCAACTACCCCGAACCTCATTCTTTCAAACAGCTCAGACGTTTTGATGGCCTTGTCAACTTTTACCGACGATTTATACCCAACTGCGCCTCGTTGACGCAACCCCTCACAGACCTTCTCCGAGGGAAAATCAAGACGTTCGAATTTCCTGCCGCAGCCAGCGCTGCTTTTAAGTCGCTGAAAAAGGCTATCGCCAACATAACTTCTATAGCGCACCACGATCCGGCCGCCCCACTGTCCCTCAGTACTGACGCCTCGGACGTGGCAGTCGGCGCTGTTTTACGGCAACGAGTGTCCGACACATTGCAGCCCTTAGCGTTTTTCTCCAAACGCCTACAACCCACCGAATCTCGTTACAACACGTTCGGTAGAGAACTACTAGCAGTATAGCTAGCGATATGTCACTTTCGACACGTCTTAGAAGGCCGCTCCTTTGCCGTCTTCACCGACCACAAACCCCTGACTTCCGTGCTCGGCTCGACTACCGACCGATACTCTCCTAGAGAGTCGCGCCACCTTGACTATATCGCTCAGTTTACGACCGATATACGGCATGTCTCAGGTGTGCACAACGCCGTCGCCGATGCACTTTCTCGCATTCAAGCTATTTCCGCTGACGCCGGCACTGCTATCGACTTGGCAGCCATGGCCACAGCACAACTCAACGATCCTGAGGTTGATCTACTACGCAGGTCTCCCTCATTGGATATACGACCCGTTCCGCTGACATCATCAGACGGAACGATACTCTGCGATTTATCTCTGGGCACGCCGCGCCCAGTCGTCCCACGCGAGTTTCGGCAGACCGTGTTCGACGCGTTGCACGGCTTGTCTCATCCAGGCGTTCGTGCATCGGTTAAACTCGTAACCGCACGATTCGTTTGGCGCAATGTTAATCGGGACGTCCGTACCTGGGCAGCTGCTTGCCTTCCGTGTCAACGCGCGAAGGTGCACAAGCACACGAGAAGCCCATTAGGCACGTTTCCGACGCCAGACGCACGTTTTCATCACGTGCACGTCGACCTCGTAGGTCCTCTACCGCCTTCCAAAGGCTCTGTATATCTACTGACCTGCATCGATCGATTTACTAGATGGCCTGAGGCCGTCCCCATCCCAAATTGCTCCTCGGAAACGGTAGCGAAAGCTTTTATGGAGCGCTGGGTAGCTCAATACGGCTGTCCCGCCATCGTGACCACCGATCGAGGGTCACATTTCTCGTCGACATTTGCCACGTTGCTTAAGGATTTAGGCTGTCGCCACGTCCAGACGACGGCGTATCATCCGGCCGCTAACGGCATGGTGGAGCGTTTTCACCGCCAGTTGAAGGCAGCGCTACGTGCGCACGCAGATCCTTCATGGTCTGAAACGCTTCCCCTCGTTCTCCTAGGCTTAAGAAACACGGTTACAACCGATTTCGACGCCACACCAGCGCAGCTAGTCTACGGTTGCACGCTGCGGTTGCCCGGACAGCTGGTAGCACCAGCCCCATGTACTTCACTTTTGACTACGGAAGTTACACTGACCGATTGGCTCACCAGATGCGTGAGCTACGTCCACCCGCTCCTCGATCGCAGAAGACACCAGTGTACGTGCCCGAGAAGCTGTCTACGTGTTCACACGTCCTTCTTCGCGCAGACGGTGTTCGACAGCCTCTTCAGTCGCCGTACATAGGACCCTTCAAGGTGCTGCATCGTGCGAGTAAGGCGTACACTATTGACCGCGGTGGTCGACACGAAGTCGTCACCATCGACCGTCTAAAACCCGCCTTTATGGAAGAAAACCCCTCGCCTACTTCGTCTAGTAGTGCTTCGTGCGACGTCACAACTCATCGCACCAACTTACATCATCCTAGTCCAGTTCAACCAGACCACGATCTCGGTCTACAAGCCGTCCCAACCTCTCCCGAATCTAGCTCGCCGCCTCCCACGACCAATCGCCGTGGTCGGGAGGTGCGTAAGCCCGTCCGCTTCTCCGACTATGTACAGTGTAAATACTTTTAACTTTGTAGATATTGTATATATTTGCCTCATTTTTGATCCACTAACGTTTTGAAAACAAACAAAAATATCAAAAACCCCCGAAAAACCTTTCTCAAAAAATATTCAAAAAGAAAAAAATATTTAAACACGCAGCTCATTTGTTTGTTCTTTATGGCGTTTTCTGCGCGTGTTTTTCTACTTTCTCGTCTTTACATGCCCCAACCCTCCCCTTCGATCGACTGACCCACACGAGGAATGCTTTTGAGGACCCTGACGCGAACACTGGTCGCTTCTCCGCGGGACGAGGATTGCTTAATAAATAAATAAATAAATAAATAGGTATATTTCTAGACCTGCTAGAGGCTGCACCCTAAAGGGTTCAGATCAATGCTTACATTTATCCGATGCTCTTGCATGGAAGTTGGTAAAATATATGTTCATCGTTAGCAATTGCAAATGCATTGGCACTGTTTAGTATACAGCTACTGGGTCGCCCACCTTGACATTTTTCTGGTTCCTTCGGGCGATATTGAGCTCCTTGTATTTCATTGTGAATACTTCGCGGAGGTGTAGTTTGCCTTTTCCCCTTGAAACAGAATCCAAATTGCCACAAGTTCACTTTAAATTGATCGCACAATAATTGGCCACTCAGTTGCCCCAATTGTTGTTGCGCACATGGAAGAAATTAATGAAGGAATTATAAGGCATACGAAAAGTAAAAACAATTCCGAAAAATGCAGACATAAATAGAAGCAATTTGTTAAGAGGGAAAATAAATCTGCGTGCTTCAGTAGAAAAATACCCATTAACAAAAAATATAGCCCTACTTTTCCGCCGGACGAGGATCGTCTCTTCGCGGGACGAGGATCGCTTCTCCGCGAGACGAGGGTCACTTCTCCGTGGGACCATGGTCGTTATCTTCGTGAGACGAGGGTCGTTTTGGCGCGGGGCGGGGTGCGGCGGGGGAAGAGACCACTCCCAAGCGCACCGTTTGGCAGCAGCGGAGGTTGAGGTCCGGTCGGCCTTTTTTCTGGGCTAGCCAGTTTTTTGTAGTCCGACGAGCCCGCTCCAACGGCTCGCCGAAATGTACCCTGCCCTGCAATCAATAAATAATAGGACCGGACGGCACAGCGGATACAAATTTTCGGCTACGTTTTTTCGATCCCGAGCAGACTCTTCTTTGTATACCAGAACCTTTTGCAAACTTTGGATCCACAACCTGTTGATTTCGATGGCTTCTTCGTTCAGCCTTCTAGGAGGGGAGCTCTGTAGCAACCCAAAAGATATTTCTTGTTTTTGTACACTTTTATTACTCAGTAATAAAATATCGCTTTTTGTTTTAATGCCGACTCTACGGCCATTATGAACTGCATCCGGATCACCACTTTTCTCCACGGTGAGTTTCGGCACTGACGTACGCTCTCGTCGCTTCATTCGTTTTCGTCCGATTGTAGCTTTCCGCGAATACAATCCGTTGTGTCCGTCTTTCTGGTTTTCTGGCATCCCTACCAGCGCGGGAACACTCTCGGACTAGTATAGACTAGTCCTAAATGTTCCAAGGCAGCTTCCTAGGTCCTCTGCCGTTTTTGCTGTACATTAATGACGTAGTTTTGGTCTTCCAACAAGGCACTCCCTACCTCTTCGCTGATGATATAAAAGTCGTATTCTCATTTGATCCTAGCTGCCTACGTAATGGCCTCTCCAGCATTCAAAGAGGTCTCCGTGCTCTTGAAACATGGTGTGACCTGTGGAAACTAGAATTCTCACCAACAAAATGTAACGTCCCTTCATACAGGTGCTCTGTACCGCCAAACATATTAACTATTACCGGAACACCGCTAGATAACAGCATTACTGTGCGCGACCTCGGCGTGTACTACTCAAGCTCATTGAATTTTGCGGAACAAGCGAGCTATGGCTCTGCAAAAGCCAGGTCTATCGTTGGCTATATACTAAAGTCAATGAGCTTGTTAGAGTCTCGACTCATGCTCTACAATTTGTGTGCCAGACCTATAGTAGAGTACTGCTCGATAGTGGTTACTAATTCACGCAAAAGTGATAGGATGATCATTGAGAAAGTCCAACGTTCGTTCACTAAGCGCCTTCTAGAATCAGCTACGCTCAGTTATCAAATACGCTGTAAGCATCTTGGTCTGGAACCACTTTGGCTGCGGAGACTGAAAACCAACCTAGTTTTTCTTTATAGGCTAATCAAAACATCAGACCCAAGTATTGAAAGATATTTTTAACCGCTGGGTGACACACGTTATCCTCTACGCAAAAAGCCACACTCATTCGCACTACCCAAAACTCATCGCTCTATACGTTTTAACTTCTTCCTCTATAGATATGCGCATGTGTGGAATAAGTTACCAGAAACCATCAGAGCCTCTGATAGTATCTTGCAATTCTCCACGGCCATAAATAGACTACTAAATGTCCCCAAGGTAGCAGATATCTTGGGCACTTGCATTCCTGAGGACAAGCTGTGGGAGAACGGCCCTGATCACATATAGAATTCCATACAAAGCCTTAATTGTGCGGAATAACACCGATGCGCAAAGAGCCTTGTTGGCCTATACACCTAGCACCAATAAGGCTCCTTTCAAAACCGACCCTGTCCTCTCCTTATCACGCTATTAGCTTTTAATCCCTCTTCTAGCGGACTGTCGTTTGCCAGTGCCCTGCCTTGCCCTAGTATGATCTGACTGGCCTGCTTCTCTTTGACTTACTCCAGACTACCAGCACGATTCTGTAGCCTTATGGCTATACCCCCTCTTCCCGAGAGCGTTCTGGTCTTGCTCACCCTTTTTAAACATAGACACCTCCATCTCTAACCTGTCCATTTCTGCGGACCCTCTCTGAATATTTTGACGGTACCGGTCATTGTTCGGAAGACAGAACACTCTGTTCCCCTCACTAGTTGCCCTTCCACACCTTATTAGTAACCCAGCGCAGTGTGTTGACCTGGTTTCCTCTGACCAGTCTCCTACTTTCTGACTGCCTACAGAGCACTGAGCTGTAAACGGTATAGGTTCTTCGCAACCAAAACACTGTTTCCCTCACCCCAAATGCTTATACCTAAATAACTAATGTAAACTCCCCCATATCTAACATGTCCATTTATGCTGACACTCTCCATTTGTCTTCCCAACGTAACTGTACTATTAAACCTCAATGCGCCGACTAATACAGCCTCGTGTATTTCGGCTCCTAGTTTCTGACTCCTGTGACGGTACTGGCCAATATTAAGAAGACCAACTACTTTGTCCACAGTACCTTAGAGAGTCTCATCGGCTCCGCTACTCCTAATCAGTAAAGCTTTCTTCACTCTGACCCTCTTCTTTCCTTACTTCGTTGTATTCATTCCTTGCATCGAACTGCTAACGCTCAGTGCCGTGCCCTGACCGAGTGTCATCTGACCAGTCTATTTTTCTTCTAGCTGCCTTCAAAACTACGAAGATACAAACAGCCTAGACTCCGTTGACTCAATGCTATGTTCCCCTCACCTCAGGGGCCTGCAAGTTATGCTCAATCTTTATTAACTTAATAACTCCGTTAGCATCCTTGACTCATTCACCCTTTATTAATATGGCTCTCTTCTCATCTCTATTATACGTAGTAATCCTAACACGCCGACCAATCCAGCCTCGTTAGATCGGCTTCTTGTTCTCCGACCAAGTCCCAAAGCGCCGATTAATCCAATACCGCTTAGTCGGCCTCGTAATCACTAAATTCATTTGGACTTATGAGACGTCACTTCTATTGGTTCGGCTGACCTAATGGTGCTGTTTACACTATTTGGAGAGCCTCGTGGGCTGCACCACTTTTTACCATTATACCCTTCTCACCTTGACCCTAACCTTTTCTTCTCTCGCTTTCTATTTTCAATCTCTTTTTAATCGGACGTCCGGCTTTACTGCATTGCCGTGATATTGGCGCACTTGCCTAGTCTGTTTCCCTCAGTCTGCTACTATGCTACTAAGACGTACGCGGTATGCGCCCCGTAGTCTAAACATGATGTTTCCCTTTAATTTAGAGCCTGCTTGACTTGCTCACCATTTACTGCTGGCTCCTTTCTTAACTTTACTACATGTCCTTATCCAAACGCGCCGACTAATCAAGTCATACCCGATCGGCCTCCTGCGCTCCGGATTTATTCAGACCTCTGAGCCGTCGCCTCTCTTTGCTCGTCTGACTCTAATATCCCTTTACATTACCTAGAGAGCCTCGTGAACATCTCCCACCCATCGTCAATAAACCCTTCTCATTCTGTCGCTAACTTATGCTTCATCGCGCTCTGTTCTCAATTGTTCTTCAACTGGCGGTGTGGTGATCTAGTCCACCGATCAGTTTCCTTCTCTCTGATTACTGATATGCTACTCTGACTTAAGTGGTATACGCTATACAGACTCAACGCCCTTGATCCCGTACTTCGTGAAGCTGCTAAACTCGTTCACCTTTTGTTACAGCCTCTTTTCTTGCCTTTAATTTTACGTGCTATTCCTACGCACCGACTAATCTAGTCTCGCTAGATCAGCCACTTGTTTCCACTTTTACTTAGAGTTATTCCAAGCTACAAAACTTGGTTCGGCTGACTCCAAGTCTTGCTTACATCACCTGGAATGCTTCGTGGGCTCCCTCACTCCTTATCAGTAAACCATTCTCATACCGACCCTAACCTTTTCTTATCTCGCTTTCTCTTTTCATTCCCCTTTTTTAATCGGACGACCAGCTTTACTGCCCTGCCGTGATCCTGTCTCACTGGACTAGTCTGTTTATCTCTGACTGCTCCCATGATACCGAGCCTTAAACGGTATTGTCTCCGCAGAGTTAACTCTATTACCCCACATTATTGTTATAGCCTCTTTCTTATCTGCATTGTACGACCTAGTCCCAAAGCGCCGATTAATCCAATCCCGCTTAGTCGGTCCCATACTCAATGAATACATTTGGACTTCTGAGACGCCACTTCTGTTGGTTCGGCTGACCTATTGGTTCTGTAAACACTACGTAGAGAGACTTAAGGGCCTTTCCACGCTTTACCAATGATCCATTCTCATCTAGACCCTAACCTTTTCTATCGCTTTCTGCTCTCATTTCTTTTTAACTCGGACGTCCGGCCTTACTGTCCTGCCGTTATCCTCTCTCACCTGACCCGTCTGTCACTTTCTGCCTGCTTTTATTTCCTATTATTCATGGCCTTTTCTCTTATTGCGCTCCAATTTTTATTCCCACAGCTTACACTCATTGCGCCTATCTAAATTATCCTCGTGCGCATGATCTCCTTCGCCCAGAGCTCGCTCCTGAGTATTGGAGGCGCTCGGACCATTGCTAAGTGTTGCTTGACTAGTACTTCCATTAGTATGCTCAACTTACCACTCTTCCTATTCCTATGCTCTGTACCTTATGCTCGCACTGGTATACTATTGAGACCGTACGTGTCATAAAGGCAGTCTTGGCACCCTGAGACCATTTTCCTAGATTCTGAAGGCTTTTGAACTGTAGTTACATGAACGCTTTGGCGTAATTACTCTTACGAACTACTCCTCGTATTGCCGTCAGCATTGATTCGCTTCTAGCCGATTCCTTGAAATTCCTTTTTCTCTTGGAATATGCTCTACCTATCTTGCTCCCGCATTCGGTCTCAACCTAGTTGTCCTCACTTTCACCTAAGATGCCTCTCGCTTTCTGGCTTCCGCCATCATCATCGGTTTACCTGCTTCTCGCCAACCATCGCATCATTCGCTTAACTTTTTTTAAAACGCTTTGTTATATCGGTCGTTGGACCCTGCGCGTGCAGCACCTTCTTCCCACGTAGTAGCTGTAGTCTGAGTCACACCAGCGACGTAATGTATAGCACGCGCTTGCAAATTATGTATACTAAACAAAAGTACATAAGGTTTAATGTATCATAGGCACCGATGAGCGCCACCAGTCTGTGTTAGTGCTTCTTGATTCATTGCTGTCTCTGTCTGGCCACCTCTTGGCCGTTGCCCATTTTTCCCGAGATTCCCACAGGTACATCCGCCATACCAAGAAGGTTTATCCACTGGGACTGGCCGACCCATCCTTAAAACGCTTGGTCCTTTCTCCAGGAAATGAAAAACCCACACACTGGTCCAAATGGAGCGCACTCCGCTTTTCCGGAGGCGCTACCTTCACGGGGTCTAAACAAATGGGTTTAGCTCGCCTCGTACTCAGAAAACAATTTACTGACCTGAAATAATATATGTGCATGGATCCCCCGTTCCATAACCGAAGACAAACAACTCTGGCGTGATTACCTTCACTGCCTCAAACATTCCTATTCGCCAGTCACCTGGAGCTATTCTGATGTCATTCCACGGACAGCGTTGCGCACGTATACGTGGCTATTCCGATGGCCTTCCATGGAATTTTCACTTGGCCATGGAAACAGTTACACTTACTTACATTTGCAGGAATCCCAAATCCAATTTGCAGAGAATGGCGTTTTTACCTATTAAGGACATATTCAGCCACAAGAAACAACTTCACTCACCGACCCCATGACAAGTCCAGCGTGGATAGCTGGACACGGTTTGCGAGCCGAACAAGAATATAATAGGAGCCGGCCTCCATTAACAATGTGTTTACTCACCTGCATCATTATCATTCGACTCTTCGAATCGTGCATCATTGACTGGCTTCAACGACTGCTGCCGTATCATTACTAAGCCAGTTGGCCAACCAACGAAGCATTTTGGCTGTCAACCGACTGCGAAGAATAGAGTGCAAAATCGGTCTATACGATGCATAACCGACTTGCACTACTGTTCAACGAAAGCTACGGCGGTGTTCCAGGACGTGGTGGGTTTTCGCCTGGCAAGCGTTCTCCCTATAAAAAGCCACAAATGTCCGCTCAACAACACTGCGACGTGGCGGATGTGACTCGACCCAAAATAACGTCACAGCTAAACATTTCACACTGACGCAGTCCTCAGCCTTCTACATCGAACCTGTGCAGCTACTTCTGCTATGAAGAATGCTTTGTTGGAGCACAGATCATCCCTATCTCGTAATGGTTATTAGTTGCAACAAAACCTTGTTTAGGCTCCTGTGCTCACGGATCACTACCTGGCGAAATTACCCCCAACTTGTGTTTTGACGGATTTTTGCGCGCCACAGCGCCATAATGTCCCTTTGTCTGACTATTACCTGACAGTATACTCACTCATACGGACAACCTCTTTTCTTTTATACCTTTCATTAAAACGAAATGTTTTAACATTCCAAAGAAGCTATGCTTGTATGCATATTTGATCACGTCTTTACAGGTGTGTCTCGTTTTACCGAGAATATACTATTTATTTATTTATTTATGTCATTTTCTTTGACATAAAAGTTGCATTCCACCGTGTTCCGTACCTGAAACTACGGACTAAACTCGCCTCTTTTGGCATCGCCGGGAAGCTGCTCTCCTGGTTTGTATCTTACTTATAAAGTCGAACACAATCTGTTTGCCTGGGCGGCACGACGTCTTTCAGAATAGCGGTCACCAGCAGAGTCTTTCAAGGAAGTGTCCTGGGCCCCATGATCCTCTTACTCTACCTCAACGATATCTTCCAAATTTTTTCGCTGGGGAACGCCATGCCTATTCGCGGAAGAAATCAAAGTCTTATTTTCCTTCGTCGCCGATAATATGAGAGATAAAATATCCACAATACAAAGAGACCTTATAGCGCTAGAAAACCGGTGCACAATATGGAGGCTGCATTCTCTCTGATAAATGCACCGGGCCACCAAATACCCTAACTCTCAGTGGCGCTCCTCTTACCGTCAGCCACTCTGTTTGTGATTTGGGGGTTCCATATTCCAATACCTTCGACTTTGCGGAATAACTAAGCTATAGCGCAGCTAAAGCTATGTCGTTAATTGGCTATATCTTAAACCTATGTCGCTTTTGGAATCTCGATTGACACCGTATAAAACGTGCGCTAGGCCTATTCACGAATACAGCTCTATAGTCCATACCAACTCAAGCAAGTGCGACAAAATTGCACCCGAAAACGTACAGCGTTCCTTCACTAAGCGTCTACTGGTCTCAAAAATGCTGAACTACCGTAATCGATGCAAACGACTGGGACTGAGCTCGCTGTGGCTACGGAGGCTAAAGACAAACTTTATGTTTCTATACAAACTTAAACAAAAGTTGGAAATGTACCTGACACGATGCTTCCGAGCGAAAGGGGATACTCGATAGCCTCTGCGCAACGCGACCTTTTCATTTAGTCTGCCGGCTGCACGTTGCGGCATACGTCATAACTTCTTCCTTTATAGATATCCGGACACTTGGGACAAACTACCTAGGCAAATCCGCTCATCTATGACCGGTACACACTTCAACAATGCTATAAGGAGATTCCTCGAAGCGAACAAGTCTCCGAACTCTTAAGCCTCAAAGTAATGGAAAATGAGCTATGGGAGGCAAGACCAAACAACCTCTAGCAAATTAGCCTACATCCCCTTTTAATGCTTTATTCCCAACAGTCTCCTACTTCATTTTAAATTCGTATCACAGCTGTTGCCGTTACCTTATAGTTCGCACGTCTGCTCTCTTTTGTCCTTCCTATCCCTACCTCAACGAGACTGCCTCAAGCCTTCCATCACTTACTGTTCCTTCTAGAACGTTGAGGTTTACATCCTTAGCCGCAGCTTTGGCTACTCTATTCCTCCCTCATGCTTAATCCAAGTGTTCAGCGCATTAGCGGTATAGTTACATATTTTACCACGAACGGACGGTTACTATCAAAAGAGGAAAATACCTAAGCTTAGGAGCCCGCTTACAACTTCTTACGTCAAAGAGCATATCTGATAACTCTTATCCACCTTCAACCCTATTCAACCTACGGAGTGTGTAAACAAGCTGGCTTAACCATTTTTATCCAAAAATAGGTTACGCTATTTCGCCTGCTACCCAGGCGGTGACCAGCACACTTCCCTACCCGGTGTCCTCACCTTCGCAAAAGTGTAGGAATGGAGGAAAAGTTAACCACTTGGCATGTGTATGCCGTTCTTCACGTTGACAACCTGGATTGGATCGTAAGCGAGCAAAGCGATGGGTGCCCTGTTTCACATTTACATTTTATGCAACATGTAGTCACAAATTTGCTCCACTTGGCGAAAGTTTAGTAAACCTGAAACATTTAAGCTCTCGCAATTTTTGATATTTTATTTTATTCTGTTTTATCGGCCGATCGTCCATTTGTTTTACTGACGGTTAGTCTCACTAGTAACTTTTGCTACCGTTATCCGAGCTTGGTTCCACGATTGGTGACTCCGGTTGCGGACTTTATCACAGCCATCTTATAGCCAGCACACCGGTGCGACCAAACCTTGTCGTAGTTCGTTTGGTTTCCTGATTTTCATTGTTTAGCAACCTTTTATCCTACCTTATGAGGACGTCAAGCTTCCTGATTTGCCTCCTATGCTACCACCTTTCTTACATAAAATTGTATTAGTGTCGATCCACACTGTTGGGTTTATGAGAGTCTGATTGCATTGAGCATAGTATCCCCGCTGTTAAACAAAGTTCAGCCACCTACTAGCACGCATACCCAGCAGCGCAACCCTGCCACTTAGGGACCTTTAGTGTAGGCAGTTTCTGTGTAACGCTACGACAATGCTAAGCAGACCGTCATTAGCAAAAGCGCACCGTAATAGAGGATCTGGTTTCAGGAGCTATTCTATGGTCTGCAATTGAGTGACAAACAAACCGCAAAGCTGCTGGACGAGGTGCGCCAAATGCTCGGTACAGCGTCCATGGGCGAGTCACCATTGAGTAAACACTGGTTCCAGCGGTTATTAGAAACAGCCCAACGCATTCCTACCGGGATATAACTTCACCCGCCAGGTGACGCGACCTACATATGTGACGCAGTAGTCGAAGTTTTCGCCCTCAGCTTAATTTTGTCAATTTCCCCTTGCCGCAGTCACACTGCACTCATACTAGCTTGCCTGTTCCTTGTAGTTTCTAGCCTATCCACTGACTATAATGCACAGAACTGAATGATGTTTTCAGCACTAGCTGCATTGCGCCGTGACTTTATCAGGTCTAACAATAACGGACGCCGCCCAAGTAGGAAATCGCATAATCGGAACGACTCTGCAGGCGGTAACCAGTACTGCTTGTACCACCGCCGATTGGGTGCACCAACCAAGCGCTGTATCACACCCTGCCAGTACAATACGACAACATGGAAACCCTCGAGCCATAAGTTAAAGACGACATGCGTTAATGGTCTTCCCGACGGCGATCGCCTCCTTTAAGCTCAGGACTGCAAATCTAAAACTGCGTTCCTGGATGCTCGTACGGTTTAATTAGGATTTTTTCCAGCACCCCGTGAGGCAACTTTGCCGGCCAGTCAGTCCTCCAGTTGCCAAGGCAGACTAATCTCTACTTACGGCCAGCCTTCATTAACCTTTAACTTGGGTCTCAGTATACGTTTTCCCAGAGTGTTCATTATTGCCGCTGTCCCGTTTGCCAGCCTTGGCATAGCGTTCCTCAAACATTTCGACCTCTTGGTCAGTACAAAGCAAAAGAGGCTAGTAGACATTGCAGCACGAACGCCGGCATTGCAGCTATTACCAAGTCTAAGTTCGCCTACTGACTTCCTCCGACTACGCCCAACTGTGCTTACTGTAACCAAAGCTGGTTCAGCCCATGCACGAAAGATTTCCCGTGGCATCTCAGAGCACGTACCACATCAGCACCAAAGGCCAACCCGTCGTATGCACGCCGGCGCCGAGCGTCGACGGTGCAAATAAAACTAGGTGAGGTGTAGCGTGAATACATGCTCCAGGTTGCAATTATCCGCTCTTCCGATAGTTCTTGGTCCTCTCCAAGCTAGCTGAGCCCAGAGAAATCAGCCTGACGCCTCTGCAATGACTACTGAGTCCTAACTAACCTTACCGTCCCCTCAGATACTCCATCTTACACTTGCAGAAACTCACTGCATGATTCCTTAATAAGATGGTCTTCAGCAAGGCTATACAATTCACCTACGAGGTAGAAGAAAACAGCGCTTTCCATTTTCTCGATGTAGCTCTACGAAGACTTGAAGAGGGTGCAATTAAACGTAGCGCTTACCGAAAGTGTACTTGGAATGGGCAGTGCGCAAAATTTCATAGCTTCTTGCCGCTTTGGATTAAGCGAAACTTGGTCCTCTATCTCGTGAACCGGGCCGAAAGAATCTGCTCGAAGGATACGCTTTTCGAAGCGTTGCAACTAATACGAGCGACATTGAAAGACAATGGCTACCCAGAGAATTTTATTAATGCGATGATGGGGCGAAACAAGGAAGCACCTATGGTCCTGACGGCGGAACGGAAACCTATTTTCCTACACCTGCCTTACAAAGGGGAAATAGTATCCGAGGATCTACCCCGCCGTCTCACGTCCACACTAAGGAATACCTTCCCAGCGGCGAGGTTGCAAATCCGGTTCACCAGCAGCCCATTGGTGAGACTTAACCGCAAGGATAAGCTGCCTGTACAAACCAAATCAATGTGTGCACACTCATTTACCTTTTCCCTTGGGGCAGAATACGTTGAGCGTGAGACAAGACGCGTATTCGAAAGGGTGAAGGAACACCATACGGCCTGGCTCGATAATGGAGGCCGGAAGGTCACCAGCTCTGCCATCGCCACGCATCTTTCGGATACGGGTCACACCACCAAGTCGGCTGTCTCGTCCAAAGTAATCTGTCAGGCCCCAGAAAATCGGCCAAGATATTTCCGTACGTGGATATTAGACGCCGCAGAAGCCATCGCCATTCGGCTGTATGAATTAGCATTGTGCACGCAGAAACGGTTCACTCACGAGTTGAGCCTACCTTGGACAGGACGGACTGCAGTTGACCTGTACGTAGTAAGACTACAACTGTAACCTAACCGAACGTGCGTCACGGCGCACTAAGGTTGAGCTTGTTATACCCATCAGCAAATACCTGTAGAGGGAAAGGGCATATGTAAACGGCCGTCCATAAATCGTTCGGCTGCTTTGCATTTTTACGGATGTAATTTGGGTGGTGCAACGCCGCACAGAGGTTTCAAAGCTGCAAGCAAGACGTCACCTGTGACTTACATTTCGCCTAACCCTACATTGATAGCATCCTAGTGGCTAATGCTTCCGACGAAGGGCGCCTAGCTCATCTTCAGTCCCACTTCCAGAGGTTGGCTTATCGCCGTATGACCGTCAGTCCAACTACCAGGGCTTTGGGCAAGTCATCGGTAGAAGGCTGAGGCCACATCATCTCATCAGTTGACATCAAGGTCCCTGCGCCCAAGGTTCTATCCATCAAAGGCTTAGCAGCACCGTCTTCATTTAAGCACCTAGGTCAATTTTGTGGTTTAGTCAACTACCACCGAGGCTTCATCTCCCACTTCGCACAACTCAGGCAGCAATTAACTGACGTTCTTATAGTAACTGAACGAAAGCTTGCTTGACACGACACGACAAACTCGGTTTTCACTGTGCTCAAGGATGCCCTTTCCAACCTAACTCCTCCGGCTCCCTCCAAACCGACTACACCGATTTCGTTGAAAACTGATGCTTCAGACGTTGCGCTAGGAGCTGTTCTCCAGTAACACGTTGGTGGGCAGTGGCAAGCGCTATGTTACTTCGCTAAATGCCAGCAAGCAACGGAATCCCGCTAAAGCACGTTCGGAACAGAACTGCTTGCCATCTCAGCTATTTGTCAATTCCAACACACAGTAGTAGATCAGGTTACACGAGCTATACTGACCACAAGCACTGCATTTTTGCGTTCACCTGTGACAAATATCCACAACGGAAAGTTAGACAACTAAACCTGGTCACGCCGTTCAATGCTGACATACGTCATGTCGCAGGGGCCGCCAACCCGATAGATGACGTTTTCTTTCGCTCCAACTCGAGGAGCTTCCAAATCGTCAGTATTGAGGTCGCCGTAGGTAGGAACCTGGCCATATCTTCGTCAAAGTACCCTCCCCAATAAGAGTGTCAGACAAGAGTCCATCACTAGGGGGGACATTTGTGGGACGGTAGACAACTACCAAATTGCAGCCTTCGTTGCGTGTTAAGCGCAGACTGCACCAGTGCGAGCCTCTGAGAAGCATTACCCGATCGTCCACTGGTTGGCACCGCAGGTCATTAGAGTGGTATTAAATTACCTTGCGGCCCTTACAGGCGTGGTCGTTTCGAATGAGGCATTTGCTACCTAGCTCGACTTTTGCATCGGTGATCGCTGAATGCAGCCATTTTTCTGTTACTAATATAAGGTCCAGCGGGCTTTGGGCATGACGTAACTGAAGTTCAATAAGCTCGCTCAGTACATATTGTGCCTTGGTGTATGTGCAGTAGGATTTTGCTGTTCGTAGCAGTGAGGCGAGCGTGGGCGCTTTGGGTTTAAGGTTTTGTCGACGGATGTAAGGTCGGTAAATAATACCTTTTGGCCAAAGGCGAACTTATCTGTGTCAATTCCAGAGATCTCGCCATTACCACTGCGTTTTTAGCAATCTATGTAATGTATGTAATGTGTTTGCCAGTTTCATTGACCAGCTGCGTAAAGTTATCCGAACTGTTGTCTAGAGATGGTCCGGAAATGGCTAGTTTCGTATTTTACTTAGAAATGCTGCGTTGCTCCGGATCTCGGAAGGAAGGCTGCAAGGGCCAGCATCTAGCTCTCTACCATCGTAATTGACATTTGTATGAATTGTAGCACAACGTTTACATGCTTCGGGCCGATTTCTGTAATTTGATGACCGGTGTAGCCCCAAAGTTGATTGTGCCGATGTTTTCCAGCCAGAGTATCGCGAATGTATCGACACCATGCCTAGTTGTAAGTGGTCGCTGTGTGCTATTTTGAACTACAGCTTTTGGAACGCCGTTCACAAGGCGGTCCAAGCCGCTGCTTCCTTTCGGTGTTCAACAAAGTCATACTGCGCCTGCCTACGCTCGCTCCAAGGAACCTCGGGGAAGATGCGGATAGAACATGACTTATTCCGAAGGCACGGTGTCGATAAGGGGATAGCTTCTGGTGGTTCGGGGTTGCTCCTTCCAACCCTGACACCCGTAACCGGTTTCGTCCTCTTGTTAACTCACTAGATGCATAGCTTCTGCTTTACCAGCGGAAGTCATTAAAACGGGCAGTTATCGGTTTGCAATAGTGCTGTGAGTTTGGAGCACGCTTGCTCTGGGTCATTTCCGTGGATCTACCCACAACACCTAAGATGTCACATATAACGTTCCTCTGGTTAATCGTCAAGTTCCTTTCTCAGTTAAAGAATTTGTGGTTCACTAGAACGTTGAGGCAGATTCCGGACGGCCGACTATTAGTAGTTCGGATTGATGTCATCCGCTCAGCCGGTCTGCAAACAACCGGTGGAGGCTGTGACAGTACAACTTCACCTTCATGTACATTAGGCTCAATGGGGTACGTGAAGACCTGTTTGCAGTTGGTTTTGGCAAAAGCCTTGTTCCAACCATCAACGTTGTCGCGGTCCTTCGGCAAATTTTGATAACTTTGTATGGTGGATGAGGCTCTGCCCATATTTATTTCAATCAGACTGGCGGTTCTAATTTTAGGCGGATTTAGGCCGCTGGTAGCACTGAATGCCAAAGCCACAGGAGACGCACTTTTGATGATCTTCCCAGCATCCTTCCGCTAATTTGCAGTGTTGCCTGATAAAAAGTGCTGTGTTTGCTAACTTTCAAACTTTCCTGTAATGAACCAATGTCGTTTTTCCTCATTTCTTTAAAGATAGTCAGCAACCTTACATGTTGCTGCGTTAGTTCATACAAGGGCTTCATAGTGGGATAACCATATAGAACGCAGAGTTCCATAGAGAAGCCGTGTCCCTGTTATGTAAGTTCAGCTGGCTTGCTGTGAGCATTACCAAGTTAAAATACTCATCCTGCGACAGTTTCCACACTGAAAATGCTTCGTAGGTATTTATGGATCAAAAGAAAGCCACATACTACAGTCGGCTTTAGTGTGGAATGTGGTGCAATTGTTGGTTGGTTATCTGAAACTATTGCGTCTATCGATAACTTTACGGTCCGTTGTGTGGTTATTTATATGTCGCTGTAGGTTCATGGTCAACGCTTTCCGTGTGTGCACGGCTGGCAGACTACTACTGAGCACATGGATGATTTGCTCGTTAAAGTCTGAGGTGTCAACGAAGCAAGTAACCGATGTGGCCACAAAATGTCAGTTGGCTAATTCTCTTAGCAATAGACAGGTTTATTTGAAGACCTGTCTTGTAGATCGGTTCGTTTGTGACCACAGCTATTACTTTTTGGTCTAAGTTCGAAAAATTCCGTGTTCTCGTGAATAGTGCAAAAGAACGTATGAGAGTATATTTGCTCCACAAGTTAGATCCTAGAGCTGTAACCTACTAAATAGTGCTGTTAAAGCTGGATCAAACACGTGTGAGCTTACGTATACTTGATGAGAGTTGAGAAAGTAAAGCAGCTTAAAATACAATACAGGAATTTTAAGTCCGCGCATAAGCTTTCCGGAAAACGGGCGATCCCAAAAGCAATCCTGTACCCTGCTGTGCGGATCCACTATTGGCTCACAAAGGAACTCACTGAGAAAGTACGGAACTACTCCTCCAACTTTGCTGGGCCGTCCGTACTGAACGACGGATATAACTCTCAGTGCAACCTCCATCACTTATGCCAGGGCGTAATTATGTCGCCGTTATAGCGATGAGGTCGCAATCTCTTGATACTTGAGGCAGCCGCAGTAGGAGTTGAGCGCTTGTTTAAGTACCAGAAAGCTACTCGGATGCCTAAACCTATTGACTAGGAGGACCTGAATGAGGTGGCGTTATGCCCACTGATGAGAGGTCGGTACCTACTTACTTTCTGTATGATTATCATAATCGCGACGTGAATGCAGTCTCTTTTGGACGTAGACCTATCTGCTGTATGTAGTACATCGACAGATTCCTCGCTGGCTACAGATCTTAAAGCACAGGTTTCTGTATTGCTGAGATGATTATATTAAGCTTCTTGTGATGTCGTTTCCAACAAAAATGCAGCAGCTCTAGCTGCTGTCCACAGTGGTAGTTCCGAAAGACCTTTGTTGCGTAGAATTTGCTGGCCGCGGATTAAGTACATGGCCAAAGATTGTGGTTGCACTGTTAGATACAGTATCCCCTGGCCACTGCCTGTTGTTCGGCGACAAAGGCCGCCGGCTGCCAAAATGAAGTTTAACGTCACACGCTCAGATAGCTTCACGCAAGGCGCAGTAGCGCTGCTGGCAACAACAAGTACGCTTGCGTAGTCTTATTGAAAAGAAATACGCAGACCTCACAATATTTTGACAGACTTCGTCAGCATCACAGTCTGATAAGCAGACAGCGGCCAAACCGATATTAAACAACGGTGGCTTGAAACTGTTTTATCAACGAATACTAGTGGCCGAGGTCGATATTCAAGATACCGCAAGTCCTCTGTCCAATTTAGCCCATCGGACCTCAGGAATCATATTGCTAGTCCACACTGAGAAGGATGGCAGCGTGATCACACCACGCCCCCATCGAATTGGCAAAACGGTTGATAGCAACACTATGTGCCGCAAAGGGCACGCTCATGGCATCTTTTGGCTGGCGTTCTCACACCATCTAACAAGAACATAAACAGAAACTCCACTGTATTGTTACCATGACTGGTGTGCAAATGGTTATCCTTGTTGCCTTTCGACATTATCGTTGATACCCGTCAGCAGAACTTGATAGACACGCAAAAGCTTCTTTCCTTCTTCAGAGTCAAGACGTCATCCAAAATGGGCAGCAAACTGTATCCCCAACCACAGCCTGACAAACGCCCTAGAACTGTTCGCACAGGCTTTACAGCAGTAGTGTTAACGAAACAGGAACCCATGGTCAACCAGGCTCTAAATAGCAACGATGTCGTGCCCATGATCCATAGATGGTAGCCAAAACGGACTTCGAGCGTATACCCTAACTTGGTCATTGCATCATTATGCAGTCGGCTGTAGGAAGAACACACCTTAGTTATGGTACTGCAACACAAAAAAGGAGTGTGACAGGCACGCCGGCTGAGTCGCTAATAACGAAGGTGCATCGTTCCGGAGTGTTAACACCCAGGTATTGTGTTGCAAAGGGTTATGCTATGCCTATCAGTTGTGATCGTGGCCGGAGAGAAAGTTAAGCATGGGGTGGACAAGGGACACGCAAAACAACCCCACTGAGGTCGGCTTACAACCACGTCAACACGTTTCTAACCCAACGAGTTTGTCCTCAACCGATCTCTAAACATGAAGCCGAGAGGCTCCAACTGAGACCAAATTCGAAGTAGAGGTCTGCGTGCTTCTTGACCAGCTTCACTTGGTCACCTCTCTTCTCCTTCTATCCACGCCTCCGGCGCGCTAACAACGCACGTCGCGGAAGCCGGTGGGCAGACGTGCGCATTAAGTGGCTTAGCCATCGGAGCCCGGTGCGTAAAATAACGTTGCTGAGCGGTCCGGTTTTCTTCCTGCGCCATAAACAAGGCGCCAAACCCGCTCATTGCTCATACGGTATTCCCGCCAGATATGAGTAAAACCGCAAAGGAACCAGAAAATGTGCTTAACGAGTCTCTTCATATCCGCTGATTTAAGGATCCATGTTTCAAAAGCATGCAGCAGTGTTGGAAGTATGGCTGCATTGTATACTCTACTCTTCAGGAAAAGAGTGACGTGGCGCCGGTGCCATTGGCGGCAAACGTGAGCACAATCGTCTCGGGCTTTTGCTATGTGAGTTGTGACCTCGGCACTGTCCGTGTAGCAGTGACACTGGGCAGTGCCCGTTTTCCGTATCAGAAGAACCAACTTCCATGGTTATCAAAGGCAGCGTTCATTTCCATCGCCAATGCACGATTGGATCACAACGCTTCACGGTCACTCATCATGATAGCACGGAGAAGTGCCCGGAGCTCTTTGCGCTTTACGGTGTGTTCGCTTCCAGCCGGAATGTGCAGGGAAGCATCGATATATTCCAGAGACTGCGGAGCCACCCCATGTCTATTATGGCTAGTGGATTTACCGCATGGTGACTCACTGGCCTCAGGTACGGTCTGGTGAACAAACGACCAGTGGCCTTCAGCTGTATTCAGTTTGCGTTGGCTCAACCCGAACGCCAGCGTAGATCAAAAGGCATTCCGAACATACGGTTTTGCCAGTTGGCTGTTCTCTTTGTGTACACTGGTCGTCCGGTGCTTCCGCCAAACCGCATCCGCAGGTCAGCAAGCACGATTACATGGTCGGTGTCCATACATGTGTTCCAAATCGAGCGGCAGTGCTGGACGCAGCCTTTCCAGTAGTAACGTATGGCAAAGTGAGCGCTTTGTTTTCATAGCTGGTGCTAGGCCGATGGGCGCCAAGTTACCCTTCGGAGGGCGCTGAGTTGGAGCTTATGACTCGCAAGCAATAAGCAAACATCCCCACCCGAATGAGGTAACCGCTCAATGTTATCATTAATGGAAGCTATACCACATTAGCGGCCCAGAGGCACTACATCAGTGGACAAGTTCCCAACCAGAGAGTTTAGACCCCCATCACGCACGACAGAGTCGGCGCTCCTTCTGTGTCGAATGAGCTCTCTCAGTTGGATATTGAAGACGACTTTCACGGAATTCTCGATACAGCTTCTGGAGCGAAGGCAGCTATGCTAAACAGGCACCTAGTAACCCGCGCGACTTGGCAGCTTTGAACGAGCCAGCCAAACGGACCGCGCACATCCGACCACTGGTTGAGATGCAATCAAGCAGAGCAAATTCCTTCCGCGACTCAGGGCAATACCAACGCCGGCTTGGCCGGCAGTCGAAGTTGCCCTGCTTCGGATAGGCGCAATGAAATGCACTGTTAGTGTCACCTAAAGTAGATCGCAGGTTGAGTACAGAGCTCGGGTATTGTGGGCCGGCTTCCATCAAGAAACAGTTTTCCGTCAAGCTAGTCTTTAACCGATGTGTAACAAAGTGCGGCTGCTGATGCATGCGTCTGGAGAGGTACGAGAGCTCCAAACAGAAGCCGAGAAACTGTGTTTGACTGCGTCGTTAGACCTGACCTTGTCACTAGGACAATAGTAACGCACTGCGTTTTCAGGTGCTTTGAATCCAGAGGGTAAAAGCTTAGCAAAGCAGTTTGGGGACGGCCAAGTATTGGGGCTTAGAATGCATTATTGGATTAAACTGAATTTGGAACTGAACACTAAGTGTAAAAAAGAGTAGGAGGGGGAATAAGAAGACGGGAAGGTATGAGCAGTAGCATCCAAACCCTTTTCTAGCTTGCTAGATGTAGCAGATGTGGCACTGTTGATTATCCCGTGGGGTGGCCAGAGTACCATGAATTTGTTTGAGGAAAGATTCGTAGTATTGCTTGTGTAAGATAATACCAGATATCTCAGGCCCAGGCAGAAGAGCTCTTTGGGACTCAACCAAAGCATTTGGTTCAAAAACCTGCGCGTAAGGCGGCGGGTTTGGCGGTGTGTTACAGGGAGACAGTTTTAAGGCACAAGAAGCTGATCTTTCATTCCAAAGTTTACTCTAGAGGGCCAGGAGATGGTGTTTGTGTGGTCCCTAACCACTGACCAAGCTGCTATGAGTTGCTCTGAAGGTGCAAAAGGCACCGCCTATAATAGCTCAATGGCGCACTGCGGCACACAAATCAATGCACCACGGTAATGTCCAGACCGTCTGCGGTGGGTAGTATCCACCACACTAACACAGTGGACATCGGTGCTTCAGGTGGTACCAAAGAATACTGGGAACTGGGGGACTACCGGGCACTGAACAAGTGCACCTGCCTCGGTAGACACCTTATTGCGCACATTCAGTACCTTTCTGGCTATTTAACAGTAAGTGGGTGTTTAGTAAACTCGACCTGATCGAAGGCTAACATCTGATTACCACCCGAAGGCGATATGCGTAAGCCTGCCGTCATTACACCTTTTGGTCTAGTCAGATTTATACGAATGCCCTCAGGCCTGAGCGGCGCAGCATAAACATTTTACAGGTTAGTAAATTGTTAACCGCTGCTTAAATTTTGTATATTTGTACATGGAAGACATATAGGTAACAGGCGCCTCCGAGTCAGAACATCTGAACCACTTACTATCACTTTCTTAACGTCTACGCGACCGTGGAATTACAGGTAACCCCACTAAATGTGCACTCAGTAAATCGCCGGCTGTTTTCTGGTCGTGGCGCCACCACATCCGGTATCAAGGCCCTTACACAAATAGATAACTCATGCAAAAATTGCCTGCTTCTACGGTTTTTTAAGCAACTGAGACGCTTTACCGGCATGGGTAACTACTACCAACCTTTCGTCTCTAAGTGCGCAAAAATAGTGCAAACTGACTTGACTCGCATCAGTCAGCGTGCTTTCGTTTTTAATGTCCGCTCGAAAAGCTTTTGCAGAACTTCCATCATCCTTGTAAACGTTGCTCTGTTAACGCCTCCCCAACCAAATGCTGCTCATTCGCTGGGAAGAGATGCTTTAGTTAAGCTGGTCAGAGCAGTCCTTCAGCCGAAAACCGTTACAGCATGTTTAGAGACACCAGCAGGTTATTTAGCCATTCGGTAAATACTATCTACACACAAACTAGAAACTTCAGTTTCCGTCAACCGCAAACCTTTAATCTACCCTAGTGGTCCCCAATCATTTTGTTATGCTACCCACAAAGCAGGTTCGTTGCGGACTATTACCCCAACCTCCAAATTTGTGGTTCATGCAAACTTAAATGCGTAAACCCGTCTTCGCCTTAAATAATGGAGGGAATACGATTCATAATTTCTTTCTCTCCTACAAATAAAGAAAACGTTTTCCAGGTTTTATTTTATTAATTTAGGAAGTGCTGTACCTAAATGAGACGGTTGCCATTGCTTGGTTCTAACAATTTCTGTATATTTGGGGTGGTTTTGGCTCATGCACAACGTAAGTCGTGCTCCGAGTCAACCCGGGTCCTTGCTTATTGCTTCCTTGACACCATTGTCGATAATCGTTCAAGCCTATAAGTCGTGGCAAATGGCGTTTCTATTTTTAGGGCAATTGCTGAACAACGGAAATGCGCCACCTATCTGTGTTTAAAAGATGGTCTGTTTTGGGTCTTGGAACTTTGTTTTCATGGTGCTTTCTTAGAGAAATCCAAAGGCATAGTCGAGAATAAAATATTTATTTATTTATTTGTCATTAAATTATTCGTCATTTTTCCTTGCAATCTGCGGTTGAGTGCATTTATTTCGCCCAATGAATGCGCAGGTGCAATTATACTTAAATATTTTGTTGACTATTGTGATGTGTAACACGCTTTTCCCTATCCTTAGGCAGCTTTGCCTTGTCCAACCAGTAATTTATTCTAGACGCCTGCGCACCGGGTGCAATATGTTGCCCAGTATTAACCAAGGCATTTCCGGGTGACATACCAGCACGTCAATTACGCCAGCATCTTTACTGTGCAGTCCTTCGAAAACCTGTATTTGGCACACTGCAGCGGATGAGGTTTACAATCTTCAATACCCGTGTAAATGCAACTAACAAAGGTGAAGGATCTTGCACTGCTAAATCCCAGCGATGGATAATGCAGTGGCTAAATGTTGCTTGCATAGCAACTTGTATGACTTAGGTTTGAAATCCGGAACGACGGCCAAACAAGAATGGAGATCCGCCTGTACAGATGCCAAACTACCGGCAAGTGCAACACATTTTCCTAGACGAAAGTCACGGATGTAAAGCGTTGATCACCACGTGTAGCGGCAACAACTACTTCTGAGCACAAGCATTCTTTTCTGAAGCCGCAGCCTCTTAGGTACTAAACATGGTCAAATAGCCCGAAATAAGGCATAACCTCGATCGACTCATGTAACTGTAGTAAAACGAAAGTACCTCATTTGACTTCGTTAAACACCACCTACAAGATATACTTCGTCACATTCTCCATACGCCACTTATGGTGCTATAACAAAGCTATATTACGATTACCTTTCCCACATGTTGCAGCCTAAGAAGAAACGTTAACGCATCCTATATTAAGGGTTTGCTGAGCTCCGTCCTCATTATTTTATGCCTCATGTGCTCGGTACTTCGAAAAATGATGTGATACAAAGCATTAAGGTCAGATTCAGCTAACTGAAAAGCATCCCGTTGTAGCCAGGCGCGAACTATTCGGCGCGGCGTCTTTACATTTGATGGTGTCAGTGTCTATTCCTACGAATTGCGTGGAACATCGTGCAAAGTGAGCTTTCACGTTGCTGAGTTTCCTACTACGTGTCACCTAGCACTTTGCGGCACCAAACACATTCTGGCTTCTCAATATTTTTATCGATTAAATTAGTAAAGCCACAATACAGAAAGGCTTCTTCGGAGGAACGCTACTTCCTGGAAGACATGGTTTCTGAAGAGGTTTTCCAGCTGTGTATGGTATATATAGTTTAGAGTATATATATATATTGCAGTTTACTGTTTGTTCCTCATTATCAAATTTGCCAATAAAGAGCATAGAAATATGGTTGAAACCACTAAAAATATTTAAGCATTTTGCAAACCACAAATCGTGCCAGCCTTTTAGTTAAGCAATTATAAGTGCCATGCAATTCGGTCACTACTGCTTTCCGTCTGCTTTCCATGTACGCATTAGCAACTCGGTTGCAAGTTCAGCCTGGAGCCGGTCGCTTCAACTTGTGCATCGAACGCTTGTATCAAACAAAATACTAGGCGGCGTTTAAATATGTTATAAAAGGTACAAAACAGAAGTACCACCTTATCGTACACAGTGCTTGTTTGCAGGGGGTTGTAAAGTGTATTCAATTCGTTTGTCCGACGCAGCACACATACAATATCTTACACACGGCGCCACAGTTGGATTCAACATGCCGTTTAAGTTCGCGGCTCTACATATCCTTAACTAGCTCGCGTCGTTCATACTTTTGAAAGCACTTGCGTGCCACTTATGTAGTCGTGCAAACATTGATTTTTGGCTGTTTCTCAGCCACAACTTGTCCGACATACGTGTGTTTAACGTCATTGGATCTGGATACACCAGCGCTCTCTAGTGCACTTAGTCTTTGGATCTGCCCTGTGCCTTACCTTTATCTCCAAAGGGCGGTTAACGCACACCCAACAGAACCACAATCAAGGAATTCTCCGAAACATGAAATACACAGCAACATTTGTTCTTTCAAACGAAAGCCAATCGCGTTTTATCTCAAGAGTCAACAAACACAGCTGTCTTCCCTTATTCAACGCAGTAATCAGACGCATTGGTCCGGAGCGCACGGTCGCTTTATTTGCCGACTAAATGATTGAACTACAAAGCCTGTTCCACCATGGCTAAAAGCACAGAACGTGATGACCTTGACCCCCAAAAAATAAGAAGCGCACCTGTAACCCACAGGGAACTAGAAGCACCCAGACATTGATGGAAATGGCATCCATTGACGCAGCACTGGGTAAAAGGCAATCAAAAACCCATGTTACTGCATTCAGCTGGACAGTAGTAGGTGGCTTTCTTTTATGCTCGAAACGTGTGCGAACTGGAATAAAGGGTTCTAGTTGCATTTGCATGTTTCATGCTAAGGGTTCTAAACTCATAATAACCCAGTTGAATTTATATAATGGTCAACCAGATTCACTGTGGTTTTAGGAAGTAGGAATGGACCCCACTGGTAAAGTTTGCACTTGAACCATCGTAGATACAAGAAGGCCCGGAGAAAAAGATGAAACAAATGAGCAAGATTACAATTGATTCGTTACATGAAAGCGCAAGAGTGAGCAAACACCAGTCATTCCTATTAAGCTCCACGTATAAAGTGGGCAAGGAGGCTGGACAGTACGTTAAACATGCGTCACCTGTTGCTTTGAACTTCAATACTACTATTCCCCCAGGCTACGCGTAAAAAACCACCGCCAGCCCGCTTGGAATAAATAATTAAATCGTTAGATGTACCGACAAGTGGCGGAAACATTTGTTAAGTGCTTAGATTTACTGGTTTATGCGTCGTAAATTCATAACAGTAAAGTAAATTTAAATATTACCATTTCGATCCATGAATTTTCCCTCGGGCGCTGGACCCGAGCACAAAGTATGTAAATGGTACCGATGGCTGAATGACTATATTCATGGTTGTGAGGTTTAGGCGCAGTTAATAAAAGTGTGGGGAGAATACGTTGCACAGAAACAGGATTTTGTTTTGTAAGTAATGACATAGAGTACGTAGTCCCATGGGAGTCAACGAACTGTTCATATGCTTTTATACCAGATTCCGTCAATGTTTCTAGAGGTTGGTATGAGTCAGAGCCCTTCAACACATTCGACAAAATAAACAACGTCTGTAGAGAAGTTCGAACTGGTGGTAGCTTGCAATCCTGCCTATCTGTAGAGGTCGCTTGTTTTACATCTCGGTGTATCTCACAAAGCATTAATTAGACCTTTTATGACTCACAAGCTTTGTGTGCAGCAACTAGCCGCTACTGGGTATGGGTATTACTGCAGTCTTTCGTAGCCCAATAACGGTGTTGTCTGCGTAAATTCGTTTGTTAATAAGGTTGTAGAAGAGAAGAATGTTTTCAAGCGTCTCAGGCAAAGAGGATCCGTCGGAAAATTTCGACAGGGATAATAACAACACAGTTATCAGCAACAACTCCTAACCAGCTTGATACATGATGGTTGGACATTTTCCAGAGCTCTTCTGTCTTTCCTTATTAATAGGCTGTGAACGAGGGCACAGCAATCCAGAGTCGGTCGCACGATAATCTCAGGACTAACGTCGTGCTTTTGCCGTAGGTAAAGTTCTAGTGACGTATTCTAATGATTGCCTTGCTTTTGCAACCTGATAATGCATAGGCTCGGAGAACTTGAAAGCATTGGAGTACCTAATTCTGTAGTCCCGAACAGTAACAGACTTTGGGACCACGTTGTCAGCAAGTGTGCTGAAGTCTTCTGGGATGCGGCAACTGTGCTCAAATACCTGGGAGTTCACTGCGTAGAAATTCATTAACAAAGGTTCACTAACTATATTCAGTGCGCATACGTCTTCACAGATACGTCCCGGGCAAACCTGTAGTTGGTCTGGATGAAATAAGTTGCCCACCTGGACCTCATTCGCAAAAAGGAACGAACGTGCTTATTGCACCGGGTCACGTATGTGGTTTACTTAGAGTAGCAACCGCAGCGATCAGAGCGAACATCCCTGGAAGAAGCCGCTGGTTATTTGTTTTGAAGTTAAGCGTTGCTGGCCGATTCTACTTTCTGGGTTCGACCGTTTAGGTACAGGTGGAACTAGTTTAGCAGAGGAGTTCCAGTGCCATAACAAGGTAGAAACGACAGCAATGGGTTGTGCGGCACACGGTCGAACGCCTTACGTATGTCCGACTATCTCTGCTTAGCAGCAGCTAGTCGACATAGCTTCCATCTAACTCTGCGGATACCGGCGCTCCGTAGGAGTCGCTCCTTTCTTACAATGTTCATTCTCTTAGATTGCTTCCGTCACAGCTCAGATGGTTTGGTGACCTATTAAGTGCCACCGTAGGATCTACTAGTAACTGAAGGTTTAGTCCGACTATATTGCTGGTCACTCTTCTCTCTCCTTGCGCGCCGTTCTGTGCCGTACGTCCCACTCGCAACAACTCTTGACAGCAGCTAGTCATTGTTGACTCCATGTAGCTTACAAGTAGCCACTCCCTGACTCTCCAACCTTCATTTTCTTCTGCCATCTGTCTATCTAAAGCATTGTTTGCATGTTGATTTCCTTCATCGAAACTGTAGGTATCCAATAGTGGACAAACGTCTTAATACTATGGCTACACCAGCCACTGGTTCACTCTTTTCCAAAGCCAATATCTCTGCTTAGCATCAGTTAGTCGCCATAGCCTCCATTTAACTCTGCGGATATCCGGAGCTCTGTGGGAGTCGCTCCCTTCTTACAATATTCATTCACTTGGAATGTTTGCTTCACAGCTGAGATGGTTTGCCGACTTATTATGTGCCACCGTAGGATCCACTAGTTACTGAAGGCTTAGCCCAAACTCTATTGCTGGTCACTCTTCTCTCTCATAGCGCGCCATTATCCGTCGTTCATCTTACTCGCCTCAATTTTTCTTGACAATAGCTAGACATTGTTGGCTCCATGTAGCCTACAAGGAGCCACATCTTGACTCTCCAGCCTTCATTCTCTTCTGCCGTATGTCACTCTTAAACCTCGCTTGCCTGTTGACTTCTTCATCGAAACTGTACGTATCCAGTAGTGGACAAACGTCTTAATACTATGACTGCATCAGCCACTGTTTCATTCTTTCTAGAGCCACTATCTCCGCTTAGCCACAGGTAGTCGCCATAGCTTCCATTTAACTCTGCGGATATCAGGAGATCTGTAGGTGTAGCTCCATTCGTACAATGTTCATAATCTTGGATGGCATGCGTCACAGCTCAGATGTTTTGTTGACCTATTATATGCCACCGTAGGACCCACTAGGAACTGGAGGCTTAATCCGAACTCCAATGCTTGCCATTCACCTCTCTCCTAGCGCGCCATTATCCATCGTTCATCTTACTCGCCTCAACGTTTCTTGACATTAGGTAGACATCGTTGGCTTCATGTGGCCTACAAATAGCCACTTCTTGACTCTCCAACCTTCATTTTCTTCTGCCGTATGTCTCTCTTAAACCTCGCTCGTCTGTTGACTTCTTCATCGAAACTGTAGGTATCAAATAGTGGACAAACATCTTAATACTATGGCTGCACCAGCCACTGATTCATTCTTTTCTAGAGCCACTTTCTCCGCTTAGCCACAGCTAGTCGCCATAGCTTCCATCTAACTCTCCGGATATCCGGAGACCTGTAGGTGTAGCTCCATTCGTACAATGTTCATAATCTTGGATTGCTTGCGTCACAGCTCAGAGGTTTTGTTGACCTATTAAATGCCACCGTAGGATCCACTAGTAACCAAAGGCTTAATCCGAACTACAATGCTGGCTATTCATCTCTCTACTAGCGCGCCGTTACCCTACTCTGGTCAACTCTTCTTGGCAATAGCTAATCATTGTTGGCTCCATGTAGCTTACAGGTAGCCACTCCCCAACCCTCATTTTCTTGTGCCGTCTGTCTCTCTTAAGCTTCGCTCGCATGTTGAGTTCTTAATCGAAATTGCAGGTATCCAATAGTGGACAAACATCTTAATACTATGGCTACACCAGCCACTGGTTCACTCTTTTCCAAAGCCAATATCTCTGCTTAGCATCAGTTAGTCGCCATAGCCTCCATTTAACTCTGCGGATATCCGGAGCTCTGTGAGAGTCGCTCCCTTCCTACAATATTCACTCTCTTGGAATGTTTACTTTACAGCTCAGGTGGTTTGCCGACCTATTATGTGCCACCGTAGGATCCACTAGTTACTGAAGGCTTAGCCCAAACTCTATTGCTGGTCACTCTTCTCTCTCATAGCGCGCCATTATCCGTCGTTCATCTTACTCGCCTCAACTTTTCTTGACAATAGCTAGACATTGTTGGCTCCATGTAGCCTACAAGGAGCCACATCTTGACTCTCCAGCCTTCATTCTCTTCTGCCGTATGTCACTCTTAAACCTCGCTTGCCTGTTGACTTCCTCAACAAAGCTGTTGGTATCCAGTAGTAGACAAACGTCTTAATACTATGGCTACAGCAGCCACTGATTCATTCTTTCCTAGAGACACTATCTCTGCTTACCAGCATCTAGTCGCCATAGCTTCCATTTAACTCTGCGGATATCCGGAGCTCGCTCCCTCTTACAATGTTCATTCTCTTCGATTGTTTGCGTCACAGCTTAGCTGACCTGTTGACCTATCACTTACCTTCACTGGCCTATAGATACACTCATCGACCCTATAGGCATACACTAGTGACAAAGCGTCCGATTGGAATAGCTGCATCTGGCGACTGAGTCATTCCTAGTGCCAACATCTGTCGGTCGTCATAAATTCGGCATTTCTCTTCAGAAGTAGCTAATGGCCATTGGCCCCATGCATATGCGGTGATCCAGTGCTTGTTAGTAGCCACCTCGTATCTGAATAACCTCTACTCCTATACAATATCTGCATCCAGTCCCTCCGCTGCCCTGCCACCAATTGAGCTTTAAGACTCTCTCGCAGCAATCTATTTATTTTCGCTTATTATGCCCCCCTCTCGGATTACACTAACTACGTGCTGTTCATGCACCTGACAATCACTACCA
Source organism: Dicrocoelium dendriticum (assembly GCA_944474145.2). Taxonomy (NCBI): domain Eukaryota; kingdom Metazoa; phylum Platyhelminthes; class Trematoda; order Plagiorchiida; family Dicrocoeliidae; genus Dicrocoelium; species Dicrocoelium dendriticum. The sequence continues at coordinate 2,912,045 of OX104068.1, read as the reverse complement.
ACATTCTAACTCTCTTTGCTCTATCCCCACGCAACTTTCGACTCATATCAAACGGATACTCGTACTTTACTAACTGGTGCAACGCTCTTGTCCCTACGCAGGCGATAGCAATCCACCTATACGGCTAATGATTCTATAGGATACTCAAAAGACATTTTCAGCATAATTATTGTGGCACAGTGTACATGCTTTTGTCTCAAGCCCAAATGTTATAACACAAGACACTAACAATATTCAATTCCATGCCTCTCCGTGCGGTCTTCTCTCGGTTGTCTCCCACTTTCCCTTTCTCTGAGGTCCGGGACATCTTGGAGATCTGGGATTGGACTGAGGAACAATTTTTCCCAAGACGGACGGAACAAACCACAAGGACTGACATGGAGGATGGTAAAACTCCGCAAGGACCAACCTAAAATCACCATAACCCTTGTCCAGAATGGAGAACTGGACAAATCCTCATACTCCCATACATTATACATCTGAAACATCTGAACAGCGGAAAAATTGAAACTTTTGCTCACCTGGACATACAACAAGAAGAAAAATCGCGATGTCCCTCTCCTCCAGCGACCCCAAAAAATCATGGCGACCCAGAGCAAAATGCCCGTCCAAATAACAGAGGAAATTAGAAGCCATTACCCCGCGAAAAACCGAATGTGAAACCAGTCGTCAAGCGGCTTTGCCAGTTCAACATTAATGTTCAATATGCTTTACGGCAGTGTTGCAGGACGTGGTGGGTTTTCGCCTGGCAAGCGTTCTCCCTATAAAAAGCCACAAATGTCTGTTTAACAACACTGCGAAGTGGCGGATGTGACTCGCCACTGAATAAAGTCACAGCCCACAACTACATACTGGCAAGTCGACTAGATTCACATATCAACTCCTCTTGACACCGTTTCAACTATACACGATTGAACCCGGAATATCGTCGTGATACACAACAGTTTTAAACCTTGATCATGCCTAAGTTGGTGCGTCTCTATGAAACTGAGAATAAACTATCTATTTATTTATTTTACCATGAACATACCACCAATTTTCTACTATTACTGTCACAGTTGCCATAAAATGTTTGTACAGTTGTACATATCTGATCATGCCTCCATGGGCGTGCCTCGCATAGTCGAGAATAAAGTATTTATTTATTTATTATTTACTATTCTGTCAAGCATAGTCATTACCTGATCGACAATTTGTAGCTAGCAGATAACGCAGGAACTTTTAAAGAGAAAGCCCATTTGTGTGGGGTTGATCAGAGCCAGTACTGTAAGCAAGTGGAAGGTATCCTCTTTTAGTATACTATCTAAGGCTTTAGGAGTAGAAAAATTAGGATGTATTGGCAATATCTTGACACCACTTCGCGGACCATACTTGTGCTTACGCCATATGATAGATTGCTTTTATTGAGATGGCAAGAGTAGGTTAAACGTTTTCTGACTAGTTGGAGGTGCCCTGTGAGTCCGGACGACTTGATGGTTTTTATGGATGCCACGCCAATTTGCCCCCTTTCAACGCCCCAGAAAACGTACAGAGTAGTTCGCATATCTTTCCAAAGGCGGTGAATGAAACAGCTGAGCTTTGGGGACAAAGCCAATGGCAAAACTAGAGTTGATGGTAGCGCATTTGCAATGGTCGCCAGCTATTGTACCATCGTTCAGAGCCAACGTTTCCATTTCCTGATGGGGTTTAGGGTTCCTTCTTTTGCGTAGTTGCACTAATGTACGTACTGTTTTAGGATTTCTAAGTAGCCACCTCTCTTTGAGGTTGACTGTTCGGGTTAATTGATGTAGGTTTATCGAAGCTTCGTGAGTTCGTATCAATGTTGCGAAGCCGTTGCTCCTGTGATATAGTGGATTATGTCTACGTTGGTTTTGGCTCTGGTTAGAAGCCAAAGTTAACTACTATGTTCATAGATATTCCTCCATACGATAATTGCCAGTAGATACACACAGAGCAATGTTGTTATTGAACTCCTTTGTAACCACAGTAGGATGGCACATCAGTAAATACGTGTTCCATGGTACTAAGCTGTGCATTAGCTTATTTATCTAGCTCTCCAAAAGATACCTAGTAATTTCTTGTGGACAAGTTCATTGGCAAAAGCTGCAAACTATTCGTTGCTTGTTTAAAGCTCCAGTAAATTACGTCTATGTTGTCCCCCATCCGGCTCGACACTTGCAGTCTTGCAGGTATCCGCGCTACCTTGTTGGTGCTGCCTTGCTTCATCCGACAGAGTCTTCTTGTCACCCACGAAAAGTAGTTCGTTGTGTCCGACTGCAATTGTCTTCTACTATCTGCACTTAATATCGTACACCGTCTCTGACTGGTATCTACTAGTACTACAAATTGGTGGCTCCGAATCGCGCGCGTTAAGTCAGCTTTTTATCATCCATTGTATTTTTTCTGAGTTGGTGCATTTCACTCGCTTGCAAACGTGTGTACATATGTTTCTTGCTTAAGTTTCGCAGTTTCCTCTGGCTTTTGTGCATCCCTGATCACTTAGAAAGTGTCATTTGTTGGTTCACACCGTAAACATACTTACTTTGGCTTACCAAGTTCCCGGGAACATGATCTAGAGGTTTGGTTTGCGATATTCAACATATAACTGGAAAATAATGGCATTCAGATTGACCATCCGTGGTCCTAAGCTTTTATACCGCGGGTGCGACGCTAGTTGAGAACATGCTACTCTGCCCATCGAATAACGCGAAGTGCGAAATCATGAAGCAAGCGGTCCTAAAAAAGCACAGCCCAGCGCACGAACCCGATTTTAACATTACAATGGCCTCAAGCTGAGTAATCGCAAGCACTCACAATTGCTCTGCGTGCTTAAGCGCATCGCTGGTCCGTCATTCTTGAGTGAGGAAGGGTTAAAAGAATTATGGTTTACACGCCGCCCAGCGCCATTGCAGAAAATGCTGCCCATGTTTCTGGATACGCCCCTGAAAGAATTAGCTACCAAGGCAGACACTGCGTTCAAGCGTCTTCCGCAGCAGACGGCCAGTACCACCGGTGACGTATTCCCTTCGATGAAAACCGAGTTTCGTCTTTGCTCAAAGTTGCCCTGCCGACCTGACCCTAAAGCAAAGAAATTGCACTGCTTCGTAGCGGGATCGCAGGAAATATGGCTTCGAAGCAGCTTGGGCCATAATCAGAGGCTGGCGGCGTTTTGGCTACCATTCATAGTACCTCGCCTGTGCCTACATCGGGTACGTCTCGCTCGGCAGAATGCGCAGCATCTTCTTTGCACGCGTTCAGTCCGACAATGCCAAATACATCAAAGATTTATATTGGTATCACCTCCAATATTGTGGAGGAGCTAGACGTTGTCGGGCTTCCCGCATTGGGCATGAATCAGCCCCTTCAGGGAAGGCGAATATTTGGCATATCAGCACGACAAACGCAACCGTAAATAACCAAAAATCGCACGTTTTACCTTAAGGATCGACGTTTTTGCACGTTCTTCATCGGCACGCGAATGAAAGTCAGTGTCTTCCCTGCAAACGCAAACAACAAGCGCTCAAAGTTTACGCTCAACGCCCTTGCGGTCACCGGTTATTCAATAGCCCCATTCGGTCAGTGCACGATGAAAAACGCCCACAAGCACCGCCGATTTTCTGTGGGTCTTCATGGTTGCGTCTCTACTCTTCATAATTATCGGCACCTAATTCATCCGACATTTTAATTTGCCTTCTGATGCTGGTCGCCGCATTTTGTACTACCGTACTAAACTAGGGATTGATGGCGTTCTTACGGGCCGTTCGTTTATTACCCGCTTTCTGAATGGCCGACTTACGTTCAGGTTATGCGGAGCTACTTTCGGAATGCTTGTTGTAGAGCTTCCGCCAGTCATGACAGTTGTCGCTCATCGAAATGTCACGCGCGGCCCACCAAACATTGCCCGACCAATACGATTCGCCTCCGACAAAGTACGTGTCGCATGAGCTGCATTCGATCACATGCCTCACTGGGTATCATAAGACCATCCCACAGCTTATGGACGTTACCGCTCTATATGGTTCCAACAAAGGCCATGGGGGACTGCCGTCCTTGTGGCGGTTACTTATCTCTAAATAGCGTAATCACTTGTGCTCGTTAATTGATCTTACATATCGTGGACATCACCGCCAGTCTGGCAGGTGAACACATTTTCAGTAAAATGGACTTGGTGCGCGCATACAGCCAAATTCAGGTAGCCGCAGCGAACATTGTTAAAACTGCCGTGACAACTTCATTTGGTTTGTTCGAGTTGCTGCGCACGTCACTTGGTCTACATAATGCCGCGCAAGGTTTTCGGCGCTTCATCAACTACCTCCGTCGCGGCCTAGACTTTGCATATGCCTACCTCTGGTGTATCTTAAACGCAAGCACCTCAAGCGAGGAGCACTTACGCTTTTGGTCTGTTTACCTCAACATAGTGTTCAGTTGGTGTCAATACGGTCTGGTTTCTCGGCAACCATATCTATACTTCAGGCGTCGTGCCACTACAATATAAACTTAAAGCCTTCAGCAATCAACCCGTCGCACACTTTCATACTGCTGAGACGTTTTGACGGCCTCGTCAAGGTTTATCGCCGTGTTTTACCTAATTGCGCTTCGCTTACGCCAGCCCTCACGGACCCTCTCCGGGAAAAGCTAAAGAAATTCGATTAAACGGCTAAAGCACGCGCCACCTTCTAAGCTTTGAAAGATACCGCCAATAGAGTTTCTATAGTGCGGCGCGCCGCAGTAGCCCCGCGGTCGCGCAGTACCGACGCTCCTGACGTAGTAACTGGAACGTGCTTACAACAAAAAGTTGGTGATGCTTGGCAGCCGTTGTCCTTTTCTCCAAACGTTTGCAAGCTGCAGGATTTCGTTACAGTATTTTCGGTGGAAAAATATTGGCGACTTATTTGTCCTCACATCAACTCCTTCACGCCTAAAGAGACCGCTAATGCGCGGCCTTCACAGACCGCAACCACCTGACCTACGCGCTCAACTTGACTATCGACTGATACCCTCCTAGGGAGTCACGCCACCTAGACTATATCGTTCAGCCTATGGCCGATACACGGTATGTTTCAGGAATGCGCAACGTTGCCGACGAGGCACTTACCCAGATTCAGGCTCTCGCCGCTGACGCCGGCACTGCTATCGACTTGGCAGCCATGACCGCAGCGCAACTCGATGATCCTAAGGTTGAGATAATACGCTAGTCTCCCACACGGGGCATAAGGCCCGCTCCGCTGACAGCCTCAACTGGAACTATACCTTTCAATTTATTTCTGTGCACGCCGCACCCAGTCGTCCCAAGCCAGTTTCGGCAGACCATGTTTGACCTGGTGCACAACTTTTCTCTTCCAAGCGATCATGCATCGGTCAGGCTCGTAACTACCCGGTTCGTCTGGTGCAACACATACCGTGACGTTCGTGCTTAGGCGGCTGCTTGCCTTGCTGGTAGATGCGCAAAACTACACAAGCACACCAAAAGCACAACAGGAACATTCCCAGCCCAGGTGCACGTTTTCACCACGTGCGCTTCGACCTCTAGGCTTAGCTTCATCCTCGAAGGTTCTGCATATCTACTGACCTGTGTCGATCGGTTCACTAGTTGGCCATTAGCTAGTTTCCTACTTAATTGCTTTTTGGAAATGGTAGCGAAAGCGTTTCGGGATCCCTGGGTAGCTCAATACGACTGCCTATCTATCGTAACCACCGATAGAGGGTCACATTTCTCGTCAACATTTGCCACGTTGCTTAAGAATTTTGGCTGTTGCCACTTCCAGAAGACAGAGTACCAGCCGGTCGCTAACGGCATGGTAGAGCGTTTTCACCGTCAGTTGGAGGCAGCGCTACGGGTGCACACAGATCCTTCATCGTCTGAAGCATTTCCTCTCGTTCTCCTAGGCTTAAGCACCGCGGTTAAAACCAATTTCGCCTAAACGCCAGCTCAACTAATCTACGGCTGCGCACTGCTTTTGCTTGGACAACTGTTGGCGCCAGCCCCGTCTACTACTTCCTTTGATTGTGGAGATTACATCAACCGATTGACTCATCAGATGAAGGAATTATGTCCGCTCGCTCCTTTATTGCAGAATACACCAGAGTAGGTGCCCAAAAAGCTGTCTAAGTGTTCATACATCCATCTTGGCGCGGACGGTTTTAGGCAGCTTCTTCAGACGCCGTACACAAGACCTTTCAAAGTCCTACACCGAACAAATAAGACGTACACTATTTACCGCGGTCGTCGACGCGAAGTAGGCCCCACCCATCGTCGCAAACCAGCTTCCATCGAACGGGCCGCTGAACCTATGGCTACTTTGAAAGCTTCGTGTGACGCTACGAGTAATCGCGCCACGTTGCAACCATGTAGCATTATTGCAGCGTGTACCGATTTAGGTTCACAGACTAGGTTAGTTCCGACTTCATCGTCCACTGTAAACCAGTTGCCTCATAGGATCAGTCGCTGTGGTCCGGAGTATTGTAAGCCCGCTCGCTTTTCCGCTTATCTACAGTGTAACAACTTTTAGATTAGTAACTATTGTAAATATTTGCCACATTTTTAGTAGATTAAGATTATGCAAATATAATAAAATCAAACTACCGAAAAACCTAGTTAACATAGCAAAAAACCAATACAATCCCTGCCTGGATGCAAGCAACCCATTCGTTTGTTCTTTTTGACCTGTTCAACGTGGGTAATAGCTTTCTTGTCTCTAATGTCCCATCCCTGTCCTTCGATGAACTGACCCTCACAAGCGATGTGTCCAAAGATCGTCACGGTCAAGAACGAACGCAACTAGTTTATCTACGGGAACGAAGGTTGTTTCTTCCTGGGAAAGCGGTATTTACTTCGTGGGACGATGGTTGTTTCTCCGTAGGACGAAGGTCGTTTTGGCGAGGGGTGGGGTTCGGCGCGGAAGGTGACCACTGCCAAGCGCGCCGTTCGGCAACAGCAAAGGTTGAGATTCTGTCGGACTTTTGCTGTGCTAGTCCGTTTTTAAAGTCTGACAAGCCCGCACCAAAGGTTTGCCAAAATGCATCCTGCACTACAAGCAATAAATAATAAGCACAAACGGCACAGAGGACGTTGGCCTCCGGCGAACACAGATTTGAACCGAAATCCAACTCACTCAATCACTGGGCACAGTTTTGCCTAACCAGCTTTACCCGCCATTATGGATATCGAGGGCTTCTTTTGTCTAGCCTTCTAGGGGAGTTCTTCAGTGCTCCCAAAGATAACTATTAGCTTTTGTGGACAGTTCCACTAATGACCAACTGTACACTAAGCTTCCTTGTTTCAGTCTCACTTACATGTCCACCTTGACCTACATCCGACTCGGCACCTGACAGGCTTGCAAGTAAGAGTGCAAACGTGTTGCTCCTGTCGCGCTTCATCCGCCGGCGTCTTCTTGTAATCTATCGAATACCGTTCGTTGTGACCGACTACAACGGCCTTCTGATATTCGCACCTAATTTCGCGCACCGCTTGGGACCATTATTTACTATTCCTGCAGTCTCAGTCTGTAACATGGAAGTTGAGAATGGGTGTTAACATTTGGCTCATTAGTTTAGATGATACAGTAGTCATTTCAGGAAGCACCGCGCTGTGATCATAGCCAGGTAGTCGACCGTCAATGAATAAATAAGCGAAAGTGCTTCCCATCGTGAATACAGGATCTATGGCCTTGATACTTCTGTTTGACTCTCTACCCTGCTACGGATAGCCATTGAGGTGAAAACATGAAATTATTTCCACAATTCTTTCAATGTTACTGAAGGTAGACAGCATCTATTTCACATGTGGTAGGTTGAAACCTCTTCCCATACGTTTAGAATTGTATGTGACAACACTAACCATATGGATTAGCTTTTTGTTTTCACATTGAGTGTTTCGGGACGGCCGATATATACAACTCACTGGGACAGAGGTCACCAACCTTTCTTCTATGAGGGCGGGATTGCAAACGAAATGAAAGCCGAGGGCCGGATAAGCTTTTACACAATAGTCAAAGACCAAAACGTAGATACTTTCCGAACCTACTGCAAACTGTGTTGCACATTCCACTATACATATGGGTGAGTGAAGTGAAAAGTAGAATAGGGAAAAGAATTCAACATATTTATTAAGCGAAACTATTAACAAAAGCGAAGGAAATTAAAGGTTAGTTTCGTCATTTATATGGACTCTACTAGAAGTTTTAAAGGACTGTGAAAATGGTTAGCGAGGTTTTGAAGTTGTAATTTGGCTTTCCCAGCCTTATCAATGTTTGCTTTGGAATAGGCGTAGCCCAAAAGGAGAATTGCTTTCAAACGTTTACTAAACCAACGCATTCGAGGAGTTTATTTTACGTACATCCTTTTTGCAAACGTTTGCTTACAGACAAGTTGTTCCAAATCTTGATGCCATACCGTATAAATTGTTTAGTTCCGGAAATCCAACAAGCAGGGAGCGGTAAAATCAGGCAAGCTGTTCTTCTCTGTGTTTCTGTTAAAAAAGCATTTACCTGCAAGTCAATTAGCTCTACCTTAATTTCAGCTGGCACACCGTCCAACTTGCAATCATACGAAAGCTGAAACAGAAGAAATTCACCATTAATTCCGTCAATCTCTGAAAATCTCACCAACAAAGTGCTTATTCATTCCACGAATAATTGCAATTGGACCCACCAGCGAAGCGCCTTCTGCCGTTGTAGCGCGTAACCGCTTGGAGAGTTAAATTGAGACTCATTTTGTTCTACAATTTGTGTTTCAACCAACCTCCGCCAAAATCCTTTCCTGATGCTGAACAGATCATAAGTAAAGTTGTATTTTCCCTGCAGTCTTAATTTCAGCTTATTCATGGAATATGTCATGTAGACCACAAACGCCAAATTTCGCAGCCACATAGCCTCTGACGGCTGTGGATCAGCCTTGTGTTTTTCATGCAGAAACGCAGCTAATTCTTTGCGGGACCTGTATAAATGAGATAGAAGATAACGACAACTGCGCCGGCGCACAGTTGTGGGGTAACGCCAATCACCGAATTCTGAACCAATGGCTTCCAGAAAAGGTGGAACTGACGGTAATTGAGGACATGTCTAGGAATAAAAATGCTTGCGGAAACGTCTGGCTTGAATACACAACAAATGGCTAAGTCTCCCACAGAGTGCTGGTGGCTGTAGGATACACCGAACGAACAGCGATGTAGTAATTTCCAAACCTTCCAATCGAGTTGTCATCTGCCCTACCAGACACATTCGCACTCCAGCCATGATTTTCCTCAAAAAACAGGCACACCTCGAGATTAATTCCCGGAAAGGTTATAAGCTTGTGCTCTTTCACGAAATCTTTCCGGTTGTCGTTCTACGTACACCGTAGACAAACGCCAACTCCTGCGTTAGATGAAAGCTAGAATTGAGACCACGAGTGCACAGTAGAAGTCGTGCCGTACTCGAGAGATCAGTAGACTTATTGGCTGCCAGATAGAATCAAAGAAGTATTGAGCTATCTTGCACATTTATCGCACTACATTATGATCAACAGCGTCTGTTCTCGGCACAACAGAAGTTGCCGGAATACTGATAGCGGAAAATAAATCGGCCTTTTCAAGACAGAAGTCACTCACTGCCTCCGTTATGCGCTCTTTATAAAACTTACCGTAAGTAAACAGTACCTAACGTTTAGGCATCTTATGAAGTATTTAGCAACTTTACAATTGGCAGCTTCCTTTTCAATAAACTACCTGGTGAAGTGATTTCTTTGTTTCATAATCACTGTTCCTGGACTTATATCGCTCCGGGTGTTGCCTCCTTGAATATGTAGAGTATACATAGATAGGTTTGTATCCTAATCACACCGAAGCTACTATGCTTTTAAAATGGCTATATTTCGGCGCATAGGACACAGCTACATTTTAAGTCATCTGTCACTGCAAAAAGTGCTCACTGCCCACCGGTCATTGAAGACGCGACATTTTGAGTCCACTTTCCTTTTCTTAGCAGCCATAAGAAGCAATGCAGTGCATGTAGGCTATAAATGTAAGCAACGTTGAATTTAAAACCTTAACGTTCCACCAGCCCACTTAAAAAGCAGAGAAATGTCGGCTGCCGGTGAAGTTACTGTTCATCAAACATACATATGACTCATTTAGTGGTTCAGGTTGGTGACTGCTCCCAACCGGATTCTGCCGACCACTGGAGCCAAAACGGCATTTCGGCATATACGGCCAGTCAACTTCAGCGATGGGCAACTCCGCCCCAGGAACATGAGTTCAACATGCGATACTTGTCTACTGATTCTTTAGGGCAAGCGGACACCCTATCCAGCTTAATCGATACCGGTAGGCGTGAGTCGAAAGACGCAGTCATTGCCTCCATCGCAGCCGAAACTGCTGTCAGCTACATGGTTCATGACGCCGTGGGTAATCTACAGGTCAACAACTCGATGGTTAAGCAAGTTACTGAACAGGATGCATTGCTACAAGCGTTTTTAACCTACTTAAGGCGGGGCCGTCAAATGAAGGACACAAGAGAACCTCTGACATGGTTTTCCACACGACGCAACTCTTTATCTGAATTTGGTTTCTGCCTGTTGTTGCAGTTTGCTGTGTCATTCCAGAAATACCTAGATCACACGTGTTACGGCAACTGCACAATAGCCATCAGGGCATCGCTCGCCTGAAGGCGCTTGCGCGCAGCTACGCGTTTGGCGCATGATGGATAACCAAATTAAAGACATCGGCCGATCGTGCTCTAGATGCCTCAGTGCGTCCAAGTTACCGCTACGTGCGACAATCCAATCTTTGCCAAACCCAGAATCACGCTGGTAGCGGATACACATGGAGTTCGCGGGACCAGTCAAACGAGGTTCTTTTCTTGTTGCTGTTGAGGCTTAAAGTGTGGCCAGAGTTAACCGCAATGAAACGCACGTCAACAAACAGCACAACGTTTTCAACTCGACAGTTTCAGTCAGCAAGGACTAGCAGTGATAAACGTGTCGGATAACTAGACGGTTTAGGTCCTGCCAATTCGCTAAATTTGCGCACATGATGGAATCGAGCATTGGGAGAACCGCCCCATATCATCCCCAGTCAAATTGCCAAACGGCAAGATTGGTTGATACTCTGAAACGAGCCTTGAAGAAGTCGAAAAGGTGGGCTCGCGGAACGAAAGATTGGACCATTTCCTGCTGAGCTATCAAGTTAAATGGGTAGTATGATATGAAAACTTCATTGGCTGCGTGGTGCTCTTACGGAAAAGGATGCTAGATTACCCTTGTATAAACCCGACACATAGGTTAGACACATCGAAGGATAACAAAGAAAATGTAAACGAATTTTAAGGTAACTGTTCACAAAAGTGTGCTCAAACGTAATGAACATATCAAGGTGTTCCCAAATTTTACGGGGTCGACAATTACTGTAGCGGAACGTTATCTAATAAGTTTGAGTCCTGAGGTATAAGACAGACTTAAGCTACAGCTCACAATAAAAGAACAACCAAGCACGCTTGCGTTATAGTGCTTCTTCAGTCAATGTTATTAGGGTGTCGGCTATCAATCCGAATATATAAATCCAACTGCTGGAAAGGCTTGACAGCAGTACAAGCAGAGAAAAAGAAAACAAAACCAGCGTGCCGCGAACGCGTTGAACTTGTTGTATTCAAAGGTTGTGAAGTTAAATGATGGCACAAATTGGTCGGTAACGGAAAGGATAACAACAGGTAAATTATAGTGTGGGCACCACCAATACAGAACTTCCTCCTAGGGCTCGCGCTGGTAAGCGACGCTCGAAATAGCGTTCATAATCCATATCGAGCCAGGTTGGAGGGAAATTAAACAACACGAACTGAACTGGTGTGGACGGGATCGGTTGTTGGAGAACACAGTGAGTCCGAGCTTTGGGATTCAGTCACGCGTTTGGCAGTGGACAGCGGCCCAGGCACAGGAGGGTGGTAAGTGCTTGAGATTGATTTTAAAATATTCAACGTTCGATCGCCGGGTATAAGAAAGTTCGTGCTCACGGACTCCCTGGATCCATTGTTATCCGGAACGGGGTACTTCGGTTTCCGCGACAAGACTTTGAATGTACCTTCCTAAGGCGATACCAAAGGTCTCCGACCAGCATCGAAAAGGATAAAGACGAATGGGCAAGTGTGTAAGTAAGGATGCAGACGCTGCTCGGCGGGTGAGCCTGTGTTGTGCTGAGGCGGGTGCTGACAAGATCCAAACAGATGGTCTAATTACTTCTGCTGCTATTGCTTTACCATGGGCTTATGTCTTGGACGCCTCCGCTTGGCAACCACTGGGTGGGAGTTCGGTTACGTGCTTCATCCTGCTGAGCTCCAGCACACCTATCCGCATTGGACAATGAACTGACCGTGTGCTAGACCCGCTGCCTTTCGGGTGTACTTAGAATCGAAGGCATTGGCTGTGGAGTCGAGTCCTTCTCCTGTCAGGTGTGAGCGCATTGCCAGTATCCTAGTCCATCCTCCTCGGAAGTTAAGAAGTGGTCAATGACCCTCCTCCTGTGAAACCTAGCCATAGGAGACAACAGGTCTACGGGTTATAAGCTCACAGCTCGATTGGCGTAGATTACGTGCGCCACGCACTGTCCCTGACGGCGTGAGGGCACCATTGGGTAATCAATGGTTTGCCGCTGCTAGCCGCAAGCCAGGCAAGCACCAATCAAATTTTTGTAAACCCGCCAACACCCATCTGCATCTGGCCGTGGTCGCAGGTGCGTATTTTTCTACGGGCAAAGAACATATATGGATCGTACAAGTACCTCGAAGGCTGCGAGTGGCTGCCCACCGGTAGATCAAAATCTCTCTCTGCAATCACATTCATTAGCTTCAGCTGCTCTCCACTGAATTGTGGGTCAGGTTATTAAGCCAAGGCTCCGGGTGGAGTCCCTCAAGCAAACCTCCGAGGTACAACCGCCACATCGCTAGCGCTTGTCCACCAATGCGGTAGCATGTCTGCGCGCAAAGCACTCAGCATGGAGTGCTAGAACGTGCGCACACTACTGAACCACAAAAATGTGAGTGCCCCGGACTACGCACGGGACTGGTCGCGACAGAACTGGTGCGCCACAACATTGATATTGTGGTGCGCAGTCAGACTCGGCTCACTGAGCAAGGTTAGTAGCAAGAAGCATGTGCTAGCTACCACTTTTACGGGGCGGGCAATGCCACTTTGACAACACGTAAACATGGAGTCAGACTTGAGAAATCCTATCGCCTAACTAGCCACCTAGTGTGTGAACCAAGAGGATATGGAAGTCGCTAACGTGGCTGTGCTAACAGGATCATAAAGCCGCGCTAATGATGTTGGTCAGTCTGGCAGCGAAACGTATGCAAAATAAGCATTCAGCTAGGAGAGCAGTGCAAAACCCACAGAACCTACAGACATCCGCGCGAATAATGACTGCTTGCCTATGACTCCGAAAAGGCAAGTTTACCACTTTTATAAGCACTTACGGTCCAAATGTGTGTTATCCTTATGACACGCGCGATCAGTACTACACGCAGCTATCCTCCGTGGTACGGTATTTGTCGAGGAACGACCGATTATTTCTACCGGGTGCATTCAACGCGCGCATTGGGCGTCATGCATCGGTGTGGACAGAGGTTATCGGTCCGCATGGCATTGTTTCAGCGAATGCGAACGGTGGCTGGCTGCATTCACTGTGTGCCACACACACTGACGTGCACGAACACCCGAGTTGCATTGAGTGCGAGTGCTAGTAACTTGGACACACCAAAGGAGTGGTTACGCGCACCTGCTCGAATATGTCAGCGTACGTCAGCGTGATATGCGTGAAGTGCGCATGACACGGGTACTGCGTGGAGCTGAGTGTGGCACTGATCACAAATTGGTGCAGACCAAACTGTAAGTATATTTTCGTAAATTTATGAATTGCACTGCAGCCGTAAATCGGCATATATGTAACGTTCTCTCCCTCGGTACCGTGGCAAAACGCATTGAGTTGGAGAAGGCAATGGCTGCTTGCCTGTGTGACGTTGAATGTAAATTCACTGTGAACGACCTGTGGCCACACATGCGTGACCAGTTGACAGCTATTGTTAGGAAGACCATTGAGCGCGCAACCTGTAAGCGGCCTGATTGGTTTGATGAGAACAGTGCGACGATCCGCGCATTGGTGTCGGTGAAGGACGCAGCACTTGCTGCACAGGTGCCAGAACCAAAGAATTAAGAAGACAAATAAGTTTGGCAGACCTCGACGACGGCTGACCCGAGGGGTCCGTCGCATTAAAATGCATGATGGACGGAAAAGGCGAGGCAGTTGGAATGCTACGCCCGAACGCGGCCAACATAAGCCAATAGCTGAATCCTTGAAGGCGGTGTATGGACCGAGATTAGAGCAGCAGAGGACGATGGTTGATGGTACCTCAGTAGCTACCTGCACACAAATTGTAGACGTACTGCGGCTCCGGCATAGAAACGTTGATTGTCTCCTAAACCTACCTTCAGATATCGACTGGCCTACTTTGAACAGCGCCAAGCCGCACGATGTGAAGGAGCATCTGGCCGACACGCCGACACTGGATTCGATGCAGAGAACAATTGCTCAGCTGCGAAACGGCAAGTGTGTCGGGGCCGCCGGGATCCCGCCTGCACTATTTAAACACGGTGGACCCGTGTTTGTAACTTAGATGCCCCACCTGCCGCAACATGTGTGGATTGCTGAGGTGCCTCATGTGGTAAAGGATTCCATTGTGCTACCACTGTACAATGGCAACAGAAGCTCGCAGTGCTGCACGAATTATCCTGGCATCAGGTTGTAGGGTTGTGTGGACAAGGTGATAGCCCAAATCCTGCCCAACCGTCTCGTCAGTCAAGTTGTGGAACCTAACGTGGCGGACTAGCAGTGTAGATTCCGTTCGGGTTGCGGTACTATATGTACGGTGGTTTGGGGCTCGTCAGCTGCAGGAGAAGTGTAGAGAACGACACCAGCGTTTGTACTCGCTGTTTGTTGACTTCAACAAGGCATTTGATACGGTGCACGGGAGACATTGTGACTGGCGTTGGGTAAGCTTAGTTGTCCGTGTGCTTGTAATTTTAATTGGATATCTGCATAATGGTAGGCGAGCCGAGAATGCATCTGGGTGGAAACACCTCGGATGCCTACAGTCGTCTCTGGTGAGAAGCAAGGCTGTTGCTTAGCTCCTGTGCTGCTTAAACCCTGGTTTCCTGCAGCGCTGTCTTATGCGTTTGATGCCGCTTGATGTTGGATTACTGAACGTCCATCGTTTCGGTGCGAGCACCCTAGTCTGTAAGATACCTGTCCGTATGTTGCTGTTTGTTCACAGCTGTGCGTTGGTTACACACAGCGGGGATGAGTTGCAGCAAATGACTGGTGCTCTAGCCTCGACAGTGGTCAAATCCAGGCTCACCAACAACACAAGCCAAACCGTCTGTCGCTTACAGCCTTCACCCGAGGAGCACTCTTCAACATTGCCGCAAATCAGTATTGCTGCTGAAGTATTGGACACCACCTGCCGCTTCTGCTACCTTTAGAGTGTGATGTCGACTGTCCAGAAGCTACACAGTAAACTGCGTAGTCGCGTTCCAAAGAAGGCGGAAGCATTCAAGAAGCATGAGCATTGCTTGTGGAACAACCATCATCTTATCTTTGACACAAACCTGATGATTTACAAATCCATGGTGATGTCCGTTCTTTTATACGACAGGAAATCATGGACGATGTACCGGTGAACTATGCGATATTGAGCGGTTTCACCAACAGTCTTTACGATTGCATCGGCGCATCGGTTAGGGCAACAGAGTTGCGGACACGGAAGAGTTGCGTCCAAGTGGAACGTACGCATTGGACTGCATACTTTTGATAAGACCCCTGAGGTGGCTGGGTTACGGGTAGCGTAAGGATGCGACGCGGATCCCGAAGTAGCTATTGTGTGATGAGCTGAGTTGGGAAGCGGCATGTGGGGAAAGCTAGGTTACGTTACAAGGACATGATCAAAGTGAGCCTCTCACGTTCTAAGCTTTATTGCAGGTCATGGAACTAGGAAGCAGTCAATCGGCGTGCATGGCACAAGCTAATCACAAAGGCGGTGGCCCGGTTGCAGAAATAACATCTCATGCATTCGGAGAAAACGCTGTGGGTTTGAAAGCGACAGGCACCGATGGGTTGTACTTCACCGACATCGAGGGCAAGATGCTGGAGCACATACGGTCACGAATGCCTGAGTCAAGCAGCCCTAGTGAGCCGTGGGCGAGGCCAGGCAAGACCACCAGCAAAAGCCACGACGAACCATGCAGATAACGAAGGCAGAACCGGTGCAGCGTCCGTAGGTACGCTGCGTCCGATTTACTAATCGCTATCGTGAATGCATGGTCCCTTTATTTCAGGTGCTGGGTTTGTTATATTGCACACCAATGTGTACCTGAAATGATTTATATTAACGCACACGGCGCTCAAATTAATTGTCGCTAAATTCGCTAACATTTTCGCGATTGCGACACTCCCTTCAAATACATTTTCAGCCCACGAAAAATTATAGCGGAAGGTTTGACAACCAATATAGTTTATGTGCCCATTTATTGAGAAGTGTCTCACCGTATATGTACACAGTATTTGAGTTAGGTTTATTGATATAGTCGGTTCAAATGATTCGCTGTTACTTGGGATCCCCGGTGTTGTTGCGCTTGAGGTCCAGGTTGACAAGGTACTTACGTGTCTATTACGCACAACCTTGTCCATACTGGCCCAAGGATACAGTTGACCGTTGATGTAGGGAACGGAGCGCAGGGTCCTTGTAGCAGTGCTAGGCTCAAAGAATGGTTCTATGCACTCAGTGTGGGGCAGACTACATTGCAGCCACCGTCTTGTGTGCTCTTGACTCCATCCTACAGCGCGCTTGTGTTCGCCTGGAAAGGAGTGTGGGCCGGCTCCGTTGATGAAACTTGGCTCCCATCCACGTGCTTCCCCGTCTTATTCCTTTGGATCTACACTGGATATTAGGCGTGTGGATAGAGTTGTGTGTGTTGTAGCACAGGTCGCCCATGGTCCCTGTGTAGGTGCAAGCGTCCTGTGGCTGGCCGCAGTGAGAGGCAAAGCCGAAACCGGATGCCGCCAACCACATGCTGCTCACGCAGGCTTTGCCGTGATGGTGTCGGTCTAAGGGATCAAAAATTGTGCTTCAGAGGTTCAACATAGGACGTAGGATTCAGTTCGCTGGTGGTTTGTAAGTCCAGTAGCATCTCGCCTGAGAGTCTGAGGGTTATGCCAAAGGCATTTTTGGTTAGGCAACATCTGATATCCTTATTGTCGGTATTGCGAATACCAAAAAGAATAGCTAGAAGGCGTTTTAGACCAATATGCATCAGGCGTACTTGCTGTACTGAGTGCTTTCAGTTGTCGCTGAAATCGTTCGACAAGGCCATTGGTAAAAGGCTGATAGGTAGTCTTCTGAAAATGAGTACAACCAAATAGTCGACTCAAGTCTCGGAGAAGACGAACTGGATTGTGATCAGCTGTCACTAGTGACAGTGGTTGGCACGACGCAGTATCGGATCCAGGATTCAACAAAAGCACCAACAACCGTTTCAGAGGATATATCCCGTAAGGGAATTGCGTAGGGAAAAGAGTAAAACGATCAACACAAGCTAACGGATAAGTGAAAACGATGAAGCTGGTAACGGTGCTAGTACATAAACTTGAACGTGTTTGAATCGGGCTGCAGGGAGTGAAAAGTATCAGGAGTTGTAGCAGTTTCTATGGATCTCGCTTTTTTTGCTAACTATGGCAGGTTTTGGCCCTTTGTCGGATGTCTGTCCGTAGTTGGCCTTTTGTAACTGTCGGTACTTAGTCTCACTGTAACTCGAACAGTCGGGTACAATAATACATTTAGATGGTCAAATAGCACTAGCCGATAGGACCGTGGAACAAACGGTATAGGTTTACCGGCGGAAATATCGCAGTAGGTTCCTGTATCAGAATTGAGCAGGGCAATTGCAAGAATTTTAACGTAATTTTCGCTCACAGCTGCGTTAGCTCTGGGCCACTGGCATTGGCAACAGACATTTCCTCCAGATCAATGGGCGAGCGTAAAAACTGCTGGATATGAGCAAGTGATAGTAAGCCAGCAACAAGGTTGTTGGGACCATAAATATTGAGAAGAGCAACCCAAAACTAGGAGAAATATTCCAGCTGTCTGGTTTCTCTGGTGAAGTAACGGGCAGAAGTTGCACGAAAAACATACACAAGAGGCTTATGATCTGTCAAGATGACAAAACCACGACCTAGAAGAATGTAACGAAAAGGTTTTACAGCCTGGTACATGGTAAGAAACCCTCGACCAAAAGTACTGCGCCTGGTCTGGGCAGGTTGCAGCTTTTTGAGAAGACAGACAAAGATTAACTTTCGTTCCCCACGAGTTGCTGCAATGCGGCACAAACCGCGAAATTTGAAGCATCTGTATTAAGCGTGCGAGCGACGTTATCTTTCGTTCTCAAGTAAGTAAGTGAAGTGGCTTGGCTCAGCTGTTACATAACAACGTTACACACTGTTTAGGCTTCTGGAGGGAAAGTAAAAATTTGAAAATTGCCATTGCGTAAATCAGTTAAATGTTAAAGAATTGAAGCGCAGCCATGTACAAACCGTCCGTAGTAGGTAACCAAACTGAGAAAATGGCGCAGGCTCCTAACCGATTGTGGCGATGAACAATCAGCTTTAGCTTGATTTTTATCAGTCAATGGGCTAATCCCTTTAGCCTCAACTCGGCGGCCTAGTACGTAATGGAATGTTGGCGAAATACGCTTGTGGAAGGGTTTATAGAGAAACCATCATGTACATAAGGTTCGAAAACTTTTCGTAGATGTTTACTTGTTTTGCCGCAGAAGCACTTGCAACCAAAACATCATAAATATACACAAAGACCATGTCGAGATCACGGAGAATTTGGTCCATGAAGCGTTGGAAGGTGTGCGCTGCATTTCGGATACCGAATGGCTGGCCATTCTCACAGACTCATAGTGGGGCCAGCTTGGTATTTCGGGTTAATCCTTTTCCAGCAAATATTTCGGCGGCAGCGTTCCAGGACGTGATGGGTATCCTTCTGGCGGGCGTTCTCTCCATGAAAAGCCACCAGGTACGTTTAACAACACTGCGAGGTAGCAGATGCGACACGCCACTAACCAAAGTCAGTGTCTCTTCAAATTCCTGAGAATCCACCTTTCACCAACGACATACAATTTGAAGACTTCCAATCTCCCCTTCATACGGTGGTGAATTCAGCAAACAAACTCACGAATTAAGTCTTGAATTCACAAGTTCATTCATAAAGCCCGCTGACATAAATGGTTGGCGGCATCCGGTTTCGGCTTTGCCTCTCACTGCGGCCAGCCACAGGACGCTTGTGCCTACACAGGGACCATGGGTGGCTTGCGCTACAACACACGCAACTCTATCAGTGTAAATCCGAAGAAATAAGACCGGGAGGCATGTGGATGGGAGCCAAGTTTCATCAACGGAGCCGACCCACACTCCTTCACATGCAAACACTCACGCTGTAGTGGGGGAATCAAGGGCACACAAGGCGCTGCCTGGAATTTAGTATGCCCCGCACTGAGTGTATGGAACCATTCTTTGAGCCTAGCACTGCCACATGCAACGTGCGCTCCGTCCTCTACATGAACGACCAACTGTATCCTCGGGCCAGTATGGGCGATATTGTGCGTAATAGACACGTAAGTACTTGTCAACCTGGACCTCAAGCGCAACAACACCGGGGATTTCAAGAAACAGCAAAGCACTTGAAACGAAGATGTCAAATAAAACAAATCGAAGAGTGCATCTAGATGCATTGAGGTCACTCTTTTATATATGAGCGTTTGAAATAAATTGGCTGCAAAGTATCTGCAAAAGGTTCAATACATCAGCATATTTTAATTAAGAAAATTCTACAAACCGGAAAATGTTATCGAAGTTAAGTACAGTTAGCTTAAGCGACTTGTGCAAGTTTATGGAAGATAGTTCAGATAGATATTAACATGAGGTAAAGCATTAGGACAATATAGTAACTAACACGTATACTTACAGTTATACAGACACACAAACCAATATGTTGCTGGTTAACATGAGAAATGCTTCTGCAATTACCGAACATACCTTTTGTGTTCTCATGTTCACGCCTTCACATTGATGTACCGCCCCGCCTGTAATAACACGTGTATTGTAGTACTTATTTGTCATTCAAAATGGTGGTCACTGCAATTTTTGTGATATCTTCAGGGCAAGTTGAATTTGGTGGTTGGCCGTGAAAAGATCAATCATAGAAAAGATCGATTTTCTAGCCAATGGTATGGAAAACGTGTGTATGCTTGCTCGGGTTGCTGTCGGGAAATGTGGCGCCAATCAGTGCTCGATAGTCGCTATTAGGAATTGGGCTACTAGAGATTCACCTTTTGTGAACGAGTTAAATAACCCTGTTTGTTCTTCCTCGTTTCTACTTCGTGACTGTTGTTTAAACGTCTCACTGTGTTAGCCCGATATGTACACGCAAGTCATTATTAATGGACGCACATCACCGTGTCCTCTTTAGCAATACCAATTGCAAGAACACATTGCATTGGTATTTTCGCATCACGGCCCTACTTGGTTGTGTTAAAGGAATATTTCGTAGGCACACAAGTTTTGTACTAGCCACAATTTGGTCGGCCTGCATGCCTTATTTTCGTTCGGTTCGTGATGTTTGTTTAAACGCTACCTTTCGACCTTTTCCTCTCTTGCCCTTTAAGGACGTGAACGTCCTAGAGCTTTAGGATTGAACTGAGGAACTGCCTGTGTCTGAGATGGGACGAAATAACCAACAAGCACCTAACTGGACTATGGCTTCACTTCAAAACTAACCATTTGCACCCAACAACTCAACCACCGATGTCCAGTGAGGGTGGCTCGACCCGAATTCGTCGCACCCCAGAAAATATACATAAACAGAGAAGGTGAGACCCCGTACACTGGAAATTCTACTTACCTGCAAACTCATACTTCCTCCGCGACTAACCTCAACGTCCAAATTTTGACTGACTGTGCAAGTTGTCTAGCCAACAGAGGAGTCACTCGACTGCGAATAACTGAATGAACAAATGCTTCCTAAGAAGCGTTGCTAGTTGCACATGACCGACCATAGCAATATATGACAGTGTTCCAGGACGTAGTGGATTTTCGCCTGGCAAGCGTTCGCCCTAGAACAAGCCACCAAAGTCGGTTTATCGGCACTGTGAGGTGGCGGATGTGGCTAGCCACTGAATAAAGTCACTACCCACTGTTACACAATGGAATATCGACTAGTCATTTTGCATTATTTTATTGACACGTACAACGGTTACTCCGTCTTACTATCCTGTCTCCACTCTACCTTCTGTGCTTTTTTATCTATTCTACGCACACATGTAACCAACTTATGGGTATTCCAGTGATGAGTTTGCTCCTCATGAGTGCTTCGACGGTTTCTGCAACTTGTACAATTTTGGCCACAGACAACTACGTGCGTTGTAAGGTTTCTGCTGCGCCACATAATTGTTTGTAAACTTTGCTCACAACTTAGTTGGTAAGGCTCGATATAGTCGAGAATAAAAGGTTTATTTATTTATTCATTTATGTTGATTGGCCAGTGCCCGGCACTGTAACTGGATGTTTGATTTATGCTTGGAGTCTCATGCTGCCATTTGTAAGGACATATTCGATTCGTCCTTGAGTGCACGGCTTCTTATTCGCCGTTGCATTAGACCTTTTTCCTTCTGCTGGTCGGCTCATGCGTAATTTAGTAGCTGCAATGCATTTTGCCTTCAAAATTATATAAGCGAATGTGATTTCTTGTATGCAAGCCTCTTTCGGGCTCGATTTTGGACTTTACTTGCGGTCGTGGGGTGAAAGCGACAGTGGCGACACAACAGACTTTTTGGCGACGCCGGTTCTGGTAAACTTGTCGAATTTGTTCGAGCGAATGCAGAAGCTTCTTCAACATCAACGACTGTAGGTTGAAAAACCTCAACGACAGTTGATAGGGTTGCTTTATTAGATGTTGAACATTCAGTGCGGATCCTCAACGACAACCTCAAGGTCATTTGTAGTCGCCCTTGCGGCCTCAAGCACAAAGTTGTTTTTGATGCCTTGAACGGATTGAAATTTGTATTCTGGTTCCTAACTTATGAAGCCATTTTTCGAGTTGGGCTTGCAGACCAAGAACATGCTTGCAAAGTTTGTTTGTTGTTGTGCAAACTTGGCACAGTCGGGCATGAACGCTACAAAAACTGCGTTGCTGAAGCATGCAAGAGACTTCAGCTTTGGTGAGATGGTAAATTTTGACGCAAATATGAGGTGTGCAGGCTGCTCTGTTCAGAGTTGGCTACCATTGTTTGAATTTAGCCAATTGCGATGCTATTGCTTTTGTCACACATGCCCGGATTGTACATCGCTACTGTGAACGATTCAAGCTGGGATTGATGACACCTGATCAATTCAGGAGTCTTAGTTTTGTGTGCAGTCTCCAATCTCACGCTGATGCTAATATTCATACACGAATTCCCCACAAGCTCGAACCAGAACCGCAGTTGACGCTGCAAGAGATTACAGCCGAATGTCAGCGACGGATTAATTTGAAGCACGCCACCAACCGGACTAAAACCGCTGATCACAGGACAGAACCCCAGATTTGTCGTACAGCTAGCCATGGCAAAGTGCTGTACCGGTATCTGTCAACTCAGAAACCCCGGGTTGCATGCTGGAATTGCGGGGCTTAGTAATTTGTGAGAGGCTGTATCTAGTAAGGGCAGCAATGTCATACGTGCAAGCGGGTTAGTCTTAAGTAAACCCACTGTCGAGTTGCGCACAACTTCAGACTTTCAGTTTCCTCGAGATTGCTCACAAACTTCAACTACAAAAGGGCCAAGTTTCGCTGACCGGCAACAAAGGTAATCCTCGCTGCTTTCCGCATGAACTCCGCAGACAAGAGAAAGAATTTAACAGTAAAAGTCAATGCTATTCTAGTCATATTGCAACTAGATACGGCGTCCGACATCACTCATTTCGCGATAGACATGGTGGAATCTTGGGAGACCGTTATTCAAGCGCACAACTCTGACAGCTCAAAATGCATCCGGAGAACCGCTGAAATTCGATGATGAGACTGAATGGGAGGTCAGCTTCAAGCAATTGCAACCGCAGCATAATCTGCCTAATCGCACGCACCGTCTGTATTCTTCTTGGAAACGCTTTGTTTGGGAAGCTGAACTTGAAAAAGGTACCACTGAATCGTGCCTGTGCTGAAAAGAATGTCACGGTGCACCATACAGCCATACCGACTCCTTCGGGTCAAAGCATCCCTGAACAGCTTCAAACGAATTATGCGTGTGACCTGCAGTCGGCACTTGGACACCGTAAGAAAACGCAGGCAAAACATACTCTGCTTCCGGATGCCAGCCCAGTGTTTCGAGATGGGCTCCAGTCCCTTATGCCTCCCAAGCACTTGTTAAACGGGAGCATACTCGATGGCCGCAGGCTGGTGTGATCGATCGAGGCAAGTTCTCACCGTGGGCTGCATCTATTGTTGTGGTCAGGAAACCAAACGGTTCTAGTCGTTTGTCTGCAGAATTTTCAAGGCGCCTGAATGCTACCCTGGTACCACATCAGTATCCGCTTCCACTCCTGAGATGTGTTCTCAATGTTGGACAGAGGCGTATTTTGCTTCGCTTAAGTTTGCAGATGCCTATTTGCAGTTAACTGTTATACCCGAAGGCAGAAAGCTTCTAACAATCAACACTCACCGAGGTCTCTAACGGCACAACCGTTTGCCATTTTGAGTAAAAACGGCACCGACAATCTTTCAAAAAGTCATGGATTCTATGCCGACGGGTGCAAATAGAGCGGCAGCCTACCTAGTTGACGTCATCCAAATGGCGTCGACGCAAAGTGAATTATTCCACGATTGACTGATGTGCTACAGAGAGGCAAAGCTTGTGGTTTCCAATTACGAACAAAAAAGTGCAGCTTGTTCCTGAAGCCCATTAAGGTCCTGGGTTTAGTGAGTAACGAGAACGGTCAACGAACCGATCCCGAAAATATCGACGTGCTAGACCGAACACGGGCGCCAACGGATGTCACAAACTTACCATTATTCCTTAGGATGGGGAGGCACTATAGTGCATTTATACCACGCAAGCATCGCTTGCATCATCCTATAAACCACCAGTCGATGAATGACGTCGAATGGAAATGGTGTGCACAGTGTCAACAGTCGTTCTAGCAACCGAAATCTCTGTTGAACTCGAACATATTGCTGACAATTTATAATCCGAAGCTAGAAATTATCGTGGCCACGGATGCTTCAAGCTATAGGACTGGTGCTGTAATTCCACATCGTCTTCCAGATGGATACGAAAAGGCTGTAGCACATGTTGCACGTGCGCCGACGGCATCCGAGAAGAATTATAGTCAGATTGAGAAAAAGCGTTGGCAATCATCGTTGCCGTGAAAAGTTTCCTAAGCTGGTCTATGGTCGATGGTCCACGTTAGTGACTGATCCCAATTCGCTTCTGCCAACCACTGCATCCCCAAAAGGACATTCGGGCACATACGGTCAGGCAACTTCAACGATGGGCAACTCTGCCCAAGGAACATGATTTCAACATGCGATACTTGTCTACTGATTCTTTAGGGCAAGCGGACGCCCTATCCAGCTTAATCGATACCGGTAGGCGTGCGTCGAAAGACGCAGTCATTGCCTCCATCGCAGCCGAAACTGCTGTCAGCTACATGGTTCATGACGCCGTGGGTAATCTACCGGTCAACAACTCGATGGTTAAGCAAGTTACTGAACAGGATGCATTGCTACAAGCGTTATTAACCTACTTAAGGCGGGGCCATCAAATGAAGGACACAAGAGAACCTCTGACATGATTTTCTACACGACGCAACTCTTTATCTGAATTTGGTTTCTGCCTGTTGTTGCAGTTTGCTGTGTCATTCCAGAAATACCTAGATCACACGTGTTACGGCAACTGCACAATAGCCATCATGGAAACTCTCGCCTGAAGGCGCTTGCGCGCAGCTACGCGTTTGGCGCATGATGGATAACCAAATTAAAGACATCGGCCGATCGTGCTCTAGATGCCTCAGTGCCTTCAAGTTACCGCTAGGTGCGACATTACAAGCTTTGCCAAACCCGGAATCGCCCTGGCAGCGGATACACATGGATTTCGCAGGACCATTCAAAGGAGGTTCTTTTCTCGTTCATGTTGACGCTTACAGTGTGGCCAGAGTTAACCGCAATGAAAAGCACGTCGGCAAACTCCCCAATTTTTGCGATGCGACATGTTTTCATCTAGCACGGACTAGCAGTGACAATCGTGTCGGATAACTGTACAGTTTACTTCCGGCCATTTCGCTGGTTTTCGCGCACCTATTGGAATTGAGCATGTGAAGACCGTCACGTATCATTAGCAAACAAATAGCCAAACGGCAAAATTTGTTGATACTGTGCAACGAGCTTTGTGAAAGAGAAGGGATCGCGGGAAAAAATTGGAACGTTTACTGCCGAACTATCGAGTTCCTCCGAATCCTAATTCACTAAATGGGAACTCACTTGCTGAAGTCTGTATATGTAGAAGATTGAGAATCACGCTAGGTTTACCGACTCCCAAGCGTTCTCCTCCATAACTAAGGGCTCCAGTGATGGAGCGCCAATACAACAGGCAAAACGGGGCACGAAAATAAGTTTTCAACCTGGGTGGCTTTGCCTTTGTGGCTGCTAACAAAGAACGATGTATCGCTTGGTTACCAGGACGAGTCTTGCGACGCCGAGACAAGGTGCTGCATCAGGTACAAGTTGGTAAACAGGTATGGAGACACCACGTCAAGCAGTTGAGGTCAAGGTATACAAATGGGGCGGTCTTTCCAAAAGCCAACGGATTTAACATCAATGGATTGCTGAACAATGGAGAGCCTAATACCTATGCAGGTGTCTAGGTTCGTCTAATGGACTGCACGGAAGATGGAGCCCGGTACAGACCAAAGAGAAAAAATATTTGTGTAGCCTCTCCAGGTAGATCCGCGGCGGATGAGCTATGGGAACTTCAGGTACCACATATTTTATAGAGATATAAGAAGCTTGGCTATTAGGCGTTTACCTTTTGTGAACGAATAAATAACCCTTTTTTTGTTTTCCTAGTTTCTACTTCTTGACTATTGTTTAAACACTCCACTGGGTTAGCCCGATTGGTGCACACGTCATTGTTAATAGACGCTCATCTCTGTGTCCTCTTCAGCAATGCCAATTGCAAGAACACATTGCATTGGTATTTCCGCATCACTTTCCTACTTGGTTGTGTTAAAGGAATATTTAGTTGACACACAAGTATTGTACTAGTTATTAATTTGTTGGCTTGCACTTCTTATTCCGTTTGTTCCGTGACGTTTTTAAACACTATATTGCGTTGTTCGGATTGCCCTGTGCCCGGCACCGTAAATGGAGGTTTGATATATACTTGGAGACCCATGATGCTATTTTTAAAGTTATATTCGATTACCACTTGGTTACACAGTTTCGTATTTGCCGTTGCATTTAACGTTTTTCCTCTTGCTGGCCGGCTCATGTGTAATTTAGGAGCTTCAATTCATTTTGCCTTCAAAACTATTAAAAGCAAATGTGATTTTTATGTATGCAAGTCTCCTTCTGGCTCAATTTTGGTCATTTTCTTGCGGTCGTGGAGTGAAGGCGTCAATGGCGACACAACCGTCACCTCATGAAGCCACTCACCGTTTTTTAAGCACAAGATGCAGTGGATTTGACTAACAACTACTTGAACAACTAATGATCACGAGGTTGAGCATGTGCTCGAACTTATTCCTAGCGGACTGTAGTTTGTCAGTTTAAGTAGGCATGTTTTCCTCGTCACGGTTGCATCAGTGGTGACGATGTGACGTTGCATATGGTTCATGGGTTCCGTCTCGTCCTTCTAACTCCAACAAGTGATGAAAATTGCTACACTGATTCGAAATACTGCGAACAATAGGGCCTAAGGACTCGAAGTCCGATGGAACTAACTGCAGTAATCCAGCCGGAAGCAGTTAACGAAGTGTTATCATCACGCCTCTTCCCACGACGTAGTTCGACTAAAAGGCCAACTTTGCTAGGCAACTCTGTACCGATGGTTGGCTTATGTACCTGGGCGACTGTAAAAATGAAGGGAAAGCTCACACTTAGTCCAAGACTGCGCGTGAGAACTTGGTGGCCATAAGTCGCAATCTATGTCTGGTTAACAGCATGTAGCGTAATTTCAACCGGCTGTGACGAGCGGTTTTGCCGAGGAGCGGGGTATAACTTTTATCCCCGTGCAGGTGTCAACCAAAAATGGAGATTGATCTTGGAATCAAATAGGTACAGCGGTAGCCCTCACCAGTACTGGCTGGCCCCGTCGTTTCCTGATTGTGAATTAGCGAAATCCTTTGGGTGAGTACACCCCAGGCGACAGTATCGTTCTGCATTACCAAAGCGGTAAGGAAAGTAACAGTTAGAGCGCGATGCTAGTCTGCAGGAATTGTTGCGAGGCCTGCTTCTGGAAGAAGGTCTTTGAGTTCATATTCGACCACGCATAAGGTGAGAAATACTGAGCTCCAAGGTTGAGAACCTCTCCCTTATTGTGTCGAAGGTGGCACCCCTGGAGTGTTTGTAGTGGAGGCCCCTGCCACATGATGCACGACGCTTTTAAATAAACTTCGTGTAATTTGCGGGCCGCTTCCGCTAGCTTATTTAGTAAAAGGTCCTCAGCCAAACCAGCTGGTATGGCCGTCAGGTTTGCTTGGAGGCACTTAATCCAGATTTGGAATAATCTAAGGTTGATGAAACGACAAGTGCTTGCATGGGTTGGAGGAGCTGTGACGGTGTACGATCACCAAGCTGGACGCCAAAGAGTAGAGGTTGAAGGCGTGCCTCGTCGGATAAGGTATTGTGTTTTAAGGTGGCTGCTTGAAGCTTATCATAAGGTGCGTCAGTCGGCATAGGGTCGCGGATATCGATGGCTTCTGAAGCCAGGCGTGTAGGCAAATGGGCAGTAAAATATGAAAATATCATAGGCTGCGAGGTGCTCATACGAAAAAGTAAGGACGATTACTGTTGAATAAACCAGCCACATAGGTTGGACACATCGAAGGACGACAAAGCAAACGTAACCGAATTTTCAGATACTTGTTCACGAAAAGGTGCTCAAACAGAGTGCAGAAAAATTAACGTGTTCCCATAACTTACGGGGTCAACAATTACTTTACATGACCGCTATCTAATAAGTCACAGTGCTGAGGCAAAAGACAATCTTAAGCTAAAACTTACATAATAGAACAACCAAGCATGTTTTCGCTATAGTGTTTCCTTCAGGCAAGGGTATTCCGATGCCGAGTAGCAATCCCAGGACAGAAATTCGACGTGGCAGCAGCACAAGCCGAGGTAGCAGCAAACGATACGAGCACTGCACGAGCGCGGTGAACTTGTTGTAATAAAAATTTGTGAAGTTCAACAAATGGTACAAAATTGTCGGTAACGGAAATGATAAAAACAGATAAGCTACAGTGTAATCACCACCACTACAGGCACAGCCACCACCGCGTTGTTTGAGCGATATTTGTGGAAAAGAGTTTAAGCTGAGATTCCCTAATTCCTGATGTGCACCAAATTTCCGTGACAAAGACAATATCGGGCGATCTCATAAACGTAAGTGTTGTAAGTAGACCTAGTTTAGGTAAAAGCGATTAAATGTTAATGCCAACAGCTTTGCACGACATTGTTACATTTGGATAAATGTGCTGAGTACTGTTTGTTTCTTCTTCGTTGTATGTAAGAATTGTGGGTTGAGAGTTAGTTGAAGCACACGGAGCTCCGCATGGTACTGGATTGAATGAAGGACCTACTCCAGTAGTTTGTTAATTCGCTGATTCATTATGGCAGGTGAGACTGGCCTTGTTGGTGGGGGCCGATGTATTAGTATACAATCGTCGAAAGACGTACATCCGTAGTATCCAGGTGTGTGGAAACACTGAAGTCTGTAGAACCGTTTTTATATTGAGGTCCGGTTCGATTTGAATTGTTGCCAATTCTGTAATCCACGGGTGGCGCTGAGAGGGTTCTGAATTGTGGTAAATAGGGTTTGCAGCCTTACTCAAGTACGTTCGTGTGGCCTGCCATCATTTTATTTAGTGTCGTTTTCGCACACTTAAGGGTTTCACCAGCTTGAGGTTACGGGACTTGGATTCATAATCATAGAAATTGTGGGTAAGTAATGAGCCAGCCCTCTGCGACATGTCCTGACAACAGCCTCAGTGTTGCACGCAGAAGCCTATAGGGTGGCGCCTAGGACACAAGTCTGTAATCCATGACGCGCAAGAGGCGTGTCAAATACGGAACAGTATAGAACTTGGAGGCAACCGAACCCAAGGTGTATCGTACAGGTTACGAAAGTAGGCAGCAAATCAACAAGAGCGAGAAACGGTTTAGCACAGAACTCACCAAAGCACGTTGTCAAAAAGGAATTGCCGTCAGTAAACCAAGTGGACTTTATGGTTAAAACGACAGCAAAATTCAATGTTGCGATATACTGAAAGTGTTTTTTCCGGTGCACTACAAGGGCTACCCTTAGAAGACTGAAGAATGAAAGCCGTCGATGGAGATGTTATTGGGGGAAAACGGGAGGTGAAGATGGGTGCAAATAGTTGCGAATAGTTTCATGGGCTTAACTAAGGGCTTCCAAGATAGGGCGTATAGCAGAGTTCGTTGGATTCAGGCATTTTTATTAATCATTTTTATTGATCGTTCGGACCAGAATATATCATCGGTGGGCTGTCGAAACCGGCTGGGCGTACTGCCACTATTTGGTGTCCAAAAGAAGACCGACAGAACCTTGCCTCCGCTGCAGACCCGACGGTGCGCTTGGGTAGTGTCACTCCCCTCCCCGCCATGCAATCCATGATCCTCGTTCCACAAAGCAATCCATGCTTCCTCCACGGCAACGTGTAGCCACGCAATTTAGAACTAATACTGTCGTGACCGTAGGCGGGGCGATGGCGACTGGTAGTTCCTACGGCCAACAAGGACCTTAAGCAGGCTGGCGAAGCACCCGGGATTACGGTGAGGCGGTTGACGAGTCATTCGACGGTTGTCTTGGCAGTTCTGGTGGTTGAGTTTCAGAAGGTAGAACTCAGAGGGGTGGGAAAGGGTGGGGGAGGGGGAGGGGCTTGACGCCAGAGAAGGCACATGGTATACTTCATAAAAATCAAATAGGCTTTTAAGCTTTTTAACATGTTTCGAGGTTTTGGGGATTTTTCAAAACGGTTGTGGATGAGACGCACGATTACCAATGAAGAGGTGTAAAGCATATTAATAGAAACGGAAAACGTTTACAAAGGCCAAAAGGCAGACCAGACGTTTGACCTGCCTACAACTTCAGACGGTTAACTGTGGTTGAGGCGAGAGAATAATAATAATAGTAACAATAATAATAGCGTTTGTTGCACGCCGTAACGGCGCCTCGCTGCCGTGCGACCATCACCAGTCGCACACGAGCTGAGTATACTGCGAGGACACCCAACCATATGCGGATTTGTACACGCGCAACAGGAGCATGAGAAAAGCTGGTTACATCTAGGCTACGTGGTAGGTTGTGGGTCAAGGGGAACAGAGGATTTCGGGGTATCCAGTGTTTTGGAAGTCACCGCAGGTAAGGGTGCTTGTGTGATATCATCTGGATGGATTGCAAGTGGTTCGTCAAAGAAAGCCACTTTGAGGCAGTTGATGGACACCGTTGTTCCTTGAGCATTCTGGTCTAAAGTAACATGTTTCGAGTCCGTTGCAGGATTCTGATAGAGCCAGTGTAGCGAGAATGGAGAGGGCGCCACACAGCGTCGATGCAGTGGAAGACGTGACTGCAGGTACACAGTCCGCCGTGCATTTGCACATCTCTGGACTGCTCACGGGACGGAGTTGGGCGCAGCGAACGCGTGCGTTGAGCTAGGGAAGATGCAAAGTTAGGCGGAGGCATACCCAAGGATGCGGGCGGTGAAAGCAATTCTCCTGTCAACTTTAGCGTTGTGCCCTAAACCAGCTGATGCACATTGCAAAGCAGCTTTGATACTACTACGAATGCCAAAGTCAGCAGGGATCGAAGGAGGCGAGGAAGGCTTTTAGCTGTCTATGGAAGCGTTCAAATAAGCCGTTGGCTGCTAGGGGATGCGCTGTGGTATGAATGGGGCAAGAGCCTAAAAACTTGCAGCACATACTGAAGATTCCGGGGGTGTTCCACGGTTAGTTGTGGTGGTGGATAGCATCTGTAGTGCGAGACCCACAGACCCAGGTAAACCCGGAGAACAGGCTCAGCTGAGTAATCGGTTTCAGGAGTGACTTCTGACATTCTGGTAAGGTGCTTGACACATATAATAATGTACACGAATCCGCGGGGAGGAGGCAAGGGACTTACTAGATCCAAGTGCACATGCGAAAACCGAGAGTCTGGGACGGAAAATAGGCCAAGCCGACTGCAAGTGTGACGTTGAATTTTAGAGCGCTTCCACTGAGGGCAAGTGCGAGCCCAGGGAGGAACAGCTTTGTTTACGCTTAGCCAAACGAAACGTTCGGAGAACCGTTTTAAAGACGTACGGATACCGGGATGTGATAGTGAGTGAAGTGCGTCGAAGACCATGCGTCTGAGGGAGATGGGCACGAGGGGTCTAGGACAAATTCTGGGAGTGTCACAGAGAATGGTTTATTCCGTTATTTGGATAAGCACAGGTTGCACATGCAGCGAAACGAACCGCAGTGGCTGTAGGTCTTCCGCTTGAGCGTCAGCCGACACCGTGGTAACAAGGTTGACGGTAGACAAAGACTGGAGAGTGTGAGTGACGCGTGAGACAGCATCGGTGACGGGATTGTCAACACCTGAGACAAAAGTGAACTTCGTGACAAATTATAGATATCTTCTTTCCCAGAGGTGCGCATTTGTTGGAGGCGAAGATGAAGGCGAAGATGAGAGGATTATGGTCAGTGCAGATCGTGAAAGGGCGGTTTTCGAGTGTGTGCCAGAAGGGACGAATGGCCAGGTAAGTGGCTATCAGTTATCTGCCAAAAGTGCTGCAGCAGGATTTCGCTGGCTGCAGGCGTTTGCAGAATAACACAAGGGACTGCCATTGCCAACAAACACGTTGTCGGATGGCTGCTCCTACCGCGGCGTCTGAGGCAGCAGTCGTAATAAAAAGGTGTGCAGACGGCTAGAAATGAACGAGGTGTGCTATGTTGGAGACAGCAGCCTTGAGCTCGGCGAAGGCTGTCGGTGTTTTATCAGGGAAAGCGAACGTAGGCACTTTCCCTATGTGTAGGATAGTCGAACTCTTAATGAGCTGAACACAGCTCGGAATGAGGCTTCGATAGCAGTTGATCAAACCACAAAATCGACGGAGGTGCTTGAACGAAGTCGGAGCTGGGAAGTCATTGATTGCCTGGATCTTATCAGGAAGGACTTTGATACCAGACGTTGAAATGAGTTGGCCTAAAAATTCGCCCGTTGATTTGCCTTGTTCGCACTTAGTCGGGTTGACTGTGGCACCGTGTTGGGTCAAGTGCTGGAAGAGAGCTCGAAGATGATCGAGATGCTCTTGTTCCGATGAACTGGCTACCAAAATATCCTCGAAGTAGGAATATGCGAAGTCTAGGCCACGAATGACATGTTGGACGAAACGTTGCAAGGTTTGCGCGGCGTTGCGAAGTCCAAATGGCATGCTTAACATTTCAAGCAAGCCGAATGGATTGATGCCGACAGTTTTAGGGATGTTATTTTCTTCTACAGGTAGCTGGTGATAGGCGCGAACCAGATGGACCTTGCTGGAGATCGTCTTACCTGTGAGGCGCACAGTAAGGTCTTGTGTGTGTGTGGGATGGGACACCTATCTGGAACGGCTAGATGATTAAGCGGCAGTCACCGCAATGAGGCCAGCCACCAGGTTTCTTAGAGACCACCTGCAGGAGAGACGGCTAAGGGCTGTAGGAAATGTAGATTATTTCAAGTTCAAGCATATGCTCAAACTCTGCCTTATTTACCTTAAGTTTCTTGGGTGATAGTCGGCGTGGACGGCGGAGATGGGTGGGCCATTCGTCCGTATGTGGTGCGCTACTTGAAATGCCACGGGCATAGCTGCGTTCATTGGTTAAATGAGCTTGGAGCATTGGGAGAAAAGGTTAGCGCAGTCGGACGAGGTCCGGGGAATCGCGTAGACCAGAGTGATAGATGCGGTATCGGAGGTAATGCCACGTACGCATAGATTCGTTGCAGTGTCGATTATCATCTGGCGTTTCGCATGACCCAAAAGGTCGGAATGCCTGAGAAAGCCAGTGAAGATGATGACAAAGGGGACTGCAGCGACGGTGATTACCTAGAGGAACATGCGCCGAAGCGTTAGGTCCAGGGTAAGCAGCCGACGACCGTAGGGGGCTATTGACATCCCATTAGCAGCACTTAGGCTTGTCGACAAAGAAGCAGCGGGCTCACCAGGAATGGGAGAAGGACGCCGACTTCCGCCCCGGTATCAAACAAGAACTGGGTCTTGGAATCATAATCCCTGAGGTAGATGAGACGGCTTTGAGTTTTGCCGATGTTGTTAGTGGCCATTGCAGGACGGCTTGGGGATCAGCTGTAGCGGCGTAGGTACATGGCTGTGGGCACTTACGGGCTTTATCACCGAAACGCGAGTAGTAAAAGCAGTAGCCTGGAGCTCAGGTTTTGTGCGACGGGGCGATGATCAAGAGCGGCTGAGGTGCTTACGGTTAAACTGAAATTCTCGATCTGGCGCCGAAGCAATTCTTGGAGGGTGTCTTCAGCTGCTTTTGCCCACACTTCGGTTATTTGGAGATAAGCTATGGCCAATCTCATTTAGGTCGTATTTGGATTTGCTTTTCGTGATGCCAATATGAGGATCTGTTTCTGTTTCCCTCTCGATAGGTCGCAGGTACAACAACTGTCAACTTTTGTAAAGGCTCGTGACTGGGAGAAAGGACAGAGAAGTTGGGTGTTTAGTCAGCAGGTGTCCCTTGAATCGGGGTTATTATTCCAAGCTTCCACATAGCGGGAACTTGATTCTGGTCTAAGCAGCTCTGAAAAATCTGAGCTAAAGGTACTGCCAGTTAACTTGCTGATACTTCTAGTGCCTCTGGAGGAATGGTGTCGACACCCGGCGAGCTGTGTTTGCATAGAGGCGTCAGCTTTTGCAATACAGCCTCCACGGTAAAAGTGACGTGGGTTAGTCTTGGCGAGGAACGATAAAGGTTGAAAAATCGCGTGGTGGCAAGACCCTCTGAAACGTGGGGGCATATTGCATCCGATGCGCGTTTGCTACTTTCACAGCCCTTCCCGTTGGGCCATCAGCCATCCGGAGTGGAGGAAATCCTTGCCTCACCTTTCGTAAGCTATTGACATACTTGCGGTTATCACTTGTGGTAATCACTGAAAGTTATTGTGAGGTTCGGCTGATAGGCGGCTTTGTTTTCGCTTAGCAGTTGAGTTCAGTGGTTACGTTGCGCTAATTAGTTGTTCCAAATTACTGGTGCCGGAGCTTGTCTATACACTCACCATGCTACCCTACGTATTGTCATGTATTTTCGAGTTCTGCTCGTAACGAAAAAACGATATACACTTATTACAAACGCTTAGCTCTGACGCTTCTCCAATCAACTGACTAAGTTTGTTGACGAACTCGAGCCAGGCGACTTCCGGGGGATCTTGGGCAAGGGACGACCAAGTTGAAGCGCTGACAGGCTGGGCTACTCGATCTTAGATTGTGATGGTTCGCACAGACACAGTGGTTTTTTCCGACATTTTGCATAGCAGACGAAATTGAACCTGATCACACCATGATCACTGTGACCCAACGGGCAGTCTAAAACCAACACATACATCATATGCTCCTCGTTTGTAAGCACAAGATCCAGAACAGATGGCCTGTTACCTATTCTGAACCGAGTGGGCAAAGCGATGTGATTTTAAAGAGGAACAGTGGTTAATAGATCTTGCAGCTCGGCTTTGAATTGTTCTCCGATCGTAGCAGGTATTTCGATACAAGGTTCCTTGAAATCACCCAATGATAAGTAGGTGCGTGTACTTTCGTTGTTAACTGCATCTTAAAGCAGCCGCTAGATAGTTGTCGGTTTCGGGTGTAGAGTTAGGGACGGTACACTAAGGGAATAAGGCAAGCGATCTTGCCCTTTAACTGTAAGTGCGAGTCTAATACGTCACGGCTTCGCAATGTAAGTTGCTTCCGTAATACAGGATTACCCCTCCTCCTTTAGTGAGCCTACCGTTACGGATCAGCGCCATGCCTAGTAGCGAAACTTCAGCGTCCGTTATTCCCGTGTTCAACCACGTCTCGGTGATACCCATGACATCATATGACCCGGAAGCTTGGCGATCTTGCAGTTCGGCTAATATAGTAAAAAAACCCTGATCATTGGTATAAAAGCAGACCAGTTTCTCGGTCTCTAGGAGCCCACAGATGGGTGAAGGGTTTAAGTGTGGGCGAATGCCGACCGTTGGGAGGTGGGCAGTTACTCGCTTTTTGTTGGGATAAGGATATCTCGTCTGAAACTTGATTCGGCAAAGGTGCGTCCCAATCTTCGGTTAGATTTACGTCAGAGTCAATTAAAGCAGCAGTCAAATTACACTTTGTACATTTGTCCGTATGCTTGTTGCTTCAGGTGCTTTAATATTTGAGATGCGCAAAGCTTCTGTGAGCTTTAACCGAAGTTCAGAAGGAAGATGTTTCCGATTTCTTCGCCATCGATCCAAAACACCCGCTGCTTGTTGCTCTGACTGAAAAACAAGTTTTAGGATCCTAGGGTCGCATCCTCTATACTTTGGTGAGAGAGATATCTTGGTGAGCCATAGTGCCACAAGAGTATCCAAATAAAGTGTTTCACGAATGAACCGCCACTGTTCTAAATCGCGCTTTCCGGTCTCTTAAACATCGTTAGAAGGAGGTTCTTGTACGCCATGTATGAAGATTGCGTCTAGTCGGTCTTGCTTCCTGTGCTCCTCTTCGGTGTTTCTTTTTGATTGTCGCGCACCCCAAAGGACAGCAGCACAAATGTGTATCCCCATGATCCGTGTTTTAGCAAAACGTTTTCTACGTCGGTGGAAGATTCCAATGTTACTCGAATAAGTCTGGATTCGCCATAGTGTGACCAGTTCGGATGACGAGTATTTCCCAATAGATTTATGGGCTTGGCTTTGACACTAATCAGCAAGCACAATGAGTTCCATTTGTTTTGGTCGTCCGATAACTAATCCCGCAATGTGATGGCGGTAGGTTCGGGGACATTTGAGTGTACAAAAGGCCGGGCACTATCGCTAGATCCCATTTTTGTTGAGCTACAAAGTATGGTACTGGTTTGTCCTGACATGCTGACAAGTGTTGATTGTTTACTGTTTATCCCTCCATTCGCGTTAACGGTGTTTACAACAGAGGAGGCCGAATCGACGGTCTCTCGGCGGACTTTTGCAGCAAGCTCTGCATATGCAACTGATGTTACGGGGGCTTTTCTCGACAAGAGATATTTGAAATACAAGTACCGAGGGTTGGTGTTCGGCTGCTTCTTTCTTGTTAGTGCTAGATGTCAGGTCTAGTGAAAGTTGCTTAACCAGACATTTCGAGTGATGCCTGCTTTTCATTGCCATGGATACTGCTTGGCTCTCGTAGGTACGGTCAGTTTTAGTCTGGCGATCAAGTAAAGTTGGAAAAGACAGCAGAGCTGGGGACGTGGCTGATTGCAAAACAGCGGAAGCGGACTGTGCAGCACTCCGTTGCTTAAAAGCCACTATGCTTTCGTGGTGCATAGCAGCTGCTATTAAATTAATCTTATCATTTATTCTCTGCTCGGCTTCTGCGGATCCAACGGTCGCACTTCTGAACTAGGATAAGCAAGCACTTAACGAGTGGATGGTGGAGCACGCAGCACAGCACCAAAGTGCATGTTGGAAGCTATTTCGCTCTCGTAACTGTTGTTGGGACACATTTGAACCTTTTGAATGATACAATTCCAAAGAGTGTGAGCAAGCCAGACCGCTTTTAACCACTCGATGACATTCTCCTAACCCGCAAATGCCTTTCGCTTGGAGCCTTTTCGGATTCGTACTTTTGCCATTCAACGTGATATCGTTACCTGACCAAGTGAGTTGGTTAGCGTTCTGTCCTTTTCCAGCTTTGAGAGCGGCGCACGTCGGTCAGGCGAGCGTGGTTGCAAAATCAACTGAGTGGTCGGCGTAGTCGCGCGGTTCGTGTGATGGGTTATACATGCGCACTGGCCGACAAGGCTACAAAGAATGCCGAGTGACTGGAACCTGCCAACTGTATCTGAACACAGCGATTAACACAGATTGAATTGCAAATTCCTTCATAGCTGTGTTGAAAAACGCCGGATCGGAATAAAATTAGGATTTTTGGGCTGCCTCGAGAACTGCGTGTCCAATGGTGTTACACAGAAGGGCAATCGGCTCAATGTGATTGAGTTATCCGCTTGCGCTTACTCACGGATGCCAGTGCAAGCGGTTAGTGATGTTCCAGACTCCAATCGTAGAAGATATTTCCATGTATGATGGATCCCTGCGTAGGGCTGGTAAATCCAGTTCGAATGACCGTACAGTAACAACGCTGCGAGAAGATGGTGAGGGGATAAATGGAAATAATTCAAATGAACGAGGAGCACGCACGTCACGCGTGTGTGCACACGAATAAATAAACAAATGAATAATAACTAAAATTTTATTATCGACAACGCGAGGCACACCTTTACAGGCATGATCATGTTTAGCTAACATAGTGTGATCAAAAATGTACAAAAAGCACATGTTTGGCATAACAGTGTTTGTAACTGTATGGGTGT
This sequence comes from Dicrocoelium dendriticum, assembly GCA_944474145.2. NCBI lineage: Eukaryota > Metazoa > Platyhelminthes > Trematoda > Plagiorchiida > Dicrocoeliidae > Dicrocoelium > Dicrocoelium dendriticum. The sequence goes on along the minus strand of OX104068.1, from coordinate 2,874,141 downwards.
ATATACGTATGCAACTGTCTATCAATGTAAGTTGTTTTTGAATGTGCCACAGCATTTTTGACTGGTTGTTATCGTCAGGGATGTGGGAATAAGCGATTGATGTCGTGGGTTGGATAGCAATTTCCGGATATACACGGGCCAGTGACTATAGTGTGTGGCGAGTCACATCCGCCACGTCACATTGCTGATAAGCGGACATTTGTGGCTTTTTATAGGGAGAACGCTTGCCAGGCGAAAACCCACCACATCCTGGAACACTGCCGCCGAACTATTTGCTGGAAGGGGTTAAACCCGAACCACCCAGCTGGCACCACGAGGAGGTTGTTCGGCTAGCCAGTCGATGATGAAAAAACCTGTCGCGTAGGCACTTAAGTAGCGATTCATAAGCACCGGAACTATCATGATTGGTTGACAATGAGTTCGCCTTTCCTTATTTCATTGGTTTTCTTTTCCGCCTTTTCTAGCCAACGTAACGGAGGAAGCTTTTAGTAAATCGGTTCCATAGAATGCGTGTTTGCTCTGTTCCGTTCGTCTGTTAAGGGCCGTACTTAACATGCTGGCGACGAGGTTAGACATCCGCGACTTTGCATCGGCCCACGCTACTTTGGAATATTCCTTCTGCGAAAGCAATGCCGGCTACCTGGAGCTGTTGGAAGTGTAGAGCCAAAAATGACAACTCATTGTCTTTCATGTACAATTTATTGGTTGACCGATTGCACATTATTCCTTCTTGTTTTAATCGTCCTTACAACCGCCTCGTCACTCAACAGTCTTGTAAGTTCCCGCGCTCACGCGTCCGCTCTCGCCTCGCTTCATCCGCCCGCTTCTTATTGTAGCCCATCGAATACAATCCGCTGTGCCTGGCTCCCACTGCCTTCTGATTTACGCGCTTAGTTTCGCGCACCGTCTTGGACTATTATTAACTAGTCCTACAAATTGGTGACCCCGATTCGCACGCGCGAATTCCACTTTTTGCTCTTTTGTATTTTTTGGTGAGTTCGTTCCATTTTCTCGATTATATACCTTATTCATTTGTTCTTGCGTAATTTTTGTACTTTTATCGGATTCTGTTCATTCTTTCTTTCTACTCACATTTCAAGAGTCGTTTAACAGCGTAGGCATGCTTACTTTGGCTGTTCCAAGTTTCATGGAATACAACCCAGAGGATTAGTATACGATATTTGAGATCGAACTAGAAAATAAAAGCATTACAGCGGACCGCTCGAGGTACAGTCAACTTGTCCCACGCCTTCCTTCGTCGGTTGTGACGCTGATTGAGGACATTCTACTCTGCCCGTCGAAGGAGACAAAGTATGGAACGATGAAGCAAGCGATTTTAAAAGAGTTAGAGCCCAGCGCACGAACTCGATTTGAACAGCTCAATGGTCTCAATCTTGGAGATCGCAGGCCGTCGGCGTTGCCCCGCGAACTTCAGCGCATCGCTGCTCCCTTATTCTTGAGGGAAGAAGGGATAAAGGAGATGTGCTTTGCACGTCTCCCAGAGCCATTGCCGGTAATGCTGTCCATGTTTATAGATACACCACTGAAGGAATTAGGTACCAAGGCAGTCGCTGAGTTCGAACGCCTTCCGCAGCAGACTACCAGCAACTCCGGTGACGTATTCTCACCGATGAAATCCTAGTCGTTAGGCCGAGCTGACACTAAAGACGATGAAATGGCGCTACTTCGCAGCAAGATAGCAGCAATGAAGGCCTCGAAGCGGCATGTGCCACAGACAATTGCTGACCAGATTTTGGCTACCGTTCATTGCGGCTCGTCTGTGCCTGCACCGAGTACATCTCCTTCGGCACGGAATCGCACCATTTTCCCTGCACGTTCTCAGTCAGGTACTACCGAACGCGTCGAAGAATTATGTTGGTATCACCACCAACAACCACCGAACAACCTCCTCGTGGTGCCATCTGGGTGGTTCGGGTTTAACCCCTTCCAGCAAATAGTTCGGCGGCAGTGTTCCAGGACGTGGTGGGTTTTCGCCTGGCAAGCGTTCTCCCTATAAAAAGCCACAAATGTCTGTTTAACAACACTGCGACGTGGCGGATCTGACTCGAACTAAATAAAGTCACTGGCCCGTGTATATCCGGAAATTGCTATCCAACTCACAGACGTCAATCGCTTATGCTCACATTCCTGAGGATAACAAACAGTCAAAAATGCTACGGCATATTCAAAGACACAAGCTACAGTCACACAAAATTACATACTTATCTACACTCATACACTTACATACACTGTTAAACCAAACAAGTACTTTTTGTACATTTTTGATCACACTATGTTAGCTAAGCATGATCATGCCTGTAAAGGTGTGCCTCGCCTTGTCGAGAATAAACTTTTATTTATTTATTTAGTTAATACGGTGGAAGAGCTAGACGTTGTCGGGCTCCCTGCATTAGGCACGACCCAGCTGCTTCGGGGAAAACGAATAGCCCGCTTACTAGCACGCCAAACGTATCATTCAATTACCAAGCAAACCGACTGTTTTACGTTAAGGATCGACGTTCTCCCATCACGGTCCACATCGACAAGTGAGAGGAAGTTGGCGTCATCCCGGCGACCGCTAACGACAAGCACTCAGAGCCTACGTACCATTTGCGTGCGGCCAACGGTTCTCCGAAAGCTTCATTCGGTCAGCGCATGATGAACCTGGACCTCAATCTTCGCCGAGATTTTCAGTGGGTCTTCATGGTTGCGTCTGTACCCTCCGCAATTATCGGTATCGACTTGCTCCGACATTTTGGGTTGCTTGTTGATGCTAGCCGCCACAGACTTTTAGACGATCGTACTAAACTAGGGGTTGAAGGCGTTCATACGGAAGCCCCGATAATCAGTCCAGTTTTTCGAATCGCCCTGGTACCGTCAGATTATGCGAACCTACTGTCTGAATATCTGTGACTGGCACGACCAGCGGCAGAGCTCCCGCCAGTCACGACTGAGGTCTTCATCACATAGTCACGCGTGGCCAGCCAGGTAGCGCATGACCAAGACGGCTCGCTCCTGACAAACTACGTGCAGCACGAGCTAAATTCGACCACATGCTTCAGCTCGGTATCGTTAGACCGTCCAACAACCCATGGGCGTCGCCTCTGCACATGGTCCCGAAGAAAGTCATGGGGGACTGGTGTCCTTGAGGCGACTACCGAACCTTGAATACGGTTACCACGCCAGATCGTTACTCGATCCCACACATAGTGAATCTCACCGCCAGTCTGGAGGGCAAAAATATCTTCAGCAACATACTTGGTACGAGCATACAACCAAATTTCGGTAGCCGAAGCGGACATTGCTAAAACTGCAGTAATGACCCCATTTGGTTTGTTCGATTGTCTGCGCATGCCATTTGGCCTAAAGGACGCCACGCAAACTTTCAGCGTTTCATTGACCAAGTTTGTCGCGGTTTGGACTTCGATTACGCATATCTCGATGACATTCTAATCGCAAGCTCTTCACAAGAAGAGCACATGCACTGCGTACGAACACTGCTGACCGTTTATCTCAACACGAGGTGACGATCAACGCAGAAAAGTGTTCGTTTGGTGTCGATTCAGTCAACTTCCTCGACCATTGTATCTCCTCTGCAGGCGTCGTGCCATTGCAGGATAAAATTCAAGCCATCATCGATTACCCCGAACTTCATTCTTTCAAACAGCTCAGACGTTTTGATGGGCTTGTTAAATTTCACCGACGATTTATACCCAACTGCGTCTCGCTGATGCAACCCCTCACAGACCTTCTCCGAGGGAAACTCAAGAAATTCGAACTTCCTGCCGCAGCACGCGCTGCTTTAAGCTCGCTGAAAGAGGCTATCGCCAACATAGATTCTATAGCGCATCACGATCCGGCCGCCCCACCGTCTCTCGGCACTGACGCCTCGGACGTGGCACTCGGCGTTGTTTTGCAGAAACGAGTAGCCGACACGTGGCAGCCCTTAGCGTTTTCCTCCAAAAGCACACAACCTACCGAATCTCGCTACAGCACGTTCGGTAGAGAACTACTAGTCGTATATCTAGCGATACGTCACGTTCGACACGTGCTAGAAGGCCGCTCCTTTGTGGGCTTCACCGACCGCAAATCCCTGACTTATGTGCTCGGCTCGACTACCGACCGATACTCTCCTAGAGAGTCGCGTCATCCTGACTATATTGCTCAGTTTACGACCGATATACGGCATGTCTCAGGTGTGCACAACGCCGTCGCCGATGCACTTTCCCGCATCCAAGCTATCTTCGTTGACGCCGCCACTGCTATCGACTTGGCATTCATGGCTACAGCACAACTCAACGATCCTGAGGTTGATCTACTACGCAGTTCTTCCTCATTGGACATACAACCCGTTCCGCTGACATCAGTAGGCGGCACTATACTCTGCGATTTATCTCTGAGCACGCCGCGCCCAGTCGTTCCACGCGAGTTTCGGCAGACCATGTTCGACACGTTGCACGGCTTGTCTCATCCAGGCGTTCGTGCGTCGGTTAAACTCGTAAACGCACGATTCGTTTGGCGCAATGTTAATCGGGACGTTCGTACTTGGGCAGCTACTTGCCTTCCATGTCAACGCGCGCAGGTGTACAAGCACACAAGAAGCCCATTAGGCACGTTTCCCACGCCAGATGCACCTTTTCATCACGTGCACGTCGACCTCGTAGGTCCTCTGCCGCTTTCCAAAGGCTCTGTGTATCCACTGACCTGTGTCGACCGATTCACTGGGTGGTCGGAAGCTATTAGCATACTTAACTGCTCTTCGGAAACAGTAGTGAAAGCTTTTCTGGAGCGCTGCGTAGCTCAATACGGCTGTCCCGCCATCGTGACCACCGATCGTGAGTCACCTTTCTCGTCAAAATTTGCCACGTTGCTTAAGGATTTAGGCTGTCGCCACGTCCAGACTACAGCGTATCATCCGGCCGCTAATGGCATGGTGGGGCGTTTTCACCGCCAGTTGAAGGCAGCGCTACGTGCACACGCAGATCCTTCATGGTCTGAAACGCTGCCCCTCGTTCTCCTAGGCTTAAGCAACACGGTTACATCCGATTTCGACACCACACCAGCGCAGCGAGCCTACGGCTGCACGCTGCGGGTGCCCCGACAGCTGGTAGCACAAGCCCCATGTACTTCCACTTTTGACTACGAAAGTTACACTGATCGATTGGCTCACCAGATGCGTGAGCTACATCCACCCGCTCCTCGATCGTAGAAGACACCAGTGTACGTGCCCGAGAAGCTGGCTACTTGTTCACACGTCCTTCTTCGCGCAGACGGTGTTCGACAGCCTCTTCAATCGCCGTACCTAGTACCTTTCAAGGTGCTACACCGTGCGAGTAAGGCGGACACTATTGACCGCGGTGGTCGACGCGAAGTCATCACCATCGACCGTTTAAAACCCGCCTTTATGGAAGAAACACCCTCACCTACTTCATATAGTATTGATTCGCGCGACGTCACAACTCACCGCACCAGCTTTCAGCTTCCTAGTGCGGTTCAACCAGACCGCGATCTCGGTCTACAGACTTCAGCCGTCCCGACAGCTCCCAAATCTAGTCCGCCACCTCCCACGACCAATCTCCGTGGTCGGGAAGTGCGTAAGCTCGTTCGTTTTTCTGACTATGTACAGTGTAAATACTTTTAACTTTGTAGATATTGTATATATTCGCCCCATTTTTGGTCGAGTAACGTTTTGAAAACAAACAAAAATATCAAAAACCTCCGAAAAACTTTGGAAAAGATATTTAAAAACCAAAAATTTAAGCACGCAGATTATTCATTTGTGCTTTTTGGCGTTTCCTGCGCGTGTTTTTCTATTTTATCAGCTCTACATGCCCCAAACCCTCCCCTTCGATCGACTGGCCCACACGAGGAATCTTTTCGAGGACCCTGGCGCGAACGCTGGTTGCTTCTCCGCGCTACGATTGTCGCTTCTTCGCGGGATGAGGTTCGCTTCTCCATGGGACCATGGTCGTTTCTTCGTGGGATGAGGGTCGTTTTGGCGGGGGGCGGGGTGCGGCGGGGGGAGAGACCACTCCCAGGCGCACCGTTTGGCAGCAGCGGATGTTGAGGTCCTGTCTGCGTTTTCTGGGCTAGCCAGCTTTTGTAGTCCAACAAGCCTGCTCCAACGGCCCGTCGAAATGCACCCTGCCTGCAATCAATAAATAACAAATCACAAACGGCACAGCGCACCCCGACTTCCGGCGAACCCCCATTTACACGAACGCTCCCTCATTTTTCCTTGGCATGACTTTGCCTTACAAACCTTGATTCAACAGTCCCTTTCGAAAGTGAAGGCTTTCTATGTTCTGCCTTCTAGGAGGGAGCTCTGTAGCGCCCAAAAAGATAACTCTTATCTTTCATGTACAATTTACTGGTTGACCGATTGTACATTATTCCTTCTTGTTTTAATCGTCCTTACAACCGGCTCATCACACAACAGCCTTGTAAGTTCCCGCGCTCACGCGTCCGCTCTCGCCTCGCTTCATCCGCACACTTCTTATTGTACCCCATCGAATACAATTCGCTGTGTCTGACTCCCACTACCTTCTGATATCCGCGCATAATTTCGCGCACCGTATTGGACTGGTATTAACTAATCCTACAGAGGCGCACTTTTTGTATTATTTGGAGCTATTACTCGCAAGCAAACATGGTACTCGCAGAGAGCCACAAAAGTAAAGTAGTGAGACAATTTATGAGGGATGAAGACCAAAGATATTTTGATGCCCTTCATGTCCGTGAGAAGGAGACAGTTAACAGCGCGCTATAAGTGCTCAGTGGATTATGGGGTCCACGACTGAACACATACACTGAGCGGTATTCTTTCTTGACCTTACGTCAAAACCCTGAAGAAAGTGTCATTGATTTCATTGCGCGGATTAAGCAAGTCCTACCAGTGTTGGTATAGTAGAATCCCAGTTACGAAATCTGGACAGGCGATGGCTTTGGAGTGCTGGATATCCGGTATCCCCAACGAACAGGCTCGTGAAAAGTAGTAGACGGAAGATGAGACGACGATGAGTTGGGAGAAGGCATGCGATATTGTTCCGCAGCTGGAGAATGTCCATAAATAGTTAGCTGCTTGTTCCACGCAACCTCATACATACACAATCCAAGCGTTCAACCGAAAAGGTGTTACTCCGAGACGGTCCGAATTGCCTTTTACCCGTTACCGATGTGGAAGACAGCATTTATCAGCCGAGGTATGTCGTCACAAACGGAGTATCTGCCTCCAGTGTGGAAAATTATGGCACTTGGCCCGATTTTGCCGAACTAAAATAGCACAAACACGAGATTCCCTTTTCCCAAGAAGCCCATGAAGATCATCCAGTCTTCAGACGAAGAAGACCAGCGAAACAGGATCGGGAACGCAACGTCGAGCATTTGCAGCATACACTCACCCTACACGGCGCAACTGGAAATAGAAGGCCAGTTGGTTGAAATAGAAGTTGATATCGATGCCTCAGTTAGCACAGTGCTGCATCAGTTAAAAGATTGCCCAATTTATCCCCGTGAAACAACGTTGCGTAGGTACACTGGCCAGCCGATACCAGTCATGGGAAAATGCACTGTTCATGTTAATTAGCGTGTGGAGTAGCGGACCATACAGGCATATGTTGTGGCGAATGATTGCCCAAACTTACTCGGGCGCGACGGGATTAAATGCCTTCAGGCTACGCTGAATACAGTGAAGTTCATGCCCGTTAAATCAGGACTTGGCGGATGTGCTCAACAAATATTCTGACTTTTTGATGAGCAAATGGAAAAATTGCACGGATATCAGGCTAACATCAAATTACGGCCGGAAACTCAGCCCAGTTTCTTCAGGGCACGTGCCCTGCCTTATTTCCCGAGATTAAAGATAGAAGATGAGATTGTAATCAGTAGGAACAATCGAGCCAGTCTAATGCAGTGAGTGGAAGCTCCAATTCTGAAGCCGGATGGTTTTGTGGGTTTTGTGGAGATTACAAACTAATTGTTATTCGTTGTTTAATTCTGGATAAGTATCCCTTACCTTTGATAGAGGATCTGCATGCTACGTTGGCAGGCGGACAAAAGTTTACACAGATCGAACTCGGTCAGGCGTACTTACAAATTGAGCTAGAGGAGACCTCTCGCTCATGCATTACGCTAAGTACACACATGGGTCTATTCGAGTACAAACGTCTGCCTAACGGAATCAGTTCGGCCACAGCGATATTCCAACGGATCATTGACAATCTGATCACAGATATTCCTTACACTTGTGCCTATCTTGACGACATTCTAATTACAGGACATACAGATGCTGAAGACTTACGAACACTATCCACTGTTGTCGAGCGTCTACAACTGAGTGGACTTAAATTGAAAAAGTCAAAGAGCATGTTTTCCTCAGAGTTCGTGCGTAACCTTGGTTACCGCTTCGATAAAAATGGATTACACGTGTTAGAAGACAAGGTGAAGCCCATCCTTGTCGCAGCTGAACCCAACAAGGAAGCTGAATCCCGATCGTTTTTGGGATTTTTCGCACTATCGTCGCCTCTTACCTAACGCCTCAACAGTATCTGCAATATGGTATGAACTGCTGCACAAGGGGAAGTCCTGGACTTGGGGTGCGAAACAAAGAAAGGCTTTAACAGATGCAAAAAGAGTGCCTAGCGCCTCCTCCTATCTTGTGCATTTCGATCCGAGCCGGCCTCTAGTGCTGCAGTGTGATGCGTCCCCACGCGGAATAGGCGCAGTTATTTGCCACCGGATGGATGACGGTTCTCTTCGTCCAATCGCTTTTGCTTCTCGCACCCTGCAACCCGCTGAAAGGAATTACTCCCAACTGGACAGAGGCCTTAACGTTTATTTTCCAGTACGTCTGAGGAAAGCAGTTTGATTTCCATACCGACAATAAACCATTTCTTTCGCTTCTGGGTAAGAAGAAAGAAATCCAACAGATCTCTTCGACTCGAATGCAAAGGTGGGCACTACTTTTGAGCACCTATACCCACAAACTTCAGTATGTTAGCGGACCAAGTAATACCTTTGTCAATGCACTTAGTCACCTCCCGTAATAGCCTGGCAAAAAACGAATAGTGAACCCATAGAGTTTATGAATTTGATGCAACACCTTGAAAAGACACCCATCCGCATTGACGTGGTGCGACGCCTGACTGACCGGGACCCTGTGGTGTTGATGGTGTAACGATTCTTGATGACCGGATGGCCTGCAATCACGCAGACAAACTGAAACACTTGGCCTGTCGGAGTAATGAGTTGAGTCTATACGACGGCTGTATATTTCGAGGCTCGCGCATAGTTTCACCAGAAGAACTACAGCCCCAGTTGCTGAAAGAGCTGTATGACGCACACCCCGGCGTGAACAGTATGAATGCACTGGCATGCGGTTACTGTTGGTGGCCGAACTATAACCAGGATATAGAGCGGGTGCTGAAAACTGTGAACAATATGAAAAATACCAAAGGCAAAAATCTCCCGGATCGATGCGTCCATGGCGTTGACCGGAGGCATCGGCAGCAAGTACAGGCGGACTACTTCTGCCCAATCAATGGGATGACGTGTCTACTTTCGATTGATGCCCAGTTTAAATGGATAGAAGTACATCCAGTTTCACATGCGACTTCTGAAGTAACAGTTGTAAAAATGCGCTCCATATTCGTCATTTTCGGTATCCCAGAAACGGTATGTAACGACAACGAAAACCCATTAACCAGTGAAGAGATTCCGCAGTACGTAAGTAGCGACGAAATACAACATATTAAGCCCGTGCCGTACCATCCTGCGTCGAATGGAATGGCAGAACGTGCAGTCCATACTGTTGAGCAAGGTCTTCTCAAGCACACTCATGGAGCTCTACCAACAAAGTTGGATCGTCTCCTGTTCTATTACCGCACAACACCGACTAAGTCGACAGGGAAGTCACGCGGGGAGTTAATGTTTGGTCAGCCACTACGAACGAGGCTGCACCTACTTTTTCCAAACTCTCGAAGGAGAATGGAGGAAAAGCAGAAAATGTGTGAGGATGACTTGATACCAGAGGAAAGGTGTCATAATGATTTTGATCCAGGATACACAAGATTGCCTCACAGAACAAGCTGGCAACCTGCTACACTCATGTCCTCAAGGAGTAACCAAGCGGAGTACGGCTGTGTGGTGCGCCGCCATTTTGACCATATCCGGCCACGCTCAAACGAACCACATGAGTGGAATCAAAAAGCGACAGCTACTGACCCATAAAGGATGGAGAATCTGCTTCACAAAGCCAGAAACCACAAACTGATGCGGTGCAATCACAAGTAAGACGCTCCAAACGAACGCCTAGGCCAACTGATGGGTATCAACGCGTGGTCTGCGGTCTTGACCAGGGTAGAGAGGGGTGTCACGTATGCACTTCAGTATCGATTCCTGAAACCTGGAACTCACATGATTGGTTGACAATGATCTTGCCTTACTTTCCTTATTTCATTTGGTTTTCCTTTCTGGCTTTTCTAGCCAATGTAACTCAAGAAGCTTTTAGTAAATCGGTTCCATACCACGCGTGCGCGTTCTGTCCCGTTCATCGGCTGAGGGTCATACCTATCAAAACCAAAGATGGAGTGATCATGTAACAATAATGTACGCCTTTGTGTTAGGCGGAATACCCACAAGAACAAAGTGAGTTGTTTCAAACAATCACACTAAGATATACTAACAAAACGTGTTGCAGATATCAGCTGAGAGTTTTCGGACCATTGTACCGTTAACAGTACTTGGATGGAGTTCAGTGATCTGATTAAATCCGAATGGGTAAACAAGCCCTTCTTTCTGCAAGGGCACAATCATCCATTCGGAGCAGAACGCGAAAACACATGACAGTAAGAGACGCCGCGTCGCATGTGTATAGAGCGAACCCTAGTCCTGACAACTGCAGCAACTATGCAGTGCATCGTATTTATTGTACCACACTTATCCGTGAGGATAAATTAGTACACCAGCAGAGTTTAGCGGAAAGGTTTTGTGCTAACAAAAGGCTTCTGTACAGACATGTCAATAGCCTCCGGAATGTGAAGCGTAGTGTTCCCCCACTAATATCAGTAAATGGACGTGTTAAAATCGCCGATGATGCAGCCCGCGTTTTATGGCCACAAGATGTGCCCATTTTCCGACGTGCTACCATCACATTTAACATGTCTGTCCCATTCTCCCAGACGCCAATATTTACACAAGTCACTATTAGTTCAGCGACTGTTTTGAGGAAGTTGATATCGTTGCGCACACATAGTGACCCCCCCCCCCGGAGTTTATAACATTCCCCCGAAAACTCTCTAGGCGGCAGCTACGAAGATAGTCGTTAACGAGATTCCTCCGAAGATGCCTGGACGAACAGCAGGTCCCTAACATGAGGAAGCAGGGCATCATCACCACAATTTCAAAGAGTGATAGCCGTTCGGAGCCCATCACGTATAGCCGTTATTCTGATCCCAATGATTCCAAAGGTAATGGAATCGATCAAAGTTGAGGCTCTATTGGGCTACTTTGAAAGGTCTAACATCACAGCACCAGAGTAACACGGTTTCCGTTGGCATCTGTCATGTACTACAAGTTTTGTGATTGCGCGCGGCAGTTGGACCAAGATAGCCGACAGTGGGACCGGCATTGATGGCATCTACCTAGACGTTTCTAAAGCATTAGACCGCTTAGATCACCGCATCCTTCTTTAAAAGCTGTAAGTGTACCTGGTTGGCGACACTGTGTTTGGATGGGTAGGAAATTTGCTCCTTCATTGGCGCCTTCAGGTTCGAGTTCGGGGCAAGTTTCTTAACCCAAATTATGTGGACTGTGTTGTTGTGTCGAGCCACGCTTATGCTTGTTCTTCAGTAACGACCTCGCGAGTGTCATCGAGTCAAATTTCCTGCGTTTTGCTGATGACCACAAGATATGGCGGGCGGTGGGCTGTCTGGAAGATTATGATATACTGCAACAAGACTTAGACTGCGCTTTTGAATGGTGAAAGACAAATCAATTTCTACTGCTCCTCCGAAATGGACTTCCATTTAACGCGCACAAGTTCAGAACTGTGCATATCCGCCGCAAGATCACTAACGCATATAAGCATGGAGACCACATGTTGAAGACCGCCTCACAGAAACAGGACCTAGAGGTGGTGATGGAAGACGACCTCGGCTGTTCGGAGCAGTCTTCGAGGACATCCGAAACAGCAGACTAAAATGGTGGTCTCTTACGGAGGGCTTTCTGAAGGTTCGACCCCTCCATCTTCCCCCAAGTGCCCAATGAGTATGAGACCTCGTGCGGAATAACAGGCCCTGGTTACAACACAATCTGGTTGCAATGGAGACCGCGACAAGCAACGAAAATGGGAAGGGATTGTTCCACCTGCTGTACAACATGCGACTGAAAGCACTGGGGTGTACAGCAGAAGACATCGCCGTCTACGGAGCGACCTCGTCTTGGCGTTCCAGATCAATGAAAACCCGGTCGCATTTGTCGCCACCTGAAACGTAGCCGCCACATATAATTGAGGGGTCATAAGCTGAAACTGGTTACCAATACACTCGGCTGGAGTGTCGCCAGTATGAGCTTTCCCTTAGAATTTGTCTACCATGGAACCATCTTTATAACTTTGGCATTTTTGCACCGACGCCACCCATTTTTTCAAAATGACTTGACGATGCTCTATGCCACCTGTTTAGTGAGTGACGACAAGAAGCAGACAAACATAGTGTTCTCCAACCCCCCACGAAATCGAGTAAACGGATATACTTTTGTGCTAACTTGGATAAAATGGTGAGTCCACAGATTCGTCTTCACTTTTGTGCAACTTTCTCTTGAACTAACGTAATTCCTACAAACCATGCTTTGGCTTTTTTATCCGTAGTATACCATCGTTCTATTGTACACGGGATCAGTGTACACACAAGCCACTTGCGTCTCGTCATTTCCATACATACTCTTGAATCTTTTGGAACGGTACTCGCCAGTAGTCAGTCGAATATTACAAATCTGTTAGCTTGAGTCGGCCATTCGCTACCGGGGTGACCCAAAGCGGAAGCACTCAAACCATATTGGTGACCCCGATCAAGATCACATTCGTCACTACATTGGTGCCCCCGATCCGAATCACTGTTACCGCTACACGAGACCCCATATTGACGAATTCCACTGTACGTCAGACACAAAAAACTGGAGCTCGGACATTCGTTGTGTTTAGCACTGAAGTCGCACTAATCGTGGATTATTATACACCGTTCGATGTCTCTTTGTGTGCCCTACCCACGGCTAGAAAAACGTTGAAGGGATACACAACGGTTTTTGTGAAATCTCTGCAAAACATTTTCAATCATCGAACACAGCAATAGGCAAGCGCACAAATTCAGCACTTCGAAACAGACATGGCTAATTTTATATTCAACTGCAATATCACCTTGAGATCTCTTTAAGGATCTCACATTCATCTCATTCGGCTGCTGTACAAAGTAGATATTGGAAAAATTGCCACTACCCATACGGTCACTGTTGCTTTGCTTGCAGTCCGAGTGAAACTAATTGCGCTTGAAACTCATGCAAATCTCGCATTCAACGAGACCAGCGCAATAAGTATGCGGGCACGCTCCAGTGACTACCCATGATCCGTCGCGTCATCCACACCAGATTCTGTGGCCCTACAGTACACGTGATCTGAAAAAATTGCCGGACATACATGCACGGCGATTTTAGGACCGGCATCTGCCAGATCACCGTGCCTGAATACGCTACCCTAACTCCAACGAGTTGCGCTTCACGGAGGATCGTTAGACTTTCGTCATCCACGTTGTTCTCTCAATGGCTGACACCTGACTTGGCGCAAATGCAACTGACCAACCAATCAGACCGCGTGACAATGCATTGGACCTGAACGAACACATATAGCAGAAGGCTGCTATTTAAAACTACGGTAAGCATCTTTCCCCTGCATCTCTACATCCTCTGCTTCGAATAAACTGCTCTGTTTCGGTTCTGTCTCTATATACTCCCTATACTCATAATTCCATATTTGATCTCAGAAGTAATAGGTTGCACATCCTAACAAGCTACTTCCTGCTATAGCCGCATCCCTAACCATTCTATACGCATCAACACTGACGGCATTGAGATAGTATGCTCCTAACAAGACTAACCGTACTCGACAAAGAAATGATTGTGTATGCTCCATTCCGCAAAAATAGACAAGCATAAAAACAAAACAAAAATGGAGTTACAGGGTATGACTAACGGAAACAATGTCTCCACAAGGGTCAGCCTCATAAGCAACTGAATGATAAAATTAGTCCTCTTGGGCTACAACTTTATGAAATGAAACGAACATTGGCTTGCATCGAACCAGTTAAAGACGACTTAGTTGCCTTAGAATATATCAGCAACCCATCGGAGAAGCCCGATTCAGTCCAAGTGAAAAAGTAGGACAATTTATTGCCTACGTTGCATCCGAATCCCATGAACGCGCGCATAGACTGAAAAACGCTATAATGCTCAATAATTCTAATGCGGTTAATTTAAAGAAATTAAGAACCATTGCTGAAAGTTTGTAACACGTCCGAGATGGAGTGCAAATGTGTACACCTGAGAAAACAAACACCGAAGTAATGTTTCCTGATAATCTTCACACCTGCAAGTGAAGAATCTGTGGATAGACTCAAGCTGTGTAGAATCGCCATAGCCCAACTTACTCAGTTCAAAGATGTGGTGATTAGGCGTGATCTAACGCATCTGAAAAAGTTCTTTTCTTGCGTCCATACTGTGAACAACAAAATCAGAGACATCGTGCAAGCCGGGCCCGGGAATCAGACCAAACCGATGGAGATACCAGCTGTGTTGACTTGCTCCTTGACAACACACATACTGAGGTGGCGACCTCGAGTGCTTATGTTTCTGATGCCATCACAACACCGGTAAACAAAAGAACTGCCACAAATGCTTCGACAAGTGATATCAATGGACCGATTGTCTCACACATTTACACTAAGATCCTAAAGTGAGAAACAAGCATTTGTAAAGGGCCCGATCATCAGGACAATGACCGGCGGTGCAAAACAAGGCACATCCTACATCAGCAACGAATTGTGCAAATGCAATGCTGTCCCCGACTGATGAATCAATCAGTAGAACTGCCAATGCTGCCAAAGGATCTCCAAACATAAAACCATCAAACTCATTTTGTGCGCCTTCTGAAAAAAGTCATCGCCGCTGAACCGTTACTCATATTCCCAAAGTGAGTGAGTCCATAAAATATTATCCTATGGATATTCCTGTGTGTTGTCTTCCAGTGAACACCCGAAATATTTAAAAAAAAGTATAGTGTCCGGAATGACTGGCTAACGCTGTCCTGTACCGCATCCCATACACACAGACAATCTTTTAGGGGAAGTGGGGTGGTCGCACAGCGTTCCCAACTCTGGTACATCCGACAGAAACAAACTATATGGTCGCACACTTTATTCTATTTGTCTAGATGATAAGGATGGCCCAATACCAGGTCAATTATAAGTTACACCCAATACCGCAACATAATTAGTACTCAAAGTTATTCCAAAGTGCACAAGGGATAACTTGTCTCTACGGCCGAACTTACCATCCGCGTAAACGAAAACATCCCCGGACCTGCATACTCACAGATCCGTGCTCGAATATTTCGATAATCCCGAATCAGATATCACCAGATTCCCGTCAAACAAAACAGATACATCCTCATCATCAGTGGATAGCCCCGAACTGTTTCAACAAATAATGTACTTGTCCTATCAATCTTTTTCCAGGAGCATCGTGCTGCTCAATGCATGGTCCATTAGACAAAATTCACTTCCTACGCTCACTTATCTCACTACCTGATGCACAAATCTTACGTGTGAGAGAAACGTAGTGGGGGCGACATATAAAAGCTGCATCAGTTGACTCCCTACTGACTCGAAAGTTAATCAAGAGTCTCAACACGGTTTCCTATATGTTCTTTCATGCACAAGGTGCCCACTTGAAGTTCTACATCATCTAACTGCCAAACGACATCGTGTGCCCGTCACAACACGATCGGCGCTCGCAAGCTGTGCAGGTGACTCACGCCTCGCAACAAGGTAAGCCATGTGTACATGGTCCACACTGTCGCAGACAAAAGTTTTTGCGATTCGAAACCGTGCTCTAAAACTAAGCAAAGGGAAGTAATATGTAGTAAATGCAATAAGAACTACCATCCCAGGTGTGTAAATTAAAATGCAGCAAAAGGGAAAGAACTACAGTGCACACCATATGCCAGTTGGTTCTGTGCAGTGTATTGTTGACCCACTTGTAAGGTGCATCGCCGTGCTGGCTCAGAAATGTGACAAACTGTTAGCTATGGTGCAGCGTGTGACGGCTGGTCTAGCGGACACATCTGAACTAGCTGCATCGGAACTCGATTCCTGTTGCCGAAATATATGTTCAAACTGAAACAGAATAGCCAAAAGCAGTGTATAGTTGACAGAGTAAAGTCAGCAACTCCAACCACGAGAACTAGCAGCCAGGGTCTGGCAACACCGGCAACTCAAATTTTGCAAAGAGAGGTTTCTCCTGAGGATGTGTCTGTCTCACATGACACTCTATTGCATTTGGGTTTACTTAACACTTCCGAAAGTGCGACAATTTCCGAATCCGCCGTCGTTGTATGCAAACCCAGGGCAAGGTTAACGGGCATATTTGCAACTACTCCGAGAAGATCGCCCAATACGCCGCCAGTAAAAAGAGGCACTATCTTATCCAAAATTACGAACTCCAAGAAGAACCAGAACTCGATGAAGATAACATGCCCCAAGAAGCTTGAATCAACCGCGAACTCTATTAAAAACAAATTACTGGACAACTTGAAACCATGGGAAACCATATGCCAGGCTATGGGAATCCAGGCCAAATAGGGCCAGTTTGTGTCGTATCGTCCGCCACCCAAATTCAGTTCACCATGGCAAGCCAAAGCTATTTCAGGTGATTCCGTGTTGCTCCACCCAACCCTGACACCCCATAACCGGTTTCGTCCTCGTTTGGACTCGGCAGATGGGAATAGACTGAGCTGGGGTGGACCTTGAAGCCTAGTGTCCGAAGGTTGATGCCCTGATCCTTATGGCTCTAAAATACGTGAGCAACGCTTGGCAGAGTGGTAAGGAATTCCAAAGTGGCATTTGGTATACCCGCTGAGTAGTTGGACTGCGACTCGCAATCTCTATTCAGACCTCGGTCCTCTCTGAAGTAGACCTCGGTCATTACGATCACAAGGACCGTATCCGAATTGGTGGTTCGGTGTTGCTCCTCCCAACGCTGACACCCCACAACAGGCTTCGTCCTCGTTTGGACTCATCAGATGGAGATAGCGTGAGCTGGGGTGGACCTAGAGGCCTAGTGTTCAAAGGGTGACGCTTTGACCACTATGGCCCTAAGGTCCGTGAACAACGCTTGGCACAGCGTAATGATCGTAATGACCGAGGTCTACTTCAGGTGAGATTTCAGTCTGGTGACGAAGCGGAGACCACCCACTTGTGAACTCACCGTCACCGTGATTCGGCATACGGCGTTCGTATATTTCCTGACATCCCTTGAAGTGAGCGTCGGTAAAGGAAGCCAAACCCAGGAGAATACCGCAATCAAACCGACGGAAGATCGATATTCGTCCATGATGTCCACGAAATCCAGTCATCCGACGAGTCGCAGGCCCAAGCTCATGAATTGGGACAGTGGCGGTACATCCGTGAAACCATTTCTACCCATGACGTGATTACCAACTCAACGTTAAAGTTGTCCATATCACCCAATTATAAATGAAGTGGTCCAATATTGTTGAAAGTCATGCTCAACTCCAAACAAATGGTTGAAAGAGTGCTCGGAAGTTGGCACAAGTTACGCACCAACCTACCGTCATAGATACGTCTGAAGGTGGTCGAAGCCAGGCCAATATTGGGTTAGGGAACACCAAATCAGCGAGTTGTCGCGATTCCCGCTGTATACATTTTCGAAGAGAAACGCAGTGAAACTCCCCATCCGAGCGGAGAGGAAGGAAACAAGAGTCCGTTGCAAATCGCTTCTAAAGGACCAGGTAGTGGGCGCTCTATGCAACAGTCCGAATTGCCCGGGGAGTTGGCAAGAAATATATCCAAAAAACGGTTGTCAGCCGGCCCCACAAAGGTCGGCGTAAATTCACGGGAAACCTATGTATGTTAAAATTTTCTTTTGGCATCCGTTGCTCCTAGTCGTTTGCAGACAAAAGCCCAAGGGCTTCTCAGTTAACTGGTAGGACTTCGATCTCGTCAAACCTCAATGTGTTGGGACCTCATCATGGTAACTGAGATATGGCTTAACGACGTGATTACCGACGCCGAGATCGCACTACCTGGAATGTCACTCATGCGCAACGACCGAGACAAAAAGGGAGGCGGTGTAATTCTATACTACCGTTCCGACCTTCTCATCGAGTGCGTAAACGACCCTAGGATTCAAACTGTGGACGCCCTATGGTGCTGCCTACACGTAATGCAGTGCGGTAGGTGCTTTTTTTCAAAATGCTCAGCCCAACGCTCCAAACGTTTTGACAAATTGTGGATAGGCTGTCCACTCTCATCACAAATTGTTTCACTAACGCCAGGTCTCCTGCTGCCCGTTTCCCCTATCAGACCGAATAACTTACGATGGTTGCCAAAGGCAGCGGCCACTTCCATCTCTGACGAACAGTGAGACCACCAAGATTCGCGGTCTCTCTTCAGGCTAGCGCGGGGTTTTGCCCAGAGCTCTTTGCGAGTTTCATTGTGTTCGCTTCCAGCCGGGATATGCCGGCGAGCGTCGATAAGTTCCAGAGACCGAGAAGAGACCTAATGTCCATGTTGGCTTTTAGACATACCACATGAGAATTTGCCCGCTGCTAGTAAGGTCTGGCGAACATGCGACCAGTGACCTTCAATAGTCTCCAGTGAGCGATTACACAACTTGCATGTCAGTGTACTTCGATACGCATTCAGAACAGCTGGCTTTGTCAGTTGGCTGGTGTCAATGCGCTCACAGCGTCGTCGTTGGCGTCCGCCAAAACGCATGTCAGCACATACAAGTGCATGATCGGTGTCCACATATGTGCTCCAAACCGAGCGACAATTCTGGATGCAGCCTCTCCAGCGATAACTAATAGCAATGTGATCGATCTGGGTCCAAGGCTGGTGGGCGCCAAGTCACCCTCCGGCGGGTGCTGTGTCGGAAATTAGTGCTCGCAAAAAATAAGCGAGCATCTTCACACAAATGAAGTAACCGCTCACCGTTATCATTACGGGAGCCTACACCGTGCTGACCGCTCAGATGCATTTCATCAGTGGACAACTATCCAACTTGTGCGTTCAGATCCCCCACCAGCACAACAGTGTCCGTGCTTCTTCTGTGGCGAAGGAGCTGAGTCAGTTGGCGGTAGAAGTCGTTCTTTACCGAATCATCGCTACAGTTTGTGGGCGCGTAGGCAGCGATGATGAATAGACACCTATTAGTCGGCAGATGCTTATTGGTCATTGTATACCGCCCACCCATGTCCACTTTAGAAATGGACCAGGTCTTATCTTCCGTTATGAAGAATCTACTAGAACGATCTTACAGCCATGTTCTCCTGGTAGGGGACTTCACTCTGCACAGCTTAGAAACTCCGACCACTCTTGGTGAACAATTCAAGGTGGATCTGCAAAGCTAATCGCTGGTTCACCGCTGTACAACCACCTCATTTCTTCAGCGCATTTCATGAGAGGAAAAAAACCGGCCATCTTGGACCTCGTTTTTACCAACGAGGAACTGATGATCGACGTAGTAAGGATCGCAGCGATCACGCGACAATAGTGCTCCAATACTTATGCTATGCAGAGTATCCTAAAGAAAGTAATGAGGAATCTTACATCATAACCAACTATGATAACCTGTCCGAACTCATTGATGCGACAAGCTGACCTATTCTAACTGAATGATCCCCGGAAGTGGCTTGCGGGGAATTTGTCAACAGATTCAACACGCCCGTAGCAAGCGCTTCTGAAACCAAAATCCAGCGACCAAAAAAAGTCGTTCCTGAGGAGCAGAACCTGGGAATGCATGGGATTGAGGGAGTTGGCATGGCACGCCAACATAACCTCTCTGAATGAGGGTAGATGGGGCGTCTATACAACACAAAGGAACCACTCATCCGGGAGGATAAAGTAAAGAACCAACATGATCTTTTGAAAAAAATTTGCTCTAACCCAAAGATGGTATACAAACACAGACACAAACTTTGCCGCATTAAGCGTGGAATTCCGGCTCTGCATACAGCATGCGGGTTAGCACAAACGGCACAAGAGGCTGCCAAGCTTCTTGGACAACAATTTGGCCGTACCTTCCAGAGTGTTCAACCATCCTACACCATGCCTACGCAGCTCATGCCGCCATCAAACCTTAACTACATATCGTTCACAACCGCAGCTGTATTGAAGCAGCTAATGTCCCTGCGCGAATACAGCTCTCCGGGTGCGGACGACATTCTTCCGGAAGCATTGAAAGTTGCCAACATGAGCTTAGCTGAATTGTTAGCAACACTCTTTCAGCAATGTCTTAATGAGATGCACGTCCCCAAAATGTGGAGACACGAGATCATCACTCCAATCTGCAAAAGTGGAAGCCGTATAGAACCAGTGAATTATCGCCCGATTACACTTCTTCCGGTGATCTCCAAGATCATGGAGTCCATTGTAGCTGAGGCGCTCATGGAGCACCTGAAGAATAACAAAATCCTCGTTCAGGTGCAGCACGGATTTCACCAAAGCCGGTCCTGAGCTACTAATTTGTTGATAGCTCGTGCAAGCTGGACGGAATCTGTGGACACCGATGTTGAAGTGGATGCAGCCTACCTGGACTTCTCAAAGGCATTCGACCGCCTGGACCATCGCATTCTACTGCACAAACTCCAGAATTATGGTATCGGCGATCCCGTTCTAGGATGGTTAGGCGACTTTCTCGTTCAACGTCACCTGAATGTGAGGGTTCGCAGCACCCTGTCGGAACCAATCGAAGTTCAGTGCGGCGTACCTCAGGGCTCGGTACTCGGCCACGCCTGTTCCTGGTTTTCATAAATGATCTTGCAACTGTGCTGTCTTCAAACTGTCTGCTATTTGCAGATGATCTAAAGATATGGCGTGCTATCGCCTCAGTGGAGGATCACACAGCCCTACAGGATGACCTGGACAAAGCGTACACATGGTCCATCGAGAACATGCTGCATTTCAACACCACAAAGTGCAAAATTCTGAGCATACGCCATCAGAGTACTCACAACTACCGCCTAGGACCAGAAATTCTACAGCGAGCTTCTCATGAGTGCGATCTTGGCGTGCTTGTGCAAGAGGACCTTGGGTGTTTAAGGCAGACTGAAAAGGCCTCAAAGAAAGCAAACCAACACTTCGGCCTTCTTCGTAGAGCGTTCTGGAAGTTTGGCGCCTCAATCTTTTCGAAAACGCTTGGTGCGTACATGAGGTCGCACACAGAATACGCTATTCAAGCGTGGCAACTCTGGCAGTAGCATCACCTCACAGCGCTGGATACCGCAAAAGGCAGAGCGACAAAGAACGTCAGTTTGGTCCCTCATTCCCTACCCACTCAGGATGAAAACCCTCAAAATATACAGCGGACATTACCGGCGTCTAAGAGGCGATCTCATACTGGTGTATCAGATCCTCAGAAACCTCAACGACACATGCCATTCGCTTTTGAAACTCAGTCAAAACACATCCGTTTAAGCTGGTCACGCAATACAGTCGACTGTAATGTGGACGAAACATCTTCTCCCTCCGAGTGTCACCCATGGAACGCCCTCCAGGAACATGTAATTAGTGCTCATACTTTATCTGTTTACAAAAAATGCCTTGACGGTACTCTGACACATGGCTGGCGGCATCCGGTTTCGGATTTGTCTGTCACTGTGGCCAGCAACAGGACGCCTGCGCCTACAGAGGGGTCATGGGTGGATTGCGCTGCACCACCCACAGCTCCATCCACACGCCCCATATCCAGTGTAAACCCGAAGGATTAAGACCGAGAGGCATGTGGATGGGAGCCACGATTCATTAACGGAGCAGGCCCACACTCCTTCACAGGCAAACACAAGCACGCTGTATTTGGGGAATCAACCGCACATAAGGCGGTGGCTGGACCGTAGTCCGCTCCACACTGAGTGCATGGAACCACTCCTTGATCCTAAAACGGCCACAAGAACCGCGCACCCCGTCCCCTCCAGCAACGACCAACTGCCTCCTAGAGCCAGTATGGATGAGGTAGTGAGTAACAGACAGGTAGGCACCCTGTCAACATGCACGTCAAACGCAGCCACATCGGGGATATCAAGCAACAGCCAAACACTTGTGTAAAGGATAACAAAGAAAATAAATCGAGTAATGGATAAGGAAACGTGACAAAAATCTCAAATTAATGAGCATAGGAAATAAGTTGCTAACAAAGGATCAGAGATAAGTTCAGGGGTTCAGAAAGTATATTTTACGGAAATTCCACAAACACGAAAATGTTATCGAAATTAACTACAATTGGCTTAAGCGAGTTGTGCAGGTTTAGAGAAGAGCGTACAAGTGGACATTTATTTGAGAAAAGCATTAGGACAAAATTGAAAAACCACCACCTGAAATAAATAGACTTAGCATGCAAGCAGGTGGTTAGTAAATCGAATGCAGTGTACCTACGAACGCTGCGCCGGTTCTGCCTACGTTCTCTGCAGGACCCGTCGACGCTTCGGTAGTGGTCCCGAGTGGCCTCGCTCATGGCTTACTGAGCCCGCCTGACTCAGGCACTCGCGACCACATGTGTTACAGCACCATGCGCTTGATGTCGATGGAGAACAACCCATCGGTGCTTGCTGCTTCCGCACTTGCCGCTTCTTCTCTGCATGCATGAGGGCTTTTCTCCTGCACCATGCACGCCGATCAACCGCCTTCGATTCCCATGATCTGCAATCAAGATTAGAACGTGAGATGCCCACTTTAATCATGTCCTGGTAACGTAACTTTGGTTTTCCACGTGCCGCTTCCCTATACTCAGCTGACCACATAATAACTGCTTCCGTATCCGCACTGAATCCATACGGCTCACATGACCGAGCCACCCCAGATGTCTCAGCAAAAGTATGCAGCCCATTGCATACATTCCACTATGGCGCAGCACTTCCGTGTCTGCAACTCTGTCGCCCCAACTGATGCCTAAAATCCGTCGCAAGCATTGCTGATGGAACCGCTCGAGATATCGCACATCCCACCGGTACATCGTCCACGTTTCACTGCCGTATAGAAGAACGGACAGCACCATGGATTTGTACACCATCAGCTTGGTGCCAACGGTAAGCTGATGGCTGTTCCACACTCGATACTCTAGCTTCCCGAATGCCGCCGCTGCCTTCGACACGCGGATACGAAGCTCACTGTACAGTTGCTGGTCAGCCGACATCACATTCCCAAGGTAGCTGAAATAGGAGGTGGTTTCCAATGCTTCAGCACCAATGCTGATTTGCGGCAATATTGAAGATTGCACCTCCGGTGAAGGCTGAAAAAGACAGACAGTTTTGCTTGTGTTGGTGGTGAGCCCGAATTTGGCCGCTGTCGAAGCCAGAGCACTAGTCATATGCTGCAACTCATCCGCGCTGTGTGAAAACAACGCACAGTCGTCAGCAAACAGCAACATACGGATAGTTGTCTCACAGACTAGAGTTCTCACACCGAAACGACGGATGTTCAGCAACCCACCATCAATACGGTGCTCCACACGAACACCGTAAGCACAAGCCGCATCAAAAGCACAGGACAACATTGCATGAAGATATATATTAAACAGGGCAGGAGCTAAGACACAGCCTTGCTTCACATCAGTGACAACTGCAAAGTCATCCGAGGTCTCCACTCAGCTGCACCCTCGCTCGCATACCATGGTGCAAACACTCAATTAAACTTACGAACTTACGCGGGCAACCAAACTTACCCAAACACCAGCCACAATGCCTCGCGGTTCACCGTGTCAAATGCATTGGTGAGATCAACAAAAAGCGAGTACAATGGCTGGTGTCCTTCGCTGCGCTTCTCCTGCAACTGACAAGCCGCAAACACCATATATATAGTGCTGCGACCCGAACCCAATCCATATTGCTCTTCCGCCACGTTAGGTTCCACAACCTGACTGACGAGGCGGTTGAGCAGGATTCGGACAATCACCTTGCCTATACAAGTCAGCAAGTTGATGCAACGATAATTCGTGCAACACTGCTTGCTGCCTTTGACCTTGTACAGTGGTAGCACAAGGGCATCCTTCAGCTCAGGAGGCACCTCCTCCTCAATCCATACACGTTGCACCAAGGGGTGCAGCGCAGTCAATAACGCGGGTCCACCGTGTTTCAATACTTCAGGCGGGAAACCGTCGGCTCAGGCACATTTGCCGTTTCGCAGCCGAGCAAGTTCTCTCTGCGTCTCATCCAGTGTCGACATGTCCGCCAGACTCGTCTTCACATCGTGCTGCTTCAGGCCGTTCAATGTAAGCCAGTCGATCTCTGAACGGTTGTTCAAGAGAGTCAAAGTGTTTCCGCCAGATCTGCATTATGTCTGCAGTCCGTATGCAGGTAGCGCCTGAACTACCATCGGTAAGTGTCCTCAGCGGCTCCAATCTCGGTCCATACACCGCCTTCAAGGAGTCAAAGAATTCCTTGTGTTAACGACGTTCGGCGTAGGATTCCAACTGCTTCGCCTTCGTCCACCATGAATTTTTAATGCGACGGAATTCTCAGGTCAGTCGCCGTCGAAGTTTGCGAAACTGACTACTCTTCCCCAACTTACTGAGGTCTGCAACATGTGCAGCAAATGCTGCATTCTTCTCCGACACCAATGCGCCGACCGTCGAATTGTTCTCATCAAACCAATCAGGCCGCTTACACTTTGCGCGCCCGATGGTCACCTCGGTAGCAGCTGTCATCTGGTCGCGAATGTGGTGCCACAGGTCGCCCACTGTGGCTATGCTTTGCACATCACACAGGCGTGTAGTCATTGCCTTCTCCAGCTCAGTATATTTCGCCACAGTACCGAGGGAGAGAATGTTAAATTTACGCCGGTTCACGGCGGGAGTGCAATATATAGATTTACGAAAATATGTGTACAGTTTGGTCCTCACCAATTTGTGATCAGTGCCTCACTCAGCTCCACGCAGTACACGTGTCATGCGCACTTCACATTGACGTACGACGACATAGTCGAGCAGTTGAGCTTGATCACTCCGTGGATGCGTCCAAGTTGCTATATTGTAAGGAGGCGAAAGGCAGCGCTTGCCCAAAGAACGGTTAGATCATTAAAACGGAGGGGGACGAATAGAGAGACCGATGCAATGGGGGCGATTCGCTGGAGAAACCCAGGCCCAACAGAACGAAACGAAAACGAGAAAGGAGCGGCATCGGTTAGTGAGCCCGAGGCAAGCAAAGCAGGTGGAGAATTTGTTGAAGACGCAATAAATCGGACAAAACCGCCGGTATCGCATCGTCAAGAAACAACCCCGGGGAGAGTGACACACCCACGGTCAAGCAAAACGCACGCTATCGAACGACTCCGGGCTTGTCAGAATCGGAGGCGTGGAAGCGAAGATACACGGGCGAAACGGACATAGAAGATGCGTTCCCGTACCCCCGGAAGGAGCATAGAAGTGCCACGAGCGGAGGACGCCAGGAGGGATGGTGCAGCGTGGGAAAGAAACCTAACACATTAATGTGCGCCTGTGTGAGTGATTGGGTAGTGTGTGTGTTCGCGCTAATAAAGATCGTGCTTCATTGCCGTGTTATCTTGTCGCTACAATATCACTCGTACTCAGTGCAAACCGAGTGTTCGTGATCGTCAGGTCGTGAGTGGCACACAGTGAGAGCAGCCTGTCACCGTTCGCATTCGCTGAACCAATACCATGCGAACGGATAACATCTGTCCACACCGATGCATCACGCCCAACACGCGCGTTGAAATCACCTAGCAGAAATAGTCGGCCACTCCTCGGCACAGACTGTTTCACGGAGGATAGCTCAGTGTAGAATTGATCACGCGTATTATCAGGATAACATGGTCGGACCGTACGTGCTTATAAAGGTGGCAAACTTACCTCTTCCAAGTCGTAAGCGAACAGTCATCAGTCGCACGCTGATGCCTGTTGATTCACCCATGAGCTGGCCATGGAGGCGATCGGATATTGCAAATCCGACCCCATGTTCACGTGGTGCTGAGGCGGCGTTACCCACCCAGTAGAATGTGTAGCCAGCACCTGCTTCATGCAACTTGCCTTGCTCAGCGAGGCGGGTTTCACTGAGCGCCACAATACCGATGTGGTAGCGCGCCAGTGCCATCGCGGTGAGTGCAGTGCGTCGCTCCGGGCGCTCGCTGGAGTTCCGGTCCAGTAGTGTGCGAACGTTCCGGCACCCGATGCTGAGTGCTTTGCGCGCAGGCATACGATTGCATTGGTGGGCAACCGCACGCGAAATGGTCGTTGTGCTTCGGAGATTTGCTTGAGGGACTCCACCCGGAGCCTTTGGCTCAATAGCCTGACCCACAAGGCAATGGGGAGCAGATCCAGCTCGGGAATGTGATTGCAGGGACATATTGGGATCTGCTTGACGGCCGTCACACGCAACCTTGGAGGTACTGGAACGATGCATATATGTTTTGCGACCGTAGTAGGATACGCACCTGCGACCACGGCCAGACGCAGGTGGATTTTGGCGGGTTTACATCAATTTAACCAGGGGCTGCGTGGCTTGAGGCGGGCAGTAGCAAACCATTGAACACCCGGAGGTGCCCTCCCACCGTCAGAGACAGTGCGTGGCGCTCGTGCTCTACGCCAATCGAGCTGTGAGCTTATAACCCGTAGACCTGTTGTCTCCCATGACTAGACTTTACGGGAAGAGGGCCATCGACCACTTCCTAACCTCCGAAGAGCATGGACTGGGATACTGGCAGGGCGCCCACACCTGATAGAAGAACGACACGGGTTCTCAGCCAAAGCCTTCGATTAAATGTACACCCGAAAGGCAGCGGGTCTAGCACATGGTCAGTTCACTGACTCATGCGGATTGGTGTCCTGGGTCTTAGCAGGGAGAAGGGCGAAACCCAAATCCCACCCAGCGGTCGCCACGAGGAGGCGTCCAGGACATGAGCCAATGGCACAGCAGTAGCAGCAGTGGGTAGACCATCTGTCAGGATCTAGCCACCACCAGCCTCAGCGCACAATAGGCTCTCCCGCCTCTGACATATATACACTACGTGTGACCATCAGATGATGGCATTAGTGCACAACAAACAGTGGACGGTATTATAACCCTCTCCCTATAATCCAGGCAGGAATACTCGCTCATGTGCTACTCTAATCCCCTTGGTGAGTCGTGTATTTCACACATGCTTTCACTGACACGTTTTTTACCCTCAACATCCTACAGCATATATCAAGAATTCGTTTTTATACTCATCATAAAACATTACTACATTGCACTGGATAATGGTAAGTTTGAAACCGTTATTTACCTCGACATCCACAAAGCTTTTGATCGTGTGACACAAAAGATGTCGTATGGAATCGGGAAACCCCTGTTTTCGTGGTTCAAATCGTATCTTACGAATCAAACGCAGGCGGTGCAGATTCAGGAACAAAATCCAAACCAAATGCTGTCACAAGGGGTGTAGTACAGGGGAGTGTACTTGGTCCTATGCTATTTTGATGTGTATTAAAGTTATAGCTGACGCAGTAAAATCCGGAACACCATGTGTTTGCTGATGAATACTGAATACTGGTTCGAAGCAGAGAGTAGAGCTTTCTCTGTGTAGCTGCATCATTCGTCGCTCTTGGACATATACTTCTTATGTTTCGTTCTGCTCTCTATATTTTGCCTCTGCAGTGTTTGTCAAGGAGCTTCTTGAATTCCGACACCGAGTTCGCCTCTACTATGTGCTGCGCCAGGTCGTTCCAGACATTCACCACTCTGCGTTCGAAACACAGTTGGTGAGCGACCCGCTTCAACTTCGGTACGATAAGTTTGTACCTGTGTCCTCGCGTGCGGCTTGGTGTGCGCAGATGAAGCAGTTGTCTCAACATGGGGTAATCACTCAAATGTAATATCCGGTGCGTCATGATGAGGTCAACCCTCAGCCGACGATAATCTAGGGTGTACAGCCCTAGTTTCTTACATCAGTCTTCGTATGGCACACCTCATAAGTTGGGAATCAGCCTGGTGGCTACATGCCGCACCCGCTCAAGCTTTTCTACCTCACCCCGGGTGATGGGACAATACGCGGGAGAGCAGTACTCTATCACTGGTCGTAGTATCGAGACGAAGAGTCGAGTAGCAATCTCTTCGGACCAAGTGCTGAAGCTGCGTCTAAGGGCCCAAAGCATGCGAAGGCTGTTTTGGTACAGCCTATTCGGGTTGTCAATGGACTTTAGGTCGCAGCGTGTGAGCACACGAGGTCGCGCACGAAAGGCGCGGGATGCAACGGTTGACCAGCGATCGTGTACGTTCGGAGGTGCTCACACTTACCCAACCTCATAAATTGCGACTTGGCAGGGTTGATCGGAAGGTTAACCTCTGCAGACCATGTCGAGAGGTGGTCGAGGTCCTGCTGAAGTAAATCACAAGCATTGAGTGTGCGGAATACTTTCCACACCTTCAAGTCATCTGCGAACAACGCACAAGGTGATTGGAGTAGCTGAGGCACATCGTTTACATGGATCAGAAACAATATCGGCCCCAGTATAGTGCCTTGGGGTACGCCGCTGCTCAAATCACATCAAAAGTGTCTACACTTTTCTTCATTCTACCATAAACAAAGCTACCGACACCATCCAGCTCGACCTCCACGTGCTCAGAAGCTGGTACTCAAAGTGTGGAGTGTAATTTACGAAAGATACGTGCTACGTTGTCATACAAATGCGACATAACATTTGGCGGTCTGACCACTTGTGATAAGCCAACTTATATATGTCAAACTGTTCGGGACCTGGGACTGAGATACTTATGCTCGCTCAATTTCTCCAAAGTAGCCTACGTCACTGAGAAGACTAAAACACTGGAATGTTATTTGCAAGTATTAAATTAAAAGAATCTATACTCCACATATTTATCACTCCCACGTCCCATTTTGGAATAGTGCTCAATGGTGTACAATAGCACAAACAAACCAGACCACATTGTACTAGAAAATATATAACGAACATACACAAAGCGTTTATTAGGTGCCGCATAGAAATTAGAGTAATGGGAACGGTGTGAGAA
This sequence comes from Dicrocoelium dendriticum, assembly GCA_944474145.2. Classification (NCBI taxonomy): domain Eukaryota; kingdom Metazoa; phylum Platyhelminthes; class Trematoda; order Plagiorchiida; family Dicrocoeliidae; genus Dicrocoelium; species Dicrocoelium dendriticum. Next base: position 2,844,842 of record OX104068.1, on the reverse strand, counting down.
ATTCAAGCTTGATCCCCTCTAGTTGAGGTCTATGAAATCCAAGCTAATCATAGTTTATAACGTACTGTACAAGAAAAGGCATGCTTTCGACCTTAACATGGCAATAATACAATCACCATCATATAAAAATTCTGCAGTGGAATGCAGGCCAAAGACCACCAGGTCCGCTAACTTCTTCCTTAACAGATATGCACGAATCTGGGACAAATTGCCACCCGATATAAGTGCTTGCAATTCAGAGCAGGTATTTTACAAAAGGACCAACTAATACTTGACCGTGCAAAGTGTGATCCACCTATTGGGATGTCACATAACGAACAGCCAAGCAAAGGAACAAGTTAGAGAATGTACCTGATCCAGAAAACAGTTTACAGAGAACGAATATTGCAGCGGTATGGCCCCTACACTCACCGTCTCTATCTTCTTCCTGCCTATTACACGGCTAGACCAACTGCAAGGTTATTATTAGCACGTCTGTACGGAGAGATGAAGCCAACCCAAACATACCTCCACAATCTCCGTCTTCATTATCGATGTTCCTTCTACTCTTACTCTATTACATGTGCCTCACTTGCTCCAATTTCATGTGGATGATAACACCAGCACTCGATACTATTGAATGCTATGGATAAAGTAGCCATCATAATGTGTCCAAAGGAAATTGATATCAACTTTATATACTTCCGCATTAACATCCTCAAGAGACCTACCACTCCCGACACAGACATCCTGTATAACATCAGGTAACACGCTGAAAATCGATTTTCATTACCGTTGTACATTTCCCATGACCGCTGAACTGGAAAATGCTTTTATGTAACTGAACATGCCGTCACAGGCGTGTTGCGCCGAAAAGGAAAATACATAACTTCTTTATGTAAATAGCTCCGCTTTTGGTAAATCCGTTCCCATTTTTACTAGTCTACTCGTGACAGCTTTTCGACCACTTTCACCATGATTATTGTTCTCCGAACCAGTAGACTGTTCATTCAGTCAATCTGGTAGTTCCTCTGTTCGTAGAGGTAGACACTGCTTTAAGGTTCATGATCTTAAAGGCCGATCAATGTGTCACACGCGAGTAAGATAAGTTTAACAACTTGTTATCTCGTCTACCCATAGATCTCACCGCCCAGTTTGGCCATCTGATCGTGACCGCTGATCGAACAAATCGTTATAATGCTCCGAAACATGCTGTAACAAAACATTCCACACCTTCAGACAGGTCTCGCCTGCATCAGTTTTTTTCCGGTTTGCAGTTAGAAAGCAAGAAACCGTCCATACTCTTAACGCAGATGCGTCGTCTCTTAAGATGTATAAGCACGGAGGAACCTTTGCTTCAGGAAATTTGGCTGCAACGTTCACCTGTACACGAGCAGGATGTCTTATGCCTCACCAACCGAAATCGCAAACAGCGTATGGAGTGTCACATTGAGCCACTTTGCGCTGCGTCTAGCATCGCCCAGCCAGCTGACGCGCCTCACCGGGTATAGATGGCAAATCCAGTAAAAGACAATGCAACCGACCTGGTTTCAACACAGGCTCTTGTGGACGAAATACCTTCACTCAAGCGTGAACTACAACGTTTGAGCCTAAACCAACAGCCGCGTAGGATTAAACAACGTTCGCGTAATCGCGCTCGCAGCTACCTCATGATGCTTCATCTGCCGTTACCACGCAAGGTTCAGTTGCGCCGTTAGAAATTGTGTCGTCTCGCAGTTCTGCGTCGAAAGGGAAAATGCAGACCGAACGACTTAACAGACGTCGTCAGATCCACAGTGTGATAAAGAACAAAGACAACGGTGGATCAGAACAGGCCGATCGACAATTACTAGCGACTGACATCGACACTCAAGATAGCCGATCAAATCTCAGGAATCGTGTTCCTAGTCGACACTGCAGCGGAAGTCAGCGTGATCGCATCACGCCTAAACGAATCGACTAAGCGGCGGACAGCAGATGTAGGTGCTGCCAACGGAACGCTCATAGAACTTTTTGGAGAGCATTCCCTCACTATCCATATAGAACACAAACGTAAACTCCGCTGGATTTTTACAATAGCTGCTGCATCAATTGCTATTCTGGCAGCATCTCGATCTTATCGTTGATGCCCGTCAGAAGAACATGATCGAAAAGCAAACACGTCTTTCCATCTTCGGAGTCGAGACGTCATAAGAAACTGCCACTCCCATGTATCCCCAACTACAACCTGACCAACTCCCTAGAACTGTTCGTACAGCCTATACAGCGGGTTTGACCACGACACACGAACCCGTGGTCCACCAGTCTCCGATCGATCACAACGTCTCGTCCCTCATAGATTAAAGGTGGTGGAGGAATTCGAGCATATACTAGAACTTATTATTAATATTCACCCTTTCGAAAGTCAGTAGGCTTCTCTGCTTTACATGTTACCAAAAAAGCCTGGCGCCAGTGTGGCGATTACCGGGCACTGAACAAGTGCACCTGCTCTGACAAGTACCCTATTCCGCACATTCAGGATCTTACTGGCTATTTAAGCGGTAAGTCCGCATTTAGTAAAATCGGCCTAACCACACTGAAGACATCTAAGCGTATAATTTCGGCTACACAAGGAAGTTACTATGCTGCACAAGTTGTCGTCATCAACCGAAATTTGCCCATACCTCCAACGAAGGAAGCTCAACTTATTGGGGCCATTCACACTGTGTATACCAATTTGTATGTGACTGCGGAAAGTTACATGGGCAGAACTAATAGAACACTGACCTCCCGAATAAAGGAACATGTACCAAGATGCGTTCAACGCGAAGTTGCTCAGATTGCCTACCTTCGTCAGACTCCATGTTCACGCAGACCGCCGGCTTCCTCGATAGTCAAACACCTATTAGACTCGGGTCACCGGATAGAGCTGGGCTCAGCGTTTAAAGTTGTGTTACGTCACACTAATCCCGCTTCCTTCGGTTTGCTGAGGCTGTCGCTATAAGCCGGCCTTGCGCGTTCAGAAACAATTATTTGCCAGTCTAAAGCTGCCTTGGACGTATGTGTGAACTTGCATCATTCGTTCTGCATCTTAAGCTTGTCTGGTTGCACCCACTATTAGCTATACCTATGCATATCGGTTAGTGTTAATGGTACTGAGAAGACAATACGAAATACATGCATCTACCAACCTTCGTCTTCTTTCCGTGCTTTTCGAAATGCTCCGTTCTCTGGGAACAAACGCTTCGGTGGGAGCAGTCTTTCAGCTGTTTGCCAATGGGTCTTGGCAACCATCAGGTTTCTTTTCGGAACGATGGCAACCAGCCGAAACCCGTTATAGCACGTTCAGGAGAACTTTTAGCAGGTTACTTAGCCATCCGCTGCTTACGCGAACATAGACTTCATAGTTTCCATCGATCACAAATCTATAGCCAACGCCATAGGTTCATCCCCCGACAAATGCTCTCCTTGAGTTTCGCAACTTAAACTGCCGCACAGTTCAGGTGAGCAAAACTTTGTCGCAGACGCTTGATCACAGCATCGATCTAGCAACAATGGTCGCTACATGACAGACAGATCCGAGAGTTGATCAAATATGGACGCACGGTTCCTTCTGCCCCCGAACAGTTCCATTACCCACCTATAACGCTTCTTTTGCAAAGCAACTCACATCACGTATGCGCCGTGTCGCACTCAGTAACACCAGTGTTCAGAACCAGAAAACCCATGTACCACAAGAAGTTGTATGCACATGAGCGTACGAGTTGAGGACATTAATCGAGCCTCGGCTCCGCCATATGAAGGACTATTTAGAGTCCCCAAACGGAACGACGAAATATTTGTAATCGATCAGTCGCTAAAATGTTGCCTTAATCGACAGCCACAATGACAATATAAATAAGCCTTCCCTCCGACGAAAATGTCATGGCAGTTCAGTGAAGTCCGCTGGGATTCTTGCAACATTCAGTACACACTGAACAACCAAATAAGACCGACAGATATATTGCCCTCGCCGTTTTGTCCTGATGGTGCATTTCCCGCCTGAATCCTCTATACCATTTTTGAAAACAACGAGAATGGCGAAATGTTTTGGAACCATTAGAAAAATCTCGTACGATTACTTCGGCATAGCACTAATTACTGTCAGGCGATTCTGGTACTACCGTTTTCCGGTTGATTTCCATGTAAGCCTTATCAACTCGGTCTCATGTTCACGATGAAGCCGGACGCTTCAATTTGTGCACCGAACACTTTCTGTCGAACTGCTACCTTCCTAAAACCGTTTTCTTCACTCTTTCGTTCCGATACCGTTAAGGAGAAAACGGGTGAAAGCCCGCTGGGATCCGATCGCCTGCTGCTCCCCCAGCACCTGCATCAGGTTTCACTACCTGGCCTCGCAGAAGGCTGACGTGCGACGGATAATCCACACGTCGATCGAAGGACTGTTTACACAGTTCCTTCTGGGGGACGGCTGTGCAAAAGTCTGGAGATTCCCGCCTCTGAGTATGTTGTGTTGAAGATAAAATTAGCATCTTAGCGAACACATAGGGATTGTTCCTAAAATGTTAAAATGTATGTTAATTTTGTCTGTCTGATCCAACACACACCATCTACATACACACACGGCGCCACAGTTGGATTTAGCACGCCGAGCAAACGCGCGGTCCCTTACATCCATCCCTAGATATCTTCGCGTAATGTGTTGTATTTTTAGCCAATGCACCCTCCTCCCGTTACTTCCGTGACACACCACTTATGGTGAACGGTAATCAACGGGAGTCTGCCGAATACTTCAAGTCTGCCAGTGTTAGTCGGCCATTCTCCCTATATTCGTGACGTCGATTTGAATCAATTTCGACCCTACAGACCGCTCTCTACAATAATTCTACCGGACCGGTCACTTTTGCTGTCACGAATTCACATAGATCCGGCCAACTCAACGGAATAGCTAAATTAAACACCGATGCATGCAACCATGACGCTGGACCAGTCATCTATGCTGGGAAAAATCTTACATCACAAGTTAGTTTCTCAGCGCAACAATGCAACCGAAGCAGGCATTCATACTGGGACACAAAACTTGACAGATTTAGCGAGTGCGATTTAAATTAATTATGCAAAACTGCTCGGAGCAAAAATGACGCACGGACAGTCACGTCTAATGGACCAAATGACTTCAAAGATCTGGCCGCCTTAATTGAGTATTTAAACGCAAGACCACACCGTGCCACAATGCTAAAGGATTTGCTGCGCCACGCGTCTACATAGATCAGGCCAAAACAACGGAATATCTAAATGAAACACCGCTACGTATAACAATGATATCGGACCGGCCATTCCCACCAGGTCAAACACCTTAATAGATCCCGCCATCTCATTTTAGTTTCGCAATGCTACCGGGGACACACTAAGTTTACCAAGGCAGATTTCCTGAAAAACCGCGCCACCCCAACTGAATAGCTAAATGAAAAATTGCACCACGCAACAATGCTACTGAGTCAAAATCCTCAATGGACCCGGCAACCTTAACATACCTTCGCAATGCAAGATGCAACAACGAGTCCGCACCAATCACTTTTGCTGTGCCATGCGTTCAAGTAGATGCGGCCGACTCAGTAGAATATCGCTCCGTGCAACTATGACACCGGAGCACGCACCTTTGCTGAACCAAAATTCCTACCGCATCCCCATAGTACAACTTGGTAATTGTCAGCACAACAATGCAAATGTACCAGTCACCCATACTGGGCCAAAAAACTTAATAGAACTGGCCACTGGTAAAAAGCACGCCAACGGAATCCTGCTCAATGCGACAATCGTACCTTACCAACCACGTTTACTCTACAAGTAATCTCAGATCCGGCTGCAACTAAAGGAAAGACAGTGCAACAGTGGTATCGGATCAGTCACATGTGTCGAGTCACAGGTCCCCAAAGATCTGGCCATATCAAGTTAGTTTCTCAATGCAAGCAACAATGCTGCCGGACAACGTATCGTTGTCTTTATTACACGGTAACAAAAAGTGAGTAATACACTTCAGCTATGGTGCCGCAGTATAAAAAGATCCGATGCATAAAAACGAAATACTAAATAGTACACAATGCAAAATAAACTAAAAAAACAAGAAACATAATGCAAAGCTGGAAGTGTGAGTGTTTTTGGAGGGGGAGTGTAAGCGGGAGAGGGACAAAACTCAAAACACAAGAACCATTTGTCTTTGTCCTTGGGACCCAAATCCGGCAGTCGGTGGGCACCAACCGAACATTTCATCGACATCCGAACTACCTCCTCGTGGAGTGGGCTGGGCGGCCCGGGAAGTTTTCATTCGGCGAATGGTTCAGCAGTAGTCTGCCAGGACATGGTGAGTTTCCGCTTGGCAATAATCATCCTACAAAAAGCAGAAATGTCAGTTTAACAACATTGAGACGTGACGGATATGGTTCACCACTAAATAAACTCACTGCATTTTGCATGCCTCAGGGGAATTGCACACCATCATCATCATCATCTTCATACACGTAAGCCAGAGGTGGGGAACACAGCAACTGTGAGGCAATACACAAAAAAGAAGAAAAAAAGCAACTGGTGCAAGCCGGCTGAGCTAACGGTAACAGATGGGCATAGTTCCGGGAAGCTACCTGCCGCCTAATGTGCATCAAAAAAATTACTAAGCAAAATTATATAAGGCTAAATAATGAGATCTTAGTATGAGGGGGAGACTACGAGGGATGGGGTGGGACGAAGGAACTCACAGCAGGAACGCCACTGAGGTCAGCTCCTAGCCATATCAGCAAGTGTGTCCAACCAAACGTGTTCATCGTTTTTTGGACCCCAACCAGGGAGCCGAGACGCTCCAACTGAGGCCAGCTCCGAATTAAGAGCCTTCATTCCTCTCGACCAAGTCGTCGCTTGGCCACCCTAACTCATCTCCCATCTACACCCCTTGGGCGCGCGAAAAACGCACGTTGCGGGAGTCGGTGGGCTGGTATGCGTAACACGCGGCCGAGCCATCGGAGCCTGGTGCGTGAAATAACCGTGCTGAGCGGTTCATTTCCTTTTCCTGTGCCGTAAACAAGGCGTCGAACACGCTCGTTGCTCACGCGGTGTTCCCACCAGATGTGAGCTAAATTGTGAAAGCACCGGTGGTCGAACGTAACTAGCCTCTTTACGTCTGCTGATCTAAGGGGCCAGGTTTCACAACCGTACAGTAGGGTCGAACGTACCGCTGCATTGTACATTCTACCCTTCAGGGCAAGAGTGATGTCGCGCAGGCGCCATAAGTGACAAAGGTTGGCAAAAGCGCGCCGAGCTTTTGCTATACGGTTCGTGACCTCATCTTCAATCCCACGGACGCTGACACAACTTCCCAGGAAGTTGAATTTCTGAACGACTTCTAGCTGATCCCCACCAAGGGTCAGCGAAGGAGGCGGTCCAGACCAATATTGGAGGAACGCTTTGCATTTCCATGGTGCAAAGCAAAGTCCGAAGTGACGGACAGCTAGTGCTAATCTGTCCAGTGCCGCTTGGCACGTTTGTGAGCTGTCACAGATTAGGGCAATATCATCAGCATACTCTAAGTCAAGAAGTCATTCTCCTGGGAGCAGATCCACACCTTCTAAGTCGTGTCCTGTAAAAGCGATTTTCATGACTTCGTCAACAGCGAAGTTAAAGAGGAAAGGTGACAGCGGGCATCCTTGTCTCACGCCGCTGGAGATATTAAAGGGCGACGACAACTTGCCGTAAGCCCTCACTCTGCCCGAGCTACGCGCATATAATGCTCGGATAATATTCACATATTTCTCAGGTACATCTTTCCTGAGTAGACAGTCCCAAAGTGCATGCCTATCCACCGAGTCGAATGCATCTTTGATATCGAGGAACACGACAAGGGTGGGCCGCCAATAAATGTGAGGGTGCTCCAACAACTGACGCAAGGTGAAGATGTGGTCAATGCAGCCACGACCTCGACGAAATCCGGCTTGCTCTTCACGAATCTGGCTTTCACGAGTGCCAGTCAGTCGGTGAAGGATGACAGAGGCAAGCAATTTGGAGGCGATAGAGATCAGACTGATTCCTCTATGGCTGCCGCATTCCGATCGTGAGCCTCCTTTGAAAATTGGGACTATGACGGAGCAGCTCCAATCGGTTGGGACAGTTTCCTGCTCCCACAGTTTGACTAGTTACTCTTGTAAATTATCCACAAGAGCAGGTCCCCCGAATTTGAAGAGGGCTGGAGGAAGGTCATCAGGTCCCGCGGCCTTGTTTAACTTCAACAGTCCGATCTCATGTTCGACTTCTGAGCGAGATGGTGGATCCAAAGGGACAGCCCACGGAGCGGGGCGATCAGTGGGCGGCGAGAAATCTAACCATTTCGACGGATTAATTTGTTTTTCAAAGTGCTCAGCCCAACGCTCCAGGCGTTTTGATAAGTTGTGGATAGGCTGTCCACTCTCGTCACGTATAGTTTCACTAATACCAGGTCTCCTGCTGCCCGTTTTCCGTATCAGACGGAATAACTTACGATGGTTACCAAGGGCAGCGGCCATTTCCATCTCTGATGCACGATGAGACCACCAAGACTCGCGATCTCTCTTCAGGTTAGCACGAAGTTTTGCCCGGAGCACCTTGCGAGTTTCATTGTGTTCGCTTCCAGCCGGAATATGCCGGCGAGCATCTATAAGTTCCAGAGATTGTGAAGAGACCCAATGTCCGTGTTGGCGATTAGACATATCATATGAGGATTTTCCTGCTGCTAATAGCGTCTGGAGAATATGAGACCAGTGAGCTTCAATTGCATCCAGTGAGCGGTTATCCAACTCCCATGACAGCGCACTTTGATACGCATTCAGAACAGCTGGCTTCGCCAGTCTGCCGGTGTCAATGCGCTCACAGCGTCGTCGTGGGGGTCCGCCAAAGCGCATCCGCAGGTCAGCACACACAAGTGCATGGTCGGTGTCCACACCTGTGCTCTAAATCGAGCGACAGTTCTGGACGCAGCCTCTCCAGCGGTAACTGATAGCAATGTGATCGATTTGCGTCCATAGCTGGTTCGAGGCTGGTGGGCGCCAAGTCAACCTCCGGCGGGTGCTGTGTCTGAAATTATTGCTCGCAAGAAATAAGCGAGCATCCTCACACAAATGAAGTAACCGTTCACCGTTATCATTACGGGAGCCTATACCGTGTTGGCCGCCCAGATGCAGCTCATCTGTGGATAATTTTCCAACTTGAGCGTTCAGATCCCCGGCCAGCACTACAGTGTCCGAGCTTTTTCTGTGGCTAAGGAACTCGTTCAGTTGACGATAGAAGTCGTCTTTTACCGAGTCATCGCTACAGTTTGTCGGTGCATAGGCAGCGATAACGAATAGACACCTGTTAGTCCCACGCGACTTCGAAGTTTTGAACGAGCCAGCCAATCGGACCGCACACATCCGGCTAATGATTGGAATCCAATCAACCAGAGCAGCTTCAGCCAGGGGGCTCAGGGCAATACCAACACCGGCTTGGCCGGTGCTCGAAGCTGCATCGTCACCGGATAGGCGGATACTGCTTGCGTCACCTGAAGGAGATCGCAGAGTGAGCATAGAGCTTGTCATGCAGGCGGGTCTCCGATAAGCAGCAGATATCGATCGAGAGGGTCTCCAATGATTGGGCAAGTGCTGCCTGTTGACCGATCTGAAGCAATGTGCGAACATTGAGGCATGCCAATCTGAAGGAGGATCGAGGGCTCCAAATGGAAGCCGATGAACTGGAATGGGCCGCTTGCTTGGACATGGGCCTGTTGACGTGCAGGAATGACGCTCCGCGTTCATCTGTGAGTTGAAACTAAAAGACAAGCGACTATTAAAGCAAGGTGGGGGAGTGCCGAAAATTGGGGGGTCGAAAACAGGGGGGGTATAAGTAAAGTTGGAACGGGGCGATAATGGTGAAAAAGCGCGAGAAGGGGAATAAGAAGACGGGGAGGCTTGAGCAGTAGCATCCAAACCCCTATCCACCCTGCCCGATGCAGCAGACAGGGCACCGTTGATTATCCTCTGCGGTGGCCAGAGCATCAAGAAATTGTTTGAGGAAAGATTCATTGTATTGCGTGGGCAGGATACTGTCAGGTTGCCCAGGCCTAGACAGGAGAACGATTAGGGTTCTCAACCAAATCCTTTGGTTAAAAACCTGACCGCAAGGCAGCGGGTTTGGCGTTCGGCTACAAGGAGTCCGTGTTAAGGAATAAGGTGCCACCCTCATTCTAACCCCCAACGTGGAGGACCAGGAGGCTGAGTTTGTCTGGCCTCTAATCATTGACCAATCTGGTATGAGTGGCTCTGAAGGTGCTAAAGCACCACCCAGTATAGCTCAATGGATCACTGAGGCACACAAACCATCGCACCACGGTAAGGTCCAACCTCATTGCGATGGATTTATATATATATATATATATATATATATATATATATATATATATATATATATATATATATATATATATATATATATATATACCAGGACATGATCAAAGTGAGCCTCTCACGTTCTAATCTTGCTTGCAGATCATGGGAATCGAAGACGGTTGATCGGCGTGCATGGCGAAATCTAATCATGGAGGCAGTTGCCGAAGTGCGGGAGAATGACCTCATACATGCAGAGAAGTAGCGGCAAGCACCGATGGGTTGTACTCCATCGACATCAAGCGCATGGTGCTGTAGCACATGCGGTCGCGAGTGCCTCAGTCAGACAGGCTTAGTGAACCATGAGCGAGGCCACTCGGGACCACTACCGAAGCGACGGGTCCTGCAGAGAAGGCAGACAGAACCGGCGCAGCGTTTGGAGGTACGCTGCATTCGATTTACTAACCGCGTCTTGTATGATAAGTCTCTTTATTTCAGGTGGTGGGTTTTCAATATCGTCCTAATGCTTTTCTTTCTTATCTAAATGTCTACCTGTACTCTCCTCTATAAACTTAGACACGTCGATTAAGCCAATTGTAGTTAATTTTGATAACATTTTCGTGTCTGGCATTTCCGGAAAATACACTTTCTGACCTCGTGAACTTATCTCGGATCCATTGTAAACAACTTATTTCATATGCCCATCAATTTAAAATTGTTGTCACGTTTCCTTATGAATTACTTATTTTATTTTATGTTATCTTTCTCTCAAGTGATTGGATGTTGCTTAATATCCCCGGTGTGGCTGCGCTTGATGTGCATGTTGACAAGGTGCCTACCTGTCTATTACCAAATACCTCGTCCATACTGGCTCCAAGAGACAGTTGGCCGTTGCTGGAGGGGACGGGGTGCACGGTCCTTGTGGCCGTGCTAGGCTCGAAGAGTGGTTTCATGCAGTCAGTGTGGAGCGGACTACGGTCCAGCCACCGCCTTGTGTGCGCTTGATTCCCCAAATACAGCGTGCTTGTGTTTGCCTGTGAAGGAGTGTGGGCCGGCTCCCTTGATGAAACGTGACTCCCATCCACATGCCTTCAGCCAAGGAGACGCGCAGAGCTCATCCGTTAAACCGTTAGCGCTGAGTCAGCTTCCGAAGTTAACGAACTTGTCCACCACTTCTAATAAATGACCTGAAAGGGTAAGGGTAGGAGCAGTGTCGAGTCGGTCCTGCAGAAAGACATTGCACTTCGACGGTGCCATGGTCATCCTAAAGTGGGAGACAGACACCTCCAACCTACACATGACATTTTGGGCGGCCTGTGAGGAATCGCAGATTACTTCGATATTGTCTGCATACTCCAAATCTCGAAGTCGGTTCTCCGGAACCAGCTCGACGCGGCTAGGTCCGCAGTTCTCCAAAGAACTCTAGGATTTCGTAAATATTGAGATTGAACGGGAAGGAGGAAGCTGGGCAACCATGTCTCACTCCACTGGTGATACTACAGAGGGCGAAAGTCCGCCGTACACCCGCACTTAGCCCGAGGTTTGAGATTAGATGGCTTAAAGTAAAATGACACTTTTCGGGCACTTCCCTCCTCAGTAGACAACTCCAGAGAGCAGCCCTGTTAACTGAGTCGAACGCGGCTCGTATGTCCAAGAAGACAACGATCGTTGGTTGACGACGCTCTAGTATTTGGCGGAGTGTGAAGATGTGGCCGATGCAATTCCGATCTGCGCGGAACCGAGCTTTCGCTTCACGTATGCTCTGTTCGCGTACAAAGCTGAGCCACCTTAAAAGCAGAACTGCGAGCAACTTGGAAGCAACACAGACGACACTAATCAGTGGTTGGTGCAGTCAGTGCGAATACCTCGATATCCGCTCGGCTCCAACTAGATGGGATAACTTCAGCGAGCCAGATATCTTGAGGGAGAAAAGTTAAGTCCTAAACAAACGTTGGGCTCTCTCTTCGAAAAGAGCCGGAGAGAGTTTATCTGGGACAGGGGTTTGTAGCGCTTTAATGGGCTAAGCTCATGGGCAACCACATCCCAAGATGGTGGTGAAGCGTCTAGACACGAGGGAGCGATCTGGACCCCAGAATGGGAAGCCATCGGTTCTGCTGGCCAAAAATGCTGCTGCTCAAAATGCTCGCCCCAACGCTCGAGTCGGCGCTTCGGACAGTGGTTGGTTAGCCATTGGGTTATGCACAAAACTTGGTTTACAGTCGGCCTTTTGCCACCTGCAGATGGGATCAGAAGGAAAAACTTACGTAAATTCCCCGAGATGGCCGCTTGCTCCATCTCAATGATCCCACCAGGTCTCGCGATCTTCCAGTAGAAGCTTTTTGACCTCAGCGTTAGTAGACTTGCGTAATGAATGGTAGTTAACGCTAGTAGAAATTATTCGACGGGCTTGGAAAAGTTGGAGGGATCGTGCAGCAGAGCCCAGTGGTTGAGAAGACCACTGGTGAAGCCACAGACCAGGGTTGCAGAAGTGTACATTGCGTTGCGGATTGTCCAGTGTTTCAATGTCTGATGCAGATTATTTCCTTTTCTTGTGCTATAAACAAGGCGTTGAACACACCGGTTGTTCAAGCGGTGTTCCCACCAGATGTGAGCCAAACTGCGAACGCATCAGTGGTCAGACGTAACTAGCCTCTTTATGTTTGCTGATCTAATAGGCCAGATTTCACATCCGTAAAGGAAAGCTGAACGGACGGATGTATTGCAAACACTACCCTTCAGGGAGTGATGTTGCGCCGGCGCCATATGTGGCGGAGACTACATAAGCACCTCGAGCTTTTGCTTTACAGTTCGTGATCTCATGTTCGATCCCAAGGGCGCTGACAAAACTTCTCAGGTAGTTGAATTTTTGAACGACTTCTAGCTGATCCCCACTAAAAGTCAGGGTAGGAGGCGGTCCCAGCCAATCTTGGAGGGAAGTTTTGCACTTCGAGGGTGCAAAGCATAGCCCGAAATGGCGGACAGCTAGTGCTAATCTGTCCAGTGCCGCTTGACACGTTTGGGAGGTGTCACAGATTAGAGCAACATCGTCAACATATTCCAAGTCAAGTAGTTCGCCTGGGAAGAGCTCCACATCTGCCGTGTCCTGTGAACGCCATCCCCACGATTTCGTCAATGGCGAAATTTAAGAGGAAAGGCGACAGTAGTCATCACACCAGTGGAGATATCGAACGGAGGCGACAGCTTGCCGCAAGCCCTCACTCTGCCCGAGCTACGCCCGAATAATATTTACATATTTCTCGAACACACCTTCCCTAATCCGTGCTGTAGTTGACTTGGTTGATCGACCTGCATTATAGTATTTCTGCTAAGGAACGGGGTCCCGGAAATGTATGCTGCTGTCTTGCATGCACTGTACCTCCAAGTCTGGCAGATTCGGTCTATGGCAGGCCTTCTTCGCTATCAATAGTGGTGTAAGACGGGGCTGTCCTATGCACCCGTTTCTTTTTTACTTAGAGCTTGAAAAAAGCCTGTCTAGAGCCCTAGGTGACCAAAATTTTGGTCTACAGTTACTACCGGACAAGCGAACGACCGACTTATATTTTCATGGCATCGCCTTACTTGATAAGGACTCACAGAGCATGAAAATTGTTTCAAGTCGTTTGACAATTGAAGCATCTAAGTACCGAACGTGTTTCGCCCCGTTGAAATGTAAAGTGCTGCCCCAAGATTGGCACTCGCTCGTTTCTACACTCACGTAGATGAACACGTAGATGGCTTTGTCTACTTGGGCAGCTGCGTATCCACCGCTGGCACCAATGGAAAGGAAGTGTCACTGCATCTCCAAAACTCGGTTGGTGTTTAACAACCTGAAACACTTGCGGCGTCGTCCGGTCGTTCCCTTCTTGATAACGGGAGATGTTTCCAATGCAACCGTTCGGCGGTGTAGCTAGGTTGAAGCGAGTCATGCCCAGTTCGCGCAGATGACATTCGCCAGCTTTCGGCCTTTGACAATGGGTGCTTGAGGAGGATTGTTCGTGTGTGGTGGCAGCAATGTACGTGCAACAAGGAAGTCAGATGTAATGTTTTAGGGAATGTGAGTATTCCCCACATCAAGCTGATTTTTCTGCGTCCGTTAATATGGCTCGGTCATGTCCCATGCATGGTGGCTGAGCTTTTGCCGCGCCGCACTTTACTCGCTCATTCAGGACTGCTCTGGAGACGATCACATGCTGGTCAGTCTACCACATGGCGTAAGCATATGAAATCGTTGACTTCGCGTCCTGCTGCCATTGATTCCACAAGCTTGCCAAGTTGGGGACCAAAGGAGGAAGTGTCGTTGGCTCGAAGCAATTCAAGTTATGACCCTCAATTGAAATCAGTGGAGGATCGGCGTATACAACAGTTTCGATTCAAGTGCTTAATACCTAAGGTTTGAGAAAGACAAAAGGACGTAGAAAGTGGTGTGTGCAAGTAAATAAGTATAGAAATTTTTCTTGCGGCACAATAGCTGAAATGTGTTCACCACTTTCAGCTGTTGTGTCATGATGGTAATGTGATGATGCTGCTTGCCATCATATACTTTCGTGGTTATGCTGGGTTCAATATCCATTCAAGTCTGCTAATTAAATAACAATACCAATAATAGCAAGGAACAAGAGGTTTATGTTGTTTCTTTGTCTCTTCCCATACCGTTTAGCTACCCCCTCCAACCACGATACCTGTCTTAAAGAATGTTATGGCAGTAATTATTTATATTAGAGGATGTTTAGTATCTAGCTTTTTTGCTGTACCTTATTTATTTGTATTGCGGCGTGACAGTTAGTATTTGGCATGAAAAGCAGAACACCGTTAAAACACACACTAGGCTCCGACAGCTGGGCCACGTGTTGCGCATGCCAAGGCACCGACTCTCGCGACGTGCGCTGTTTTCGCACCGGGTGAGTGGATGGAAGAAGGGGAGGACCAAGCTATGACTTGGTCAAGAGGAATGAAGGCACCTAGTACGAAGCCAGCCTCGGTTGGAGCCTCCAAGCTGCCTGGTTAGGGTCTGAAAGACGATGAACACGTTTGGCTGGATACACTTGTTGATATGGCTAGGAGCCGACCAGTAGCATTCGTGATGTGATTTCCATCGCCAATTCCCATCCCGCTTAGCCTCCCTCTCCAACCACGATCTCAATTCAAATGCATAATAGAATACTTCTTTTTGCAGCACAATAGCCGACTGTTAGCTCTCCTGAACGATGTTCATCTGTTACCGGTGACCCAACCGGCGTGCCATTGCAATTTTTTTCTTTTTTTCTAATGCATCGCGGTGCATTAGCTGAGGGGTTTTCCACCTGTAGCTAACGTGCACAATGAGGAGTCAGTTACTGAGTCATGCTCTCAAGTAGGTCTAGGTACGACTCAGTTCCGCTATGCAAAACTGCTTAACGTAACAATGCAACCGGGGTTAAATACCTGGCCACATTAACTTAATATCTAAATGAGACTGCCCGGTGAAATCATTTCACGGATGAGGCAATTGTAAAATGACAAAATTACTAGTAAATCTGGCCACCACAACGCAGATTATTCAATGCAACCATGATAACGCGACAGCAATCATTGCGGGACCAAAATTCTTGAAAAAAAGACTCGGCCAACTAAAGTTAGTGCGTCACTGCAAAACTGCTCCGTGCAACAATGCAATCGGACCAATAAATTTTGCTGGGCAACACTTCACAGATCGCAAACTCAACCTTTTTTCTTTTAATGGGTCAGGCATTCCAAAGAGCTGACCAACTAAAATGAGTTTCTAACTGTAAGACCGTTCTGTGCAACAATAGTGGATCAGTCACAATGGCCATGGTAGACGTACTGGATCTGGCCATATCAATGCAAGACTACTCAAATCAACAATTCTACCAGACAAGCCGTAATCCCTGTGTCGCAACATGAAGAAATAAGTTGTAAAAAAGGGAATACTAACTATTAGAAAATGAAAAATGAACTACAAAAGTATAATTCTAAGTACCATATAACGCAGTGGGTATGAGACCGCCGTGTCTCGACAAATTCGAGAATAAACTATTTATTTATTTATAACAGGGAGAAGACGAGCGGGTGCAGAAGGAGAAGGAAATTCACAACACGAGCACCACTGAGGTTGACTCCTCGTTGTGTCAACAAGTGTATATAACCAGACGTGTTTATCGTCTTTTGGTCTCCAGCCGGGCAGTTGGGGAAATACTAACCGACGTCAAATCCGAAGTGATGGACTGCACTGTTCTCGAACAAGTCATTAAGTGGCCTCCTTCCATTTGCTTTCACACCCACGGCGCACAAACAACGCACGATATAGGAGTCAGTATGCTGGCATGCGCAACACGTGGACCAGCCATTGGAGCCTGTTGCGTTACATAACGGTGCTGAACGGTGTAGGCGGAAGAATTACCACGAAAACCGCAACCTACATGTCAAGATCATAGTCAGATAACCACACCATCTGCGTCTTCTGTCTACCCCATGTGATTAAATATGCAAAGCTCCAGGTTTTTCTTGTAACTCACACCAAGGTATCGAGACTTGTTCCAGATAACCTTATCTTCTTCTACGGGCTATTGTGCGATTCATTGTTTCCCTAAGCATGTCTACGTGGTTTCTTTCCATCCCCGCTGCAAGATACGATCGCGCCCATACTGTGTAACCTACCTAGGTGCCCCACTACTCGGCATGGATTTGCTCTCATCCCATACACGCTGTTATGATTGTGCACTCACACCCCGTGCTATTAACCCCACGGGCACCCAGGCCCTTGTTGGTCTTCGACCCCATGTCCGCACCGAGACGCGTTAATCTCACACCATTTGAATATAATGACACCTTGTAAGTTCCTGTGCGCCGTGCCGAGGACCAATAAAATAAAATTTCAGACTCCTTAAAAATAACCCTCCTATTCCTCTCTAAATCTGTGCTGCGTGGCCCTGCTGTACGGTAGCAAGTGCGCTGACACTATTTCATTGTGTAACTGTAGAAAGACCCGGTTGTTTCAGGACTGAACTGGCACTGTTGAGGTATGTAAATATGTGGCTCGATTGCCGAACTACCTCCTCGTGGTGCCAGCTGGGTGGTTCGGGTGTACCCCGTTCCAGCAAAGTGTTGGGCAACAATGTTTCACCTCGGTGGGGTATTGTAGTCAAGCAATTGTGCTGATTTCATGGGAAGTATTGGGCCCGTTTGGTGATCTACCAAACGAAAGACGCATGAATTGAACATCCAGTCAGCGCCTCCCAATGGGCGCGATTCCCTAAATTCGTTCCGCTGCCTTGTGGGTAGGTTATTTAGCCAAAGGCTCGGAGTGGAGTCCCCTAAGCCAACTCTACTTCGGCTTGGGTAACCGGGTAGTAGTGCGCCCTCTCACAAAACCATGGACTGTACTACAACGCTCTCATCAGCTACGGTTTCTTCTCACATTTACGCGACTTCATCAGACGCCAATTGTTTGTTTGCTAACAATCCTTACTTTCCGTTACCCGGTTCCTGTGTTCAATAATCTGGCTGCGATTCTGGTTGCGCCGTGAACCACGAAGTTCAATTTATGGCACTTCTTCGTCTCCGATCCTCGTTCCGTCTGGCGTGATTCAATGTTCGGACACTCATGCAGATTGGACAGCAAGCCGGTCTAGCGCGCACCCTAGAGCCCCTCGATAGTGATGTCTGCTGCCTTTCAGAAACCCGATTGCAAGATCACAGCACTGTGCTTACATTGACATCCCTCACTGACCACAGTGCCAGATAGCACCTGCGTCTTCCTGGAGATCCAGAAGCAACCTCAGCGGGTTTGGCTGGTGTAGGTATAGCACTAAGTGGCAAGGCCGGGGCGGCACTATTGATTCTCGATTAACAGCCGACTATGTGCAGTTCGGCTTCGGGGTTCATGTGGAATCAAGGACCGCGAAGAGAGGGGCAGCTTGTTTATGATCACCATGTACGCTCCAAATGACTGCAGTGGCGGCTCGGTCAAGGACGAATTCTATCGGGATCTACATCAGCCCTTAAATAATGCTAAAAAGTCGGATGTCGTTGTCCTTGCTGGGGATTTTAATGCACGGGTTGGTCGCCTGTTACCATACGAACGCCACCTTGATGGTCACCACGCGCTCGACGAGAACCGCTCTGATAACGGAGAGAGGCTTCTCACATTGTGCGAAG
Source organism: Dicrocoelium dendriticum (assembly GCA_944474145.2). Lineage (NCBI taxonomy): Eukaryota > Metazoa > Platyhelminthes > Trematoda > Plagiorchiida > Dicrocoeliidae > Dicrocoelium > Dicrocoelium dendriticum. Next base: position 2,826,354 of record OX104068.1, on the reverse strand, counting down.
ACAACCATGTTTCTCTTGAGCATTAGCTTCAGGCGTAGGAAGAAGCGTTTCGCAGTGGCGTCCCCCTTCGCAAACACAACCGTGATCTCAAATTGATCACATTGTGATTGGCTTCAGATGGCGTGGCAGCATACTGTCCTTTTGGTCCACATTCGTTGAGTCAGATCATGAACTGATCTGTGCAAAAATCTGCATGCGTTTGGGGGGGGGGGACGTAACACGAAGCAACGCAAGATTGATGTAAACAGATTAACTTATTCCTCTGTGCAGGCAAGCTATCAGTCTTCACTAGCATACACGCTCAGTTGCAATCCAGCGCAAGAGGTGGAGTAAAACTGGACTTGTATACAGAAAGCGATGACCATTTCCGGACAGTCAAGCTGCGACCTAGCTCGACGCCCCTTAAAGGATTGGATCTTTGCACGTTCTCTGGAGCTGTTCGAACACAGTAAAGAGATCCCCGCGGAATCAGATTGCAACGAGCGGCGCCGTTCTGCCAACCGGCTACTTAAGCAAGGCCTACGCAAGGAATCGCGAGACATGGTGGTCTGAGCGTGTTTTAGAGATGGAGACCGCTGCCCTTTCTGGCAAAACTCACAAGCTTTTCCAACTCAGTCGGTCCACTGGCCTCAGGAAGCCTGGTGTCAGTGAGGTCACTGGCGAGGTGGATGAGTCTCCGATCACCAACCACCAGAGGCGTATGGACCGCTGGGCCGAGCACTTCCACTTACAGTTTAACTGGTCACCACCGACTAGCAGTACATGCAATACACCTAGCTGTCCACCCTGGCTCGTCCCAGTGAATCCACCTAGCGAAGCGGAAGTCTGCCTCGAGATTCGACGCTTGAATTGGTCCAAGGCTGTCGGCTTCCTCCAGAGCTGTACAAGTACGGCGGCGTGGCGATTATCATCATCAACAGCAGTACATCAGCCATTTGAACTGATGCTTCGCTGCCATACAACCATGAGGACCTATGAAATAAAGAATAAGAAGAGAGAAGCGGGACTTACCTAAAAACCTTAATGCCCTAAGCAAACATTCAGGGTCAAGGCGCCTACATCTTGTGTAAACAACATACCGTCACAAACAGCTGGCTATCGTGCAAAGATAAGGCGGCTTTCACTGCCCCGCGTCATAATCAGCCATTACCCCGCAGATAACTCAGCATCAAACACACTTTAAACAGGCAATCCGATTAGGAGACGGCAGCAGACGCGCCACTGGTGTCGGTTGCGAGCCATGTCCTGTAAAGTCTCGAGCCAAGCACAAGGCGAGTCACGTGGACTCCAACCCGGAAAGCCAGACCGACCAAGGGTACCCCGCTCGGTCGTTAGTGACTTCATTTCCCAAGTCATCTTGTCCACCTCGATGCTTGCGGCACCCTACACCTGCAGACTAAGCAAGGCCCTCCCAGATAAGCGGTGACCAGGCATACGTAGCACGTGCCCGAGCCAACGCAACTTATTCAGTGTTATTTGTTGTTCTAGCAGTGCTTCGCAGACAACGAGGGTCAAATATTTGAAGGCGTCTCAGATCTTCAGACCGAAGGGGCCAAGTTTCACTACCATACAGCAGAACGGCCCTCCCTGTGGCCTTGGATACACAGCCTTTCAGACGAAGGGAAACTCCCTTCTGTCGCCAAGGATTCCGCAGGTTCAAGAAGGTAGCTCTGGCTTTTGCAATGCATGAGCTGACGTCTATGCGCCCATCATTGCCGATGCAGCTGCCAAAATAAGTGAAATGATCAACCACCTCGAGTTTCTCGTTAACAAGCGTCAAGAGATCATCAAGTGGCTGGTGGTCCTGCAGCAACACTTTGCACTTTGAAGGTGCGAAGTACATACCAAATAATGAGACCACTCTGGACAAGCTATTCAGAGTTGATTGTGCCGCCCCAACATCGTCCGAAAGCAAGACGATATCGTCCGCATAAGCTAGATCAACTAACCTTTCACCAGGCAGCATTTCAACGCCTACATCGTGAGATTCCGCATGGTAAAATCCACGACGAAATTGAAAAATGGGGAAATCGGACAACCCTGACGAACACCGCTTGTGATGGGAAAGCTATCCGATAGGACACCGTAGACCCTGACGCGGCCTGTAGTGTTCGAGTACAGAGCACGGAGAATGTTCACATATTTCGTGGGAACACCTTTCCGCGCAAGTATTTCGAACAGAATCGATCGGTCGACTGAACCGAACGCACTCTTAAAATGGAGGAACACAGCAATTGTCGGCCTGCGGTATGCGTGGCGCTGCTCTAGCACCTGCCGCAAAGTGAATATATGGTCTATACAGCCACGTCCTGTGCGGAAACCGGCCTGCTCTTCCCTAATCCGAGATTACCGTTCCGCAGTGAGGCGACGAACGAGAATCAAGGCCAATAGTTTTGTCACAACTGACGTTAGGCTAATACCCCTGTGGTTAGAACAGTCTGTGCGACTGCCTTTCTTGTATATTGCCACTATAATCGATTCGTTCCAATTAGCCGGGATACTTCCTTCCAGATACGTTCGAACAGGGAGGTCAGTGCTTTGCAGAGGACCTCACCTCCATCCTTAAATAGTGCAGGTGGGAGGGAATCCGGGCCAGCGGCAGGAAAACGATTGAGGGCTGTGACCACATTTCGGACCTCGGCCTCCGACGGAGGCTCTAAACTAACCGTCCATGGCTCGTCCTGAATCATCTGAGTAGGAAGAGGTCAGGGAGCAAAGGGCCAGCTGAACTGAACTTGAAAGTGTTCCGTCCAACAAGTCATACGGCGCTCCTTATTGTGTATCAGCGCACCAGCGCTGTCTCTGATTGTCTCACTGACGTCTGGTTTTCTGGGACCAGTGGTGCGGATTAGCTGGAAGAGCTTGCGGTAATTGCCTACTGCTACTGCCTCCTCCATTTCTTGAGCCCGACTGGTCCACCAGGCTTCCTTGTCAGCACGTAAACTGCTTTAGTTCACGCCTAATAGCCCGTCTGGTCACATTGTGTTCAGAGCCAGCCGGGAGGTGTCTTCTAGATTCCAACAGGTTCATCGACCTCCTCACGGATATCCAGTGATTGGTGCGGTGACGATGGATAGTGCCACAAGCAGATGCTCCTGCGTCGTGCATGGCGGCCGAGATATTATTCTACTGAAGCTCAGTGTCATTAGGACAAGACAGCGAGAGTTCGCTTTGCAGTGCTTCTTGATAGGCTTGCCTGACCGAGGACTGAGAGAATTTCACAGTTGCCAATAGGAGGAAACGCTTGGTGAGCCTCCCGGTAAAGTTCATGGAAAAACGACAGTGTACTAGGGCATGATCAGAGTCGACATAGGTATTCCAGTACGAACAGCAATGCAAGATGGAACCACGCTACCTGTAACTTATGGCAATCTGGTCAATTTGGGTCCATGGCTGGTCAGCTACAGGAGGACGCCAAGTGGCATTTCGGCACCCACTGTGTCTAAAAGCAGTGCTACTAAAAAACAACAGGTGCTGCGCACACAGTTGCAACAGACGCTCACCGTTGTCAGTCCGTTCGGAGGTAAGCCCACATTTAACACCTAGCTGAGCTTCTGAAGAGCTCAGACGCCCTACTTGTGCGTACACACCCCCTGCAAGTACTATAATATCTGAACTAGTAGCACTGCGTAGTAGCGCGTTCAGTTCGTGATAGAATGTGTTCTTGACAACATGTGAACTGCATTCGGTGGGAGCATAAGCGGAAATCACAAGCAAACAGTGTTTTGTACTACTTGGTGAATCAACTTTAGCTGATATCGCCAAACGGGCTGTACATAGACGGCTGTTCACCGGAATCCAATCAACCAACGATGGTACAGTGTTGGAGCTTAGAATGATACCTACACCAGCTTGACCCGTTAGTGCTGCATCGGCGTCTCCGGATGCGTGCAACCAATAACGAGAGGATAAGCCGGGTGCAGTTAATCCAACAACCCCGTTAGGGTCATTAATCCTAGTTTCGGACACACAACACACATCAACACCCAGTGTGTCCAAGGTGCGTGCGAGTGCAGCCTGCTGAACGTTGAATGTCACCATGGCAACGGGATAGCGTGGCCTTATAAGGGACTTCTGCCGATAGGCCTCCGGTTTGTGCAGTGGGATGGTGACAGCAGATGGTTCTACTCCAGTGGCACTTCGGTTGCTGTCATTTAAGCTGGGGATTATAGAAGGAAGGTTAATAATGGGGGTCGGGATGGGAGTAAGAGAAAAAGGTGAAAAAAAGAAGGGAGGCGCCAGCAGTAGCATGCTTTCGCTTATCCGCCCTGCTGTATGCAGCAGATAAGGCGAGCTTTGATAATCTGCGCGACGGCCGATGCAGGATGAAGTTTATGTTTGAAGAATATGTCATGATTGTATGTAGGCTGAGATACTGCCAGGGTGCCCAGACCTAGACACGAGGACGACTAAGGTCCTCATCCAAAGCCTTTGGCTCAAAAGCCTGTCCGCAAGGCAGCGGGGAGGTAGCAATGATTTAGTTTTACAAAAATGGACGCCATCCCATTTCAAACCCCCAACCTGGAGGACCAGGAGACTGAGTTTGTCTGACCTCTCACCACTGACCAACCTGATAGGAGTAGCTCTCAAGGTGCCCGAAGGCATCACTCAGTATAGCTCAATGGGTCAATGAGGTACGCAAACCGTCGCACTACGTTAACGTCCAGTCTCGTTGCGACGGCGTGGCAATCATTAACCAGCAGAACTCGCTGTTCGCAAAAAGCTGACATGAAGAGAAAGTGCCTTCCTCTTGGGGCGGATCTGTTATTATCCCTATTTTCATGTGTAAATCATAGCGGGATTAGTCTTATTTCGGTTGTTTCCAAGCGATTGGCATCCATTCTGCTCCCTAGACTATCCCCAATACGTGACTCATTCTACCGTGAAGAACAAGCTGGTTTCCGGCCTGACCGCGGATGCGTGGATCAAATCTTCACGTTCCGCCAACTCCTCGAACATCGCCACATTTATCACAGGCCCCCTATCGTTGCATTTCTAGACATACGTGCCGCTTTTGACTCCATTGATCGACCTGCTTTATGGCGTTGCTTACTAAAGAACGGGAGCCATCTTAAGAGCAGAGTGAGGGTCTATGGCAAGCTTTCCTCGCAATTCGCTGTCAATAGCGGTGTGCAACAGGACTGCCCTATGTCCCCATTCCTTTTCAACTTAGTAATCAAAGACGTTCTGTCAAATGCTCTTGAAGGTTTCCAACATTTTGGGCTAGAGCTTCTACCGAGTGAGCGCGCGACCGACTTAGATTATGCTGATGATATCGCCTTACTCGGTGACGATCCTCAGAGCATGCAACTCATTCTGGATCGTTTGGCGGTTGAAGCATCTAAGTATGGCATGAGCTTCGCTCCATCGAAGTGTAAAGTACTGTTCAAGGATTGGCTTTCACCTGCTCCCGTGCTCACTCTCGAAGGTGTACAACTAGAACAGGTAGATAGTTTCGTCTACCTTGGAAGCTGTTTCTGCTGACGGCACTAGCAGCAAAGAAGTTTCTCTTCGCATTCCTAAAGCTCAAACAGTATGCACCAATCTGAGGCAGTTGTGGCGTCGTCGCGACGTCTCATTCTCGCTAAAGTGCTGCGTTTAAAGCGCATCTGTTCGCTCAGTGTTGTTGTATGGGAGCGAGTCCTGGCAGATTCGCATGGAAGATATGCGTCGTCTTTCTGCCTTCGATAACGGTTGATTAAGGAGGATTGCTCGTGTTTAGTGGCAACATCGAGTTAATAGTAATGACGTTTGACGTCGCGTTTGGGGGAATGCGAGTATTCCCTTCAAGCAACTGGTTATGCTGCGCCAGTTGAGATGGCTCGGTCACGTCCTACACATGACACCTGAGCGTCTACCGCGTCGCGCTCTATTCTCACGTCAAGGACCTGGCTGGAGGCGACCGTGTGATGGTCAGCCTTCCACTTGGCGACAGCACATGAAATCGCTGCCTAGCCGCTGCTGGAGCAGTACGTCGTCCAGGATGGGGACCCAAACGTGAGGAGTATCAATGGCTCAACACTCTTGAAAACATGGCCCGCAACTGGAACCGGAACAACTAGAAAAAACCAGTGGAGAATTGTATTGATTCACATGTTTAATACTGCAAACATCGAGAATGACAAAAGAGAAAAATTGGCGTGTGAAAAACAAAAAAGGTTTTGTTCTACTTTTTGTCAATAGGGTCCTTTCTTCCTGCGGCATAGTAGCTGAAGTGTGTTGCTCACCTTCAACTACTATGTCACGATGACTTGCTGTTAACCGCTGATCTCCATGGCTATTATTGGCCCCATGCCTAGTTGCTAGACAGCTGAGATTACATACGTACATACATGCAAATATGTATGAGTTTTATTTTAACAGTACCGTGGTTAACGTCCAGGTTGCCTTTCTTGGCTGGACCAGGGAGCACTTATGAGTCACTCGAGACCCAAACGAATCTGTCGCTTACAAGCGGTTCACTCAATCTTCCTCCATCAAAGACACAACGTCAAACACTCCCAATGCGGTGCCAAACTGCAGAGGCAAAGAGTATGCGACATTACAGACATTTATGTCTATGTGATGTGCCAGGTTTCGCAACTTCACAGCAGGGTTGAAGGCACATGTGCACTAAAAACTGCACTTCAGGATAAGAGTAATGCCGCGCCAGGGCCAGAGGTGGTAAAGATCGGAATAAGTGCCTCGAGCTTTTGCAATACGACTCCTGATGTCATCGCATATTCCACATACGCTAGTATAATCGCCTAGATAGCTGAATTTCTAGACGCCTTCTAACTGATCAATGCGAGACCTCAAGGTGTAACAACGCTAACTGGCCAGTCACTTTTACTGAGCTACACTTTTAATACAATTGATCATTTTGACTTAGTACGTCAATGCAAAAGTGCTTTGTGTAACAACGCCGCCGAACCGTACATTTCTGCCGTCCATTTGCACACACGAAGCATCCGAGGTAGTGCTTCATGTAAATACGAAGCCAAATTAGTGACCATATTTTGCCACAAAAAGAAATAGTGCATTATTATATGATAACGACGTAGAAAGGTGTAAGCATCACCTTACACTATGGATTTCAGAAGGGACGTTCTTGCAGCACCAATCTGCTAGTCTCAAGAGAAAAATGGACAAGATCAATCGATGCCGGTCAACTATTAGATACTGGCTGTCAATTTTAGCAAAGCATTCGATAAGGTCCCACATTAACGGCTACTATGCAAACTCTGCGAAATTGGTGTCAGTGGCAACCTTTACTGTTGGATCGCAGATTTCCTAGACGGAAAAAGCATGCAAGGTGAAGGTAAAGGAGACACTCAGCCAGTGCACATGACTAGTGGAGTAAAGCAAGGTTCAGTATTTGGGCCAAAACTATTCAAGCTCTTCGAAATGAATATCTACTAATCTATGCAGATGACCTTCAGCTAGGGTCTGAGGTACCCGACCTGGATGTCGCAGATTACAAAACTTGCTAGATGTACTACACCAGTGGTTCGTAAATTGGGGCTTACCCATCAAATATGAAAAATGGTGCGTCCTTCCAGTAGTTGCGTCTGAGCCACTCGGGATCTATCATTTTGGTTTTCTTCTCAAGAATTCTGCTCGAGAGAAAGGCCTGGGTGAAATAATTCCTTCTAACCTAAAGACCACCCAGGATACGCTGAGCGGCCGCTGCTAACAGGGTGTGCTGCGCCACAAGGTCATTCTCCCGAATGACACCGGATATCTTAGGACCCTTTTTCTCACGTACGCCCAATCATAGAGTATGGCTAGCCAGCTGGTTTTCAACTCCAAATTGGAATGTACCCTTATTGAAAGGGTCCAAAGACGAGGCTCGAAGTTTGTTCCTGGACTTCAACATCAAAAGACCTGGTGTTTGTGAAACCATACGTGACGAGAGTGGACACAACTTGTCAAAACGCTTGGAGCGTTGGACTGAGCACTTTGGAAGGCAATTTAATCGGTCGGAATAGTTAGATTTCTTGCCGGCACCTGATCGCCCCGTTCCGTGGGCTGTCCCTTTGAAACCACCTTCTCGCTCAGAAGTCGAACGTGAGACCGGACTGTTGAAGTTAAATAAAGCCGCGGGACCAGATGACCTTCCTCCATCCCACTTCAGATTCGGGGGACCTGCTCTTGTGGATAATTTATACGAGTTACTAGTGTAACTGTTTGAGCAGGAAACTGTCTTAACCGACTGGAGCCGACCCATCACAGTCCTAATTTTTACGGGAGGCCCACGATCGGAATGCTGCAACCATGAAGGAATCAGTCTGATCTCCACCGCCTCCAAATTGCTTGCCTGTCATCTTTCACAGACTAACTGACACGCGTGAAAGCCAGATTCGTGAAGAGCAAGCCGGGTTTTGTCGAGGTTGTAGCTGCAGTAACCACATCTTCAATTTGTGTCAGTTGTTGGAGCACCGTCACATATATTGGCGGCCCACCATTGTCATGTTTCTCGACATTAAAAATGCATTCGAATCGGTGAATAGATTTGCACTTGGGACTGTCTACTCGGGAATGGTGTACCTGAGAAATATGTGAATATTATCCGAGCATTATATGTGCGTAGCTCGGGCAGAGTGAGGGCTTACGGCAAGTTGTCGTCGCCCTTTAATATCTCCAGCGGTGTGAGACAAGGATGCCCGCTTTCACCTTTCCTCTTCAATTTCGTTATTGACGAAGTCAAGTAAATAACGTTCACATGACACGATTTAAAAGGTGTGGATCTGCTCCCAGGAGAATGACTTCTTGACTTGGAGTATGCTGACGATATTGCCCTCATCTGTGACAGCTCCCAGACGCGCCAAGCGACACTGGACAGATTAGCACTGGCTGTTAGCGGCTTCTGGCTTTGCTTTGCACCCTCGAAGTGCAAAGCGTTCCCCCAAGATTGGCCTGGACCGCCTCCGTTGCTGACCCTTGGTGAGGATCAGATAGAAGTCGTTCAGAAATTCAACTACCTGGGAAATGGTATCAGCGTCCGTGGGATTGAAGTTGAGATCACGAACCGTATAACAAAAGCTCGAGGCGCTTTTGCTAACCTTCGCCACCTATGGCGCCGGCGCGACATCAATCTTGCCATGAATGGTGGAATGTACAATGCAGTGGTACGCTCGACCCTACTGTACGGCTGCGAAACCTGGCCCTTAGATCAGCAGACGTGAAGAGGCTAGTTACGTTAGACCACCGGTGCCTTCACAATTTAGCTCACATCTGGTGGGAACACCGCGTGAGCAACGAGCGTGTTCGACGCCTTGTTTACAGCACAGGAAAAGGAAATGAACCGCTCATCACGGTTATTTCACGCACCAGGCTCCGATGGCTCGGCCACGTGTTACGCATACCAGCCCACCGACTCCCGCAACGTGCGTTGTTCGCGCGCCGGGGGTGCGAATGGAAGATGAGTTGGGGTGGTCAAGCGACGACTTGGTCGAGAGGAATGAAGGCCCTTTCTTCGGAACTGGCCTCGGTTGCAGCGTCTCGGCTCCCCGGTTGAGGTCCGAAAGACGATGAACACGTTTGGCTGGATACACTTGCTGATATGGCTAGGAGCCGACCTCAGTGGCGTACATGCTGTGAATTTCTCTGTCCCACCCCATTCCCCTTAGACTCCCCCTCCAATCACGACCTCATTATTTAGCAGTTTATAACTTTCATAGTAAATTATCTTTTTTCCTGCTGCATAGTAGCCGGCAGGTAGCTTCCCGGAACGATGCCCATCCGTTACAGGTAGCTCAGCTGGCATGCACCTGATGCATTTTATTCCTTTTGCTGTTGGTATTGCGGCACAGTAGCTGTTTCCCACCTCTAGCTAACCTGTATAGTGTCTGGACTTCAGAACCTCTCCTGCCAACTTCGGTTCCAGCAGATGAACCTTTTCTCCCTGGACTACCGTCGCCACCGCAAGGGCCTCATCTTCACCAGGCGCATACTAAGGAGGGAACTTGCAAACAAACTACAAGTTTTTCTAACTCAATATAAGTACGACACGAAGTCACGACTTGAAACTCTAAACCGAAGTGGCTGCATGTTCAATCTGCTGCCGTCCTATCCGCTTGGGTGATAAACAACTAGAACCGCCTTTCAGAGAACGTTAACAATGCAGTCTGAGGAAGTTTTAAGCAGCTCTTAAACTCCCACTGCACTGTTCTACTGTGACTGTTCCAGCCCAATAGGGCTGCTGGTCGCAATGACACATGCTCTTGTTCTGAACCGGAGTTGATGGGGTTGACATGGGATCTCCCCTTACAGCAATGAACTCAATGAATGAACGGCCCACATAACACGAGTGATAGCGGAACGACCTGAGTGACCCCTTTTCCTGCCCCTGGACATCCTAGTTGAACACATTTGGGACGATTTGCGGCAACACAGCAAATTCTTCAGCGCACCCTTTGGCTGCAGTTATCAGCGGCAAAAAATAGTGTAAAGCTTTGCCGAAATTGTAATTACACAATACGAGAGTCGTGATGACAAGCGGAAAATGGTTTTGGTGACCGAAATACGTCTCAAATGAATTCAAGCGGGAGGGTCAGATGCATAAAAAACGGTAACTCACGTGTAGTGAAATCAGGACTTTATTATAAAGTAGACGGTAGTGTTCGGAATGCATAATAACATTACACAATGTATCCGGACATATTAAGCCATACATTTTTATTTTCACTTTTGACTCCGCGAGCGACCAAAAACACCAAAATAAGACAGCCGGAAGTCTATCCGTGAAGACATGGGATGTCTTGCGTGTACTCTTAACGGATCGTAGCGCCGATTCTTATATGGACATTTCTTATGCAGTGTTACATAATTGGTTGAACTATATTGAAAAATTCTTATCGAGACCCACAAAGCGAGAAAACTGAAGTTCCTAGCGGTTATCAAGAATGGCCGCTTTCACCGTCCCCTACACAGCAATGCTGCGCAGAAACCAAGGTAGTAACGGCCGCGCATAAGACGAGCACGGCAAAGCGAAAAAAGGACTGACAATGATTTCTGGTTAGGGGACCAATTCGCTTACCAGTGCTTTGGGGAGCTTGACGATGTCATGGTAATCCAGCAGAGACAACGCGGCAAAATGTCGTTGGACGCTGTCACGAGGAACCTGCAAATGGACAAGCTTATGAGGCACAAAATAATCGCGCGTACCTGTGGTGTTGCCAACTCATGTGTTTTGACACTGAGTACTATAGGCCTCCATGGCACGGGCTTGGTACAACGATTACAGTTGCATTCGCATAGCCAACATTGGCTCTGTTGACAGCTTGTATTAAGGGCATACGATTCCACTAATGCGCAGTGAGCAACACTGCATGTGAGAAAAGCATAACTCCGGTGGCGTGCTGTTTAAGTCCAAGCATATCGCGGACGGTGTACGTCAAGTAAACGCAGCGGAGCCTTAGGTGTGGTGAGATGCAGGCAAGTGCGTCTTAAGACATTTACAGAGCATTTATGCAAGAGACGATGTTAGAGCCACCAGCTGAACCGATTGCCGAATGGTCCGACCGATGTTCTCACACGACTAATGCTGCTCTGGATTGACAAGGGGAACCACAATGCAATGGGACGGAGGGTGGCCCTAGGAAGGGTCGGTTTATCGTTCCCGATGACGAAACCGATGTTTGACGTATTCGAACTAACAGGTAAAAGAGCCAAACAAATTCTTATCGTCGTCGTATGCAGCGCACTCTGAATGACAACAACCATTGCACCTGCTGCAAATGATCCAGTCGACCAAATCTTCCTTTGCTGTTGGTCCCTTGTCTCCCGCGTACGAGATGAATGTTCTCATGTATCAATGCTGCTACCTTTGGTTTTTGTCCTGCACGCTAAGGAAGCGGTGTTCGGGCGTCTGAATGTTGGTGAATGAGACGTGGATGGTAGAGACGACTCATGAATTCGAGGTGACAGAGACTGCTTCCGCTTGGTTTTCTGCCGTTCAGTTACGGGAGGTGCAGGAAATTCCCTCACATTCATGTGGTAATCACTGTGGCAGACTGCACGGTTGCTGTTCACAAGTTGTTGGAGGTAGCTTTTAAGAAAGCTCTCTACCTGCAGGAATGCGTTGGTCTCTAGGCTGACCATTTGTGTTAGTAGGCCATCAAGCAATCGCTTGGTTCGGGACAACTTGTCCTCACGAGTCAAAGTACGAAACGCCGTCGAAGCTGTTGGCAGCGACAAATGATGCGCGGGTGGTGTCAGAGGAGACCTCTCTCGAACCTCGCAGTTCTCTCTCCTTACGCGTTCGTCGCCATTTCCCTGTAGAAGCTCAGGAACCACATCGACGTCGTTTGCTCTGGGCACTCCACTTAGCCGAGTACGAATCGACCGTATATCATGCCTACTAAGTCGCTTATGATATCGTTCATGAACGTAACACTGTAACCCCCTTATATTCTCGAATGAATGCATCAGCTCAAAGACATCTCGCTCCGCCTCAGGTGATAATCGCCGGTTCCCAACATATAGGCTTGGATTCCCAATGTGAAAATTGTGGTTATGTACCACATTGTACTTCCCAATCTCGTAAGAAGAATCCTTAACCCGAATCGCTATGCTGGCCTCACATCCAAGTTTGGCATACCTACATAACATTTGACACCAATTATACATTCGCTGGACTTACCGCTTTCCGCCCTTTCCCCTTCTGTTACAGTGCACACACCGATATTGTAACCACTTGTACCGGAAACCATCAGGAACAACCTGGCCTGTTTTTTTCTGATAAGCACTGGCAGTTAAAACATCATATCTGTAGAAGCAGGTAGCTGTTTGTAGTTGAAATTCTTTTAGCTGCGCCTCAAAGTCTTCCAATGTTTTATACGGACCACGAAACACAGCACGGAATATAGCAGTGTCGTCGACGGCCATTATGGAACGACCATAAACACTGCGCATTCAAACAAACACAAATTACTACCTACAGCGCCAAACAGTCTTGGTGGCATGTGTCGTCGTGCATACTAGTAAGCTACGGTTACATCGGTAACCGGCTAGACATTCTGAATAGAGCCGAGGTAGTGATTCATGTTATCACGCACGTTACTCGCTATCACACGCGTTATCAAAATATGATATTCCCATAAATGTTTAATGTTGCCTTCCGGTCACATACGAATTGTAGAATTGAACAGAGACTTGAACCAATAAGAATAAAAACCTTTATCTCAACGGGTCCAAGGAAACAAGTTATGGCGGGACATTCAACTTGGACGTGTGTAACACAAATGAAGGCACACTGGTTCGTTTAAACCATATGTTATTTTTAGTGCCCGTTTTATACCTTTCTTATCTTGGTGTGTATCGTATTCATGACGTAGGAAAGGATAAAACCATCACCGCGTCTACCTTTGCCAAAGCTACTTGTTTTATCTACGCTTGTACCGAAGAACACTTGCTCCTGTCGTGTCGCCAAATACACGTGTTTCCGCTCTGTTCGTTCATTCTGGTATTCGCCTCATCGGAGCATCGCCGTCGAATATGCGTTTACAGTTCGGTTGTTGAGCTTCGCTTAATATTCGCTTATATTCGTCAGTCTTTGTCGGTACCACGAACCTGCGCTACGGAACATAGTACACTTGCATCATAAATCCTATGCTGAGGATTCATTAACACATGCTTTTTGGTTCTGCATTAAAGCATTCTATGTCAAAAGTATAAAATATTGTGTTATGCAACTAGATCAGGCGAGGTCACGTTCCAGGTAGAAATATTCTCGGGCTTAACCAGCTTCATGTTTAGTGTACCGGCAAGAAAACCAGGGTCTCCAATACTTCAACTTTGAGGCTGCTTCCTTTGCCTGTGCAAAAGAAGTGAGATGGACAAGGGCAACCAGTGTATTTTCTTGGATCAGAGCCTACTAGGTCAGGCATTTGTCAGAATAATCGAAGCTGGCCGCATCCCGGTTGCAAGTAAAGTTTGAACTGTCAAACCGGGATACAAATGTCGGCTAGAGCCCGCGCTTTATCGCCCCATCTGCTTGACAGTAATAATACTTAAAGTAATGGAACGGATTATCAAGCGAACTTTCCGGCTTGATCTGGACGCTTTCTTCTCTGGCGCTTAGCATGGGTTTCGGATAGCGCGCTTGTGTATCTTAAAATTGCTCGCTGCCATAGAAATGTATGCGAACTCATTAGACGATGGCAAACGCGATTATGTTGTTTTTGTTGCTTTCAGCAAAGCTGTTGACATGGTCCCGCTCAAACGGCTCCTTTCCAAACTCCAAGGAATTAGTGTCTGGGACCTTTATCTCTCGGCTCTCTGAGTTCCTGGAAGGTCGTGCTATGCAGGTGATGGTGAATGACGTTTGTTCTGTATTAGTGAGTTTGACCAGTTGTGTTCCGTAAAGGTCAGTCTTTGGGCTTGCACTCTCCGAAAGATTCATCAAGGACTTACCCACTACGTTTTAGGTTGTTTGTTTAATCTATGGGGATGAGCTAAATCTGTGAATTTTGGCGACCAGTCTGATGATGCCCAGTAAGTACAATCGTCGGTTGATCTACTAAAGGACTTGTCATCCAAGTGGCCATTGCCATTGAATCGCGATAACTGCTCCGTTTCCCAATTGACTCTTTTGGACCGTTCGGAGTTGATCATGTTGGTGGGTTCTTGTTAGAAATGCCTGTAAAAAGAGGGAGCTTGGAATTCTTCAGTCTAATGACCTTCAATCAAGTCAGGACACCTTGAAGAGGGCAGCCTCTGCCGTCAGGATGTTCCATATTACACGAAGAGCCTACACCCGATTGACGCCATATAGCTTCAGGCTTCTAGTTGCCTCCAGGTGAGACCGAATCTTAAATACGGGTATCCTAGCACCCTTCCTCCCACAGCGACTGGATGCAGCCTGATTGAGAAGGTTCAGCGACGCGGACTGAAGGGTTCACAGAGTTGCGGCATGTCTCTTTTTCACTTCGGCTTCAGTGCATAAAGCTTTTCTCTATGGATTATCGGTGCTGCCTTTGGGAACTCCTTTTCTCTCGATGTATTCTAAGAGATCTGCTGGGAGCTGTTCTTCATGAGTTCGTTTGGCGGAACTCCCGAGGTTTGACTTGTAGGCTCAGCTGACAGCCGTTTAAACCTCGGACGCTTCGAGTAAACACCAAACTTGCTGTCTACTCAGACGATTAACGACTAATAATTCGTACCCCAACAGGTCGCCGAGGCGCACATAGTGGAGTATAAACAACTGTTGGGTTTCCAATTGATGAGTATGCCGGGTCCTGCTGTTTTCGATGCGACCGCACGACCCCTTATAGAACCCCATTCCTCAACGAAGCAAGACGTCCGCACGGCGATCGGGAAGTGATGAAGCTGATAAACGGCCTACCTTCTGCTCGCTACCATCCGACGAATCCAAGTAAACTTACAATACTCCCGGGATAAAATCCCAACAACAGTTATCCGGGTATTGTTGAAGATGTTGCAGCGGTACTTTCAAGCAACGCAGAAAGAAACGAGTTCCAACTGTGAACGACACAGTTCGTTACGACTTTGGTTCCAATTTCTAGCCTAGCAAACTGGTGCCAGAGCTTTCGTTCAATTCCCGCAGGTGGCCGGATGCAGTCCATCCAAATAGGTTGCAAGGCCTGCTACCAACGCTGCTCATCAGAATTTTGAACCTTTCTAACAGGTTGCTTCTCAAGTTGCTCTCTTGAACGGAAAACAACCCTGAATTCCTTAGGCGTTCACCCTAAAACTTCCCACGCAACTTCGTCAAACGAACAGGTGGCGGGAACACAACTACTTGATGCTATGCATCAATTCTACCAGTAAAAGCCATTCATATATCACATTTTTATCCTTCCGAGCATGCAATAACACCTTTGGATGTGTTAAACCGTTTTGTAATTAATCCGTTGCTCTATAAAAATAATTCTTGCGGCAGGCCTAATCCCTTGCAAAAATGTGGAACTATAGTGTCAGTACCCAATGTATAACATATCTGAGCTCTGAAGGGTCACCTGCTTCAGACCTCTCCCAGGTTTCTGAGCTCTAAATGATCTAGACTCCGCCGATTCAATGCTCCGTAACCCTCACGTCTACAGCTTTACTGGACACGACCCCATCCTTATTACTGGATCTCATTTCATACTTAACATGCTTATTTCTGCCGACCCCCTCTGTTGGATTTCCGAATTAATATTAAGGCTTAAACTCTATGGGTCAATACTCTAATCGTCTCTCAACGGTCTGAGGTTATCCGACAACTGCTACCTTACCAACCATAGGTCTGCTCACATAAACTCCAGAACGTCGTTGGCTTTTCCACTTCTCCTAAATATAGTCTTTTCCTTCCCAAAGCTATGCTTTCTCTTTTGCTCACACTGCCTTCCTTCATCGCTTGACGTTGACTTATTAGTGTCCGTCGGTCACTGACTTCTTGCCATCCCACTAATTTAGGACTCCGAGGCCACTTGCCGCTGTCACCCCTTCGGAGCGATATTTGCTTCCATATTCAGCCTATCTCGTCTGTCGCAAACTGGCCTCCAACAAATTGGACATATTTGTATTAGGAAACTGCAAACTTTATGCCTCTCCCTCTCCAGCCTTATTTTGGAACACTCTTCTATCCTCTACCTATCCGGTTTCTGCTCGCTACTCATTTTATTTCGTCCCTTTTATGGAGCTCATGTTCATGCGATGGTTAAATAACCTTTACGTGGTATAGGGGTACAATAGTTCAAAATTGTTGTAACTGGTCATGTGTTGGGCTGCCTACGGGACAATTTCCTTTCGCCATTTATATTGCTGCCTCTGTTCGTTGCGTTTTTTCTAGTGGTTGGCACAGATACAATGCCAGACACCCGAGAAATTGTCCATCGCTGCCACCCAAATGGTACAATACGAGGCGCACTGTTGCTTTGCCTGGATATGGATCGGAGATTATCCACCGTTGTTACAACTTACCGACTGGACAAATTATCGCTTGCTTGCAAGAATACAAGTTTCCGGAGGCCTGAACAATTGAGCTTAGTTCACCTAACAACATCACTTTCACACACCTATTACCTGGAGCCCTCCTGTTGGCATTTAAATAAATAAATAAATAAATAAATAGTATATTCTCGAATTTCCGCGACACACCTGACCAGGACATTTTATTTGATTAGGATGACATATCTCCCCGCTGACGTAATATACTTCTCGATTGGACAAACCCTGATTCAATGCAAACATTCATTAATGCCAGAACAATTTGGTTCGACCAGTTTTCGCTCCGGGATAATTGCTTTCCACTTACCAGTCAATCGGCACTCTTCACGCCGCTTTCACCATTCAATTGGATTTGGGTGCTTGTATTTCCAATGTATTTCAGTACTTAAACCGAGAGGATCTTAGGTTGGTTTTTCGGGATAAATTTTGCTCTTCTTCAGGGCCTGAACAATTAGGTACATCATGCTTCAGCGCCTAAACAAAATGCCCTACCTGGAAAGCACTTTATTTCCCCCGGAGGGTTCATGTGGTGCTGCAGGTGATCAACACATTATATTCAAAGAAAAAAAATTCATGGACTACCTACCAAACGGACCCGGCGATTGGGTCACTACAGGACAGGACGCAGAGACGAAACAGGCACTCGCCAAACATGCCTCAGCTGACAGAAGAATGGATGCATCTTGAATGGGAATATCCGAGCAAATACTCGCTAGACGTGATGTATAGCCAGTTACAACTTGCCATTCAACGGACAACGACGGTGTTCCAAGACGTAGTGGGCTTTTGTCTAGCAAGTGTGCTCCCTACAAAATAATTCGAATGTCCATTAAACAAAACTGTGACGTGTAAGAAGGGACTCGCCACCGAATACAGTCATAGCCCATGACGTCACACTGACAAGTCAACCTGCGTCACGTTTCGTCATTTTTGATACCTTCGTTATACCGACACTTCCACTTCTTCATATACAGTCGTCGCTTTTCTTTCTGCGTTACGTGCGCAAGAACCAAGTATATCGTCATATCTCTGTCGACCTCGTTCTGTAATTATCTTCCTATCGATCATCCGGGATCCTTGATCCATTATTAGTTGATGTAATTATGCAATATCTGGCATCTTGCTTATGGTTTTACAAACGGGTCGGGATCTAACGGCAGACTGATTAGTTACAGCGAATGATCTGCTTGGGGATTCCCTAAGATAATTAGCATAGACAACTTTTGGACAGTGTTTTTGATAGACTCAGCGACATCGTCAACAGAGCAGCATTGACAAAGTACCTAAGTCCCGCAAAAACGCCTTCAATTCTAAGTGGCAGGAATCGAAAATGCCCGGCGACAAGGGACGCAGCATGGCGTGCCTACAAGGTTGACCTTGATGCAGCGGCTTGGGGCAATTTCCTGACAAACCGCAACCATTGCACTGTGCTTGTTCGTGAGGAGAAATTATCTTAGCACTATGGCATGGCCAACGAATTCCTGGCAAACAACAAACTGGTGTATACGCATGTCAAAAATCTTCGTAAAGTAAAGCCTGGCATCCTTCTATTCTCTACGACAGGCGATAGAGTACAAGACGCAGATGAAGTAGCTAATTCCCTGAGGCTACAGTACTATTCACGGTATGATTTACACGTCACTGTGATTCGCAACTTGCTTGCTTTACCGCAGCTGGCAACGGCAAAATTCGCCTGACGTGCACTGCTGCTATGCAGCAAACAGTCAGGTGCTTATTGCAAACGTATTGCCCTCACTGGGCACTACCGTTCGCCCTGATTATGCCAACCCATCGTCTTCAGGTTACAGGCAACGATACCCAGTTCCTGCTGCTATCAAACGCTCAGACTTTAAGCTGCAACACATCGACAACAACAGGAACAGGGTTAATGCTTTAACGCCTACGCAAAGAGCCGGCGCTGAACACTCACCGAACATGAGACAGTGCCCAATTAAACGCATGCTTTTACCCTCCCTGCTTGCCCCCATACCAAGGCCAACCTCATCCCAGGCACAGCCGTCTCCAAAGCATCACACTGCCATGTGCAATTTTACAGTCGCGTGTTCACATGGCCCCCAGACGTCATGGCTTCTGAGCAACCGAATGCAGAAAGAGAATACAATGAAGACAGTGCATAAGACGCCAGTGCCATTGCTGATGATACAACCTAACTTTTCGAACTCGCAGCCTCTACCTGTCCCATAATGTCATCCACATTATCGACTTCATTGTTTACACATGTAATTTGTAACCCATCACTTGTGCTAAGGAAGTTACTCACACTTCGCGCTCATTGCGATCCGGGAGCAGACAGCGTCCGCCAGCAAGTACTGAAACTGCGGAATCAAGCTAACAGAACCATTGTCACAGTTCTTGCAAAGTTGATTTGATGAACAACAAGTCCCCACTATGGGATAGCGTAGCATTATCAACCCAAATTTGTAAAGGCGGTAGCTCTTCACATTCTGCAAACTATCGCCAAATGGCTCCTTCGTTTGCTCGAAAAAGCGATGGAAGCGGTCTTTGCTGAGGCTCTAATGGACTACCTGGAATATGCAAACATCTTGGCACCGGAGCAGCATGGGTTCCGTCAACACCGGTCACGCATCACCAATCTGTTACTGGCACATGTGTTTGGACGGAAGGGGCCGAGGGGTGGGTCGGAGTTGACATCATCTATCTGGCCTTCTACAAAACTTTTGACCGCCTGGATCACCGCAACTCACTTCACAAGCCACAGGGCTAAAGAAGCGGAGATCCAGACCCTGGCGGATTAGAAATTTTCTCAACCAACACTACCTATAAATGCGCCTTAGGAAATCAGTCGCTAACCCGTGTGATGGTGGTGTCCCACGGGGTTCGGTGTTGGGACCGCACTTATTCCTTGTAGAGTTATCTCCTCAACTTTCCTGCTTTTTGCCTAGAATCGCAAGAGATGGCGGGCGATATGAATCCATGAAGCTCATGATTTGCCCCAACCTGACCTAGGTTGCATTTAAGAATGCTCGTCGAGGAACCTGCTTCGGCTGAATACATCTAAGCGTGAGGTAATCCATCGGCGTCACCAGCCAGTGAGCGTTTACGAGCTTGGAGACCACGTTTTGCAGTAGGCCTATTAGGAGCGTGACCCAAATGTACTGGTACAGGAAGAGCACGGACGCTTAAGAACTGCAGGAAAGGCGTCGAGAACTGGCAAGCAACACTTCGGTCTTCTGTGCAGAGCGTTCGTTTGTTTTCAGCCTACAATCTTCCCAAATGCTTAATCCTAGATGCGACCGAAATTAGAATATGCCATCAAGGCGTGGTAGCCGTGGCGAAATCAGGATTCTGTTGCTCTCGAGACGCTTCAACGAAGGACAACTAAGAACGTCAACGGCCTCTTGCATCCGCCCAACAGCTTCGACTGAAATCTCAAAGAATGTACAACCCTTGCTATAGCGCATTGGTGGGCATCTCGTAATAGATTACCACATTACGACGAACCCAAACCACATTTGCCGTCCGCTGCTGGAATTGAACCACAAAGCTTACCTAAGGGGTCACTCTCTGAAACTGAAAATAGCCGGGTTGAATGCAATAGAAGTTTATTCTCCCTCCGCGTGTGCCAGCCTTGGAACGCACTTCCTAATAACCTCGGCACCCCTCCTGATCTGGCAATATTTAAATAACGATTTGACAATGCGTTGTCGCATTTGCATTTCCTTTTATGACTTGGTAGCCAGGGTCTACAAAGCACAATAAGGCAGTGCCTTACCAATCTCCCAACCAATGGATTTACGCATTTATACTTCTAATACGCAAACATGCCCGCTATTCTGCATGAATCTATGTGATACCACTAAGACGCTTTGCACTTTATCCTGCAATTTCATGTTCGCAACAAGTTCCATCCCACGGGACTTGTAAAGCATTGTTTTTTTACACGTATTACACCACTAGTTTATTTTTTCATTCTGTGCACTATTGCACCAGTGTGCGATTCCAACCATGGATGACTGAACAATTTGCTACTGTTGCTATTACAATTGACAAAATACGTCTGTACAGTTGCACCTGCCTGACCATGTCCCCAAGGCCGTGCCCCGCATAGTCGAGAATAACCATTTATTAATTTAACACTAACCTTAACGTTGAAAATATGTTGTTGCCTACGATATCAAAAACCACTCTGTATTTTATATTTCTAATGGATGATAACTAGAACCTAACTAGATGCACAACATTAGTTTTTACCCAACACCCGACAGCCCCCGTATTCCTGACTGGTTGTACTCACGACTTTGACACGACCATTCCCACGCTGCTTGTCAATTATCCTAGCCGTTAATAGTTGGAGCATTACTCAACAAACAGCACTATGCTGCAGGAAACCTGGCTTTGCACCTATGCTAAGGTTGTGGTCGTGGAAACCGACGATATTGCCGTCATCGTGTTAGACGCCAACTTACACGGAGGTACCGCGGTGTTGGCGCTATAAATTATTTTATTGTTTAAGGTGCAGGCTATTTAAAAGCGCTTTTTGCTACAGCTCGCAACTCATTAGTTGAGTACCCGTCTACTATAAACCTAGACTTCTGAATGATTATCGTTTGATTTAATTGGCGAACAGTAATATTGCTCCTCCATGTCGCGGCTCGGAGGGAGGCCTATTAGGACAACATTACAACTGAAGTCCTCGATTTGTTAGAACTACCCATGTGTATAACTGTTGATGATGCAAACAGATCTGATATTAGCATCAATGAGAAGCACAGGCTATACTACCATGCAATTTCCAAACACTGTGAGTGCGACCTTATTTGAGGTCACCAACTGCCTTGCGTGCGTTCGTGCAGAATCAACGCTCTTCTCTTTTGTACATCACGTCTCATCTATTTGCGCTATATCTTTGAGCTTACATACGTTTGGCCCAGATATATCATCTCCACAAGGCGCATACTTGTCCACCAAGTGGTTTTTTAACTTTTCCATGCTTGCTTCGTCCGAGTTTGTGGCGGAAATTCTTGTTGAAACCTGAGAGTCTGATGCTTCCGCTTTCAATCAATTGTCAGAATTTTAGCTGGTTCGTAAGTCCATCCGGAGACGATCAAGTCAGCAGCTGCAGTACATTACCCAACAAGTTGTTACCCCCCAGCAATCAGTGACGTTTGATTGATAACGCAAAGTCATTCGTCGCACTTTGTTACTTTCTCAACCATTGCGCTGGCATACCCCTTCATACTGACCAGCGCGGCCACCTAGCATGTCAGTCCGCCATGCTAACCACGACGTTAGGCTGACCGGTGAGCACAACCAACCAACTTCGGAAGATAAGAAAATGGCAAGTATCCCAATCGTTCCGTTAACGGCGCCACGCTCAGTGGCATTAAGCAGGTGGTTGTGGATCCGAAAATGCCCCAGGAAAAGGGTTCTCCTGAGTACAGAGAATCAAATCGAGTAGTCGAATTGGCGCAAGCCCGTTCAGATAGTCCCAAGTAGAACCAACCAAATAAGACAAATCATCCCATACGATGTTAGCTTATTGAACACTTACATACCTTGCAATTCGTATACTTCCATGGAATTCAGAAAGCTAGTTCTCCACGTACAAGTCAAACGAGTCGTCTAACATCGACAGCTTTAAGCCATCGCGGGGGACTCCGACGTAGCCAACCACTCAGTCAAGGGAAATACCTAGGCGATATAACATTGCAAGTAACCGCGGAAACGTTCAGTCAGGTGGCAGATTTGCCAATGCCTTACCAATGCTCGGCAGTGGTCCAGGACGCTGTGGGTTTGCAGCTGGCAAGTGTTGTAACCCAAAAAGCCACATGCATCAGCTTGACCACACTACAATGTGGTGGACTTGACTCTCCAATCAATAATTCACCGCTCAGTACTACGAATTAGCAAGCTGACCAAAACCATATTCCACAAGCTATAGGCATTTATCGGCTCTCATGGTTGGTTGGCGGCATCCGGTTTTGGATTACCCTGTAACTGTGGCCAGCCACAGGATGCCTGCGCCTACAGAGGGACCACGGGTGGCTTGCGCTGCACCAAACACAGCTCCAACCACACACCCCATATCCAGTGTAAACCCGAGGGGATAATGCCGGGAGGCACGTCGATGGGAGCCACGTTTCATCAAGGGAGCTGGCCCACCCTCCTTCACATACAAACACAAGCACGCTGTATTTCGGGAATCAACGGCACAAAAGGAGGTGCATTGACGGTAGTCCGCTCCACACTGAGTGCATGGAACCACTCTTCGAGCCTAGCACGGCCACAAGGACAGTGCATTCCGTCCACTCCAGCAACGATCAACTGTCTCCTGGAGCCAGATGGACGAGGTAGTTGGTAATGGACAGGTAGGCACCTTGTCAACATGTACATCAAGCGCAGCCACACCTGGGATGTCAAACAACAGCCAATCATTCGAAATGCCGATTTCGAATAAAGTAAACGCATATGACGACATAAATACTCGCTAAATTAGCATACAGAATAAATTGGTTAAATGTGAATACGCGATAAGTGCAAAATGTCCGAAAGTCATTTATAAAATACCATGAGATAAGATTACGCAAGTTTACCACAGTTTGCATGAGCGACGTGTGTAATTTTGGAGAAGATTATCGAGCAGGCAGAACAAAAACAAAATAAAATGTAATGAATTACATCCACATTAAAAAGACCTAGTTGAAGTGTAAGTTGGTTTGGCCCAACTGCGATGAAGAAGCGTAATGAATGCAACAGCAGCCTCAGCACGGGGCCCTATCGGCTCTCATGGCTGGCGGCATCCGGTTTTGGATTTGCCTGTCACTGTGGCCAGCCACAGGACGCCTGCGCCTACAGAGGGACCACGGGTGGCTTGCGCTGCACCACACACAGCTCCAACCACACATGCCATATATAGTGTAAACCCGAAGGAATAAGACCGGGAGGCATGTGGATGGGAGCCACGTTTCATCAACGGAGCCGGCCCACACTCCTTCACAGGCAAACACAAGCACGCTGTATTTGGGAAATCAAGCGCGCACAAGAGAGTGGCTGGACCGTAGTGCGCTCCACACTGAGTGCATGAAACCACCCTTCGAGCCTAGCACGGCCACAAGGACCGTGCATTCCGTCCACTCCAGCAACGATCAACTGTCTCCTGGAGCCAGATGGACGAGGTAGTTGGTAATGGACAGGTAGGCACCTTGTCAACATGCACATCAAGCGCAGCCACACCGGGGATATCAAACAACAGCCAATCACCTGGAACGACAAGATGAAATAAAACAAATAAAATAATGCATACAGATACGGTGGCATAACACTTTGCTAAATTAGCAAATGAAGTAAGTTGGTTAGCAACGAATACGCGATAAGGAAAAAATGTCCGCAAGTTCCCTAAAAAATGCTACAAACACAACAAAGTTACCGAACATAAGCCCAAATAATGTAGGCAACGTGGCCAGTTAATAGAAGAGTATTCAGGTAGACAGAACAAGCCAAGTAAAGTGGAATGAAATTTAGCCAGCTCAAAAAGACCCAGTTTAAATGTCAGTTGGTTTAGCCCAACTGCGGTGAAGAAGCATCAAGAAGGCAACATCAGCCTCAGCATGGTTCACATCGGCTCTCATACATCTATACATACATGTATAAAGAGTGATATACTATTGTTCTTAAAACGCTTTTCCGACTGGTCTTTATGCTTCACTAAACTAATCCGCACTGTGAGCAGCACCACGCCGGACCGCAGCCTCAATATAGTATATCCATCCAGCATGCGTGACGGTACACGCATACTAGGCCGGACAAATCAATGTGCTCTGTCTATCTGGGGCTTTCCCCACTATTGATTTCCCTAACACCATCAAGCAAAGCCCGTTGTTTCCTTATTTCACTCCACGCGATACCACCCCAGGGACTTCGTTTCTTGCGCACAGTCTGAACATTGATTAACCACACGAATTTACCCATCTTGCATCGCTCAATGTTACGCAAGCTGGCTACGCCAAATCTGTCGCCTTCTGTATGTTACCACAGCGATTTCTAAAATAGACACGGCGAGGGACTCCTCGGTCTACCCACACAGTGACTACTCCTTGGCTGCCCGGCTTGCCAACCTGTCACATGCATTCCATCAGCTTAACTGCGTTATAGTACATTTTGTCCTGCTCAATCATTGCTGCCACAGGCTGTCCGCTGACTACCCATCAGAGGAAAGTGGAAATAATTCCACTGCGAATAACCGGGTGTGAAATCACTCGGCAAACTACTTTGCCAGTTGCATATTCTAGTTCAAAAGGATTTACAGCAGTGCTCCGGGTAGTGGTGGGTTATCGCCCGACAAGCATTCACCCTATAAATAGCCATAAAATGCAGTTTAACAACACTGCACCGTGACGGACGTGACTCGCCACCGAATAAAGTCACTGTACACACCCTGTTAGCACATGTCCAGGTCCAAACCAAATTAGCCTCCTAAACGTTCCTATGAGAACTTTAGGCTAAACTGGACGGGAGTTGGTACGGTGAGAAGGCTAAAAATAGATTTTGTCCTGGTTACGGCAGACCAATAAAAGTAATCCTAGAGATGACCGATTAAAATACACAGCCATGCGTGGCCATACTGTAGCTCCAGATACCTTGCTTGCCTACTTCCGACATCCGAATACGGACAACAAACTACAAAGCAGCACCAGAGGTGTTGTAGATAGTGGCTGGTCGCATAGTAAATCTGCGCTCCTTTGTCACAGAGTTGTACGTCTTCCTCTTCACCTAGCAAAGTCATGATGCACTCATGCGAATCGGAATAACTCCCCGCGTTCGGTGGACATATTTTTACGGAAGTATTGCATACGGAGAGTTTTGCTACACAAGGCCTTTTAGTGCGCTCCGTGCTTCTATCCGGACGCACCAACTTGTTGTTTTTAACAGTTTTCACTGCAACGATACCGCGATCGAGGTAGGAGCCTCTGCGCTAGCTGGTCGTCATAGCATTGCATCCAAAGGATCATTTCTAACAAACGTATAAATTAATCTGTTATTTCAGTTGCTTTAGGCCATTTCCGGCAATTTTCACCGTCATCCACCCAATCAAAGCCACTTCTACCGACTTTGTCTTACAAGAATCTGTGTGATCGATAAGCAAGCTAAACTCCGTGTACGTGTGTCCTCCTCGTGCACATTCGCCTATGGCAACCGACGTCTACAATGCGACTCAGAAAAAGAACGCGTGCGTCACACGCCATCTGCCTCACCAAGCAAGACAAGAGCAGCGTTCGTTTTCAACAACGGCCCTCAATGGAAATGCTTCCATTCAACCGCAAACGTAGAAAGCACGGTTGTTTACAAGTAGCTAAGGCAGACATTATTCGTGAATTTTTCGGTCTATCCTACCACACCCTCTGTGCTGCTCTAAGATAACAACAATACAAGAGCCAAAACAACCTGACTTATTCGGTCTGGTTTTGCCAAACATACAGGGCAATCCCAATAGTCAAATGCATAATATCGTTCGAGCGAAAGTGCGAAAAACTGACTGAAAAGGTCCAGCAGATTGCGAGCTTTGAGGCTTTGCCATTAGAATCTAACAACACCGACCTTGAGCTATATCCAATCTTCAGAGCTCTGCTTCTAAATCAAGTTTAAAGTCAGGCGTATTAAAAACCCTAAGGCATCTGCCCTACCTAATCCTACAGTTACTAACCCTTTAAGGAAGCACGACACATCCAGCGTGATTGCCATAAACTCAACCCTAGATGCCATGCTTCGCGAGTTGGCCACAACACCGAAACCGACAGTCTAGAGCCGCGAAACATATGCATCGATGGCCTCCATAAAATGGCCTTAAGCGACACCCGTAAGTCCATCTTCTGGACCAATCACAAGCGGTGCGACGCGGTTTTCACAACTTTCTCTACTGCACGCAAAAATCCGTTAACAGCTACAACGTTCAAACCAACATTCGCTTAACGACACCACAGTGCGTTAGCCGTCATGTGCACTGACGTTCCGGAGTCCAGTTCTAGCACAATAAAAGGCACGTTGGCAGATGAGCGCAACCAGTTGCATTGCATCTGCGACGCGACTGTTATTCGAGCTGACCCAACTGAGCTACGACGTGTAGAGCTTCACCCAACTTCAGTGCACTAGGGCGAACCCCGACTACTTCGAGTAGCCTTGTACGCAACCGAGGAGAGGGACAGTCCTAATCGCTGCAGTTCATATCCGCAACGCATCAAGCGGGGTACGCATACTTCCCGATATTTCTTGGAATGTACGGTCAAAGCAAAAGGAAAAGCATAGTGGCTTTCCTAAGGAAGTAAGCAAAATCGCCGTATTTGTTCATGGTGTGCCAGAACTACTGGGCTATCTTAAGCAAGAATCGCAAAGAAACCTGACCGAGAGCAGTGGCGCTTCATCAGCGAGACACCCTCTCTCTACCACGTTATGGCTAAATCGCTAACCAGCATTCCTTTATCTCTAAACTACAAAGGCTGCGATCCAAAAATATTAAAAGTGGTACTACCCTCCAATGAAATGACAGAAGTCCTCTTGGATAGCTAGTCGAAGCATTGCTCCAGTTTGCCTACCAATCGTAAGCTAAAGATAGCAGGCGCATGGCCACTAGTTATCAGCACGTATTGGAACATGAAACCTTAGTAAAATATTTGACTCTACAATCCGGCAGTTGTATACCACATGGTATAAGCGACACCTGACGGGACAGGTAGACCCACGAGGGAATCTCTCGATCTGGGATATTCCATGCTACTATGCAGCCCGACTGAACTTCGAGAACCAAAGACCCACGCAAAAAGCAGTTGGCGGCCGACCGACGAAAGGTCAGCTTAAAACTACACATGAAATTGTTGTCCACCCACACACTTCGAACATCACAAACACTGTCATGTTTGTATACTGCCGCTCAAGGTCTTCTTAGTAAGTCGGCGGACCTTGAAATACGCCAGGAGTCACAATCGTGGGATCTCATTATGATTACTAAACCTTAGTTGAACCTTGAGATTGCAGATTCTGAAGACAATTTGCCTGGCATAGCACTGCTAAGAAAGGACAGGGCAGGAAGAGGTGGTGGCGTACTTCAGTCCTAAAATGCTAACTTCTAATGTGAAGTTATGGATCTACAGAGATCCTCGCCCCAGATTCGCTTTGGTGCCGGCTAAGCTTATGAAACAACGACATATGTCCTATGGATGGGATTTACCGGACACCAAGCCAAACGGGTGAATTGGACTCCAAAATAAACCGTGCTATTCAGGTTGGTCTGATCAAGACATACCGACATTCTCATCGCAGGCGATTTTAATGTACGCGAGCTGGAAATAGCGGCCACTGATAGCATGCAGTTCAAAAGCTGTTTACAAGGTGTAATTTCCAGCTACCCTCCGTGCAACTACATGAGCACTCTCACCAGATTTCGTACTAGTAACATGCAGTCGATACTTGATCTTGTGCTTTACAACGAAGCACTCATGGCAGCCGGTATAAATGCACGCACAACACCGGGTAAAGTGATCTTGTTCCTCTACTGTTTAACTTTTAATGTTACGGGGAATATCCTGAGGAGTAGGACGAGAAGGTATATACGGTCAGGCACTTCAGAGCGTTCTGCGCGCTTTTTAAGGTGGTAGCTTAAACCCTCTTAAAGATAAGCCCACAGAAATCGTCTGCGACACCTTAATAAATAAATAAATATTTTATTCTTGACAAAGCGAGACATGCATTTTGGGCATGATCAGCATATATGCAATATTGTACATGATAGCATGATTAGAAGTACCGAGAGCGGGAGTAGTACACATGGAGTCAGTAGTGTAGGCCCATATGGCCCAAAGGTTGTACGAAGTCTGTGTCCACAGAATGCGAGATGTAGAGATAAGAATTCAGATCACAAATCTGGAGTATGTTGATGAGGAACTAGTCCGATGAGGTTGTGTACGCACTGCGGGTCAAGTGAGTGAAGCATGCGGAAAGAGCTGCAGGAATATTTAAGGGAAGTAGCATGTAACTGATCAAATACGTGGGCGTGTTCGTACGGGAGCAGATTTATTCACAGAATTTGTAAATGTGGTATCGTTCAACTTGCCAACGTGAGATTGGGGCGGTGACTTTATTGAGTGGCGAGTCACATCCGCCACGTCGCAGTGTTGTTAAACAGACATTTGTGGCTTTTTGTAGGGAAAACGCTTGCCAGACGAAGACCCACCACGTCCTGGAACACTGCCGACTAGTGATATGACATTGACAAGATTGCATCTGACCGAATACCCTCGCGGATATTCGCAGTCAAGTTTCACAACTTTGTTTCCCATCTGAACTGAACTGGTTGTGTGGTCTCCTTCGGAGTCGACCGCAAGTGGTTGGAGCTGTCCAAGTCGGATGACTCAGGTGACTTGTATTGATTTGATTCGTTTTATGGGTTCCTTTAGTTTGTCAGAATTGCGAAGTGCAGGTGATTTCTTTGTTCTGTGTTGATGCCGTGTCCAGGTGAGCTTCGCAGGTATGTCCTCAGGTGTACCGTGCCGGTAATGTTATCCTTTAGAACAAGGGAGAAAGGAATGACGGACCGAGCAAACTGCCAAGGAAATGGAATAGGACTATGTTAATGTATAAATATAAAATTTGTGGTAAAGTTGTGCTGGTTACAAGCAGTGGAATGACCGAACAGGTTATACATCATATCCGTAGTTTTGCGTGCAAACGCGATACCCGGTATTTCCTGAAAGTGAGAGACAAATGCTGTCAGAAGTGACCTAAGGTACGCAAAAGTCGTCCTGTGTGGAACCCGGGAGTATTGGGCTTTGTTAACCGAAAATGAAGTAAAGGAATCAGAAGAGCATAGTACATTGTTTACTATGCGCTTAAGGTATAGGTTGAGCGATCGGTTGACAATGGTAGAGCATATCCTTCTAACATGTATGAGAGCCAGTGAAATTGCTGCGCCGGCTTCGAGTCAAATGAAAATAATGATGAAGCGTGATCAGTAATCGGATGCTAGAGAAACAGATGGGTGAAGGAGAGGGACGGATTGTCAAAGTTATGACCAGAATGGGATTTACATACTACAGCTGTAGCGAGAATACGGTTGCAAAGCCAGTCCTAAGGGACCTGGAATAGCGGAAAAAGACAGGGACTTCTACAGTGCGGCAAACAAGTCAAATAGACGGCAGGAAAGGGCGATACTGGGAGTCGGGTTAATTATGAGGAAGAACCTGCCCGCTGATAGGCATTCAACGTTAAAAACAGGAGCGAGAAGGGCTTGAATACTACGGCTGTAGCGAGAAAATGGTTGTAGAGCCAGCGCTGAAAGGGACCAGTAGTATCAGTAGTGTGAGCAGCAGCCCGGAAAGATGTTGTGTGCCACTCTAAGGTGGACATCCACCGTGGAACATTAAAGTCAGATAAAATGCTGGTTATTGAGTTGCTAGCAGCCTGCTTAATTAGTATACAGAAGCGGCACGATTTATTAGGCTCGGTAAAAGCAGATAAGTTTACGGTGTTGAATACAAGAGAGAAAAGACAGAAATACTTGCAACAGCTGTAGAGAGAAGTGTTGCTATAAGGACGGAAGCAGATGCCGAATGACAGAGAGACGTTAATGTGAGCGAAATAACTTGGTAGTGGAGCCGAGAGGCAAAACTCAATCAGAGACCGGAGATTTCAATTCCGATATGACGGAACAAGCATACAGATATTGAATCAGAAGGAGACAAGTAAAATGAGGCTGCCACTTTTACCAGTGAGTACCTTAGTCAATGGCAGCTGATGCGCAAAATAAGAGAAGCGTTGGTGTGAGATCTATGGGCATTTAGATCCTCAGAGACTGGACTGGTCCAAAAGGTCTAAGAATGAGAGGCACAGTAGCGAAGGGAATCTAGCAAATATTGGGATTTTGCGTCGGGGCTGGCGTTGCGATATAGACCAAAGGAGAAGCCAAATGAGAGAGGGAGACGTTAATGTAAGCTAAAAAGCTTGCTGGTGGAGCCAAAGGCAAAACACAATCAGAGGCCGGAAATTTCATTTTCGGGCTAAGCATACAGACAATGAATCAGACGGAAACAAGTCTGAGGCTTTTACTTTAACCAATGAGCATCTTGGTCAATAACAGCCGATGCGCAAAAGAACAAAGGCATTGGCTTGAGACCTATAAGCATTTGGAGCTTCAGAGACCGGACTGGTCCAAAAGGTTTAAGAATGAAAGGCACAATAGCGAAGGGAATCTAGCAAAGATTGGGATTTTGCTTTGGGGCTAGCGCTACCAAACCCATTATTAAAGAGTTACAATATGGACCAAAAAGGAAGCCAAACGAGCGAAGGGGACGTTAATGTGAGCTAAGAAGTTTGCTGGTGGAGCCGAGAGGCAGAACTTAATCAGAGGCCGGAAAGTTCAGTTTCGGAGTAAGCATACAGACAATGAATAATACGGAAACAGGGACATTCACCACAATGGTAACGCAAGAGTCTGAGTAGAAATCCTTTCATCGTCAAAGGAAAAGGAAGTCATTTTGAGGAACAGACCATGCGACTGCATATACTTGAGTGATTTTGCATAGAGAGTGCACAAGGACTCCCCGAATTTCGAAACCTGGACTGCCTATCTGGCACAGCGTGTGCTCTCTGTGCGGTTGATCCGTAAGGACAAGCTGACGAATCAGTAGGAGTCAATGAGGAGAAAATGCACGAACCGCAACCTCTAGTACAGGCAGGTTAATAACCATAAGTTGCAACGCGGAATTCCCGCACTGGGCACGACTGACGGCTGCACAAGATCAGCAACGGAAGCAGTCGAGTTCTTACGGTTCCATTATTCACAAAAGTTCCAGAGAGTAACAGGCCCAATACTTATCCCTTTTTCTATTGTCCCACCAGCAGCCTTATCCTACGCTACTTTCACTGCAGAAAGTGTGTCAAAGAAACTGTTGTCCCTGCATATCCACAGCCCTCCTGGTGTGGATAACCTTCGATCTAAGGCTTTACAGGCAGCAGCCAGCTATCTGACGGAACATCTGACTACATTCTATCAGCGCTGTATGGAGGAGAACCATACTAAATCCATTTGGAAAGGTGAGTTATTCATACCTGTTCATAAAAAATGTAGTAACACTGACCCGGCCAATTGCCGTCCTATGACGCTATTCCCTGTGCTTTCTAAGGTTAGGGAGTCTATTGTTGCAGATGCATACATGTCGCAGCTGGAAAATCACAAGACGATAACACCAGAGCAACGCGGTCTCCGACAAAAGCGCTCATGCACGACCAATTTGTTAACTGCGCGCAACAGCAAGACTAAAGCAGTTGATGGTGGAGCAGGATTGGGTGTCATTTACATAAATAAATAAATAAACTGTGCAGTCTCGACTAAGCAAGACGCGCCTGCGCAGGCACAAGCATGTTGAGGGTGCAAAACGTGATTAGTTAATGTAAAATGGAACAATGGGATTGTCGCATATGTTTATATATGAATGTATGTAAGTTTGCATGTAGGCGTGTTTAGCTTTGTTTATGGGATTGGTGAATGTTTCCTGCCGTTTTGCTTGAATGTGTTTGAACGTGTCGCCAATGTTAAATGGATGCTTACTATCTGTGGACATGAAGCGGTTGTTCGGATAAGCAATGGGTGACGTAAGTTAGTGGCGAGTCACAGCCGCCACGTCACAGTGTTGTTAAACGGACTTTTTTGGCCTTTTATAGGGAAAACGCCTGCCAGGCGAAGACCCACTAAGTCCTGAAACACCGCTGCCAAACTATTTGCTGGAAGGGGGTAAACCTAACTTACGCAGTTGGTACCACGAGGAGGTTGTTCGGCTAGCGTTTGATCGCTCAGACCACCGAATTCTCCTCCATAAACGTAAGCTCTATGGCTTTGGTACTCCATCGTTGCATTGGATAGGCAACTTCCTGCACGAACGTCAGTTTGAAGTAAGAATGCGAGAATCCTTGGCCGACGCAACTGAGGTGAAGTGCGGCGAACCACCATGTTGGATGCCCGGGCCTCGTCTATCCTTGATTTTCATAAACGGTCTGGCGAAGAACATAACCTCCAATTTCCTATCTTCCGCGGAGGAATTCAAGTTAAGACGAGCGATCAGAGAACCGAACGACCACGTAAAACTGAAGCATGACCTCCACATGGTTTCAAGCTGGTCAGCTTTGCATAATCCACGGTTCAAGATGAACAAATGTCACGCTGTTCAATCGCGCCATAGACAAGACTACGTGCGTAGGCTTGCGTCAATTGTATCGCAAATAACTTCCCAAGTACGCGACCTTGGTGTGCTCATCAAAGTGACCTTAACTGTTCAAAGTAGTTAGGGGAAGTTGCGTGGTGGGTTTTCGCCTGGCAAGCGTTCTCCCTATAAAAAGCCACAAATGTCCGTTTAACAACACTGCAACGTGGCGAATGTGACTCGCCATCGAATAAAGTCAAAGCCCATAACTTCACACTGGCAGCTCAATTAGAATCATCATGCTGGATAGCTTGCTCTTCAATTATCTTCCAATGGATCACTCAAGATACTCAATCTATTATTAGTCGAGGTATGACTGCGATACATGGCAGAGCGATTATGTCCAAACAAATGGATCCCGATCCCACTACAACCAAATTGTTCTTTCGCATGTTCACCATCGCACAGTTCCAAGCATGGACATATGAACAATTGTCTACTGTCACTACAGTTCCCATAAAATGTCTGTACAGCTGTACGTACCTGATCATGCCTCAATTGGCGTGCCTCGCATAGTCGAGAATAAAATATTTATTTATTTATTTAAGAGAACAACCAGCACATCAGCTTGCTGCGTCGAGCATTCGGAAGATGCGCCCATCCAGCTTCTGCACGCTGCACAATTCTTACGTGCGCCCTCACGTCGAATATGCCATCCAAGCTTGACTATCTTGGTTGAAGCGCGAACTAGAAGTACCAGGAAACCCCAACGTAGTGCCAAAGAAAGCATCCAGGTACTACGAAACATCTCCTACCATCAAAGGCTGAATTCAGTGGGAGTTTTAAGTGGCCGCTACCGAAGACTGCGCGGCGATCCCAACGTAGTCGACACAATATGAAATATGAATATTGTGTGACCCTAATCAAGTATGCTGTCACTAGCTGAAACTCAGCCATAACATAACCTCAGAGGTAACCCTCTGAAAGTGAGCGCACATTTTATCCGCCTAGAATGCCGGTGGAGTTATTTTTCTCCTGGTTTGTCGTCCTAGGAACCCACGCTCCAAGTTCATTGTTTTTTCTCCACCTTGGAAATTTTAAATAAAGGATTGATTCTTGCCCTTGGCCCACACCAATTTGTTTTCTATACGGTGCAGCTTTGGAATAGCTTAATTATCCCTCCAAACCGGATTAGCATATCAGGTGAACCTGAGGATGGGGGATAGGAGTGAGTATTTTTTGCTTTTCACACGTAATAACTCAAATGCAACTGTCCACACGTTGCCACATCGTTCACGTTCAATTCCCACTCACATTACTGTTATTCGGCAGCGTACCTGCTAGACAAATGCTCAACCAACTCATCAATCATTGGATACTTGCAGTTTTACCCCCACCAACCTGCGGGAGTTGCAAAGCAACCGCTTTTTTACCCGACATTAATCATTGTCCAATATTCACCCAGAACGTGTTGCCGTAGCCTATGTACGCAGGAACGCACATAGGCGGTGCTTCGTACTGTTGGGCATAAGGCTATACGGCGACTGCCATTCAACTGAGGACATAACAAGGCAAAATAAAACGAGGGACGGTGTATAAGAATGGTTTACGAATCAATAAACAAATAAACTTTTATTCTCAACTACGCGAGGCACAGCTTTACAGGCATACCATGTTAGGCTAACATGTAAGCAGAAATAAACCAAGGTACATGTTTGGCAATGCAGTGAATGAGTGTATGGATGCAAATATGTAATTGCGTATGTAGTTAACTGGGTTGCGTGTGTTTGTGAATGTGACGCCGCATTTTTGACTGTTTGGTTACGTCAGGAAGATGAGAACAAGCGCTTGATGTCCCTGGGTTTGATAGTATTTTCTGGATATTCATGAGGCAGTGTCTTTAGTTTGTAGCGAGTCAGATCCGCCACGTCGCAGTGTTGATAAGCAGACAAACTGGAACATTTTACAGTTAGATAGCTTGCCAGGAAAAAGAATCCACCACCTCCTGGAACACTGCAGCCGAACTATTGGCTGAAACAGGTTTAACCCGAGCCACCTAGCTGGCATTACGAGGAGGTGGTTACGCTAGCCAGCCACAAAGTTAATAGAACAGAAATCGGGTTTGTAACCAAAACTCGGCGTTGTCAAAGTTTTGATCCACTTCGGCGCTTGACAAGGTAAGAGGCTATGGAGGTTCATAATGAAACGGTGCACTTACCCTGGTGGCACTGTATTCTTTACTTTGCTCAACAGACAGCCTCTTTTGCCCGTACAGAATGCAAACCGGTTTTTGCTGTGGCGTGTGATGTCAGCATCTGATGCTGCATTACCCAAGGGTTGCCGAAGGATGTCCTCCGAGTCTTTATGGATTACAGTATGTCAACATACCGCGTACAAAGCCGTTCATAGTTGTCCGCCGGAATGTAACCAAACCTCCCGCGCCTAAGTAATTGATCTCCGCGGCAACTGCTCTTATTATTAGCCGCTCTACGGTACCGCGGACGACGAGCTGCACGTTTTCACGGTGCACAGCAGACAGTTGACCTGATACTCTTTCAGTGATAAGACGAACTTACGACCCTGTTTTTGTAACCTTGGTCCCTCAACCCTTTACCGTATCTTTCAGGCTCACTGAGAGCTAAATAGCAGAGAAAGTCCCGGTGCAAGACATTGGGACTGCCGTTGTGGCATCCGCTATGGACATACGGCGATGGCCGACCTGTTCCGACCGAAGCAGGCACAATTCAGCTAAACTAAAGTTAAATGAAGTGCAATGCGCATGTACCGTCTTACCTTTAAGCAGCTTCAGTTCCTGCATTACCCCGACATTGGATGGTGCAATAGCAGAGTAACGGCAGAGATCACTGTTTAATGTGGCCAGAATGAACGCCATACATAAGGCTGCTTGATGTTGGCCCTGGACGTGGGGACCAATGCCACGGAAGAGGTAAGTGGGAGCACGTGAGTTGTTGGTTGCAGCCGGCCCCTTGGGTTTGGTGGGACGCGCTGCCTCTTTGTCATCAGAGCTGGTACGAACGAGCCGGCATCGATGGAGGAACGAAGAAATCCATACTTACAGAGGACTCTTAGCTGGAAGTCCCATTGGAGTGGTATCGTCTATAGAGTGCAGCAAGACGCGCTCTGATTAACTTTCCATTTTTAGGGCATGCTGGAGGCTAAGGTGGGTTAAAATAAAACACATAATCGTCCCAACGAGGGTGGACACAGCAGGGCTCGCCTCATCGGCATCAGGTGCAACTTGATGTTTCACAGCTGCAAAGTAGTGCGTACCGCGCCCGGAAAATATTTGGGCGTACGCAACCTCCGCTCTAAGCAATGGGTTATTCACAATGGTTATTAAAGCCATCGAGTCAACTAGTTTGACAACGCTGTATCCTTGAAAATCCATCAGCGCTTAAAATGAAAGAAGCCAATCCTTAGCATGTATAACTGTGTGGCATCGGGTAAACTACAAGGAAATCATTCACAGGAAAAGCGATGCACTTGAATGGAATATGACAGTTGGAAAAGTTACATACACCTTTGGGCAATTGCGACGCACTCAAGATAAATTAATAGTATATTCTCGAATTTCCGAGACACACCAGACCAGGCATGATCAACGTTTACAAGCAATTATGTTTCGCAACAAACACGTTGCTATGTATGGAATCGGCAGTTAGCCGGAAGTTGTGCAGGATTGGAAATTGTAAAATTAATCTTGAGGTATAAATTCGTCAATGCATGACGGCAAGTTGGGTTCTAGTGTGCGTAGTGTAAACAGGCTAAGCATTCCGTTTGTGGAGAAAACTTGTAAGGAAAATATTACATTAGAATTCTGGTCGGCTTCCCAGAATGTAGTTGTGGGCAGTGACTTTATTCAGTGGCGAGTCACATCCGCCACGTCGCAGTGTTGTTAAGCGGACATTTGTGGCTTTTTATAGGGAGAAAGCTTGTCAGGCGAAAACCCACCACGTCCTGAACCACTGTCAGAAATCCGTTTTTACACTAATGTAAAACTGGCAGAGCAACTCGTCGACTGATTTAACCCTCGGTTAACCGCCGTCAATTGCCTTCTAATTTCCCCTGTTAGCTGAACAGGTTATTTTTGGTCGGGGTGGCCATAATGGCTGAGGTCTATGGAGGGTTAGACCTTTGTCATCTTCGTGTCCAGGTGAGCAAAACGTCCGATTCTTGCGTCTAGATTTATCAGGATTATGTATACTTCGCAGGAGTATGAAGGCGTCATGTCCAGCTACCATTACTGGACGACGGTCATGGTAGTGAGTGCATTTTTATCCACTTGTTGTACAGCCGTGTTCTATGCAGGTCCTTGGGGGTTTCTATGTCCTGTCCCAGGCACAAGCTCTTTCACGATCCGATCCCAGATCCCCAAGAAGTTCCAGACCTCGGAGAAAGGGAAGGTGAGAGACAAACAGGGCCGTAAAGAACAGGCGTGGGAACAAGCATTATTTATGTCCCATGGTCTAACATTTAGAGGAAACATATGATGTACAATGTGTAACAATGATTATGCTAAAAGTGTCTTTTGAATATTCATCGGAAGCAAAGCCCTATAGGTTGGTGGTTACCGTTTACCTTGGATACAGAGCGTTGCGCCGTTGAGCAAAGAAAACACAGGATCAGTTTGCTATGATGCAACTGTTGCGAGGGAAGATTCGCTGGGTAGCGTAGAATATGCTGACCCAGGGAAAGCCAGTGAGTCTGTTGGACTCATACATGGGTAAGTTTCGTAAAAATAGCAGCGAATAATTGAGCAATGAACACCTGTAAATGAGATGTATGTGGTTGAGGAATTCATGCTATGCGTGAACAGACCAAGAAGATGCATACATTCCCAACAAAACAGGATGATGTCCTCAGACACATGCTCAGACACATCTGTACGTACTTTGGGTTTTGCATCCATAATGATGACGTTACCCAGCTTCAATCTAGAAAACAAATTATTATGCAAAAGAAGGGCTTTGTGACTATTATATGCACTTTTCCACATTTCCACCAGAGTTTGTGCTGCTAAACGCAGTAGGATGCGGTTCCTCTACGGACGTACGGCGCATAATTTGAGCAACCAGACGAGGAAAATTGTGAATCATTGGCTTGTTGAAAAACAGGTGAGACTCGAAGGGAAAAGCCGAGAAGCTGCCTAAATTCAATATCTTCTGTAAGTCAATGGGCAGATGAAACAGTCAGTGGACGCTCCACGTCCTCTTACCGGGACCGTATAGATCAAAATAATAATCTAAAAAACTTGAATTAAGGAATAAGGAACTCAAATAAGACAGTGTTAAGGTGAGGGTGACACGTACTATTAACAGCAAATGAGAAATCTTGTAAGTTATCATACCGCGCCTCCGGCAATGCCCCGATTAAACAAGTTGGTGCAGCATGTGACGAAAATTGACACAGCTCTGTTGCT
This sequence comes from Dicrocoelium dendriticum, assembly GCA_944474145.2. Taxonomy (NCBI): domain Eukaryota; kingdom Metazoa; phylum Platyhelminthes; class Trematoda; order Plagiorchiida; family Dicrocoeliidae; genus Dicrocoelium; species Dicrocoelium dendriticum. The sequence goes on along the minus strand of OX104068.1, from coordinate 2,787,816 downwards.
TTTCACGTGCGGTTCTCAACTAGTGAGCGGAGCTTGCGTGGAATGCCAGAAGTCCAAGAAAGTCCGAAGTCATACAACTGTTCGTTCACTAAAATCGCCCAGTTCCTGTGCAGTCGAAATGCAATGTCCACGGCGATGTAAGCCAGCTTTAGATCAATCTGCGTAATACGCCTTAACATACTGGATGCATATAGTCAATTGAATAGTCTGCAAGTATGTCTATATTCAAAGCAACGAAAGGAGACGGTTGGCGGGCATTCCTTCGCACGGACGCCTTAGTCCACAGTGTGCTATCCGTAACTGAGTATGTCATGTTGTGGCTCGTAAGCTCACCACGTTGGATGCATTTGTCACCTCCATAATAACCCCAGTGTTCGTCGCGTTTCACATAAGCGTGGAGGGGTTTCACAGCTAACGACTTTTAGGCGGAATAAGCCATTGCTTTGCAGAGAATGTATAGCATAAATTATGTCGTATACATAATTGTTCACGTCATTGGGTTTTGAGGCTCCACCATAAACACCGACAAGGAATGGCTTCTTGACCACGGGTCTGATCTCACTGCACATAGTTAGCCATAGCTGCATCGTTGTTGGCTAGCCGAACAACCTCCCCGTCGTGCCAGCTGGGTGGTTCGGGTAAATCCCGTTCCAGCAAATGGTTGGGCTGCAGTGTTCCAGGATGTAAGGGGATCTCGCCTGGCAAGCCTTCTTCATATAACATACCACATATCCGTTTAACAACCCTGTGACGTGGTAGATGTGGCTCAAACCCAAATAAATTCACTGCCTCTTCTTTTTTCGGAGGATCATTCACACATCTCGAACGTAATCCGACTCGAAGTGTTCCATTGATTTCCCCCTTTGATGGCGAACCCAATGAACAAAACACACACACAGTGACATTTACCTACTCATCCAAAATGGCTAATTCCGAATACGGACATAACCATCATTTTACATCTAAACCCACATAAATTGCTATGCTATTTGTCAAAATGTACTAATTTTTGCAATTGCTGATCATACATGTTTGTATTACTATGATCACGCCCTTGATGGCGTGCCTCGCAATGATGAGGATAAGGTATTTTATTTATGTATAGAAGGCTTAAATCCGTCGATGTGCAATTGATAGCCCATGATATCATCTGCCGCGCGCGAAGGAGCAGAGCATGCACGCTTTAGGTCTCGCAGTAGACCTACGTGACCGTAAGTGCTCGGTGCAACATTTCGTAGGCGGTAGTTCCGTGGAGTTCGCACTAGCTTCCGGTAAGCCTTTTACATGAATGGCATCCACGGTTGCACGAGCCCCAACAATAGACGAACAAAAGACGAAGGTACCTGAGCTTTTGCAATAAGCTTCCTTAAGTTATGGAGCACTTGAGCGCGGTCCCTGTCATCTTCTAACTAGTTGGTAACGTTCCCAGCTGACTGCACTCCGTGAGGAACCACAAGTAATACACGTCACGAATCCTCTCACCCTTCTGGTGCTTAGCAGCGGACAACAGAAGCGCTTATTGGTAGCTGGATCCCGAGGTCTGTATCTTTGCTGCGCGGTAACTTGTGCTGCGAAAAGGATACCTTGCAGTTAAATGATAACCTTTTTGACCTGGGATGCTAAAATAAATACATATGTATCAACCAAGTTAAACCTGAAATACCTGGTAGGTGTGCCTGAAGGGGGCTAAACGGCAGCGCTAAACAAAGCGGCAGCAGCGAAAATCCTAATAAAAAGAAACTGCACTAAAATGACCTTCCGATGCGTTGAAACCCCACGTGTTATGGTCCAATAATATCACTTGAAACGCATACCAATCATTTATTTATTAAGAGACGGCAAAATGGCATTTAACTACAACTAATCTATTATTAACGAACTGGACTGCCGTTCCCGTTTCTGTCCAGTTTACTACGTTTACCTCTACGATTGTGCTACCGAGGAACCTACATAATGGAAAGTTGACTAGAGTATTATCTCAATATTTCCGTGACTCCTACAAGGCAAGCTAATTGTCTAGCACTACCGTTTTTACTACATTTATAGTGCCTTAACTGGTTACATTAAGAAAAGTAGAACCCAAATTAACATCCGCCACTGACGATCATATTTCTCATGATTAGTTCTTTAATTTCCGCAGTTTGGTACAAATTTCATCATCATCAGTATACACGCTAGCTGCAGGTGGAAAACGCAGCTACTGTGCGGCAGTACTAAAGCAAGAAAATACTACAACGGTGGCTTGCCGGCTGAGGCCCCAGTAACAGATGGACATTCTTACGGAGTGCTAACAGCTGGCTATCACCCCGTAAAGAATTACCTTATGCCTAGCCAATGAGATCGTGATGAATGGGGAGGCGAGGCAGGAGGGTATGGTCGAGGGAACTCACAACACGCGAAACATTGGGGTCGGCTCCCAGCCATGTCAACAAATGTGCGCAAGCAAACGTGTCTATCGTCCTTAGGACCCAAGCCAGGCCGTCGGGATGCACCAACCTAAGCCAACTTCGAACTGAGAGACTTAACTGCTCTAGATCAAGTCATCGCTTGGCCTTCTCCCCTCTTCTAACCGCAACCTCGGCGTGCAAACAATGCACGCCGCGGGAGTCGGTGGGCTGGCATGCGCAGCACGTGGCCCAGCCATCGGAGCCTGGTGGGTAACATAATGGTGCTGAGCGGTTCATTCGATTTTCCTGCGTCAAATACGCGATGCCGAACATACTCATTGCTCACGCGGTGCTCCCACCGGACATGAGCTATGCTTCGAATGCGGCGATGATCGAATGTGACACGTTATTCTGTAGCTTATTTACATGTCGACGCCTTTTTGAGAAACGTAACTGCTTGTAAATTTTGAACATGTCTGGATAACCGAGAATATACTATGTACGTATTTATGTGCTCTGCGTTTAGTTACACAGTTTTTATCTTGTCTTGCATTGAAGCTCACCTTGCGGTTGCGCCTTGCTACGTGCTTGCAATTTCCGCAATCGAACTTACCTTTTGAGGTTTGTCATCTTTTGATGTTTGGTGTGTCTTAATTGCACCTTAGTCAATCCGGACTTGGCTTGCTCCGTATACCATTGATCAGATCCGGCTCGTGAACTGGTTTCCAGTGAGCTGTGATCTGTACCGGCCCTTGTACATTTGGAGAACCGGAGGCTGCAATTTCTACCCAAGATTCCGAAGGGTTTTGACGCTTACAGTGTCCAAATTCCCGTTGACTGGTAAGCCGTTGCTGTCAGCTTAATTTAATCGGAACAGCTTTACAACTGGTTTACAATTTCACATTGCCACATCCGCGTCGAGTAGGTTCGCGAATGTCCTACCATCTACTGAAGAGTCGAGACATATCGAATGTTTCCCCATTGTTGTTGGTGCACCTTCCGTTTCTGGATTCCATGTTAGTTGTGTAAGTAAGTCAAGTAGCGTTTCAGAAAAGGCGCTAGCGTCTCTTAGCTTAGCCGATCTTACATAATGCAGACCGTAACCGAATTCGGAATAGGGAAACTGATGCTAAAACTTGTGGAAGTAATAGAAAGTGTTTGTCGATTGTCTGGTTTTAAATGAAAACGGATTAAGGAACAATTAGAAGATTGTTGAAAGAGAATGCCGAGGATGCTAGTAAAATAGCTCACGGCTGGTAAGTTACGACAACGTTGTCAACTGTTAGTAGACCTTCCGAAGGTCTAACTTGAAAGCTCTGACGGTACTCCTTCAAGATATTGGAAATTCGTAAACCAACAGAGTATTTTATCGAAAATCGGGCTAGCGACAGTAACCGGCGCCTACTTTATCTCATTTATTATTTCATGGATGGGGCCAAGGCAGCAGTAAGTGAGTGTATAATGTTGCCACCGAGCAGGCTTAGGAGAGCGCTAGACGAATTCTTTAGGATCACCTTGGTCAGGGTAATATACTGGCCCGATCCGTGATTGCTGGGGTGTGCACTGGTTTTGGAGCAGCTGCCAAAATATCATGCTACTATTTCTCGACTGTCTGCAGACAGATAACTGCTAAGTTGCACTGCAGTACACGAAGTTCGTCGCGACTTATATTCTGTGAGCACTCTTAAGCGACAGGTTAGGGGTTTGCTAGGCACTTTGCAACGTAGGTGGAGCAGAGCCGCAAAAAACATGTTTCAAGTAGGTCAGGAGTTTCTTTTCAGGGACCTACCTTAATTTATCACCTTTGAAGCCCGAGTCGCTCACAGCAGGTTTGGTCAATTGTCATTTCCAACTCCACACGGAATCAAGGCCTTATGCGACCACCTAGTTTGCAAGCTAAGGTATTGGAGTGTAAGCTCGCCGATTACACCGCTGCCGAACAGTCCGACCGGATGGCCAATGTCAGTTGTGACAGCGAGCATAAGACCAAGTGGTCTCAAGGCATCTAGCCACTGAAGTTTCCGATCCTTGATAGCTCAAAACAGCCGGCGGCGTCTGTTACCGTTGTCTTGGACTGTGCCCCAGTGCTGCAGTTTGTCATGGGGTAAAAGATGCAGCCGATTCAAGTGTTGGAGTAATCATCAATCTCTGCTATCTACAGAGCTGATGCCGACCCAGGCGGGAAGCATGCGGGACTCGCCCCGAAACGATTCTCATGGTTGCCACGCCTTCCGTACTGCATACGAAAGGGTTTGGCGTGGAAGTTTGCCAGTGTGCTTGGAATGCCGAGCTTGTTCGGTCGAAACCTACTCTTCATTTGACAGTGTGACTGACATCAGCCCAGCCCAGGAGGATTCGCCACGAGCGGCTGGCGTAGTGATGAACCCTGTCCCGCTGAAGGTGTAGACTGTAGGCAGCCTCAACTCAGGAGAATCAGGAATAGCTGGCTTCCGATTGAGTTATTTGGATGGCAGTGACGCCGCTACAGTGAAACGTGCTTATTGCCTGTCCCACTTGCCGCAGCGCTCAGTAAAAGAGCCCGCTAGCCAGGGAGCATAGCGGTGTTCCAAGTTGCTTAACGTTGCTTTCAAAGCTTTGAAAGAGCCACGTGTTGGAACACTATTGCTTGCTGGTGTTCCCGAGGCAGCCTGGCAGATGGATCAGCGGTTTCGGGATCGCAGGCAGCCGTTTGCGGCGAAAACCGTGCAACAGTGGATATTACTGAGGCAAGTAAATGGCAGTAGCCCATCCTGCGCTTCCGTAAACAATGTACAAAAAACGTGCTTCGTTAGACGAGCAGTTGAGGATTTCCTATAACCGTGTGGTTAAAGTTGTGACTCCAAGTAGCCGCGCACTTACTGTGGAAGGAAATACCGCAGCCTCCATAATGAAAAAATCGGCGCAGCTGGTGGATGGATACTTGGACTCGCACTTACGCCGAGACAGTAAAGCTAGGAAGTTTTACGAAATTATGGATCCGTTGGGCACAAGCTACATTATTTAGGTAGACGGTTACTAAGCAATCCATCTGTGCGAGTTAGATAGCTTACAGAAAGTAAAATAATTTTCGCAGCGTTAAGCCGCTCCACTGCCCCACTACCAGGTACAACCATTTTATTTTCCCAGGTAGTATTTACCACAGCGTCTCGTAATTAATTCAAACAAACTGGAAGGGCTTCAAGTAGTTTTTGAATTTACAGGAAAACAATGAAGAGTCGCCCGAGATAATCGATTGCAGGCGCTATTAACCTATACCCACCGATGCTCTCTCGCGTAAAATTTACAGCAGTAACGGCAGTGCGGTTTTCCGAAGGCAACACTGTAGCCAACTTCTCGGACTGCGCCAAGTTTAACGAGCATACCAAGCTGGCGGCTCGTCTCGCTACCGACTGCGTGGTTTAAGCTAGGGAATCTATCCATACTGGTAATGTACATAACTCTTGTTGCTTGATCCGCCCTACGGGTCATTAGGCCACGGAGTTTGAAGCAGGTGTCGTTTGTACGCTTGACAGTGCCGCTTTGGCTGTGCACTATGCGATGGAATAGTTGCAATAGCATTGCATCCTTATAGTAAATAGAGATGTCTAGCACGGCTAGGTGATTAACTTTGCGTCGTACAACAATTCGTATGTGCTCTTCTTCTACCTCCAGTTATGATGGGCATCGCTTTTGGTCTGAGTGGCGGGAGCCGAGCGTTGATTTTATTGGTGGCGATCGTGGCCTTAGTTTTAGCAGGAACCTACGCCTGATGATAAGAAATTTGGTGATCGTGGCTAGATGGCCATGTTCTATCTATTCACCTTGCCTGTTACAATGTGTTTATCCCCGAATTGGTCTTGGTCTCGGCTGGCTACGATGGCGCACACGGACTTTCCTTAAATCCCCTGAGGGTTAGTCCATCTTCGTTCGCCAATGTGACTCAGAAGAGCAAGCGTCTGGCTGATTTCAAAAGCGTAGTCGCCCTAGACTGTGGTTATTACTTTGAATCGCTTACTAAAGTGCGACTCACGCCGCCAAAATGAGTTGGGTTTTGCGGTTTCCTAATTTTGTCTTAGAAAAGAAGTGAACCCAAGTGTGCTCCAACCTACCTCTGACTGCGTCTCAGTGTCGCGCCATCGATGAAGTTGGTTATATGTGTTCGAGGTTGGGAATCACACTCCAGTTTTCTTTGGAACTTCACTGCCCGGGAGGAGCTGGAGAGTGAAATACTGTGGGCCGAGGCTGTCAGATGCGGCAGTTCCATCTATCGAACCTAACGAACATTACGGTTAACAAGCCTACATGTTCTCGAGTGTATTATTTACCGTGGTACCGCTACAGGGAAGATTCATGGGAACGACCATGACTTCCAGTTCACATCAATACATAGTTACGGCGTCGTACAAATTTTCTCCAATCCCGATGGACCCTTCCCAACAACTTGTGGATTGGGCGATTGAGCCGGCCGCACCAGTCGATTAACATTGAAAGCGTGGCACGTGAAAGCCAAAAAGTACAACACCGCTTTTACTTTGTTAATTAAATCCCAGCGTACAATTTACTGTGGACACGTTGATTCAGGGAGTATCGCCGCAGATCCATCATTGGGAGGCATCACATGGTTATTGCCCTTAAAGAGTTGGTTTAGACGGCCTGCTTTTATATCGCAAGATGCAAATAAATAGCCTTACTTCGTCTTACTTTCCGAACTTGAAGACGTAGAGCTCAAGCGTCCGACTGTCTTAATGTACGCTGTCTCGCACGAGCCATAACTGTCTCTTTGCTTCTCAGAGGTGTCAAATGAATTTAATTACTAAGGTCGGTCGTGTGGCTGAGCAGATACAAAAATGCACCTGAAGGCTCATGTCTACAGGATTGGCAACGAGTTACAGTATATCTGGTTGCTGAATCTCATGTAACCTGTTGTCTTTAAGCGTAGTTAAACGCTGTGTCAGACCGGAATATGGCCTCGTAAGAACAGTGAATACCAGAACGTATGATGGTCTAGTTAAGCTGGATGCATGAAAAATCTGTTTGCTGGAAGTTAGTTGCTCAGAGGAGGGTATAATTCCGGCAGTTGGCTCCTTGCAATGTGGTAGTCGGGTCTTCGGCTCTGCCGCACCATCGTGGACTACAGTGAGCTCAACAGAGAGAAGTGTTAGGTACAGGTGTACTGGTATGTCTTGTAACCTACTAGCGTTGATGGAGCATGGGGTTAGGTGATCCAGAGTGAAACGCAACACGGTCCTTAGGAAATACTGATCGGATTTAGCAAGAAGTATGCGGAGCACATCAATTTGTTCATCCTATCTAACGCTTTCCCACTAATGATTTCCGTAACACTATCAATCGATTCCCGTCGATTCCTTATTTCAAGCTGCGCGATAAGATCCAGTGACCTAGTTCCTTACGCACAGGCCGAACATTGATTAACTACACAAGTTTCCCCATCATGTATGGCTTAATATTGCTCAAACTGGCTATGCCAAACCTGTCGCCCTCAGCATGTTATTGCAGCCAAGTTTAAAGTAGGCACAGCGAGGGACTCGTCGGTCTACCCACGCAATGACAACTTCTTGGCTGTCCGGCTTGACTACCTGTCACATTCAATCGATCAGCACGACTGCCCTATAGTACACTTTGTCCTTCCAACCATTGCTGCCACTTGTTGCCTATAGACTACCCAGCTTATGTGCTATGTATTTAGTCTCACAGTTTGTGCCTTGTCGTGCAATGGAGAGGTATTTGTGGTTGCGTCAAGCTACCTGCTTGCAATTTCTGTGCTCGAGGTTACCTTTTGAGGGTTGACACCTTTTGATGTTTAGTGTGCCTTAATTACACCGAAGACAATCTGGAGTTGACTTTTGTTTTATTCGGTGGACCGTAAGTCAGTTCCGTCTCGTGAAATTGTTTTCAGTGTTTTGTGTTCTTTTCCTGCGCCAATGAATTTGTGGAACCGAATACTGTGCGTTATACTCAGGGTTCTTAAGTGGTTTATCGCTTACGCATGCAGGTACGTGCATTCGCCAATGATGCATGTTTAGCTGCTTCGTTCCTTTTTCATCCTATTACTTGTCGCAACTAATTTACCTATGTAACCAGATAGCTTTCAGCTTACAGTAGTTTTTTTGCCAGACGACTTAGTTACTTCGGCTGGTGCATGTAACCTTTCGTATACTACACCGGCGTAGCAGCTTACGAACCTAAACTACGGAAGTACATCTTTTCCAGTTTACTGGTATGCTAGGACCACAGGTCCTACGGAACTCGCATGGGCCCAGTGGAAAACAGGATATGCAAGCTATCTTTACCTACTGCTTACCTCTTCTTACTACACTGAAGGCCAGCAACTGCCGCTTCTCAGCTACCTACCAGTTGATGAGGGACCGATATAAGTCGCTACTTTAAAGCTCTAATCTCACGGTTACTTAACGAAAGCATCAGATGTGCCGGATAAGTCATGGGGTCAGCGCAAAAATCTGGTCATGGCTAGTCTCAGATTGGGCCGACTTTCACATCGGAAACGCTAGACAGTTTTGTTGATCGCCTCATGCGCGGTGTACGAACCCGCGAGTATCCAACCATAATGAAAATCAGAATTGCTGGCGTACTTCTAATGCGGTAGTGAAACCACCAATAACCGGATGCTGGAATGCTTACTTTCCGAGGACGCCACCAAATTGACCTGGGAACTGGCTATGGAATAAGCTCTCCTCACATCATGTTCATCCAAACGGTTATGAATTTTACCCCGCCTACGCAGACATACAGGTGTTTGCAAGGCGCCATCTTTCACACGCTAGAGCATAAAGCTTATATCTCTAAGTGCCCTTCATTGGAAATGGATTGTGAAATGCGGGGTAAGCAGGAACGTTTTGCCTGGCGTTGTCGTTCAGTAGGTTTTGCTGTTGCATTCTACAGATTTCGTTACTACGCGGAGGCTACGGTAACCTGATAATGTAGTTTCCATTGATAACCTGGTTACTACTTGACAGTATTTTTCCTTGCCCTGGGTCTACAGTCCCTACGCCTGATCTTCGTACTGTTACAGTTATTGCACGCGATGGAACAACACACGTTGACATGGAGCTGGATGCAGCCTCTCTTTATTAGTACAATGTAAAGTAGTTTCTACGCCAGACACCTCTATAACATGCCTTTACATCCTTCAACCAATCTAGCTGACACTTATACAAAGGCCCCGGTATAAATACGAGGGCTTGCGGTGATTGTTTTGCAATTCGTTATCGTGACATCCTCAGCTGCTGTATAAGTCACCCTGGGAAATAACCGTCCCCTACTCGGGCGCAACACTACGTTTGCACTGGGAGTCACGCTGTTCCTATCTAGTATGCGCATCATGGTGGATATTCCATCAGACATGCAGGTGCCTAGACGCAACGGTTTGAACAAACAATAGGGAACGCTCTCATCCGTTCACCGCATACGCTTTAAGCAGAGTGCTAAGCTGGTAGCTATGGCTTAACCGCCTCCAATTCCTTTGGCCAAAAGTGTGGCCGTTTAGTCAACGTTACGACAAATGATTGCAGCTCATTTCATTTTACCAACTGACTGTTCCGGGCGGGTCCACTCAATGGCTACGGTCTATGAAGGACGTCAGAGTGAGAATTTGCAATGACCTGCAGGCCCATAAACGTCAGCTATTGGGCGGAAAGATCGTGCCTCTAACAGCTGATGAACTATTAGTCAAACCAGCCGGCACCCACCTTTATAAAATTGCTTCCGGGATGGGCTTTCTTTCACATGCAACCCATTCAGGAGTGAATACCGCTGATCGCATTTCTTACGATAAACGGGCTCTTTCAGTACAAAGCCTTGGCAATGGGCTTGGGTCCACACCCTGCAGCTTGACAGTGCTTATAAATATTTTATTCTCGACTATGCGAGGCACGCCAATTGAGGCATGATCAGGTACGTACAGCTGTACAGACATTTTATGGGAACTTTAGTGACAGTAGACAATTGTTCATATGTCCATGCTTGAAACTGTGCGATGGTGAACATGCGAAAGAACAATTTGGTTGTAGTGGGATTGGGATCCATTTGTTTGGACATAATCGCTCTGCCATATATCGTAGTCATACCTCGACTAATAATAGATTGAGTATCTTGAGTGCTCAATTGGAAGGTAATTGAAGAGCAAGCTATCCAGTGTGATGATTCTAATTGAGCTGCCAGTGTGAAGTTATGGGCTGTGACTTTATTCGGTGGCGAGTCACATTCGTTACGTTGCAGTGTTGTTAAACGGACATTTGTGGCTTTTTATAGGGAGAACGCTTGCAAGGCGAAAACCCACCACGTCCTGAAACACTGTCGCCAATCCATTGAATGGCAAGTTGTAACTGGCTATGTTTCTTGTTGAACGTTATTTTGCTCCGTTATTCGCAGTCAAGTTGCGTCCCAATTTGCTGCTGACTGATGCGTTATGCTAGTGGCCATTGCGTGCCTGGGTCCTCTCCTTTCCAGATCGGTAGGTCAGGAACTAAGCATTCGTTCTGGCCATGATGTGTTGATCATCTGCAGAACCACGTGAAGTCTCGAAGAATATATGTTGAAATATGTTGAAATCTTGGAGGACAGGATAGGTTCCGAAGAAAGAATCGCCAATCCCCCGGGGTATGTAGTGAACTTGATTAGAGATAGGGGAAACCACGGCCATTTGAGCGGTCAAAGCGAATTGAAGATCTTAGAATGACCGATTGTTTAAGCTTTGTATTGGCAGGAGAATGTGCCTTCCGTAGTCGAAAGTCCTCCAGTCAAGAGATATGTGGAAGAGGTATTGTTAGGTAAATTGAACTCAGTGGTACTTGCCGCGGAAGAGTTGTATCAGTGCAAGATATTGATTGATTTGTCCAGTTAGTAAGTCTTAAAAAGTTGATAGTTTTCCGCTCATGTCCAGGTAAAGGAACTGTGTGCCTTGTATTGTTGTCGAAACGGAGAACAATTCCTTTGGTGCGTGTGGCCGTACCTGTGACAGACTCGGGAGAAAAAGGAAAAGAACAGAGAGCCACACAGACAGAAGAAAGGAATGCATATGGAATGCAGTCAGTCAATTGCGGCGAGGCCTGAACTATTGTACTCCTATGCATGTAATTGTTATTTAAATATAGCGTATACTTGTATATCATAAGTGGCGAAATACGACGAGAATCGAGCAGAACACGGATCAGTAAAGAATGAAAGATTGAAGATGAAGCAGGAGTGTTTGAAGAGTCCTAAAATAGACACTTGCTCAATCGGTGGCAACGAGAGAGAGGAAAACAAGGTGTGCAGATAATGAGAAGGAATATCACTCAGAAGAAGCGACAGAGACGTATTTTCTTACTCCTAAATTGGTAGGAATGCAAGAAGTCAGGGAGGACAAACACATGTAAGTCAGCGTCGAATGAAGAAGGAATGCAACAGAAAGCACAGGAAGGTAAGCAGAGAGTCGATAAAAGAGGATCTACTGAGGGGAAGTGAAAAAGCTGCCGACGTTCATCTGCTGATGCTTCATCTTTGTTAGCAACAAGAAGGATGAATAATGCCCAGTGATGTAATTAGGGTAATTGTGGCGGAGCGATGCGCCGGAATATGTAGATAGTATGGCGAGCAAAACACAAAGGATGAGGGGCAAAGAGTGCTGGGACTACAGAGCATAAATCGTTTATGTCTCGGATGTCTGGAGGCAATCAGAAAGGAGACTGGGCAGACGAGGATAGATTGGAGCCAAACCAGAAAAGTTGCCGTACAATTGAAAAAGGAATGTAAAGAGGACGCGAAAACGAACGAATGAAGTCTGAAAGGAGAAGTAAATATTGGGGAGAAGTGGAAAAGCCTACAATGGTCTCGAGGTGTTGTGAACAGACCAATGAACCTGTCGATGACTCATTGATAAGGCCTCAGCAGTCAGAGAGAAGACCATTGAGACAGGCCTAAAATGTCGGCTCATAGAGAGAAAGCGGTATTATTATTGCCAGAATGTTAACAGTCGGCATAAATGGATAAGTTAAGCTTGTAAGGGGAGTAGAATAAATAAGATAAATCACGACCAGTACTGTTCATGAAAAGCGAGTCACAAAGCAGTACATCGGCCGAGCAAAGATCATTTAGATCTTAGACGTCTGGGAGGGGTCAGAAAGCAAAAGAGCGTTTAGATGAGACTGGATAAGTCAGCAAGATGAAGCTAGGCAGTCAGATTAAAGTGGGGATAACAGTAGTGAATGTCACGAGAAAAGAAAAATTGCGGGACTACAGAGGCTATATAAAAAGCCCGTTAGCATATCAAACGAAGCTCTCAGGCTGAGGGACACGGTGTGTTGTGACTACACAGCCTAGAACACGTGCGTCTCTGATTTCTGGAAACAGTCAGAAAGTACAAGACTGGTCAAACGAGGCTAGAGTGGAGCCAGGCCCGGAGTGTTATTCGTCCAATGGATAAAAGAAGGCAGACAGAGCGCGAAAATGAAAGAATGTATAAATAAATAGGTATATTTCTAGACTTGCTAGAGGCTGCACCCTAAAGGGTTCAGATCAATGCTTACATAAATCCGATTCACTTGCATGGAAGTAGGTAAAATATAAGTATATGTTCATCGTCAGCAATTACAAATGCATTGGCATTGTTTGATATACAGCTACTGGGTCGCAGGCGCCCACCTTGACATGTTTCTGGTTCCTGTGGGCGATATTGAACTCCTTGTTCTTTTATTGTGAAAACTTCGCGGAGGTGTAGTTGTGCCTTTTCTCCTTGGAACAGAATCCAATGCTATGAAAGTGCACTTTAAATTGATCACACATTAATTGGCCACTCAGTTGCCCCAATTGTGCGCACATGGAAGAAATGAGTGAAGGGATTATAAGGCATACGAAAAGCTAAAAACAAATTTCGATAAATGCAGACAAGAATAGAAACAATTTGTTAAGAGAGAAAATAAAACTGCATGTTTCAGTAGAAAAATACCGATTAACAAAAAAATACAGCCCTACTTTTCTTACGCTGATATTGCTCTCCGGCGCAAAATTTCAACCTGAGTTATTCTCAGATAAAAGAAAAAGCCTTTCTGCAGTTAGAATACTGCTTAAAGTGGCACAAAATTACACTGGTCTGGACCAGCTTTAGCGGCTGAATACGTTGAACGTAAAAACAACACAATACGCACAGTAGTTTGCGAGTTATTCGCAATTAAATGATGGTCTACGAATAAGGCCATTTTTATTTTTCGCTAAAAATGTCTTTCTGCTTTGCAAGCAGATAGCAGAAAAAAGAAAAGAAAATATAAAAAGTAGGGAAGCGGCGTATGTTCTAGATAGGCATAGCTATCCAGAAATGCTCTAATTAGCCCGTAATACCCTGCGACAACTACGGACTGCGCAGGTGGCCGAAAAGTAAACTTTGCAGGCATACATGACAAATATATGCAGATAAGGGATGATCTTGAGCGAAAACGCTAGAAATCCAGCAAGGAATATTATATCTACATGGGAATTCAGGGGAGCTTGTAATTAACTCACGGTTAGGAGGCCACGGCATACCATTTTCAGGGGATACTGAGCCACATAAACAACCAGTAAAATAGAGTTTAGCATATTTAAGCCTCTAAGCTTTTCTAAAGCTTGCAACAAGCCCGCGTGCGCCAGGTATACCTGAGTGACCCTGTGGCTCTTTCAGATCCGTTGACAGATTTCGGCCTACAAAATACACACATTACTTAGCTAAACATCACAAGATTTATCCCTTACAGCCGATTTTCTATATTGATGAGGCTCTGTCTCTAACGTCAGTGAGCTATAGGAGCCTGCCACCAATAATAAAGAAATAAGCATGGGAAAATTTAGTAAAATTTAGCTAATTGCATTTGGGCGTGAAATCCGTTTTGGTCTAAATTGGTTGGGCTTTAACAACTCTACTTCTGGTGGTTGCGCTTGCTCATACTTGAGGTATTGTTATGCCTCATATGTAGATGCACACTATTGTGCAGCTCTTTGATGAATTTCGATTTATTTCTCTTCATTTTTAAGTTTCGAAGATAGTGCCGGCGGTGTTCATCCAGTTGGCAATGTTAACTGATACTCTAATGTCACACCGACGATTTCTTTCGTGATTTTCCTGGCAAGAGCTGTTCTAGAACCCTAAGCAAAGAGCGATAAGGTAAATCAGGAGTAGAATAGTAACAGAAACCAGTGGGAGCTGGTAGTTCACCCGCCATTACGCATAGCGCATGGTAGGCTATGGAGCCAGCTAAAAGATAAATGACACACGGACGGCCAAGATAAGAAAAGTGGTGATGGAAAGTTTCTGGCGCTCCAGCCAGCCAGTGTGACAGGGGCCTCTCTGTCGTTGGTTAGCTTTCGTGCCAGCGAAAGGAGACACTTAAGGGGAAGTGGAAGAGCCTACAAAGCTCTCGAGGTGTTGCGAACAGACCTTTGGGCCTGTCGATGGTTCAAAAGTATGAGCTCAGTATTCGGAAAGCAAGAGACCATGGAGATGAGAGGAGGATATCTGTAGCGACCTGGAGATTCCCCGTATGACTGCGTAAACTATTCTAAAATATTCAAATTATAGCTTTCCTATGTATTAGGGAACTATTCGGTTTGCCTGTTGGAACGTTGTTCCCGTTTGTTGAAAACACGAACACGATCTCCGCCTTTGGCGCGCGCGACTCGATTGCGAACGACGCCCTGTCAAAGCACTCGACGCCATCGACATTCTCCCTAGCTAGCTCTCTCCGGGTGCCCTATTTTTAGCGAAAGCTAACGCTCCTCCCGTCCAATAAACTTTTCCCTAGCTTGCTGTTGTGTCTTCTATCCATTATTTTTGGTTGGCCGTCTAGTCGGCTACCGGATATATAGCGCACGATCCACGCGCTATATATCGCCTCATGGAGAGAAAGCCGTATTATAAAAGTCAAAGAGTTAACAGAGCGTCAACAGGATAGAAGAGTTAAGGATAAAAGCGGATATACTAGTGATGAATCATGAGCAGCAGTGCTCTGGAGGCGGGGGAGACGGAGTATTGCGTCTGCAGAGACTAGATCATTTAGAACTCAAAAGTCCGAGAGAGGTCAGAAGGCAGGAGGCCGTACAGCCAGAACCAGATAAGTCAGGCTAGAGTGTGAAAAAAGGCTCTCTGGGTGAGAAGAGAAAGAAAAAGAAAGCCAACGATATGCTCCAGGTGCTGTGCGCAGACCGTTGGAGCTGCCGGTTTCTGATCATTAGGGTCACGGAAGTCGGAAGGTACGAGATCGTTGAGACGAGCCCAGAATGTCAGCTCGTAGGGTGAAAGTCGTATTAGTAAAGTCTAATTGCTGACAGAGAGGATCAACAGAAATGGACATGTTAAGGAAAAAAGGAGACATGATAATAAGGTTCAATCATGACCAGCGGTGGTCTTGCGGTGAGGGTAACAGACTTGCGTCGGCAGAGTCTAGATCATTAGGTCACAGAAGTCCGAGCGATGTCAGAAACCAGGAGAGCGTACAGTCTAACCCGAGTAAGTCAGCAACCTGAAGCTAGGCCTCCAAGGAAGGTGGAAATAAAGTAATGAGTGTCATCAGAAAAGCAGTTTGGGAAGCAAGTGGCTATATGAAAAGGCGGTTGCATGCCGAGGAACGGTTTCAGGATAAGGGGGACAGAGCACCAGGACAACAAAGTCTAGATCGTTAAAGCTTGGAATGTAAGGAAGTCAGAAAGCAGAAAGCTGGTCAGACGCCGCTAGAGTAGTGCCAGACCCGGAGAGTTGCCTGACCAGTGGAAAAAGGAAAGCAAACAAAATAAGAAAAGGAAAGTTTTCATTAATGAGTGGAGAAGTCAGCGATATTCCCGACGTGTTATGAACAGACCATTGGGTCTGCCGACCCCTGATAATCAGGGTCACAGAAGTCGGAAGGTAGGTCGTTCAGACCAGACTAGAAAGTCGACTCATAAGGAGAAAGGCGTAATAGTAAGCTATGAATTTTGTCGGATAGAATCGGCAGAAATGGACACGTTAAGGATGAGAGGGAACATGATAATAAAGGTTAGTCACGACCAGCTACATGCTTGAGGTGAGGGTAACAAAGCGTTGCGTCGGCAGTGACTAGAACAGTTAGATCGCAGAAGCCCGAGAGAGGTCAAAAAACAGGAGACGAATCTGCCCATCCCTGATCAATCGGTTCGCAGCAGTCAAAAGCAAAGAGGCCACTGAAACGGGAAAGCAGACTGATAAGTCTGCCCATCCCTGGTCATTCAGGTCACGATAGTCAGAAGCAAAGAGACCATTGAGACGAGATTAGAAAATCAGCTCAAAGAGTGAAAAACGTAGAATTTAGGTCTAAGTAATAAAGGGAAGCATCGGCAGAATAGGCACGTACAGGAAGAAAGGGGACATAGTAATAAGGATTAATCAGGGTCAACAATGCATTTCAGTTTAGGGTTGCAGGACGTTACGTCGGCAGAGCCTAGGTCATTGGGATCTCAGAAGTCCGAGGTGGGTCAGAAAGCAGGAGACCGTTCAGACGAGTCCAAATAGGCCAATTTACCTGGTCATCTCAGTTAAATGGACAATACCTGGGTATTCTGTGTAACTCCAGAAGTATATGATGCACGGGTGCTTGCTGTGTTACCTGGCCTACCTGAGGTTAGCCGCCGACTGAACCGTTAGAATTGCAACTTTAATGTTGGCGTACTCGTTCCTGAGTTACAGTGTAACAGCCGACGGCATTGCGTCCAGGGTTGACAACACGCGTGCCATCACCGGGGCACCTCGTTCAAAGTACTCCAACAAAATAAAGCGCATTCTAGGTGTGTCTTTTTACAACCTGCGTAACCTGCAGGATTTAACAAACATTACTGAGCCACTGCATGTACTGACGAAAGAAAAGGTTAATAGTTTAATGGCGCTCAAAACAAATGGCATTTGAAGAGATACAACGTCGCACTGCTTCCACACTAGTCATGGCAATTTTCGACGAGATACGCGTTACGATGGTCTATACTGATGTCGCAAAATTTGGACTGGGTGCTATATTATCTTAAATACAGAATGAACCTGAATGATTTATTGCATGCGCTACCAGAACATTAGCAGCCGTATAGCTTTATTACTGGGCCGGTACACCGGAAGCCCTTGACTGCGTTTTCGTCTGTGAGAAGTGGAGGTTGTTCTTGCTCAGAAGACCCCTACAAACTTCGCACAGACAACGCAGCGCTAACAAGCTTACTTATTAGGGCAATAAAGAACATGAGGCCATTTCGGAAACACTGTTGGTATACACACACTTTTTAATATAAGTGTAGCAAATTAAATTCCTTTAGGGGTGTGCAACCTGAAGATGGCAATGAAAGGATACTGGTGGCTTCCATGAGCTGCGCTACTATGTCAGCTCTGACTAAGGAAGCACTCTAGAAGGCAACTAAGTAATTCGACAAACGCTGCCGAGTTCAGGGGTTTTGTTCAACGGCTGGCTACAAAATAACAAGATCACATGCGTGTTCAGTTTGTGCTACCAGCTACGTCAATAGCGTTCATTTAGCGTTGGATGTTAAACGCGCAGTGAAAAATGTGTGGCACCACGGCCATTAACGCACAAGCTCATGTGATGTGCGCACAAAGGCCACCTTGGCATAGTTAGTACGATCTGCAAGGCTGACGCGTGCTTCCGGTGGCCCAGGATAACACAAGCAGAGGAAATTTGTTCATGACTGCTTTTCATGTCAAAGAGCAGACAAGGGTTCAAAACCGCTTCCCACCCTATACAACCCTTTGACTGTCCTACTCGACCGTGGGCCACGATAGCTCTTGACAACCTTCGGCCATTCAGCACAACGCTTCAACCTCAAAGAAACTGTTTCGTGACGACATGCTTTTACATTGAATGACCGGAAGTACGTTCGTGCCGTGTTGTGCTGCCAGCCTTATTCGGAGGCTCAGAGGAACGTTCTCTTATTTCGGACCACTAGAGGAGGTAGTGAAGGAAACGGTTCGCAGAATACAAGCCTCGCGTAACTTTAGTTCCTTCAATTGCATTCCATCCGACACACGTAAACCTATAAATAATCCAGCGGCAAGCGGCATGCTAGTGTGCTTAAAACAATCCTTAAAAGAGGGTGTCTAAACTAATCGCTTATCTGGTACAGATTGGGAGGATGCAGTACTACAACCAGACTTTTCTTACCCAACCGCGCAACACTGGGCCATAGGCAAAACTCTAGCTGAAGTCATGCTTGGGCGTGCCCTACGGACAAACTTGAATGCCGCACTTCTGATTTCTGCAACTAATAATTCCTACTAGGTTAGTTGTAGCATTCGTAATCAGACCCCTACGGAAAGCATATTACGCTGCTCCAGCCCGGGACATTTGTGCGCGTGAACGTAATAGCTGCGTCAAGTGGACAGCCTACGTTATCAGAGCCGATAAGCATAACGTGAGCATGTGGACCAGGCACTTACTAGCTAGAAGCTGGCCGCGCGTTTAAAGCATGGAGGTTATGCACCAGTAGAAGACGAACGGAGCAAGTACCACCAACCTTTACTGTCTAACCTAGGCACAGCACGCAGCTTTGCAGGACGGGCCGAGCACCACGTTCACTGAATCAATGCGGTTTCGACGCATCCCATGATTAAGCAGAGATGATGTTGTTTATCAGTCCAGCGTGCATGACAGTACGTAAACAAAGCACCAGCCACGCACACATGAATATATATTTTCCTTCTTTTCTATTGGTTCACACTTCTACTAGCCGCACCTATTGTACTCACATAGTTTGATACGTTTCAAGGTACATTAGTTTGTTTACAGGACCGGACCTGCTTCCTTTGACCCGTGTATGTGCCCATACCTATACAATACTCAAAAGCCATGCTCCACTCCAATGTTCTGTGCAACGGTTATTTTTACACCACGCTTCCAGTAAACCCTTTCGCCTGTACAATTAAATAACTAAATAAAGTTTTATGTTCGGTGTTGCACGAGTCAAGCCAACAAAGCATGATCAGAATAGGTACAAGTGAGTCTGGGAGGATTCAAATGCAAACCCTTTTAGTCTTGGCATTAACAGTGAGCAGCTGAGGGAGTTCCAAGAAATGATATAAGGTTGGGATAGCTGTCCGACATCACAGTTATTTCAGTGTTAAAACAGGTTGCACAAATGCAAAACTGTTAATAATCACGTAACGTGATCCAGGAATTTGTTCCAAGTAAATGTTGCTCTGGTTTGAAGCTGATCCATAGCGCTGTTAATCACTGTCGTCTGCTATCCATTTTCCATCCGCTGGCTTATGATGTGTTCTTCTTTTGCCGCACCGGGTTTCCATCCTGACCAGTTGAGCGATGTGTGCAGTAGGAGGGTAAGTATCAAATTCGCTAAATTTTGGACCACACAGTTGTTGAAGAGCTGAGCACTTCCAGAAGCAATAGCTGTTGGAAACTTTTCAGGCGTCGCAACGGACAGCATCAAGCCAAAGAGAAATGTTATGAAAATGCACTCAAAGAATTGAATGGGATGCAACTGAACGCTGAAAGTTGAACCGTTATGCACACTGTGGATTTGTCGTTATTTTTGTCACTTAAACGTGTTATTCGTGTGAATAAAGGATGGGACAAGGTAGAGGTTTGGTTGGTGGCCCTTTTGCAGCTGTTTACGGCTGCCGGGCTGTGTCGCGCGAGCTTATTGATTCTAACAGCGTTGCGAATTGAAGGTATCAGAAACAGGTTAGGTGCCGAAAGGCCCGTAGCAAGTTGGTCCGTGGATAAAGTTAAATAAAGAATGAACGTCAGTAGTTACACAACTAGCGCCCTGCGTGAAGGTAATTTGAAGCCAGTGGCAAGCGGAGCGCAGATTTACGGCGAAGACTAAAGACGATGGAGGCAGGTAATTGAAGTTTACTAGCTGCATGAGTAACAGGCTCAGCGGCGGTTTATAGAAAAGATTCTAAGCTGGAGAACCTAGTAAATGGAAATGAAAGGTGAGATGTTGAAAGACCAGTTCACTGCGTCACGCGTTGTAGGTAAGTTATGGATGACAGGGATAAGAGATAATGTAGTTTGAGAAGTGAGCGGACAGTAGTCTATACTGTAGGAGAGCAACGTATACGTCCATATTTGTGTCGCTACAATGCAGCCTTGCAAGCAGTTAATAAAACTAACAAGGTAACGGCATGAGGCTAGAAGAGATAAGGAAAGTTACAGAATGCCGTTAGTACGCTGGGCGCAAACTTATAGTAAAGATCAACAACAGTGAAGACAGGTAAGTGCAAGGATAGGTAAAAGAAAAGCAGCGAAAATTTTAACGGCCGTATACAGTCAAGATAATTAGCCGAGGAGCAAAGAAATAGGAAGTGAAAGACAGAAATTACACAGCTACAGCGCACCTTAGCATGTTGTAGGTGCCGTTATGGTGGACCAGAGAACGTGAGCAAACACCGGTTTGAAGATAGGGGCTGATAGAGGAACTAATCAGATTATAGCGGTGTGACAGACTTTGCAGTAGAATTAAGTGGACGTCAGTATGCAGATGGTAATTGCTCTACACCGTACGAGAGTATTAAGTCTAATAAGCTAGCTTGACGTGAATAGGTGTGCGTTAAGTAATGGAAACCCAGTGGCATGCTGCGCGCAGAGGTACCGCAGAGATCAAAGATAGTGGAGGTAGGTGTGTGCAAGGTAACTTGGCCGAAAGCCTCTAGCACTTTCAGCAGCCATTTTCAGGCAACATAATAAGCCACAAATGCAAGTGAATAGAAGGCAAACGTCAAAATGTGTGTGGCTTCTGCGCTTTGTCGCGCGTTGTGGTATCTACTGGTGGACCAGAGGAACAGAGCTATCGCCAATTTGTAGGCGTGTGGCAGCATGTGAACTTGACTTCAATAAAGCGGTGTGAAAAGGTTTTGCTGTAGAATCAGATAAAAGTCAGTAGCTGGGTTGATGGAAAGCTGCATTGCGCCAGGTTATTTACTCTAACAAGATTACGAGCTGAAGGCAGAAGAGGTGAATTAAGTAATGTAAAGTCGGTGGAATACTGAGCACAGACTTGTGGCACGGATGAAAAGCAATAGAGGCAGGTGGCTGCAGGTCAGTTGCCTGAAAGACAGTGGAGTATTTCGCAGCTGTTTAAGCATAGATAATAAGCCGTGGAAGCAAGTAGCAGAAGTGAGTTAAGTAATGGAAAGCAAGCAGCATTTGAAGCGCGAATTAATAGAAAAGAGCAAAAGTAGTGGAGGCTGGTAAGTACAGGTTAGGTGACAGAAAGCTTGTCGTAAGTTTAGCGGCCATTTGCAGCAAAGATAATAGGGCATGGAAACGAGTAAATAGGAAGTAAATGACAGCATCTGCATGGCTATTGCTTTACGTCGCGCATTGTAAGTGTCGTTCTCGTGGCCCAGAGGAGGAGTGCTAACCCCAATTTGGGATGAGAGCCAATAGAGGAGCTAAATGCCTTACCATAACCGTATGTAAAAGGCTTTGCTGTAGAAGTAAGTAATCTTCAGTATCTAGGCTTGGAGGGCGCTGCATGGAGCAAGTTACTAGGTCTGGCAAAGTTGCATGCTGAGGGTCGAAGATGTGACTTAAGTAATGGAAATCCAGTAACTTGTTGTACAAAAAGTTATGACAAAGCTCAAAGTATAAGAGGCAGGTAAATGTAGGGACAGGTGACGGAAATCATGCAGTGTTTGGCAGCTATTTGCAGCAATAGGAATGTGCCATGAAAACTAGTAAACAGGGAGTGGACGTCATAGTCTGCGTGGCTACTGCGCTGCGTCGCCATTTGTAAGTGTCGTCTTGGTGGACCAGAGGAAGAGATCTAACACGAATTTGGAGATGTCAGCCGGTAGGGGAGCTAGTTGCTTCATTACGGCATTGTGACAGTCTTTGCTGTAGAAGTAAGTGAAGTTAAGTATCTAGGTTGATAGCGCGCTGCATCGCGCAAGGTAATTAGGTTTTCCAAGTTCGCGAGCTCGGGGTAGAAGTGGTGAGATGAGGAATGAAAAGCCAGTGGCATGCTGAGCGCAGATTTATAATTAAGCGCAAAAACTGTGGAGTCAGGTAAGTGCAAGTTTTGTTGACAGAAAGCCAGTAGAAGCTTACGCGGCCGTTTGCCGCCAAGATAACAAGCCGTGGAAGCAAATAGCAGAGTTGAGTTAAGTAATGCAAACTTAATAGCCGTGGCGTGCTTCCATCCACTGGAGGATAAATTTCATTTCTTTAGTTGGCTTTATGGGGCCACATCACTAACGACATATGTATTACTCCTGAATTCCGATGTGCTCATGATGCTAGTATATACAACCACGTACTACTCTTACCATGTCCAAAAGGGGTGCTTCGCGTTGTCGAGGATAAATATTTATTTATTTAAAAGACCCAAACGACCTCTGGTTTCGTATGGTGTATTCGACCACTCCGCTAGTCAAGTACATGTCTAGCATTGTTCAAAATTACACCCAGTTAGCGGGCAGACCTGCGACAGCGAATGAACGCTAAGGTTACTTCGCTGTAATCAAGTATGCTCCGAGGCTGCGTAGTAGACTATGAGCACCGTAATGTGGTAAACTTTGTCTCACGCGAACCGTGATTGGAAAGTTCCTCTGCGTCATTATCGTCGCCAAATAAGTCAGATGGTCGGCAGTTAACAGACCGCGGTTGTAACACTCAAAAAACTTCTGACAACGAAGTACACGTACCAAACAAAACAGTGTCTCGGTCAAATTCCTATGGTCCAAACAAGTCCTATCACTAACTAGGTTGTGGCAGCCGAATATCAACTCCTTTTTTCGTTACTAAAGGGTCTGTGGTTGAGTTCAATTTACCCAGGATTTCCGTCATAAGCAGAGGTTGCTGAGAAAATCAGCCAGATTAATAACGGTAGGGTTTTCTATGTTTTGTATGCGGCTAACGCGAACAGGGTGATAAACAATAGGTCAGCAACACGGTATTAAACCATCATCAACGGTTGCTCGATCAAGCAAATTAAAAAAGTGGGATCTAAAACTAGCGGCATGCCTGTTCGGTACTTAAATATCCCGCACCTACCACATTGAAGGGTGACTTGCCTGGTGACTAAAACCAATGGAACACATTACACCTTTTGTTACATATGAAAACCAAACGCAAAATCCGCGGAAGAATTGCTCGTTCCCTGAACTCTGCACAATATGGCCACAACTGACTTAATTGAAGGACATAAGTATGCTCCACGGGGTAAACCCGAACCACCCTGCTGGCATCACGGGGATGTTCATCAGTTATCTAGCCTTAAAATATTCTTGTTCAAGTTCCGTTGCAGGTTGCTCGAACTTGTTTTTTATCCTCTCCTCTAAAAGGTTATCACAAGCTGCATAAAACACCTCCGTAGACCTACCTGCGAAGCTTACTTGGCTACGGAGGCAACACAGGAAAATGAAACGTACCACACTTCATAATTCTGATACATTCATGGAATTGGAAAGGCAAATTTAAAATACGCAGGTCACCCGAGTTGTCCGACATCGCCAGCTACAAACAAGCACGGACGATCCCGACGGAGCCGAACACCAAGCTAACGGAACTAACAGGCGTTATATGACTGTGAATAACCTCAAGAAGGAGAGGTCAGTTGGCGGTTTTGCTAAATTCATACCAAAGGTTGGCAGTGTTCCAGGACGCGGTGGATTTTCCCCTGGCCAGCCTCCTGTCTGCGAAAAGCTACAACTGTCTCTTTAACAACAGTGAGTCGTGGAGTATACGACTCGCCAGTAAATAAAATCACGGCTCCCTACTACATATTAGCAAGTTAACCGATGCCACATTCCACAAGTTCTGTGCATTTAGCTGCTATCATTCATTTACAGGTACATGTTTAGCCAGGGGAGGTAACGGTTTTTTACACGTTTTTAGTGATTGTTCCTTATGCTACAATTACCTGATCCGTACTGTGCGAACAACCTCATCGGACCAGTTCTTCTCTGAGACGCACTCCATTCCCATTGGCATGTGGGTTATCTGCTCCGACATTTATACGGCATATGAAAGGTCCGACTCCCAGGTCCCAAAGGTGCTTGCTCTCTTGGTACCGACGCTTCCAACCGTTACTCGTGAATCCTGACCAGGCGTTCTGCTAAGCTAAGGGAAAATGGGTTCGTCATGACTGTGATTATTCCCGCGGAAAATCAGTCCTAAAGTTGCATTGCCAGTGGCGCACTGATATTCAATTTGTGGTCAATGGCAGTATTCCAGGACTTGGTGCGTCTTTACGTTGAAAGCGTTCTCTCATTAAAAGCTAAAAGTCTTCGTTTGACAACTCTGCAACTTGGCAGGGTTGCCTAACAACCAAAAATAAAGTCACTTCTCACTGCTGAAAACTGGCATTGATCCCGTTAACCGAACTTGGTGAGCACAATGGCCTATAAACGAATTCTAACCCTTTCGTCCAAAAGAGTTTATTAATCATTCTACCAGTCTCCAACGCATACGGAATATTTCAACTCAATCTCCGGGATTATTCAACTCCTGCGTACAATTTTTCATAACGAAATCACTTATGGATTTTACTGTGCTTCGAAGCTACTTTTGTCTCTGGCTTCAATGGACATGTCCATCATGACAATCAGGCACCATTATTCATGCCGCGTATTTTGCGAACAGCTACCACGTCGTTTGGTGTACATACGATTATACTGTTTGCTGTGGCTCTGCCAACCACTTGATCGTGCCTGTAATGTAGTGTCTCGTACATTAGATAATGCATTATTTATTCATTATAAAGTTTTGTTCCCACCTAATCATTCCTTTAAAGGTGTGCCTCGTCTTGTTGAGAATAAACCATTTAATCTATTTATTAATTAAGAAGCAATATGCAACAATAGTACATCAGCCCTTTGAACTGATGCTTCGCAACCATACAACCATGCTGACTTATGAGCTAAAGATTAATAAGAGAGAGAGAAGTGGGCGTGGCGGAGAAACCTAATGCTTTAAGCAAACATTCAGTGTCAAGACGCATATGCCTTGCGTAGACGACATACAGTTACAAACAGCTGGCTATCGTGCAAAGATAAGGCGACATCGGCAAGACAGCTTCCACTTGGCTTTCACTGCTACGCGTCATAATCAGCCATTACCCCGCAGATAACTGAGCAGCAAATACACGTTAAACAGGCAATCCAATTGGACAGCAGCAGACGCGCCACTGGTTTTGATTCCGAGCTATGTCCTGTAAAGTCCCGAGCCGAGCACAAGACGAGTCACATGGACCCCAACCCAGGATTTGAGATGGACCAATGGCATCCAGTTCGGTCGACAGTAGCCTCCGTTCCCGCTGCCAATTCAACTCCTGTCCACCACGAGCCTTGCAACACCCTACACCTGGCGGACTAAACAAGGCCCTCCTAGGTAAGCGATGATGAGGCATACGTAGCACGTGCCCAGGCCAACCGAACTTGTGTAGTGCTAGCTGCTTTTCAAGGGAACTACCATTAGTATCATTACCTAGTACTCGCCTACGCACATCATCGTTGTGGAGACGCTGGTGCCATCCAACACCAGCAATGCTTAGTAGACGACGATGCTCGAAGAGTTGAAGGCATATCAGAACTTTAAACCTAAATGTCCAAGTCTCACTACTAAAGAGCAGGACGGTCCCTACTGTGGCCTGGTTGTTGTTCATGACCAAAAGGCACGCCTCGCTTTGTCAAGAATAAAATATTTATATATATACATCACCTTTCAGGCGGTAGGAAACTTTACTATGTCGCCAAAGATGTTGCAGGTTCAAAAAAGCAACTCTGGCCTTCGCAACGCGTGAGCTGACGTCAGGTCATACGCACCCACCGCTGCTGATGCAGCTGCCAAGATAAGGGACCTGAGCAATCACCTCGAGTTCCTCGTTAGCAAGGGTCAAGGGGCCACAAAGTGGCTGGTGGACCTGCAGCAACAGTTTGCATTTTGAAGGTGCAAAGCGTACACCAAATAATGCGACCACTCAGGGTTAATTGTACCGCCGTACCATCGTCGAAAAGCAAGACGAGTTCGTCCGCAAAATCAAGCACAACTAATCTTACACCAAGCAGAACCTCAGGGCATACGTCGTGAGATTTCGCAACAGAACACTTCAAGATAGAATCCACTAGGAAATGGAACAAAAAAGGGAACCCAGATAACCCTGACGTACGCCACTTGTGACCGTAAAACTATCCGATGGGACACCGTAAAACCTGACGCGGCCCGTAGTGTGCGAGGTTGGCGCACGACGGATCTTCACATATTTCGTGGGAACGCCTTTCCACACAGGCATTTCGAACAGAATGCATCGATCGACTTACTCGAAGGCTATGTTGTAATCAAGATTCACAGCTATTGTCGGTCTGCGGTATGAGAGGCGCTGTTCTAACACCTGCCCCATAGTGAAGATCTGGTCTATAAGCCACGCCTTGGGCAGAAACCGGCCTGCTCTTCCCTAATCCGAGATTTCCGTTCCACAGTAAGGCGACGGAGAATCGAGGCCAGTCATTTCGTCACAGCTAGCGTCTGGCTAATACCAATGTGAAGAGCAGTCTATGCGACTGCCCTTTTTGTATATTGCTACTAAAATAAACGCGCTCTAATCAGCCGTGTCACTCTTCCTGACGCGTACGAATAGGGAGGCCAGTGCTTTGCAGAAGACCACACCACCATCCTTAAATAGTGAAGCTGGGAGGAAACCCAAGCGGCGGCACGAAAACGATTGAAGGCTGTGATCACGTTTCGGACCTCGGCCTCTGACGGAGGTTCTACACTAACCGTTCATGGCTCCTCATGCATCACCTGAGTAGGAAGCGGGCAAGGAGCAGGAGGCCAGCTGATTGGATCTTAGAAGTGTTCTGTCAAATGAGCCATACGCCAATCTTTATTGTGTGTCAGTGCACCCGCGCAGTCTCTGGTTTCCTCACTGCCGCCTGGTTTCCTGGGACCAGTGGTGCGGATCAGCTGGAATAGCTTGCAGTATATGCTACTGTTCCTACCTTCTCCATTTCCTGAGTCTTATTGGTCCACCAGGCATCTTTGTCTACACGTTAGCTCCGCCTTTGTTGGCGCCTAATAGCCTGTCAGGTCATCTTCTGCTCAGAGCTAGCCAGTAGGTTCCTTCTGGATTCCAGCGGGTTCACCAACCTCTCGGATATCCAGGAACTGGTGTGGTGACGACTTATAGTGCCAAGAGCGGATTCTCCTGTGGCATGCATGGCGGCCAAGCTCGAATTCAACTGAAGCTCCGTGTCATCAGAACAAGGCGGCGAATGTTCGGTATACAATGCGTCATGATAAGCTTATCTGACCGAGAGCTGAGACAATTTCTCAGTTGTCAGTGGGAGGGGACGTTTGCTGCGCCTCCCGGTAACGTTCATAAAGAAACGACGGCGTACCAAGGCCTTAGCATACTCTACGTAGGTATTACAGTACGAGCAAAAATCCAGGATGGAACCACGCCACCTGTAACATATAGCTACGTTGCCGATTTCGTTCCATCGCTGGCTAGCTACAGGAGGACGCCAAGCAGCACATCGGCGCCCACTGTGACTAAAAGCAGTGCTACCAAGAAAAAACTGGTGTTCCGTACACAGATGCTGCAGGTGCTTGCCGTTGTCAGTCCGTACGGATTTAAACTAATAATTGCCACCCAGCTGAGCTTCTGAAGAGCTCAGATGCCCTACTAGTGCGTTCGTATCTCTTGCAAGTACTATAATACATGCACTAGTAGCACTGCGTAGTAACGTGTTCAGTACGTAATAGAATGCGTGCTTGACACCGTTTAAACTGCAGCCGGTGGGTGCGTAAGCAGAAATCACAAACAAACAGCGTTTTGTACTACTTCGTGAATCAACCTAAGCTGGGGTCATCAAAAGCTCGGTACATAAGATGCGCTTCACCGGAATCCAACTAACCAACGACGGCTCAGCCCCGGGAGCTTAAAATGATACCTGCCTCCGCTTTACCAGTGAGTGCTGCATCGGCGTCTGCCGATACCTGCAGCCAATAACCAGTGGCTAAGCTTGCAGTGGTTAATCCAGCAACCCTATTAGGGTAATTTATCCTGGTTTCGGAGATATAACACACATCAATACCCCGTGTCTAAGGTGCGTGCGAGTGCAGCATGTGGAACCATTTCTCTTAGAGTGAAAACGCTGAAACACGCCTTGGAAAGGGGACAGCGTAGCCTTATAAAGGACGGTTGCAGACAGGCTTTCGGTGAGTGTCGCGAGTGGGTGGCTGCAGTCGGTCCTACTCTAGAGGCACTTCGGCTGCTGTCAATTAAGCTGGGAATTATAGAAGAAAGTGTATTTATGGTGGTCGAGATGACAGTAAGAGAAAATGGTGGGAAAATAAGAAGGGCGCCATGGGAAGCATGTTTCCGCTTATCCGTCCTGCTATATTCAGCAGATAAGGCGAACCTTGATAAGCTGCGAGACAGCCAAAGCAAAGTGAAGTTTATGTTTGAAAAAAGAGTCGTAGTTGTATGTGGACTAGGATAGTGTCAGGGCGCCCAGACCTAGACAGGAGGAAGATTAGGGTCCTCCTCCCAATCCTTTAGCGCAAAAGTCTGCCCGCAAAGCAGCGGGGAGTGGCAATGAGCTGGTACTAGTATCTTCTAACCGGCTCAGCCGAGGGGCTTTAGCCTTCGAAGTTAGTGTGTCCGGTGCTATTTGATACCGACCATTTGTCTGACTTGCAACCAATCCAGCCCTGTTAAGTAGAAGATCCCGGTGTATAGGGTTCCGAAACTCAACCAAGATAGGCCTTGCATAACCTTGGTGGCGGAGCATACTTGTTTCTCTCCAGCTGCCAACACGATGTACTCTCTTGATACCAATGTATAACGGTATTCCGGCTATACGAAGGATATCGTGCACTCGCCTTCTGTCTAGGTCCCGTCGAGTTCTAGTTTCTCATATGACTGGCTCCTCCCTATTGTAGATAAGAACGTTTCGTTGTCTGCCCATGGCATGTTCAGCACTTCGCAAGTAACATTCCAATGAAGACTGCAACTCTTCAACTTTTGAACGCCATGTCTCAATTAGCAAGCTCTGGTCACGATTCAACTTCTCGGCACTGTCTAGTCTATGCACACAGTTCCTACTAGCGGACTCATGCACATCTGAGACATGAGCAACTGAATCAAAAGTCCGATCGTGTATCAATCGCGAACCAATGTCTGCTAAGTACACGCAGTGGAAGCAAATCCACTTTAATTGGGAATGTCGGACATAAAGATCAATAGAGTCCTGGTCTAATCTAGAGCAGTTGTTATGGTACCATAACAAGCATCTGTCGCACTGGATTCCCTCTTTGACCTCAACGCCACAAGTGTGCCCAACACGTTTATAGCCAGCCACCGATGTCCTTAAAAATAGCACGTAACAGCTCCGTATAGAATAATAAAGATAGGTAGTTTGGTTGGATTAACTGACCAAACTAATGCAGGTATGACGGCTTAAGATGAATAAGTAGTCAAAGCAAGTTAATACAAAAGAGAATACAACAATATTGAATAAAAATATAAACACAGCGAATTAACACGAACAAAAAGAACAGAAAGAGAAGCAACACTGGAACAAACTCACGCGGTTACCGAAGATCCAAGATATCCTAGATCAATATTTGATGGAGCAGAGTAAAGATTTCCCACTCAATCAGATTAGATCACGCTTCCAAGCCAAATTTGAAGGTAGAAAATTCAAGATAGAGCTTTTTCAAAATTTTAAAGCGCGCGCCGCAGGACGGTTCTGGATCTTACTGCTTCCAGACTACAGTGATGTTACCGACCTTGGTAACAGCGACGTCGCTCCTTCTCCTTCACATCGAAAGACATGTTTATCATACTCATCTTTTTGCCGTATTGCTTTCTTCATCCCTATTCGCATTGCGTGTCCCTAAAGCACGGCCCTCTTCTATTTGCGCATTTCGTGTTTGGTGATGCGAAAGCATCTCTTACTATTGCCGCATGATCGACTTAGCACTTGGCACTATAGCGCACTATT
Source organism: Dicrocoelium dendriticum (assembly GCA_944474145.2). Classification (NCBI taxonomy): domain Eukaryota; kingdom Metazoa; phylum Platyhelminthes; class Trematoda; order Plagiorchiida; family Dicrocoeliidae; genus Dicrocoelium; species Dicrocoelium dendriticum. Next base: position 2,757,486 of record OX104068.1, on the reverse strand, counting down.
TATAACAACATGTCTCAGTAACTAAGGCACTACCGCTTATTTGTGATGTTTTCACCCGACCATCGGCTACTCATGGATCGACCCTGGCATCATAGTAACCCTAACTTCGCAACTAGCTTCTTTTAACAACACCCTGGGCTTTGCTGCGCTTTGACTCCGTATACTAAGATGTAAACCACCTCCGTCCGCATCATATCTCTCGTGAATGGCTACGTCTAACGAAATGTATGTGAACGTTTCAGGTGATCTTTTATGCCGATACTAAAACGGTCCTCCACAGTACTCTCTCCTCATATGTATCAGCTCGCACTGGCATCTCGTAACTTAACAGTCCATTGCAAATGGCCTCCACTTTCACCTAACGCACAGCGTTTAACGTTGTACAAACAGAACCAAAAGGCCTTTATAACAATAGGTTCCATTTCCTTAGGGTAATTGTGGCAATCAGTTTGATCTTCCAGTCTTCCGTTGCTGGCCTTTGGAACTATTTCTGTGATCTTTGCCTTTCAGTGACATGAAAACAGCATTACGCTCTGCAGGCTTATTGGCTCGCCATATAAAACACCGCCTCCCATGGCCGATGGTATAGCACACATATAAAGGGCTGCTGTTGCACACAAACATGTAGTAAGCCAGTTATTTTATTCTCATAAAATTACCCTCGCCCAAATGTCATTATCTAAACGACCAGCTGCTCCTTACGTATGCATTATCCCGACCACTGGCTGCTCAAACCTTAACTTAAGGTCCTTGCTGGAGCGCAATTGCACTGTCAGTTCTCGCACTTGTAACGGTGACAATCGAAAGCTGTTCAGATATCCATGTGTAAAACTGTACAACTAGTACAAGTTTAAAAGTGTAAATTTGGTTATCGTGAGATGAAGCTTGGTTGTATGGGCATAATCAGTTTACCATACATTGTAGTACTACCTCAGCTACGAACAGCGCGAGTATTGCAGCTGATCGATAGAAAACGCTTTGGTGAAGTACAAGAGCAGCAGCGATTTCACGATACACTGGGTTCAGGTGGGTGTACCGTAAAGAACAATAGTGAATGCGCAGAATGAGACTCGGCGACAGAATATGCATATGGGAACGCGTACATGCGTAGCAAAAGCAATGTAATGTGGCGATTGTTTATTGGCCAGTGCGAAGCTATGAGCTGAGCCTTTACTCGGTGACGAGCCACATCAGCCAATTTGCAATGTAGTTAAACGGGCTTGTGGCATTTTGTAGAGAGAATGTTTGCCAGGCGAAAACACACTACGTCCTGGAAAGCTGCCATCGTTAAGTTGAAACAGTAAGGTGGAACTAGCAATCCTGCTCATCGACCGACTTTTGGCTCTGTTGTCCTTAGTCAGGATACGCCCAAACTTTTCGTTAGCTGCTGCATATAACGCGTTAGCTTGTTTTGTCCATTTGTCATTTCCTGACCAAATGGCTCGGCCACTATCGTAGGCAAGTTAGGAATCGACCATTATTGTAGTGTGTCGTATTGGTCTTCTGCAGAGCCGCGCTACGTCTGCGGGGAATATCTAAAAATTATCATGTGGGCATATGTTTCTGACACAGCACAAGGCCAACCCTTATCGCTCTGGCTCTGAAGCCTGGCAACTTGTCCGGAACAACGAATTAAATAAATAAATATTAGGTTTATTGCTATCCTGGCTGGTTGCTGCGCCTGTAAAGTATCGGATCATTGCTTACAATAGCCCTATGTTCTTGCCCGGGTGTAGGAATAGTGTGGGTATACTTTCCTGGTTATCAATTACGACTGCATTGGCTTTGTTATTTGTACCGCTGGTGGGGTTGTACGAGCCTACCCTGAAATGCTTCTGCGTTTTTAAACGATATTGAGCATTTTGATTTTGTTTGTTGTGAAAGTTATGCCGAGCCGTAGTTCTGCAGGTTTTCTCTGGAAACAGGATCCAATTCGACACAACTCCACTATAGATTTTTGGAATATTTGAGCCGCTAGGTCGTCAAATTTATTGGTGCGCACATGAAAAGAAATAAAAGCGGCGACATAGAAGGCTTAAAAATGAGTTCTAGAAATGTAAATAAAAATAAAACGACTTATTAAGAGACATACTAAAGCGGTGTGCTTAACTTGAAAATACAAATTAACGGAAAATGTGACCAAAATTTTGCGCTAAAGTTGTTCTTTAGCGCCAAATTTCTTTCGGGGTAAGTAACCTAATTTGCTCGATAATACTGGCGTCCAGAGTTAAGTGAACGGTCAAATAAAATAGTCTATAGCTCCAGGTAATTGGTGAGTGAAAAGTATTTATCCAGTTGAAACAATGGTGGAACTCAATTGTTTTGACTGTAATGAAGGATTGCATTATACCCGTCTTTGTTCAATTAGAAAGGCATGGCCTTGCTAAGTAAGTCTGCCACCTGAATTCATGTGTGAGGTAAGTGAATATATGTTAACATCAAAGTCAGCAGGAAAGCTCTGTATAAGTGGTATGAAAAAAAGAAATTAGTACGCGAGCTGAGCCCAATTGATTGGGCCTCCGGTGACTGGTATCCTTCATGGGTAAACTATAAGTAAATTGTCCGGCCGATACTTCGTAACTACAGAGGAATAAGCATCCATTCAGTTTTAAGTAAGGGAACATGGTGCTTCGTTGCAGTGTGCTGAGGACGCGGCAACGGATGGTTCCTCGGTTACTAGTCATTATATCTGTAGAAATCTTGGAGAAAAAGACTGCGGACAAGGACTGCCACTCAAACAAATATCAATGATGCATCCGAAACGTAGTCGAGGACCAGGTCACTTGCAAAGGTGCTTGAACTAATAAACTGCATGTACGTATAAAGTTAGTAATTAAATATTTCATTTACTTGCGTTCCGTGCAATACGAAAAGGAAGAGAAGCAAGCAAACCAAATCTTTAGCGAATAGAAGAGGTGTTTAAATGCGAAATGGTAAGGTGAAAGTAGCAAAGATTAAAAGTAAGCCAACAGATGGGTTTAATGGTCCAAACGCGGACCTGCTTCATTTGGCAAGGATCAGTGCGTGGTGCACGAGGTGTGCCTAAGTAGACTAAGACTCTGTACCCAGGACGCAATAAAGTACGACGGATAGCCAAAACTGTAGAGGGAGGTTACTAGTAAGAGGGACTAGGGCGGCCAGGAAAGCAGAATAAAAAAACCGTTGAGATTGGAGCGTACGATGAAAAACTACGAATAACTGATCAGAAGGAAACTTAGCGCGGAATACAGAAAAAGACGAGGCTGCAACACAGGTATGCCGGTCCAGATGAAAGCCACAAGTTCTTTTTCAGGTTAATGTCGCTTATGCTTGACGTTGGTGGAGGTAAGTTGAACTCAGAATTTTATGCGGTTTGTTGGTAAGAACCGACTTGTAAAGATATGTCGGTTCCAAACAAATATATAGTAGTAGTGCAAAGAGATGTTAGGGCTCCTGAGAGTCAAAAAAGCGTTGCAGTATGCACACAGACAGATAGCAGGTATAAGTAGTCCGAAATAATGATTTGGGAGATTTCTTGGCGGCTGGCGCCGTAAAAGAAGTTTTAATGTCCATTGGCAAAAGAAAGGTGTGTGCAGTGTGTAAGTGGAACAAATAGCAGAATATGTGTGACGAGTTGCAGCGTACGCCCTTGTAGCCCAGCAGTCGGAACCCATGCAAGAAGCAAAGGTAAGCAGACCTAAATAGGTTGGATAGAAAATTGACAAAACAAGCAAACGGGCATAATTTTCCTTTATGAATGTCAATGGGATGAGAGCGGCGACCGTCAGTGGAGATAAGGTCATGGGGGTTGGAAGCCTGTGGACCGGAACAAAATCCGCGGTAAGCGGTCCGAAAGCAGCGAAACGTTACTTACGTGTTCTGAGTGAGGTAATTAGTGCGACGTATAGAAGATCAAAAAATCTGTTTCAGCAATAACGTAAATGTTAGCGATAAGCAGGCCTAGGCTGTTTGAGAATAAAAGTTCCACTTAGGATTAAGAAGTTAGAAAGTAAGGGTAAGCCTCTAAGGAATAAGAACCCAAATGGCTGGAGTCAGAGGGGGTGAGCACGCAAGAAGACTTTGTCTGAATGTGTAACAGCAGCGCTTTGCCTTAAAGGTAGTTAAACATGTATAGGTGGCTTGGAAGCAGAAAGAAGCAAGCCGCCGCTGGTGGGTTGTCGGCGTAAAGGCCGTTGAAAATTGAGGGGTGAAAACTGAAGGCATCGGAACGGAGGTCCCGTGGCTAATGGAGAAGTAGTAGTCTGATTTAACTGAAAATGGACAGGTTAAAGATAGCTGACACTAGGTCGTTGAGAATAATGAATGCAGTTGTAAGAAGTGCATATGATGGGGAAAGAAAACCGGAGTAGGTGAAGAAACCCCAAGGTGCAACTCCGCGGGAGTGAGCCCGCTACAACATGCGCTACAATAGACAAAGCGACAAGTTTCCGTCCAGATTAATAGTTCTAAATGGGTGAGGTTTGAAGACGTCAGAAGAAGGCAGATACTGATGTGGAACTGTCAAATAAGCGACGAGATGAGGTAGGCCAGTTCCGAGCAAATACATTACACTAAGCGCGAAAGAGTGATGGTGGCTTTGCAAAATGGCTCAAAGCATGGCATTATAGAAGCGAAAAGATGTAAGAATATGTAGCCGAAAGTAAGTCAAGAACAGCAATCTCGTTTATGTATGAATAAAAAAGGCTCAGTTGAGCAGACTATGGTTAGGTAAAATAATGAGACCAGTGGTGCATTAAGGATAAAACGCGGAAGAAGACTAATGAACAAGAAGAATGCAAAAGGCTGTGGTTAGTAGTTGGTCTGCTCAGGAAAAAAATATAACTGGAAACCAAAGCGGCACAAATACTTCAACCTAGGTAGCGCTACACTGGTAACTTCAAAAGCTCCACAGTCGGTCTTAATCAGGTGGGTTAAGGCTGGATATGTCGTTAAGGTGCGAGTTGGCAAATTGGAGCGGTCAAGTAGAAATAAGAGCAAGCGGTTGGTGGATGGGATGCTTAGGAGTCGTCCAAATCCCGGTAGACCGGGAACAGGCAAGAAGCAAGGCAAGTAGTCTCTAAGGGATCCTTGGAAATGAATCCAACATATCGCTCCAAAGGGGACCGCGGTGGGTTGCTTTAAAGATGAATAGTTGTGGGTAACTGTGAGTAGAATAACTGGCAGTATGCTGACCCAAGTAACTTATAGGCGAAAAAGGCCGTTGAGAACTGAGGTTTGGAAGCAAAATAAGTGATAGAAATACTAGCAACACCTTGGTAAAGCAGTTGCTCCGATTGCTACTAAGGCTCCTCAGGTTGAACTCAGGCAGGCTACGTGGAAGATAACTGGGCAGAGGAACGGATGTCTGGTGGCGATCAGAAGATCAATGGTCTTACTTAAAAGTGTACGAAGTGATCAAAGGGCAGCAGAATTAGAATGTTTAGCATGTTAAATAATGTGGTTAGGATTGGAGAGTACTATGGAAAGGAAGCCCGATGATTAATAAGGTGACAAATAGCGGGTTTTATGTAGGTAATTAAGCAGGATGAATACACAATAGAGGTAATTTGCTACGTTGTCATAAATATAAGTAGCCCAAAATAAGTAAGATTGGAGGACGTCAGAAGCAGGCAGATGCAGAATAGTTATGCACGGAAACGCGGTTGGAAGAAAAGATAAAAACTGAGCCGATGGATGGAAACAAGCGCAGTAGAGCAGCGCAGGAGACAACTGTGCGGTAACTAACGCTTATTAGCCTGGACGTACTCAAACTAACAAAGGTCTGAGTCGATATACATAATCTGAAGATCGTTTGGAAGGAAACAGGCTGACTTAAGTGGAAATAGAGGGGCAAGGAATTTGCAGAGCTAAAGTGCTATGGTTATAATAAAGGTGGATGGAATTTTGGCACAATGGCGGCGGATACCGCTGGAGACTAAGGAGACAAGTCTCGGGAGTTAGAGGTCAGTAAGCAAGCGATAGGAATACTTCAAAAAAGTAAAATCAGCGCGTCACCAGTGAGAAAAGTAGTCCTATGTAAGCCGGGGTTATTAAAAGGCAGAGACAAGCAGACGCTAGTAACTTGGCGACGAAAAGGCCCTTAAGCAGGGTGCGGTTAAAACGAGTCAAGTAAATGGGAACAAGATTGAAACGATGGTAGACAAGGAGCCTATAGCGCGTCGGAAGTGCGCTAGGTATCAGCGCCGCGACTAAACGCTCAACCAAAACACACGGGCGAATACCTTTAAATACACAGCCAACGTCGAAGTGCCGGGGGCCGCTTCACTTACCGGCACAAGAACTGGACGCTGGTTAGGCGGAAGCCTCTATCGTCCATCTGACCTGACCTGACCTGACCTGACCTGTATATTGTACCGTCGCTAAGGTAACTAAAGCTAAATATAGAGCATAAGAGGGGAGTTAGCTAAGATGATTATGGAGGTGTATCCAGTGGGACGATTAACGCCAGTCAGTAGCTTGCATCAAGTTGCTCACAAAACGGATGTCCGCGTGTTGCGTGTGTGACACAAACAAACGGGCGCAAAATACAAACAAGTAAACCACTAAATATCCTAATAAATGGAAACGCTATAATTGTGGTATATTTTAGGATAATTTGCACAGTCAAAAGAGAGAGATGCGGGTCACTCCAAGCTACTGTGGCGACTATCGCGTGCATGCATGGACGCGACTACAAGAGGAACAGCAGTGTTAGGTAAGCTGGGTAGAGTTGTCAAACGTGAGCAGATGTGGGTTGCTTGATAATAAAAGCTTCAGTTGAGGCGAAACGGTTCAATGGTAGTTTGCGACGGATGAAGAGTAAGCAGACATGTCCGTAGAGGCAGAGGAGGCGAGCACACAAAACGACGTTGTCTTGATGAGTACTAGCAACGCGTCGCCATAAAGGGTGATAGTCCTAAATGGTTAGGATTGGAAGAAGAGAGAAGCAAGCAAAAGCAGGTGGGTTTTGACAAAATAGCCGTTGTACAACGTGGGTTGAATTAGCAGGTAATAAAACGGAACAGTTGTGGCGAATTAAGGGGTAAAAGTCTAACTTAAGGTGGGAATCAACAGGTCAGAAAGAGCTAACGATGGGTATTCAGAATAACAAGAGCGGTAGTTATTAGAGCGGAGGTTAAGCATAGACTGTTTAGGAACACGTCTTTTTGGCGTGCCTTACGTAACATAGGATATACATTTTTTATTGTATTTGAACTCAATGCAGTTATGGTTAGAGGATACAATGAGAACAAGACCAACGCAAGTGTAGCAAACGGCGCTAAAGTCAGTGTACCGTAATCCCGGCGGACGGATACGCCAGCAGAGACGGAAACGGCGCGTTGTCGTCCAGACCAATAGCTTTAAGCCACTGAGGTTGGTGGACGCAAAATGAAGGCAGAACTAAATGAGGAAAGCTCAAAAGAACCGACGTCAAATGGTAGGTCAGAACTGAGCAAATGTACAGAAATGAGCGCAAACGGGGTCAACCAAGCATTGAGGTATGGACAAGAGCATGTTTAAGTACACGTAGTCAAAAACAATAGATAAGGGGAGACCCCAAAGGAGCAAGCCCAGCCGAACATGGCCGACACTTGAGACAAGCGGGTTGAGACAGGAGTGTGGATGGAAATATGGGCAGTATATTGGTGGATGAAGTGTTTCAAAAACGATCGTAGCTCAGCAGTCTGAAGGCATGTAAGCAGCAAGGCCCTGTAGCCACAAATAAATAGCATAGCAATTGTCCGAGGCAAGCAGACGAAGGAGCACGCCGGTCAAAAATTCGTTGTGATGGGGAGTTAAGGGCAGGGCAATTAGTGAAGTATAAATCAAGGGCGGGATAGACGCGTTTCCCAGGTGAGGTCAAATTCAAGCCGCATCAACAAAGGCGGTACATCAGCTACTTGAACTGGTTCTTTGCTGCCATTCATAAATGTTGACCTATGGCCTAAACAATTATAAGGATGACTGGAGGAGGTTATTCTGAAAAACCACAATGCCATAAACAAGCCTTCAGTGTAAAGGCGCCTACAACTTGTACTAACAACGTACCGTTGGTGGTATTAACAAGAGAGCTTCTTCGCGGCTTCCATTGCCCCACGTTAAATGCAGTCATTAACCCGAAGCGCACTCAGCACCAATCACACTTTAAACAGACCGTTCGACTATACGACTGCAGGCGGGCCACTTGTGTCAACTGCGAGCTTTGTCCTGTAAGTCGTATAGCCCAGAAGAAGGCGGGTCACGAGAACTCCAGCGCAAAGGACAAGACGGAACGAAAGCCTCAATTTGGGTTGGCAGTTAACTGAATTCTCGCCGACTAATCCAGTCTCAACTGATCGGTATCCTGCTCTCCGACTGCTGTGACGTTACTGGCCATCGTTCAGATGACTGAGCGCCGTCTGTATTTAATCCTTCTACAGTCGGACGGCCACCTCTTTGTGCCTACCCTAATTGAGCCTCATCTGCTCAGTCAAACTCTCTGGAACTCCTACCAGGCTATCGGGATGTTAGCGGTCTAGGCTCCGTCGATCCAAAGCAGTGTCTCCCTCACTTTGATAGCTTGCTGGACCTGTTAGCACTATGTTAATATAACCACTTCTATCTCTGACCAGTCCAACCCTACTGACTCCACTTCTTTCCAAATGAATATAGGACTCAATCGCAATGCGCCGACCAAATCCAATCTCGGCTGATCGGTCTCCATCTCTCCGACTTTTGTGACCCTGCCGGCTATTGCTCGGAAGACTGAACGCTCTGTCACCATTACCACGAGAGCCACGTTAACTGTCGCATTTCTTATCCGTAAAGTAAACTCTCGACTCTGTCCTCTCCTTATCGTGTTCTGCCTTTATTTCTTTTTCAACCGGACAGGGTGCTCTCAGTGCCCTGCTCTATTATCATCTTCGACTATTGAAATTCAGTTCTAGGCTCTACTTCACCAACACACATAAATAAATAAATAAATAAACTTTTATTCTCGACAAGGCGAGGCACACCTGTACAGGCATGATCATGCTTAGCTAACATAGTGTGATCAAAAATGTACAAAAAGTACAGGTTGGCACAACGGTGTATGTAAATGTATGAGTGTATATACGTATGTCATTTTGTATGAATGTAGCTTGAGTCTTTGAATATGCCGGAGCATTTTTGACTGTCTGTTATCCTCAGGAATGTGGGCATAAGCGATTGATGTCTGCGAGTTGGATAGCACTTTCCGGATATCCAGCGTGTATGGGTGCATATACGTATGTAATTTTGTATGAATGTAGCTTGTGTCTTTGAATATGCCGGAGCATATTTGACTGCTTTTTATCCTCTGGAATGTGAGCAAAAGCGATTGATGTCTGTTGGTTGGATAGCACTTCCGGATAGCTACGGGCCAGTGACTTTATTTTGTGGCGAGTCACATCCGTTACGTCGCAGTGTTGTTAAACAGACATTTGTGGCTTTTTATAGGGAGAACGCTTGCCAGGCGAAAACCCACCACGTCCTGGAACACTGCCTCCGAACTGTTTGCTAGAACCGGTTAAACCCGAACCACCCAGCTGGCACCACGAGGAGGTTGTTCGGCTAGCCAGCCTGCCTGACTTGCATGCCTTATATTCATATAACCTCTTCCATCCCTAACCTGTTCATCTCTGCCGACTCTTTATTTATCTTCCCACCTCAACTGTACGACTTACTCTAGGTGTGCCGACTAATCTAGTCTCGTCCGATCGGTCCCCTGCGCTCCGAGTTCTCCCAGACGGTTGTGACGTTACCGGCATTTATTTGGAAGACCGAACGCTCTGTCCCAATACCTCATGAGCCTCATGGACTTTTCACACCTTATAAGTAAACCTCTCTCTATCCGGACCGTCTCCTCTCCTTATGGCGCTCTCTACTTTCATTTCTTCTCTAATCGGACTGCCAACTCTCAATGCCTTGTACTAACCTAGTCTCATCCGACCGGTCTGCTTCTTTGACCTTTTCAAGACCAGCAACATTTAAACGGTCTAGACTCTGTAGACTCAAGCTGTGTCGCACTTACGTTGACGGCCTGCTAGACTTGTTCACCCTCCATTTATATAGGCACCTCCACCTCTCGACCCACTCCATTTGCCCTCCAATAATTAGCTGTTGGACCAAACCTCGTTTCGCCGACTAATCCTGTCACGTCTGGTCGGTCTCCTGCTTTCCAGCTTCTCTCAGACTCCTGTGACATTATTGGCCATCGTTCAGATGAATGAGCGCCGTTTGTATTCAATCATTCTTCAATCGGACGATTGAGTCTCTGTCATCCGTAACTCAGCCTCAGCTGATCATCCAAATTCTATGGGACTGCTACCAGGCTACCGGGATTTTAGCGATCTAGGCTCCGTCAATCCAAAGCACTTCCTCCCTCACCTAGATTTCCTGCTGAAGTTGTTCGCCCTATGTTAATATAACCACTTCTATCTCTGACCAGTCCAATTCTACTGACTCCACTTACCTGCCCAAATGAACCATAGGAATCAATCACAATGTGCCGACCAAGTCCAGCCTCGGCAGATCCGTCTTCTTCTCTCCTACTTCTGCGACGCTACCTGCTGTGCTCGGAAGACTGAACGCTCTGTCACCATTACCTCGAGAGCTACGTTAACTGTTGCATTTCTTATCCGTAAAAGTAAACTCTCGACTCTGTCCTCTCCTTATCTCGGCCTGTCTTTATTTCTTCTTCATCCGCATAGCGAGCTCTCAGAGCCCGGCCCTATTATCCTCTTTGACTGCTTCCTAACTAGCGAAATGTAGTTTTAAGCTCTGTATCACTAACACACAACTTCTGTCACATTGCTAGCCTGTTTGACCTGCATACTTTATTTTCATGCAGCCTCTTGCATCCCAAACCTATCCGTCTCCGCTGACTCTTTATTTATCTTCCCACCTTAACTGTTCGACTTACTCTCAATTTGCCGACTAATCCAGTCTCGTCTGATTGGTCCCATGCTCTCCGAATTCATTCAGACTGCTGTGACGTTACCGGCATTTGATGAAAAGTCCGAACGCTCTGCCCACATTATCTCTCGAGCCCCATCGACTTTTCCACACCTTATAAGTAAACCTCTCTCTATCCGAACCGTCTCCTCCCCTTATGGCGTTCTCTACTTTCATTTATTCTCTAATCGGACTGCCAACTCTCAGTGCTCTGTAATAACTTTGTTTTATCTGACCGTTATGCTCCTTTGACCTTTTCCAGACTAGCGAGATATACCGATCTAATTTCTGTAGACTCAAACCTATGTCTTGCTTACATTGACAACCGGGTCGTCTTGTTTACCCTTTATTAGTATAGGCACTTCCATCAGTAACCTGTACCCCCTAACCTTCAATCGGACGACCGACGCTTAGTGCCATGCCCTTCTTTGTCATCATCTGATCAGTGAAATTCTCAGGGACTACTACGAGGTCTAAGGATGTGTCAACTATTCAAGTCTCGTCTGTTGGGTCTCCGGCTCGCAGAGTTCTCTCAGACTACCGGGATATAACCGGTGAATATTCAGAACTGATCGATTCATACTTCGCACGAGAGCGTCCTTGGCTTCACCACACTTTAGTGGTGAACCTTTTTCATCCTGACTATCGTCTCCTAATTGCTCTCACGAGTTACTCTTCGCACTGCCGTCCGGATTCTTCCGCTCATAGCTGATTCTTTAAATTTCCTTTTCTTCTTGGAACGTTGCTTTACCTATATTGCTCCCGCATTCGGTCTCAACCTAATTGTCCTTAATTTCACCTAAGGTGCCGCTCGCATTCGGACTGCTGTTATCATCATCGGTTTACCTGTTACTCTCCCACAATCACATTAATCGCTTAACATTGTTAACACGCTTTGTTATATCCGTCTCTTGATCCTGCGTGTGCAGATCCTCCTTTCTACCTAGTAGTTGTGGTCTGAGTCACACCAGCGACGTGACGTAAAAAACGCGCCTGCAAATCATGTATACTAAACAAAATTACATAAATTTTAATGTATCATAAGCACCGTTGCGCGCCACCAGTCTGTGTTTTTGCTTCTTGATTCATTGCTGTCTTTCTGTTTGGCTGCCTCCTGTCCGGTGCCCGTATTCTCCAGAGATTTCCACAGATATATCCGCCAAAACAAGAAGGTTTATCCACTGGGACTGGTCGACCCACCCTCAATAGCCAGCTGGTTTACATGCTTGATCTTTTCTCCGGGAGATGAAGAACCCATATATCGTTCCAAATGGAGCTCTTTCCGCCATTCTGAAGAAGCTACCACCACGGGGTCTAAACAAATGGGTTTAGCTCGCCTCGTACTCACAGTAGAACAATTTACTTACCTGGAATAATGTATTTACATGGATCCCCTGTTCCACAACCGAAGACAGACAATTCTGGCGTGATTACCTTCACTGCCTTAAACATTCCGATTCTCCAGTCACCTGGAGCTTTTCTGATGTCATTTCACGGACAGCATTGCGCGCGTATAAGCGGCTTTTCCGATGATCTTTCATAGAGTTCTCACTTGGCCATGGATACAATTACACTTATATTTGAAGGAATCACTTGTCCATTTTGCGGAGAATAACATTTTTTCCTGTTATGGACATATTCAGACACAAGAAACAACTGCACCCACCGTCCCTATGACAAGTCCAGTACGGATAGCTGGACACGGGTTGCGAGCCGGACAATATACTTGAAAAAGCCGGCCTCTATTAACAAGGTGTTTACTCACCTGCATCAATATCATTCGACTCTGCGACTCTTTTACATCATTGACCAGCTTCAACGACTACTGCCGGATCATTACTAAGCCATTCGGCCAACGAAGGAAGAATTTTGGCTTTCAACCGACTGCGAATAATAGAGTGCAAAAGCGGTCTATACGATGCATAGCCGACTAGCACTACAGTTCAACGGAAAATACGACAGTGTTCCAGGACGTGGTGGGGTTTCGCCTGGCAAGCGTTCTCCCTATAAAAAGCCACAAATGTCCGCTTAACAACACTGCAACGTGGCGGATGTGACTCAACGCAAAATAAAGTCACAGCTATACATTTCACACTGACGCAGTCCTCAGCCTCCTACATCCAACCTGTGCAACTGATTTACTATGAAGAATGCTTTAGTGCTGTACAGATCATCCCGGCTTCGTAATGGTCATTGATTGCACTAAATCTTGTTTGGGCTCCTGTGCTCATGGATCACTACATGGCAAATTTACCCCCACTTGTATCTTGACGCAACAGTTTTTGCGCGCCACAGCGCCATCATGGTCCTTGATCTGACTATTACCTGACAATATGCTCGCTCATATGGACTACATCTTTTCGTTTATTCCTTTCATGGAAACGAAATGTTTTAATATTCCAAAGAAGCTATGCTTGTATGCATATTTGATCATGCCTTTAGAGATGTGTCTCGTTTTACTGAGAATATACCATTTATTTATTTATTTATATCCACCTTGAACACGGCGGTGATGCTCCCAGCCAACGACGATTAAATACTTAAATGCGCCTCAGGTCCCCGAAGCATAGCGTTTAAGTCTCACTTATACAACAGGTTGGCCCCTACTGTAGTATTGTAAACGCGGCCTTTCAGCGAGCGGGAATGTTTTATCTGCCGCTGAAGGTTCTCCAGGCACAACTTCGGCAGGTCTGGCTTTTGTAATACATGAACTGAGTTGAAATTCTATTCGCGTATCGTTACTGAACCGCTCAAAAACCTCGAGTTCCTCGCTATCAAGGATAAAAGAATCATCACTTATCTGGTGGTCCTGCAGCAATAGTTTGCACTTTGACGGTGCGAAGTGCATACCAAATAACGGGACCACCGTAGGGGTAATTCCGAGTTGATTGTGCTGCCCAACGTCGTCAAATATTAAAGCGATATCGTCCGCATAATCAAGGTCAACTTTATTTCACCAGGCCGGACCTCAAAGTCTACATCGTTAAATACCATAAAGGAACACTTCATGGTTGCGTCCGTGATGGAATTGAAGAAGAACAGGAAAATTAAACAACCCAGAGGAACGCCACTTGTTGTCGGAAAGCTGTCCTACGGGTCACCGTAGACCATGACGAGGCCTGCCGTGTTCAAGTATAGAGCACCTAAAATGTCCACATATTTTGTGTTAAGACATTTCTGCGTACGTGGTTTATACAGAATGCATCAAACTACTGCACTGAACGCAACCTTGCAGTCTAGAAATAACCTATCGTCCATCTGCCGTAGGCGTGACGGTATTCTATCACAGCAGCAGAGTGAATATGTGGACAACCTAGACACATCCTAGGCGGAAGCCTACCTGCTCTCCTCGAACAAAAGCAACGCTAAGCGGTCCAGAAGCAGTAGGAGAGAGGTAAGTCCTGCAGCGAATAGAAGAGCAGCAGCTTAGTTTCATTAGGGATAGAAAGGTTAAAATAGAATAGCCACCAGTTGGTTCTGAATAGTAACTGCGGTTGGGTTTTTATGGCACGATGGAGAAGAAGCTCTAGAGTGATGAAGAATTCGACAATTAAATCAGAGATAAAATATATACCTTTACAAAAAGTAAGTCCGAGCCTCTGAAGACCATAGTTCCCTAATGGAAATTTAGTTTGTTAGCCCCCTACAGAAAGGTCTAACTTTAAAACCGAACCATCAAAATTATTCGACTCGCTATCCAGCAATGTTTCGAACATTACCATTTTGTGACGGAAGATAAGTGAATACCTTGTGAACATATGTAGTTCCCGATCAAACTACGGTCGGTATACTTCTATCCTGAGACACTGTCTGACCACACCTTGCAGGGTTTGCCTCGTTCCATAATAAATATATTAAAATAAAGATTTTCTGTAATTTAATTGGTTTGGTATAATTTGGTATAATTTTATGGATAATGTATCGCAGTCTCCCAGCAGCCAGCATGCTTTGACAAGACTGGAAAAGCACCAAAGGCGTTGTTTCAACCGTCTGCGTCTCGTCATTTGTGCAACTTCATCAGACCCTGCCGGGTAATGATCCCGTGCATCTGGATGCCAGCAGCTGGAGCCACTAAGCCATGGGCGACTGCCGCCCAACTGCATAACTGATTGTAGACTATGATACAGCCTGGCTCATCCTCCACTGACATGCTAGTCACAAACGGTTTAGAGGAAGGTATTTGGCCACATGCATTAAAAATTTTCCGGACGGATTTTTGATTACTAATGCTTAGTGGGGATTTTGGTATATCGTCATAGTGCATTTAAACCGGAAGTTACCATTTCTGTGGAACGCTGTTTTTACCTTATCTGCTGTGGATACAACAGTCTTTACCGGTCTTATTGACATTTTCTTGGGTTTTAATATTTAGTTATTCTTCCTGCTTGCATAGTAAATTCTAATTCCCATGTCCTCGTAGTGACCTAGCGAGTCCCCTTTCGACCGTGTAACTTATCCTAAAATGTTCTCCGATTATGGTTTCTCTAGGTATTAAGAAATTTAGTGGTTTGTTTGTATTTTGCTGCCGATTTTTGAGTCGCACGCAAACCATGCGGGCGTCCTGCTTGCCACCAACCTGATGTGACCTGCTGACGGGCGCCAGTCGTCTCACTCGACACACCTAATTATCACCCCTAGCTAGTTTAGCTCTTGTGCTCTGCGGTTAGCTTAGCCCAAATATATATCTTCTAGTGGTTTGAACAAATGGTTTGCAAACATTATAACCTAAGGATCATGACCTTTAAGTAGGCTTTATCGCCCTCCAACTGTTCTACACGCACATTTATGGCCTCATACTCCATCCACCCCGCCTGTAGATTATGCCTACTATTATCTGACGCTTCATCTGCTTGGCGTTATTATCCCATTAATACGTTATCCACCTCGCCAGTGTGGGCTGCTATCAATCTTATACCCTTTGGATGATTATGCTCTATGGTCTGTACTATTGTGTTCATCCATATCTGTATTCAGGAGCATTAAGCATATTTGATCTGTGTCTTCTCCTGGTTTTAAAACTTTGGCGCCACTGGCGCCCACTTCTCAAACACCACAAATGCTCTGTGTCTATCTGAAGGATATTTACTTATGCGCAGTACTACGCCTTTATGCTTCATCCACCTCACCATTGAATTACTTACCCTGTAACATCCGAAACTTCATCTTTCTTGGCCTCCTTATATAATGAATCCTTCACCTACCTCGCCGCGGTAATCTGCCAAAGGTTTTATACCTTTTGTATAAATATCAAACGTGGTCGTTACTGCTGCGTTTGGCCTTTCCTGTGTCCCAGAGACTACAGCAGGTCTTTCCTCGCTGTTTTCTACTGGTTTAAACAATTGCGTTCAATTCGTTTTTCTCTTGAAAACATCCGTTGAGAAATGCTTTATCGCCTGGCAAGTGTTCTACTTACTTGGTATGGTTATTTCCTACGAACTTGCTGGGTTAATCCACCTTGCCCGTGGGTTGTCTGCTCTGCTAACAACCACATATATGAATTATCCGACCTTCATTAAGTTGCTAATATTGCTCATCTGCGCATCCCTGCATCCTTCTCTCCGTAGTTCCAGCAAAATAAATAACGAGCTGTCTTTCTCGCGCTCAGCAAGGTAAGCTAATTCAGGCATATTTAAAACTGCACGAACCGGTATGCTACGCAACACGCAAGTTGCGTTGCATTAAGTAAGCTGATCGCACAATATAACGAGGGTACTAAAATAGGAGCTATACTACTCAGCAACAGAATCGGTAGTGACGTGGCGATAGGCTAAGAGCAGGTGTGTGCTCTAGATATTAGCAGTAAAAGCGTATTACACGCAGTAGTGCCTGGAAGCACAGACAAGACAGTATATGATTTAGGTGCCCATCGAAAAATATATCCTCCCAGTGGAAAGTCGCTGGGATTAACTCGCCTGTATGAATTTGTGGGCAATGACATTATTCTGTGTCGAGTCATATCCGCCGAGTAACAGTGTCTTTAAACGGACATTAGGACGCTTGCCAGATGAAAGCCCTCCGCATCGTATAACTCTACCGTCGATCAGTCTGAAAGGTAATGTATAACAAACAGTCATACGGTCCAATTGTTTACTCGGCCATTTGCAGTCATTTGACGTCCAAGCTTTGACGCTGAGTAACCGGATGTCTTAATCAAAGTCCTCCAGTAGTCGTTCAGTCCAGTCAAAATATGAAATGTCTAGAAGGACCGGGTGAAGAATTGTACTGGTGCTTAAGGATTT
This sequence comes from Dicrocoelium dendriticum, assembly GCA_944474145.2. Classification (NCBI taxonomy): domain Eukaryota; kingdom Metazoa; phylum Platyhelminthes; class Trematoda; order Plagiorchiida; family Dicrocoeliidae; genus Dicrocoelium; species Dicrocoelium dendriticum. The sequence continues at coordinate 2,740,312 of OX104068.1, read as the reverse complement.
TGGAATAATGGTGTTCGGCTTTCAGGTTTTAGCATACTGTTCCTGATGTGAACCCGTTGGATCTAGATATCCACAGTTGACGTGTCAGTCGGTGAGTGCAGTTACTCCTAATGGCTAAATTTGTCATAGGTTAGTCCAAAATGGCTCCTTCCCTTCCAACGCCGAGTTATCAGGAATTTCGTTTTAATGCCTTTTCGGTCCATGGGTAAGAGGAGCAGTGATAACACCGAAGCCCGGTTTTTAGGTCAGTTGAAGAATAGCTTATCCACAGCAGCGAATCAGAGCTCTTCCATAGGTAAGTTACAGTCAGTTAAAGTCCTCCTTACGTCCAAGTAACTGCTCCAAGATTTACTATCAAAAAGCTTCCGGGTAAGTGATATTTAAAATGTTCTCGCAGTACTGAAGGACACCGCACACAGTTGTTAAGCCACCAGACGGAGGTAGAAACTGTTTATGTCAATGTACGATAATCGCAAATGAAGAAACTGGTATCCCTAGAGCAACAGGTTGTACAAGTACAATCCTAATTTAATGTGTGTAAGTTGTGGCACTTTGCATGCCATGCCAGCTTAACCCGCTGCTTTAGCCTCCGTGCAAGCGGCATCTCTCAAAACTGGCAAGAAAACGATCCATCAAATGTGCATATGGAATCGTCAGAGGACTGAGTTACTGTTGAAGTCCAAGATAACAGATCAAAGAGTTTAGGTCAGCTGGCTCTTAAGGTTGAAGCAGCCAGTGCCATCTAGCGACATACCGGTAGTTATTTCGAGAAAACGGGCAACGAACAATGAACAATCGAGCAACTCTAGAGACAGGATTGCAGCGATAAACACTATGAAGTGACGGGTGGCAAGCAGTGGTACCTAGCTATGTGGTTCTATGTAAGTTTTTGCATAATATATGGTTTACAGGCGTTTGCTTACATCACCTATTGTGTGTGGCTCAGGCCACAACTACAGCGTAAGAAGGTGCTACACGGCACATGGTCTAAAGAGACCTAATCAAGTTCACAATATTTAACGAAAAGTATGGGTATCGGAAAGCTGCCTGGATAAAATGGTGCATGCTGGACATGTTAGCCATAATGAAAACGGTCAGAAAACGACCGGCAGCTTAGGAGAAGCTAAGACTAATAGGGTTGAGAGCCAAAGCAGGAAGCTGTCAGTTCGTACAATATAGTTCAAAGTAATGAAGCAAATGCGGAGGATTGGTGAACAGCCGCTGCATGCTAACACAGGTGTGGTAAGTAGGTAATGGGACTGATGACGCTGAAGCACTCTTACTTATATTATCTGATGACCGCCTGAAACAAGAGACGGGACACGGGATACCAAAACTGTGATATGCTTGTGGGACCTTATCCGAGATGAAGTCAACTTGACAAGGAAACTAGTACGCTAAGCGGCGTGGTCCATAATGTAAGGTAAATACGCATTGGTGGTGAAGAGCAGAAACTTGGGTGGGGTTGTAATTTGAGTATAACGAAACAAAAAACATGATTTATTTCTGGCAGTGCAGGGCACGCTTACAAAGGCGAACAAAGTAATATGGAGCGTATAAACGGTAACCGCTACGCGTGTTATTATGTAATCAGCACATTCTATAGTCATGCTTTCAGTTTATTTGTAATTGCACGGGTTCGTAATCCTGTTGCGTAAATTTGTTACAGTTGTGCTGAACTTACGGTTGTGTTCGACGAATTCTACATCACAGCAAGAGATCAAATAATACCTACTTATTAGCTGACATCGGAGAGTGGGGTAAGGTCCTCCAGAAAAGCACGAAGCGGTGAATTTATTTAGTGAAATCCGATAAGTCACAGTGTTGAATGAGAGTGATACCCCTAGGGCGCTTAAAGATAAATCGTCTGGGTCCACCCGTAAGCATGAACGTCGAGCCGCGTTAAACTAGAGCATCGCAAAACACGTGCGGACGACATGCTTAGCACAACGACAGGAAGCTGAAGAGGAACGTACTTATATAGCAACATTCCGCAAGGTTAGTTATGAACGTGGAAGACTAGCTTCAACGACCGAAAAAGTGAGAGAAAGTGCGCTGAGTTATAATATCGAGCTAGTTGTGATGGTAGTCAAGGACTACGATGATAGAGCAGATTAAGAGAATAAAAGTTGGGGATGCCGACCAGTGGTAGTGTCCAGCTAAAATGATGGGTATTCGCGGAGCGAAAGCTGCCGGTAGAGTAAGAAATGTTTTTAGCAAAGACGCAAATGGCTGTCATATTGAGAAAGGATTGGTGAGCAGTGGCAGCCTTACTTAGCTCAGTAATCTAAGCGAAAGTGTGGCAGTACAGTATAAGGACAGGGAATGACCCGGCAAAGCCTTCAAGTTAATGGCAGTCAAAGGTTACCAGAAAGCCTTTAAAGTGAGAGGATTCATGACAGACAATCTAATGGACTTACGTGGCATCATCAAGTTAAGCCACCTGGACGCGTGCCCAGAGGTGGAGGAAAAGTTAGCTGCAAAGGAAATGGAAGGTGACTTTACCTCAAGGTATGGAGAGGCTCAGCACGGGCAGCTGCAGACAGTGTTGACGCCATAGCAAAAATGTAGGTGAATATTGCTAAATATGAGGGATGCAAACTCAGGTTCGAACAACAGACGAATTTGTGAGCAGCCTATTTCAAATACTAATGCGGAGTCGGCTGAACCAGCAGTCGGAAGTGGAGATGAGGCAAAAGGCGGGAAATAGCTAGTGGTTGCAGATATAAAGAGCAGTTAACAAGTGATTAAGAGAAGGTCCTAACGAGTTGCAATGCAGCCAAATGTCGACACGAAAGCCATGGACAACCGTGGGTATTTGGGCGTGGCTGGCTACAAAAGCGTACTTTAGTTAACCTATGCAGGAACAGTTCGACGGCCGCAACCTTGATTAGGTAATTACTGCAAGCGGAAGTTAGGGCAGCCCTGTGAAGGGACATTTAATTAGTCGGCATAAAATACCGTTGCTTTCACGTTAGCGAAATTTAGGGAATACATAAGTGTTTAGACGGAGCACATTGGAGGAGAGCAAAATTTAACAACCGCATGCGTCCAGTTATATAGGCAAGCCAGTTTGACAGGTAGCCTAAAGTAGAGATAAAGTAGAAGAAAGGAGAAGGTAGGTTAAGGAAATGGTAGCTGACCTTAACACAACGTTTGCAGAGACCTCTCAGGTGCAACATTAGACAATGTTCACCCTTTAGCAACAATGTCGGTGGCGGTTGCTGGAAGGGATGGAACCAATGAAGCGTTCCGAAAGGTGGCCAGTTGCGAAAAGCTTACTTCAACTCATTGTGCAGAGCTATTTGAAGCCGTACTTGGAAGTGGGAATAAGCTAAAAGGCAGATAATGGCTAGAGTCAGAGTGGGGAGCTAGCCATATAGATAGGTGCAATTGGCCATACAGCTAAGTGCGGACAACGACTAGACGCTGCAGATATGGAAAACAGAAATAAGGCTTGATTAAGAGAGCGCCGTAAAAAGTTGCGGTACTCCAACCTTTTCGCCTCAAAGCTATCAAAAAGGGACAACATGTAACTTTAACTCAAGGATGTTACATGGGGATGATTCCACTGGTTTACTGAGGAGGAGTTTGTCAACAGCAATGATATTCAGCTAAGCAATCCAAACGTACGTGTGAGCTTTAAAATGAAGGCAACTTCCATAAGCCCGGCAGGGATTTCATGTTAATGGAAGCCAACATTTACCAGAAAAGTTCAGGCAGGCAGTATTAAGGACCAAGAAATTCAATGGACGATTACAGCACGGCTAGTTCCATCCGTTACTGGTTACTCTTGAGTAAGCTATTCGCTCAGCCGACAGAAAATTTTGTGCACCATGACTGCGATTAGCAGTGCGAAAATATCGGAATGATAATAGCTTTAAAGGTGGTTCTTTGCTTTTCAGCTGCCGGCCCACGGCAGTGTTGCGAGAACTGCGGAATTTTACCTGGCAAGCGGTCTTATTATAAAAGACCATACATGTCAGTTTAACAACACTCCGACGTAGCGGATGTCACTCGCTACCAAAATACCCTCACTGCTCACTACTTAACACTGGCGCTGATCACGGGCTTCAAAATTCGTAACCGCTAAGACATATGAAGGAAACTTTAAACTTGTCCAACAATTTTTATCAAATAAGCTTCCGGGTCCCTACGCTCACGGAAAATGCAGCAGAATCTCCGGAACCATTCGAGTCCATCCCCACCCAGAATTTCCTTAACGGAAACACCTGTAGATTTTACCGCACTTCCCCGCCATACTTCTTTTTGACACCAATGAATATGCACATCATCATTGCAACCTTGCTAAGCGAAATTATGCACCATTTTTAGACTTACGTATTTTGCCAATACTTAGCTCTGTTGTCCGATGTGCCTATGCTTATGGTGTCTCTGTGGCTCTTTCAAACCTTTAAGCTTGCCTGTACGGTGTAACTTGTTTCCTCCACTATAAAATGGTTTGTTTATTTAGTTACTTTAGCGACAGCACAAAAAATCTTTTCTAGCTTAGTTTTGTGTACTATCGTGCCCCTACGGTTGGTCGTTTAGCCGCCTACCAGCCCGGTAGCGCACGACTTTCGTGTTGTGCATCGGTGTTGCTGTAGCAAATCAAGAGATAATGTGCCGTCGAGCATAGCCTACTTTGGGGTCGTCGTTTCCGCTTATCTTTTCTATTTTGGCTTCAGGATAGTTAGCGCAGTCCTTGCTCGTAAGTGGCTTCACGCCTTTCATCCGGTCACCTCAAGCTCGGTCACCTCAAGCTCGGTCCCCCATCACCTGCTGTGGCAATACTTTCAGCTCGCTACGACGTATAACAGAGGACCAAGCTCCACCCAGCTCCGAAGCTTACTATTTTTATCCAGCCGCTTACGAAGTGCTTTCACTGCCTTGCGGCCCCTCGGTTTAGTGCGACCTATATAGGACTCTGTGAGGATCGCCAACTATGGGACACGCCTCCTTTGAGGGTTCCATCCGCTGCTGGGCACAAAGAGTACGTGGACTGTGGTAGGACCAGGGGGCAAAGTGCAAGATAGTTCGTAGGCGGCTAAACAACTTCTTCCTAGGAGTCCTAGCTGGATGGTGCGTGTGTGCCTTACACATGGTGACGAGCTGGAGGGCATTGCCATAGCTGCACATGCAGGTCCGAGCATGAGATGACCGGATGGATGGGTGAAAATATGTACAATTGATTGCTACCCTTCAATACTAAAAACGAAACAGGAAGGTAAAGGGAAGAGAAAATAACTGTCGCCAACTGGGCTACGCTCAACAATTTCTTACTTGTTGACATGCTACATAGACCTTTTGAAGCACCACCTTAAACACTTAATTATGAGGTTTTGTTCTTATCGCCTAGAGTCCTGCACGGCGATGGAATTTGTGAGTTTGACTGTTTTGCTTTGTTTATATCCGGCAAAATATTCCGTCTAATTTTCTAATTTTTGTTTTTAATTGGGGTCAAATTTCACCGGACGCGTATTTCTATCATTTAGGCTATCCAGCCAGATTCTGGCTGCCAAATTAGTCGTTTCAGTCTCACTATCAAGCGTTTTCGATAAAATAATCGTAAATCCTGGCTTACTCCGCTTGCATCTGCTTTTTTGTTGCTCAGCGTTAATCCTGATATTGCTAATGTTTTCTGCGTCGTAGCAGTGCTTCCTCCTTAAGTCATCGGGGATAGCGACTACACTTTAGTACCTCCTACACGCCAAAAGAATTATGACGAGCTAATGACGGTGCGCTAACAGTGATTGGACTTACAAGACCACGTTCGCGTTACGCAGCTCCTTAAGGAAACCTATCTTGGTGGCCGTAAACCTCCTCGCCTCCTGCATAGCTGCAGACTCTTGCTAATTCTCTCTTTCGGTGGCTTTTTCCTAAGCAGCTTGGCTTCTTAGGCTGCCAGGTGACAAAATACCCACCTTTATGCAACTACTGATACGTCAGTATCCCAGCTTGCGGGTATTGCCGATCGTTTTTAGGGATCCAACATCCAAATTTCACAGGTACAGAACACTTCCAATACAGAAGTAGCAGGACTAAGATCGCAAGTGGCGGCGCTTACAAATCGATTAGAGGAATTAACACCGGCCAAACCCAACAAACGAAACCGTTCTAGCAATCAAACTCGTTCGTGGTCGTCTTTTGTATATCCCTTTATGTCGTCCTATTACTGACATCAGTAGCGGCATTTTCGTCAAGCCGGATCATGTCGCCCAAATTATCCTTTCAAGTGCCGTACTCAGGAAGGCCGGCCAGCACAGAGTGGTAACGGACGTTGCTGACTAGCACAATCGCCATGCCTCGTCATTGCTGGAGAAAATGAAATTCGCTACTTCTTTGACACGGGCGCCAAAGTTAGTGTCCACGCTCATGATAAACTTGACCCTAGCCTGAGGGCGAGTAGATTAGTGCGCGCAGCCAACTGTAACATCATTCATCTGTACTGTCAAGACTCGCAAACATGTACGTTGAACCTGCGAGGTTCATTTAAGAGGATCTTTCTCTTCCCAAACTTCGAAACGCCAATTATTTCCTTGATATCACGCAACCTTTTGAAATGCTGGTCACCGCAGAGCCACGCCGTCTGATCGATCGCCAAACAAACCTGGCAGTTATAGGTCCTTTGACTGACACAGAGTCAATCAGTTCGGTATAAGTTAATCAATCGAGCTCGGCTATCGGTCAGATGCTTTTCAGCTAATTCGCGCGTCTGCCATGCAACAGCCTCGTGGCCATCCGCCACGGAGGTTGCAAGGCATTACATTGTTGTTAAGGTTAACCTGTATTCGGTAAACTCAGGCAAAGGACCACTGACTAGCTAAACTGCGCTGGCACAGATTTCGGGCATATGACAGAACCGGGCGTCGTTTGCCCCTCTAAAAGCTCGCGGATGTCGCCGCCTCATATACTGCCCAAAAAATCAGGAGACTGTCGTCAAGGTGGCGATTACCACGCGCTTAATAAGGTAACTGTTTCCGGTTGCTATCATATCCCTTACGTTTAGGACATTACGGATAATCCGTCTTGCACCCGTGTGTAATCGAAAATAGCTTACGCTCACGCTTAACGCCAGATACGGGTTGCTAAGAAAGACATTCCGAAAACCGCTGTTGTGACACGGTTTTGGCTATTTGAGATTTTACCCGCACCCTTTGGCTTTCGCAACGCAGCCTAGAACTTGCAACAATACATAGATTCAGTCACTAGACGTCTAGCTTTCGTCTATCGTCAGATCGAGGTTATCTCAGTGGCAAGCGTTCAATGGGAACAACATGCAGAACATCACAAGGTTCTTTTTGATAGGCTAGCCAGCATAGTGTTACTGTCAACGCAGACGAATAGTTATTTCAGCCGTCTTCCTTCAAATTCCTTGGCCACCGTAGAGATCAGTAGGGCGTGCGTCCTCCAGAAGATAGAGACCGCGCCATCAGAGAGTATCCGGTCCCAACTACGTTAGCGGCCTTCTGCCATGTTAATAGCATGATCAACTGTTATCGACATTTTCTTCCACTCTGTGCTAATTTGCGAATTCCACTTGTCTGCCTGCTTCTTGGACGTATAAGTAGTTAAGCGAAACTGGCTGCTGCTGCTGCCGGAGCGCTCTAGAGCAGCAAAACGAGCTTAGACGAAGCCGTTTTGCTTCACCATTTCCGTACGAACCCTCCGCTCAGAATTGCTGTTATCGCGCCACACCGCCATTGGCGCATCTCTAAAGCAACTTGCGGCTGGATGTTGCAAACGACTTGCTTTCTACTCTGGATACCTTCAATCCTCCGAGGTCAAGTACAATATGTTCAGTCATGAGCTGCTGGCCGTTTGCTCTACCGTTAGATATTTCCGGGACGTCATTATAGATGGTATTTACATGCTCTGCACCGAAGACAAGTCACTTATCTACGCATTCTATAATCAAACCGACTGACACTCACCATGTATGATTAGTCGGCTGGATTCCCTTGCCGTTTTCGCGACTGATAAGGGACATATTTCTGATCAATAAAACGTCGCTGCTGGTGCTCTTTCAGGAGTATTTGCAATCGGCCCTGACGGCAGGCAATCAAACTTCTGTCATGGCTACTGCAAAATCAAGCGACCAGCTTTTCGGATCGCCGCGATACCTTTTTGAAGCTAGCACTACATTCGCTGCTGTCACCTGGTGCCACCATTTTACGCAACCTCTCTACCAGACGGCCACCACTCATCGTTCCAGAAACCTTTTGCAACTTTGCTTACCCCGACATTAAACATATTGTTAAGCTTGTTTTCGAGAAATACTTTTGGCTGGGGTGGCAAAGTGATCCAAAGCAATGTGCACGCAGCTGTCTCAGGTGTCAAGAAGCAAAGATCAAGCGTCACGTATCCCCTTCACTTGGTCGCTTCCTGTCCATTGCAGCTCGCTTCGCTCATGAGCATCTCAACGTAGACTGCTCTTTGGCCCCATCCAAAAAAGTAGTCTATAGTTTGATCATGATTATTGTTGCACCCGCTTTTTCAAGGCCGTTTTTATCGCTAACGCAACTGCGGTAAGCGTACAGCGCGCGTTAGTCCAACGCTGGTCGCTACAAATGGTCATGCGGCCAAAGTGACGATCGACCGTGGTTTGCAACTTGAACCCAACGATTTTAACAATCTCCTTGAAGTCATTAAATGCAGACGGCTACGAACGATTACCTAACGTTCGCAAGCAAAAGGCATAGTGGAACGTTTCTACCGACAGCTAAAAAACATATTTAGCGCCGCCGCTGCTCCGGGTGGCACTGAGGCACTTCCTATGCTCCTCCTTGGCATCCGAACAACCCTAAAGGCTGACCTACGTGGGTTAAGCGCCAAGTTAAGATATGGTCAATCATAAAGTTAACTTAAGGCTTTTTCTCCGATAGATCCAGACTCCTGCATCACGACGCGCATTCTGCTCGTCAGGTAGCCTCGAGTATGTCACAACAAGCTTCCCGGCTTCAGAAAATAACGATGTAAGACTTACTTTCCACAAGACCTAAAGCACTGATCATTCGTTTTTTAAGCGTCCATGGTCTACAGAGCCTACTTCAGCGATCATATGTAGGCCCTTTCAAGACCCTGCAGCCCAAGGACTGCGTCTTTGTCCTTGAGCATCGCAAAAAACTAGGAGCCGTCACCACTGATGTTCTCAAGGTTTTTCACCTGGAACCTGTGCTTGTCGGAGACCCTTGGCCTTCTCCCGACGGATCAACCAGCCCATGATGGAAGACTCACCCACTGCCAACGCACCTGCTGTCTAACAGCACGCCCTATTCAAGCCTCCTATTTCAGCTCCACCACTTCCCGTAACAACAAGCGGCACCTCTTTTGCAGTTTCGCCACCTTAGCGATCCAATAGAACGCCCAAGTTGACGCCGTTCTTCGAACCGCACAGGTCGATTAGTTCGGGTAAGCGAGTTCCTTGACCGGCACAATTAAGTAAGTAGTTTTTCTTCTACAGTTTCTCACTTTTCCTTGCCCTCTTGATCAAAGCCCAATGTAACCCCGGGAATGGCACTGGCTTTTGAAACTTCTAAAAATAATTAACAAAAGCTTTTGGAAAGCAAAGAAACCCACAAAATGCCTCTAAAACTCAAAAGTGCTGAAAGTGTTTCGGAACCGCATGGAAGACTGCTGGTTGTTGCCCATCGTTTCCAATATGTGTCATTTTCGTTGTTCGCGCCACCATCGTCATCACACACTTTTCCGTTTACTTTCCACACAAGGCTAAAGATGAGGACAAAATGAAAGAGAAGGTTTGACGCTTGCAAAGGTTCCTGTTTCGTATGTTTTGGCACGGTTAAGAAGGACAAAGGTCGGAGCCCGCTAAGGTCTGGTCGCGCTACTGCTTTCCCAGCGGCTGCCTCTGGTCCCACTACCTTGCTCGCGGAGGGCTGGTTGGCAACGGAGGACCTCAGGTGGATAAAAGTGCTAAGCACAGTTTCCGTTCTATGTGGGTTGCTGTGCAGTGACAAGTAGATTCCCCTATTTGCGGGTGTAACTTACCCTAAATATTCTAAAAGCATAGCTTACCTACGTAGTAGGGAACTTAATAGTTGGCTAGTTTGTATTTTTCTCCGGTTTGTTTGGGTTACGAAGGCAGCAAGCGGGCATTCACTTTGCGTCCAAGCTGATTCAACCTGCCGACTGGCACTAGTACTCGCACTCGACACAACTCCATGTCCCCCTAACGTGCGCTGTAGTTGTGCTCTATGTTTTACTTTGACGAATTTAACTGCAGTACACTAAATATTGCTTGGCTTGTTTTAGCGTGTTTCCTGTTCGCTTTCAATTTACAGTTCAGCTGTGAAGCTGCTAGATCGCACTACCTACACGCTATAACATGTCTTCACGTCCACCACCGGTATCCGTCTTCACCGTGTTCGTCAATCCTAACTGCATTATTAAATACGCCTAAATAAATAAATAAATAAATAGTTTATTCTCAAAATTAAAGAGACACACCAAATCAGGCATGACAAATGTTTATAAACAGTTGTGTATCACGAAGATACTTCGGGTTCAATCGTATGTAATTGAAACGGTCAAGGCCCTATAAGTGCAATGAAACGGTGCACTTAGACGGAAAGTATCATATTCTTGCATGTGTCGGGAAACGTTAGAATATGTGTCTAGTCGACTTGCCAGTATGTAGTGGTGGGCAGTGACTTTATTCATTGGCGAGGCACATCCGCCACGTCGCAGTGTTGTTGAACAGACATTTGTGGCTTCTTATATGGAGAACGCTTGCCAGGCGAAAACCCACCACGCCCTGCAACACTGCAGTAAAGCATTTTGAAAACTATAATGTATAACTGGCGAAGCCGCTTGACGACTGATTTCATGATTTGAAAAACTGGTAGCTCGGGTTGATAATTCAGTTGCTCATTTGTTTGCCGAGCTGCGAAATTGGTTTGCAAACGTTTCACCGTCATGCAAGACGGCATCATCAGTGCTTCGAGATGTGTAGTGTAATCTCGCTGATTGCATTTTCGACCTGTGATCGAAGCCGTCACTTTCGAAATGTCACCTGCCCGCCGATCACGGGTCGACAATTCAATCAACGAGATAACACTACACATCTCAACGCACTGATGATGCCGTCTTGCATGACGGTGAAAAGTCTGTAAACCAATTTCGCAGCTCGGCGAACAAACGAGCAACTGATTTCATATTCGGTTATGCGCAGTCAAATGGCTTCTAATCTCCTCTGTTAGTTGGACAGATAATTTGGTCAGGTCCGCCATGATGGTTGAGGCCGGTTGTGGAGGCGAACATCGCGAATACTCGTCTTGTTGTGTGTCCAGGTGAGCAAAAGTTCAGATTTTCTGCTGTCTGGATTTCTCAGACGTAAAATTCACGAGAGTATGAAGTTGTGTCCAGCTCCCCACACTAAACAAAGGTTGTGGTGATTGTAGTTTGGTCCATTTGGTATTCAACCATGATCCATGTAAGTCCTTGTCGGTTGTTACGTCCTTCCTGTGCGAAAACTGTTCCTAAGTCCAATCCCAGATCTCCAAGAAGTTCCGGATCTCGGAGAAAAGAGAAAGTGGGGGACAACCGAGAGAAGGCCGCAAGAAGAGGCGTGGAGTTAGACATTTTCAAAGTCTTATGTTACAACATTTGAAATTGAGACGAAAGCGTGTACCCTGTGCAACAATGATTATGCGGAAAGGACCTTTCGAATATCTTATAGATTGATTAGCCGTATGGGTAAATTGCTAACGCCTGCGTAGGGACAAGATCGTTGTACCAGTAAGTAATCCACGAAGTATCGAATTAATATGAGCAAAAAATTGGGTGGGGAGAGAGCAAAGAGAGTTAGAGCGCTGGTGGTGATGGCAAGGTGCATGAACAGCAAGCAGCTCCCGTAATATGTTAGGGAGCGCAGAATAAAAGTAAAAAATTAATATTTTGCCGTGAGAGAGATCTGAAGGTCAGTTGACGGTAAGACAGCGGAATGATTGGATGCAGAGATTTCAAAGGAATCAAGGTTATAAAGATACGGAGTGGTTCCAAACAAGCGCTGGATAATCGCATATGCATGGAACCCATGATCACTAGCTACTTCTAAACAGAGGTGCCGAGGCTAAGGCGACCGACAGACGGTGGCGCCAGGCAAGGCTATCAGTGCCCAGATATAGCCACTCCAATAAGACGCTTGGTCACTGGCGTATGCCCATAGGGTCACTGAATGCATCAACAAGCCAGCGAAGGTACGTGATACAGACATTCCAGGTGAATGTATGGTGGAGAGAAAAGGAGTGTATCCTGGCAAGCTCAAGGTCCGCACAGAACTGACATAGGGCATACAGAAAATCGCTGCAAAGTGGTGAAGAAGATAAGAAGATCGATATATAGTGGCGGTAGGAGAGAGAGTAACAGTAGTCAGCAAAGGCATTCGGATTAAGCATACTAACTATAAGTGGATACCTACAGTGACAGAAGAAGTCAACAAACCAGCGAAGGTGTGTGATGCAAACAATTCAAGCGAGTAGGTTTTGGAGGGATAAGGAGTGACCCCTGGCTCAAAGATCGATGTTACTTACAAGGACTCGCTGCAGCTGAAGCGTGGTGACGTAGGTACTACTAAGAACTGATAATGGTACCAAGCGAGAGAGAGTATCGACGGCTAGCAGTGGCATTGATATGAAGCCTTCTAGTGGCTAGTGGCTACCTAAAGTGTCCCAGAATAAGTCAACAGACAGCGAAGGTGTGTGACGCAGGCATTCTCAAAGAGTGAAGGTTGGATATAAAAGCGAGTGGCTCTGAGCAAGCTCCGGATAAGCCCAGAGGTGCTTGGAGCCTACAACTACTAGTTGTTACTAAATAGAGATGCTGAGGTTAAGAGGATCGACAAATAATTGCGCTATGAAAATTTTTGGTGGCCAGATATAATCATTCCATTAAGCAGCCTGGTCACTAGTGGATTCTTACAGTGTCACAGAATACTCAGTTAGAATGCCCATTTGTTATGTCAAGTTTTGAAAGATAAACAAAACACGATGCTTTGAGCAAACAATTGTTTGCTCAAAGCTTCGTGTTTTGTTTATCTTTGTCACAGAATATATCAACAAGACAGCGAAGGTAAGTAAGACAGACATTCTAAAGATTACAGGATGGGGAACAAGGAATGTCTCCTAGTAGCTCCGGACATGCGCAAAATGTATAGAGCCTACAGCGAACCGCTGCGGAAAACGTGCTTGAGATGAGAGAAACGAAGGATAATGGTGCTAAGAGCGAGAACCAGTGGACAACAACTAAATTCGCATTAAGCCTTCTAGTTATTAGTGGATAGTTACTAGGGCAGAAGGAGTCAACAAACTGGCGCATGTATGTGATGCAAACAATTCAAGAGAGTGGGTGTTGCAGAGATAAGCATTGGCTCCTAGCTGCACTTTCTTGGTCAATCTATGCCCACTTGAACAAGCTTGCCGATCTTCTAATCGCCGCGGGGCCTTTGCCTCTCTGCCTACTCATCTTCTATTTTCCATGAGTTCAGAATGAAGTAGACTTAGCAGCAGCAGTGATAGCTCGTTAATTAAAGTTTTGCACTTTTTTATACTATGTGCTCTGCTATTACCCCAGTGCTCGTTGGTAGCACTTTGCAGTCCCTATTAGTCAGCAGGCTTTGGCACCTCTAGGATTGCAGCAGACATCGCTGTTTCCACGCCCTGGGGACAGTCAGGGTTGCGCCTTGCCTGGACCCCTCATAGTTTTGATCCCATGACTTCTAGGTGCCAGCAACTAGTGTCACTTTGCCGTAGATGACTGCAGTTGAGTTGCATTACTACCAGTTGACTACGGTATAGCCTAGCTTATCCTCCACTGCTATGCCAGTTACGAACTGTAGAGGACAGTACTTGTCCCCACTAGCTAGGAACACTCCACATGGTGACCGTGTAAGACGCAGCATTTAAAAGCTTTGCGGACGAACTTTAGGTTCCCAATGATTAACGAAGACAGTCTATTTTCAGAAGTAGGATAGGCCGCGCTTTGTTGCTGTCAACCGTTAGGCAGGTAGGTCAGCGGCCGTCACCCCTGGCTTTGTGTCACCAGCCGCTGGCATCCGGAAATCGGGAGGTCCAAACCCTGATGGGTCTAAAGAATGCGCACCAATGAGGAGACCCGGGTGGTCAAAAAAGCTGTCTGGTGCCTTTCTAGCCTTGTCAAAGTTTGTTGAATGAGAGGGACTGCGAAGCATTTCTTATGAATTAATTACTAACCCTTTTGTTACGAATTGTTACGGCTGTGCGTGACAAGACAGTACGTGAAATTTAGTAGTCTCGATCGCACGTTCGTTTTCACATAGGCGTTCAAGTTGGCAGCTTTCGTGCTGCAGAAGTTTGGGCAAGTGAGTTTAAAGTAGAGTTGGAAAATACCACTATTTTTGATAAACTACATTCGTGGTCTCCTAGTGGCGGGTGAACTTTTGTCGGTTTCGTGGATAGAAGTCTACTAAACGCGGTGAGCGTGTAAACTAGAGACCAAAAGCGCGCAGTTTAAATAAATAAATAAATAAATATTTTATTCTCGACAAAGCGAGACACGCCTTTTGGGCATGATCAGCATATTGCATTATTGTACAAGATAGCGGAATAAGCAGCACCAACAGTGGGAGTAGTACAGTTGGAGACAGTAGTGTGGGCCCATAGAGCCCAAATGTTGTATGTAGTCTAAGTACACATAATGCGAGAGGTAAAGCTAGTAATCAGATCACTTATATGGTATGTTGATGCGGAACTAGTCCGACGAGGTCCCGTAAGCAATGTAAGTCAGTAAGTGCAGTATGAGGAAACGGGTGAAAAATACTTAAGAATAGTGGTGTCACTAATCAGATATGTGGGCGTGTTCGTGTGAGAGCCGATATATACACAGAACTTGTAAATGTGGTGTCGGTCAACTTGCCAATGTGTTAGGGCGGTGACTTTATTGAGTGGCGAGTCACATCCGGCACGTCGCAGTGTTGTTAAACAGACATTTGTGGCTTTTTGTAGGGAAAACGCTTGCCAGACGAAGACCCACCACGTCCTGGAACACTGCCGGCACGGTTATTTGCGCAGGATAGAAAGCGTGTACCAGTCTTCAGAATCCCGGTTTGCCTTTGTATATTTCTAGCTAAAGTTAATATTTCCTTGTACATCTAGGAGACCGGTGCAGATTGTCTTACTGGTTGCTGAGTTAGGATGCTTGTTAAACATTGCAATTTGTTTGGCGCTTCTTTCAAATGCCACGCGCAATCACTTAGTTTGTCGCGCGTTTTTTACCTCCCTGGCTAGCAGCGTCAATGGTAGCGTTTTTCATAGTAAGTTTAACAGAGAACTTTTGGTTGTACAAATACAAGTTTTCCTGCCACAAACTGTATTTCGTGTCTGATACCTAAGATACCACTGAATTGTTGACACCGAGTTCGGAAGATCTTCAACGCCGGATATTTTAAATTTCCTCCGTTATGCTCGTTCTGTTAATTTTTCTTATTCTGGTTGAATTTTGCATATGCTAGCAATTTGCGGTTCCATTTTTAAAACAGGTTCTGTAAACTGTATGATAAGACCACCGTTTGGTATTGTGTCTTACTTTGTCCAACCCTTTTAAGCCTGGGATTTTTGTTTGTGGTTCGCTCGTGTAGGAGCCGTATTTCGTAATCATAAAATTACCATTACTTGAGTTAAGTATAGCAAATCCATGTCACATCACCTCGGGGTGATATATACGCAAGTCAGTGCCGTTATTACCCTTAAGACGGAGGAACGATACGAACCTATCAAAATGGCCAGACTTAAGCAATTCATACACTTTAAGAAGGTTAGCTAGCGGCAGCTGTTTTGTGACCTGCATTTGGGCGGCAAACGGCCCTCAACCCTGCTTTGAAAGTGGCGGCAACTGCTTCCTTCAGTAAAAATGGACGAGACACGACCCCGTGAACTACGATGTTAGATGCCTCCGGAAAACACGTAAGCAATTCTGGCTATCGTTAGCTTGGTATTGTTCACTTTACCAACTCATGTTGCAGACGTAGGCACCGAACGATCACAAACAAATACCGGCGTCAGCAAGTTCAACGCCGTCGCGTCTCATGCCACTACTCTCACTGGCTTACAATTCACTATGGACACCATGCAGTCTCAAGTTGCAACACAGTCGTTAGCCTCAACAGCTCACCATAAACCGTCGTCGTTACAACCGAACCGCATCACCATCCAAAGCCCAGATTCCAGCAATAGGCAGGCTTGCTGCTGGTACCACCAACGTTTTGGTACCGCAGCTCGTAAATGTGTCCAGCCTTGAAGCTTTGACTGGAAACAAAGAAACCTATCGGACAACTTGTAATGGCTTTAGACGCAACCGGCCAAAACCAACTCGCCTCGTTCGCATTGGTGAGTTAACTTTCGATACTGAGTGCCAAGTCTACACCGCAGCTGAACTTTGCGTTATACCCGTTAGCTCATATGAGGTAGTCTGACCTCAGTCAACCAGCCTACGTGCTGCCCACGGCATACCGATCACAAATTTTGGTGAGAGGCTGCTAACACCCAAACTAATCCCTCGGCGAAGCTTACGCTGCTTTTCATAGGAGCAGTCATCCCTTTCGCCATCATAAGTATCGAGTTCTTCGTAATTCGAACTAATGGCTAATGCTTATGAACTCTCAGGCACTGCTCAGTAGTACCGGGGCATGCGGCAACGTACCAGCTACTACCCTCATCTGTGTCTTGCATCAAGCTTTACAGTCGTTCTCATACCTTCTTATCAAGTGTCTTATATTAGCTTGCGTACTGAACGACTTACCTGCTGCGACATCAAACCGCATGCAGCATTTCTGCGTTAAGGGTCTATCAGTTTTGCCTTGCCTTCATAAACTAGCCCCAAAGAAGCGCAAAGCGGCTAAAATGTAATTCGGACAAATGCTGAAACTGGAAATAAGCCGCCCGTCCACGAGTCTAGGCGCTTCACCACTACATATATTCTTGAAGAAACCCGATGCCTACCGTCTATTTGGTAACTACATGGCATGAAAACATTTTCTATCCCGAAGAAGTATCCAATCCGGCAAATGCACTACTTACCTACCGCTCTAGCTAGTAAAGCTCTTTCAGCAAAGTAAAAAAGGATTCATTTTCGAAGGTCTAAGGCATGCGTTAAGTGACACGATCATGGTAATCCAAACAGATAACATCAGTAATGGTACAGAAATGTTGTAAAGTAACCAGTATGTGCTGTAAAATGTATGTATGTGTATTAGGTACGTGTATGCATGTGCAAGCCTCCAAATTGAGCGTGTTTGTCACTATTACTGTGAATGTAAGTTTGTTCGGGGAATTCGCTGATATAGGAATGGACCAGGTGTAATCGTTTAACTAGCTGACGTTTGCAAAATGGGTACGATCCTCCACTTTGGAAAGAGGCGCTGACTTTATTTAGTGGCGGGTCATATTCGCTAATTCACAGTGTTGTTAACCAGGCATAGGGGACATTTTGTAAGGAGGTTTTGCTAGGCGAAAACCCATCACGTCATGGAACACAGCCGCCCAACTGTTAGCTAGAGTGGGATTATTGCAAACCATCCAGCTGGCACCACATGGTTGTTTGCTTGGCCAGCTATATAGACCTAGTCCGAGCCTGCCACCAAACACCTTTGGAGCCAGCCTATGTTAGTAAAACGGCGCTTATCACGCCGTTCGGTCTATTCGAGTATTTCATGATGCCGAAAATTGGTAGCCAACCCACGGACATCAGCCGGTTATTCTCACATTTCTGAGGAGTACAAACATTTAAAAATATTGCGGCACGTTCAAAAACAGAGGCTACACAACTGCACTTTTGCGCAGTTGGTTGGCGGCGTCCGGTTTCGGATTTGCCTGTCACTGTGGCAAGCCACAGGACGCCTGCGCCTACAGAGGGAACATGAGTGGCTTGCGCGGCACCACCGACAACTCCAACCACACCCCATACCCAATGTAAACCCGAAGGGATAAGACCGGGTGGCATGTGAAAGGGAGCCACGTTTCATCAACGGAACTGGTTCACATTCCTTCACAGGCAAACACAAGCACGCTCTATCTGGGAGTCAGTCGCGCACAAGGCGGTGGCTGGACCGTTGTCTGCTCCTTACTGAGTGCATGGAACCACTCTTTGATCTTAACACGGCCACAAGAAGCGTGCACCCCGTCCCCTCCAGCAACCACCAACTCTCTCCTAGAGCCTGTATGGACGAGTTAGTGGGTAATAAACAGGTATGCACATTGTCAACATGCACATCAAGCGCAGTTTCACTGGGGATATCAAGCAACAGCCAATCACTTGAAAGAAAGCTAACAAAAAAAGGAATCGCGTAATGCATAGGGAAACGTGACAAAAATCTTAAATTAATGAACATATTAAATAAGTTGTTGACAAAGGATCCGAGATGAGTTCAGAAGGTCAGAAAGTATATTTTACGGAAAAGACACAAACGAGAAAACGTTATGGAAATTAGGTACAATTGGCTTAAGCGAGTTGTGCAGGTTCATAGAAGCGCGTACAGGTGGACGTTTATTTGAGAAAGAAAAACATTAGGATAAAATTGAAAACCCACCACCTGAAATAAAGGGATTTAGCGTGCAAGCATGCGGTTTGTAAATCGAATGCCGTGTACCTACAAACGCTGCGCTGGTGCTGCCTACTTTCTCCGCATGACCCGTCGTCGCTTCGGTGGTGGTCCCGAGTGGCCTTTTCCGCAGTTACGCACGTATATATACCCATACACATACATTTACTGTTTTGCGAACCATGTACTTTTGTACATTATTGCTCTCACTAGGTAAGCTTGACGCGGTCATACCTGTAAATGTGTGTCACGCACCGTCAAGAATAAAGTTTATTTATTTTTATTGTTAACACTGTGGTCATCACGCCGTTTAGCATATTCGAATAACTCAGAATGCCTTTCGAATCTCACGACTATACTCAAACATTTCAGCATTTTGTTCATGCGATGATAATGGAACGGTGGTTAGCCTTAAATAGAAGATATGCTCATATCCATCTCTTCTGACAATTATCATCGCAGCAAACTTGATGCACATTTCAACGATTGCCCCAGCATTATGTTACCACCACCCACGGGAACTGCGAACTTGACCCAACCAAACATTGACTTCATTGGCCACTACATATTTTACGCTAATACCGAAGCTCCACAGGACAAAATTTAGGCAATGCAGAAGTATCCTGCTCCTAGCCCACTTACGCAGCTGGGCAAATTCCTTGGCTTATCCTTCCATTACAGACGCTTTATTCGTAACTGCGCGAGCACCGTTCAAGCAAAGACTGCTTTTCTGCGCAGTAAACAGCGAACAGTTCACCTTCCAGAGGAAGCTAGAATATCTTTTGTGCAGCTACACACGCTATCTCCAATATTGCGCTTCTCTCACCCAGACCCAACTGCGACGCTTCCTCTGACGGTAGAACATTAAACACCGCCGTCGGTGAAGTTCTTCAGCAATACATTGACCATCGTTAGGTACCAGAATGTTACCTCCAGATAAGTTTGCAGCCTGCGAAACCGCGTTAAAGCAACTTCAGTGCCGGACAACTGGTAATCCACCTAGGTATCCGACAGTTTCTACGATATCTGGAAAGTCGACCATTCACAATCCTCATTGACCAAAGCCCTTGATCTACGCGACCAATGGTGCAACAGACAAGTGCTCTCCGAGAAACACTAGACTCCTAGACTACGTCTCTCAGTTCACCAGTGACGTGCAATATGTCCCTGGTTTTCTTACTCCTGACGAGAACACACATTCAGGCCTATATTAGGTTTGCTTATTACACTGAAGCATGATCGACTGACCCACTTTGACTGCATCTCAACTAGCTGATCCATACACAGAAAAGCCTCAGCTTATTACTTCTAGCTTTTCTGTGTAGCAGGCACTTTGGCAGCCTGCGCCGTCACGGCTAGCACCGCATCCCTAGACCACTCACTCCGCTGAAGGAAAACCACCAACTTTAACCGAAAGCACACCCACTCACTCTATTATCACTCAAAGTGCTGGAAAGTTCATACCGCCAGTGCATGTCCACGACTTGACGCTTGTCCATACACATAGGTTGTGCCTCATATTTTCAAGCTCCTACAACTGGTTTCCAAAAGCTACAAAAAGAAGAAAACCCCTTTCAACCGTCAAGAAGAAGCAAAACATTTTGAGAAATTAAATGCAATCACAAAATTTACTCGCTTCTGACGTCCTTTTGCATTGCCATGTATTAGTGCCGCCTGGATAACCAGTACAAAATCTAAAAGCCAAACACTTGTAAAAATAATAATATTGTCAGCTAATAATGAGACTTACCCTAAAGACAGACTTATATCAATGCTTGCATGACGGCTGTAAGTCAAGTACCGATGGTCGTGCGGTTCCGACTGTTTGCGTCGAGCCTTGAGCACGTGAAAGTAAGCGCACACATCCGTTGTTTGGTCGTTTTAGTTGAGTTGTGTCTTGCGTCTTGATGCGACATGATTATTAGAGCGAATGCGAGCTTAAGCACATTCCCATGTGTAAAGTGCTTCGACACCGGCAAGGTAATGGACAGAGGTTCTCATGCTGCTTTGATGTGGTGTGTATATCACGTGGTGTATGTCACTTGGGGTGTGCTTAAGCTTTGCCATGCAGGTACATGAAAAGTGCACTTCCACAACCATGATGGAGAATGGCGCACAGGCCCAACACTATGCATTAGCGGCTTCTTCCATTTTGCTTTCTATATTGACCCGGTCGTTTGGTTGCCACTTTGTTTCACGTTCCTCTGGATCCCTGTACAACATCTGGAGGCACAACTGACTTCCTGCTCAAGCAGCTGGGTAATGTTTGCCAATTGTCCTCACACAAACAACCTTCTCGTTTCGACACCGTACGGAGGACGCGGGTAGGTGCTTGCTAATGCCCTATTGCATGGTTTTCCACAGATGTTGCATTGCCTTCACAACCTCGTATCACAGAAAGCTGACAGACTGACAAGCTTCACGTAGATCAAAGGACTACTTACACAGTCCCTTTTGCTGGGGCGCTAGGTAGCAATCTTCAGATGCCCCGGTTGGCATGCGTTAATTTATAACAAAGATTTATTTCATTGTACTCCTACGCGACCGTGCCAATGGTTGAACTTGTTGATGAGTTTGAGGGCTTCA
Source organism: Dicrocoelium dendriticum (assembly GCA_944474145.2). Taxonomy (NCBI): domain Eukaryota; kingdom Metazoa; phylum Platyhelminthes; class Trematoda; order Plagiorchiida; family Dicrocoeliidae; genus Dicrocoelium; species Dicrocoelium dendriticum. The sequence continues at coordinate 2,719,137 of OX104068.1, read as the reverse complement.
GTTTAGCATCACTATAACGCTTGGCGCTTGGTTTGCTTGCAACGCGAAATAACCTTGTTCGCTGAGCAATTTGAATCCCTCTATCTAGCAGCGTTAACAGTGTCGTTTTATATAGCTACCCAAACAAAGGAACTCTTGCTGTAGAACTAAAAATTTTCCTGCCACACACTTTGTACTTTGGATTCCCTAGCCGGGCTTCCTCTAAAGCCATGACAATATTATTCCCTGTGCTTACAATAAGACGGCCAGACGTCCGGTTTTGGCAGGTCTTGGTCACTCGCAAAGGCAAAAGCTAACACGAAAATAAACGGTATATTTTTGGGTGGCGCCCGGGACACTGGTCGGTAACAATGATAGGTAATTGAAGTTTCAACCACGGAACAGTATAGAAGCTGGAGGCACCTGAAACCAACGTGCATTGGTCCGGCTACAAATTGTGAAACTAATCAACAGCAGCAAGAAACAGTGTAGAGCCTACTTAACAGGGTAGTTGTCTAAACCTTAGTGCGATCAGCAAAAAAGCTGGGCGGTTTGATGGTTAACAACAGTAACCTACAATGTAGCAATATACTGTGTGGTTCTTCAGGGGTACTACAGAAGCAAGTCCCGCCACTTTTGTGAAATAATATTATACATCTTTAATACTACCGTCCTTCATCCATAACTTTTACGTTTCAGTATGTTCGTATTTACAATCAGAGCAAACCACCGTTTCGACGACCAGTTTCTTTCATTCCTGTCAGCTAGTGTCATGGTCTGTGTACGGTTATCTGTGTGCTATTTAGATGATAATCGCATGCCGAATACAGATGTAGGGAGGACCGTTAGATCGTTTGAACCCAACGTGTATGGACAGGTGGCGCAACTGATCGGTATGTACAATCACTTAAACAAATAGACGATTGAAGGGATAAACAGGAATAAAATCCATGTCACACCATAATGAATGCACGTATAAGTATTGCTCATTACAAGTGTTTAATCGTAAAAATCTAAAAGAAAAAACCTGTAGGGAGAGCTGCGGACTTACGCTAACAAATATGTAGTATACGTAATTGACTACCGGCGAGTGTGCTTCCCATTAATGAGAGGGAAGCCACGAAGATGTCGAGACGAATGTGTGTTGTAATACACGCCGTTCCCCTGTATTGGCTAAAATTTTGACACCGAACGAAGCGTGCTATCTAGGAAAGGATGTGATGGAACTCGCAATGGAGAGTTGTGTTAATTTCAACTGTGGCGCCTTGGGTTTATATCGCGTGTGGGTTGGATCAGACAGACAAATACAACATACATGGCATCAAATTGAAAACAGCCTCTGGGTGTGCAATAAGAAGGTAGTATTATCCTGTATATTACCCAAGCTGCTCAGAAAAGCCGGGGGTTTTTCTAGTCTGCTACATAGCTTTCCCGGAACCAACTGTTTTAATAGTCAATCCATCTTTTGCTATTTCCTTTTTACCTACAGGAAAAGCTACGCTCTAACTACCCTTATCGTCTCCACTACATTCATAGTGCCTTTAATGTTTACACTGTGCATACATTACCACAAATTTCCGTTATTTACTGACAACTATGTTTTCTCCTGCTTACCACTTCCACTTCTGCAGCCTGTACAACTTTCGGTCACTGCCAATTTCATACATAACAATGTGTTGGTTGCGAAGCATAACTGCTAGTAGAGTCTGACAATGCCTGGTTTCATGTTCTACGATAAACCCGATAATAGAATATTTATTTATCTGCGTGGGGATTGACTTTGGAGGGGCAGTCTGTCGTGAGACTAGGTGCGGTTACCTGATGCAGCTGATGGGGAGAATTAGGCAATCGGGTCCTAGTGGGGTCCCACCCGTGTCTTCAACAGCGGTGTCGAAACGACATACGTTTGCAAAAGCGGTTTGCGGGTAGCAGTTTGACATTTGGTTTCCAGTGTACAAGGTGAGGCGTCCGGCTCTAAAGCAAACTTGTCAGTGAGTTGTGGAAGGTACATGGAAAGCTAATGGTAAACGGTAGTGGCATTAGTACATGACAATAATTAATGCTAAACTAAAATAACCCTAGGAGCTTTGTGTTTTTTCAAAACGTTATAACTTTGTGTTATTTTTAAAATTGGTACTAGCATTTCAAGCTGAAACATGCTCTGTCTGAACTAAAAGAGGAGGAAAATATACCTGTTGGCCAGACGTATTTATTCTTGAAGCATTAGAAGATGGAAATGGAATCCCAACGGACGTCGCTGAAGTGCGTGTGCTATGCGTTATTTGTCGAGGAACAGGCTTCTTAGTAAAGACATACTGGTTGGCCATAAAAGCGTGCTTTATGCACATAATGCATACTACTTCACGCATTTCTTGGTAATTGATGACGTTCACCTTAGCAGTATGTTGTAGTACTCTAAACGGTCCTTTGTATTTCGGAGCCAAGAGCCGCTGGACGCTGTCAACTCGAATGAATGCGTGCCTAAAAGTTTGAAGCTCAGGTGATACGAAGGAATTTTGGCTCTGCATAAGGGGGTTAGTAGGCGCGTAACGGCGTATGTGTGACGCCCGTAGCTTTGAAAAAGAAGCTTAATAGCTAAGTAGTCAACCAAATCGGAGGTGGGGGAATTGTCTTGCAAAGTTGATCAACCTCCGGATCGGTCCTTTGCGCAGCGGCCACTGCTGCTAAATCGATGCCCTGGCAGGGTGCAATGAAGTGGACTCGTGGCAAGGTTACTGCGACAAAATACTTTACACCTGCGACATGCTGTGTGTCTGCCTTGAACTATGAGACCTAGTCTAGGTGGCGGACCTCACTCGGAGTGTATTTGTGGGAGGAGGAACCTAAGGTAACATTACTAAACATGGACTTACTGCTTAAGCTCTTAGTAAAATTCTGAACATATGGCATAGAATACGTGTCAGGGCAGGCACATTTGTTCAGTGCCCAAGGTTCGCCACACGGTTTCTAGCCGCAAGGATTCTTCGGTACTATATGAAAAGGAGAAAAGCACTAACAAACAGATGGGCGGAGGATACCAAGTTTGAGCATATGCACTATTTCCGCCTTGACTACTTTTAATTTAGCATTGGCCAGACGTCGTCAACAAGCGGGACTGGTGGACATCATGTTCGCATGTAGTGCGTTATGTTGGTTGATACAGGGGAATGGCGTTAGAAAGGCGCCGCAACTGTGGGAACGGCGCGCATAGTTCTGACAAGTCCTCCTCAGCTCGTGACTGGGGATAACTGGGAGTAGTAGTTTTGCAGGACGTCTCGATATCGCAAATGGGAGGATGTGTTTGTTTTGTTATTTAGCTTCTACTGACGAGCATTGAGCCTTAGTCCGAAATAACGAAGGCAAACGATTCCGAGTACGGCAAAAGCTCTTTAGCTGCTATTGTAAAATCCCAACAGAACTTGCTTCTAAAGTCAAGATCAGTGGTGATGGACCGCTAGCCAAATATTTTTAGTGGTTCCGCCGGTGGCACGTAGAGTTGTTGTCCAGTGTTAGTAGATCCGTTTTGGCCCGGTGGTCTCACTCTTACTTCTGCCTCACTGTCGACTGGGAACGTAATCTCTGAGTTTCTATCGGCTACATTGAATAGGCGACTTGCAATATTTTGAGTACCGACAGCAGTCTCCAATATTTGTCGAACAGCTTGGTTTAAGCCATCGTCGATGAACATCGGTTGACCGTTGTATTTGACCTTTGTCCAACTGTGTATCTGACGTCTGTCAAGGCTAGGTTTAGCCTACTTCTTCTTCGTCAAAGAAAAGCGTAAGGTGTGCTGCAGTTGCAAGCGATACTACCGAAGGGCACGTGATAACGGCATATAGGGCGCCATGTGGTACAACGAGCGCAAACACGCGAACGGTGTGTCCACACGCTGGTGCTGGTTTAGGCGTAACCGTTGAACTTTACACTTTGTGTGGCAAGTTGTCCACAAGGGCCTGAATTAAAGGCAGATTGCATGCTTTGGCAGCTGTTGGAGCGACGGTCTGAACTAGGTGAAGCGCGTCGGCTAGCCGAATGCTGCTGGATAAAGCGCAAAGTGCCTCAGTGTAACTTTCTGGTAGGCTACCAGCAATTTCGGCGCTTTCTAACAACGAAGTAAACTTGTCAAGGTATAAGACAGCCTGCACATGCTCAGGTACGCCTTATTGCCATATACCTAAAGCAATGAAGCCGTGCTGAAACCTTTTATTAGATGGCGCATTGGTAGAAAGAGTGGCGTCGGCTCCTTGCTTTCTAACTGCAAACCGGAAAATGTTGATGCAGACGAGACCTGTTTGACAGCGTGAACCGTTTTGTTACTGCGAATCTCAGTGCGTTATAACGATTAGTCGGATCAACCGTTACATTCAGGTCGAAAAGTAAGACAGTAGGGTTTATGGAAATGATAGATAGCAAGCTGTTAAACTTAGCCAAATCACGTGAGGCACGTTTATCAGCAAATTTTGCTTCTCGGCTAGTAAACATAAATAAGTGTTTACCACCATTAAACATTGAAGTATCAGGGTGGCCGAATAAACAGTCTGCTCTTCCTCACTATACTTGGGGACGGAGTGAATGGTTCAAGACAATAAACATCTAATGAAGTTAGATAAAAAACGGTGACCGGATAATCCCGGCAAAATTATATCGACTTCACCAAGTTGCCGAGGATAATTCCAATCGGCATCACCAACGTAGTGAAGAAGGTTTCGGATCAGCGTCACTAATGTATTGAAGGAGATGATTATGAGCGGGGAAAGAATTTCACTCGTGCTCACCAACATAGCGCTGAGTCGTGTCCGGGTCCCCAATGTAGAGAGAGCTCCCGACTCAAGCTAACAGACATGTAGCATAGGCCCTGGACTACTGCAGAGCACCGTTCCCAATAATGTGAGAAAAGGCAGGAAGTTTACAGGATGAAAGGGTATTGTAGTACATGCCGCTTCCATGTATTGGCTAAAAATGTGATACCGAACGACGTGAGCTAGCTGGGAAAGGATTTGAGGGACCGCGCGATGTAGCGGCGCGTTGCTCCCAACCTTGGCGTCGGGTGTGTACATCGCGTGAGAGAGATGGATCAGACAAACAACGGCAACATAAGTTGCATCAAGCTACAAACAACTGTGTGCAATACGAATGTTTTTATTTAGTATCTTACACAGGACACTCCGACAATCTTTTGGAATCTCCAGGCGGCTACAACCCTTCGGTAGAGGTGGATGGATTGGGGACAAATTGAGTCTGGTAGCGTAGGTTAGTAACTTTGTTTGAGCCAAGCGCCAGGCTGTGTCTTATTTATTATTTGGATGTAGACTGTAGTGCATCGTTTGTGCGCCGTCGGGTCGAGCTGGTCGGACAAAACAAGTACTGTCTAATAAGAAGGGAGTGACAGGACGTTTCTGTGGCGCGTCGGATTATCTCTATATAAAGTCAAGGTAAAATGTCGCCCCGTGTGGCCTAGGTTAGGATTGTTTCTTTCCCTTATTTTAACTTCTCAGTTTATCTTCAGTATGTAGTACTAGCGAATACTAGTCAGAGACGGTATGCGTAACCAAGAGGGGATGTCAGAAGGCAATCGCTGTCGGACACAGCGGACTCCAATCGATGTGCTACTAAAGCAGTGGACGGGTGAAGCGAGAGAGTAGCACGGCAAATTCAAGGCAACTAACTCTCGATTTGGCTGTAAGTAAGGTTAAACCATGGAAGTATAATGTATGTAAACGTTAGTACGTACAAGATAGAAAGTATCTTGTGGACGCTACAGAGCTTTCCCTAGAAGGTTAAACGTAGAAAGCCTTGTAATAGGTTCCGTAGAGCAGATTTGTTGCACAGACGAGGATTCCTGTCTACAAGAGAACAGTAAGCGAAACTACAGGATCTAACGGTACGCGCAGATACGACGACGATGTTCCGCTGAGCTTCATTCCAGAGTAGACCAGCGGAGCGGTAACACGCTTATTCGGCGAAACGACAGGAGCAAATGCGTTAACCAGTACAAGCGTACGTAAACAAGTAGCAATGATGGTTCTAACGTTCGTTTCGTCATGGATGCGATGCACATCAAGGTAGAAAAGCTAATAAAGCGGGCACTAAAATACGGTTTAAACGAACTGTGCGGTTTTACTTGCATTACGGCATTTTAGATAAGAAATTGTGGGCATATCAAGGTTGACAGGGCAGGACGTGGCGAGTAAATATGGGTGAGCGTTCAGCTCCACTTATGGATTGTCGGCAATCGGAGTTTAAAGCGATGCTTAATATTTATTATTTATTGTTTGCAAAGCTGGGTGCGTATCAATAACCCCTTAGAGTAAGCTTGTCGGACTTCCTAAAGCTGGCTAGCACAGACAAAGACCGACAGGACCCCAGCCTCTAATGCTGCCAAACGGTGCGCATGGGATATCCTCTCCAGCAACATTCCCATCATGCGCCATAACGACACTAGTCCCACGGAGAAACGATCGTCTTCCCAAGAAGAAAGGCCACTTGGTTAACAAAGAAACAACCCGCAACGGAGTCTGAATCTTGGTCATTCGTGGCGATATTCAAAACCTCGTTCATGTGAGCCCGTCGATCAAAGGGAAGGGTTAAGGCATGTAGAGACGAGATAGTCAAAAACACGCAGTAAACGATGAAAAGGACAAAGGAATGAGCCGCGTGCAAATTGTTCAGTTTTTTGGTTGTTGGGCATTTTTACTAACTTTTGTCGGAAGTGTAGTATTTGTGTGTTCACAATACGTTAGTTGGCCAGAAACCGAGCAAGTATCTACAAAAGTAACAAACCTTAACCTGTTATACTATACATGGCAGGAAAAGCGAAAGGGTTTAAGATCCTGCGACCACGGTTGTTTTTCCAGGGAAGCGACAGGCTAGGTTCGGTTGGTGTCGGGATGGTTGGTGCTTGCTAAAAAGTATCGACAGGTTAGGACGTTAAACATCGGTGTGGTTAGTTGTAAAGTCTCACGAAAGGCTGCTAGATAATGCCAACAGAGTATTTTCATCCATATAGACTAGTTTCCGTTGGTCGATGGTGACTATATCGCGTCGGCCACCGCGGTTGACCGTAAATCTCTTAGTTGTTCGGCTGGTCCAGCTGTGGGTCCGATGTACAACGACTGAAAAGTTTTGCGCATCGGCTGCGCAAAGTGGCACTTTGAGGAAGCATCTAGTTATCCGGGCAATACACAGGTGTCTCCTGTAACTCCGAGGCGGTTAGCGCAGCTCACGTACCTGGTGGTTCAATCATTCGGTGTAACTGCCGGTTGACTAAAGAAATGGACGCTGCTGATGCTACTAGCTGTCGGGCAACCGCATCATGCTGCCGTAGACTAGCTGCGCCCATCGCAATGAGGCTGCAATTTACCGTGCTGCGATGGTTTGTGTGCCTCAGTGATCCATTGAGATATACTGTGTGGTGCTTTTGCACATTCAGGGCTACTCATACCAGATTGGTCAATGGTTAGAGGCCAGACAAATTCAGCCTCCTGGTCCTCCAGGTTGGGGGTTAGAACGAGGTGGCTCCTTATTCTTTAAAACGGACTCCTTGTAGTCCAGTGCCAAACCCGCTATCTTGCGGCCAGGTTTTTGAATCAAAGGCCTTGGTTGAGAACCCTAATCGTTCTGCTGTCTAGACTTGGGCAACCTGACAGTATCCTGCCCACGCAATACAATGAATCCTTCCTCAAACAAATTTCTGATGCTCTGGCAACCGCAGAGAATAATCAACGGTGCCATATCTTCTGCATCGAGCAGGGTGGATAGGGGTTTGGATGCTACTGCTCAAGCCTTCCCATCTTCTTATTTCCCTTCTTGCGCTTTTTCACCATTATGGTCCCGTTCCAGCTTCACTTTTATCCGCCCTGTTTCCAGCCCCCAATTCACGGCCCTCCCCCACCTTGCTTCAATAATCGCTTGCCTTTTAGTTTCAACTCACATGTGAACGCAGAGCGTCATTTCTGCACCGTCAACAGGCCCATGTCCAACCAAGCGGCCCATTCCAGTTCATCGGCTTCCATTTGTAACCCCCGATCCTCCTTCAGACTGGCATGCCACAATGTTCGCACATTGCTTCAGATCGGTCAACAGGCAGCACTTTCCCGAACATTGGAGACCCTCTCGATCGCTATCTGCTGCTTATCGGAGACTCGCCTGCAAGACTCGAGCTCTGTACTCACTCTGCGATCCCCTTCAAGTGACACTAGCAGCACCTTCTCATTGCGCCTATTCGGTGACGATGCAGCTTCGAGCACCGGCCAAGCCGGTGTTGGTATTGCCCTGAGTCCCCGGGCTGAAACTGCTCTGGTTGATTGGATTCCAATCAGTAGCCGGATGGTTGCGGTCCGATTGGCTGGCTCGTTCAAACTTCGAAGCCGCGTGGGACTAACAGGTGTCTATTCGTTATCGCTGCCTATGCACCGACAAACTGTAGCGATGACTCGGTAAAAGACTACTTCTATCGCCAACTGAACGAATTGCTTGGCCACAGAAGAAGCTCGGACACTGTAGTGCTGGCTTGGGATCTGAACGCTCAAGTTGGAAAATTATCCACATATGAGCTGCATCTGGGCGGCCCACATGGTATAGGCTTCCGTAATGATAACGGTGAACGGTTACTTCATTTGTGTGAAGATGCTTGCTTATTTTTTGCCAGCACTAATTTCCGACACAGCACCCGCCGGAGGGTGACTTGGCGCCCACCAGCCTCGAACCAGCAATGGACGCAAATCGGTCACATTGCTCTCAGTTACCGCTGGAGAGGCTGCGTCCAGAACTGTCGCTTGATTTGGAGCACAGGTGTTGACATTGATCATGCACTTGTATGCGCTGACCTGCGGATGCGTTTTGGCGGACGCCCGCGACGATGTTGTGAACGCATTGACACCGGCAGACTGGTGAATCCAGCTGTTCTGAACGCCTATCAAATTACGCTGTCACCCGAGTTGGATAAACACTCACTGGATGCAATTGAAGCTCACTGGTCTCATATTCACCAGACGTCATTAGCAGCAGGAAAATCCTCATATGGTATGTCTAACCGCCAACACGGACATTGGGTCTCTTCACAACCTCTGGAACTTATAGATGCTCGCCGGCATATTCCGGCTGGAAGCGAACGCAATGAAACTCGCAAGGTGCTCCGGGCAAAACTTTGCGCTAGCCTAAAGAGAGACCGCGCATCTTGGTGGTCTCATCGTGCATCAGAGACGGCAATGGCCGCTGCCCTTGGCAACCATCGTAAGTTATTCCGTCTGATACGGAAAACGGGCAGCAGGAGACTTGGTATTAGTGAAACTATACGTGACGAGAGTGGACAGCCTATCCACAACTTATCAAAACGCCTGGAACGTTGGGCTGAGCACGTTGAAAGGCAATTTAATCGGTCGGAATTGTTAGATTTCTCGCCGACCAGTGATCGTCCTGCTCCGTAAGCTCTTCCTTTGGATCCACCCTCTCGCTCAGAAGCCGAACATGAGATCAAACTGTTGAAGTTAAACAAAGCCGCGGAACCTGCTGACCTTACTCCAGCCCTCTTCAAATTCGGGAAACCTGCTCTTGTGGATGATTTACACGCGTTACTAGTAAGACTGTGGGAGCAGGAAACGATCCCAACCGACTGGAGCCGATTCGTCATAGTCCCAATTTTCAAGGTAGGCTCACGATCGGAATGCGGCAGCCATAGAGGAATCATTCTGATCTCCATCGCCTCCAAATTGCTAGCCTCTGTCATCCTTCACAGACGGACTGGCACACGTGAGAGCCAGATTCGTGAAGAGCATGCTGGATTTCGTCCAAGTCGTAGCTGCATTGACCACATCTTTACCTAGCGTCAGTTGTTGGAGCACCGTCACATATATTGGCGGCCCACCATTTTCGTGTTTCTCGATATCAAAGGTGCATTCGATTCGATGGATAGACATGCACTTTGGGACTGTCTACCCAGGAAAGGTGTACCTGAGAAACATGTGAATATTATCCAAACATTATATGCGTGTAGCTCGGGCAGAGTGAGGGCTTACGGCAAGTTGTCGTCACCCTTTAATTTCTCCAGCGGCGTGAGACAAGGATGCCCGCTGTCACCTTTCCTCTTCAACTTCGCTGTTGATGAAGTCATGGAAGTCGCGTTTACAGGACACGACTAAGAAGGTGTGGAACTACTCCCAGGAGAACGACTTTTTGACTAAGAGTATGCTGATGATATTGCCCTGAGCTGTGACAGCGCACAAACGTGTCAAGTGGCACTGAACAGATTAGCACTAGCTGTCCGTCACTTCGGACTTTGCTTCGCACCCTCGAAGTGCTAAATGTTTCTCCAAGATTGGTCTGGACCGCCTCCTACGCTGACCCTTCGTGGGGATCAGCTAGAAGTCGTTCAAAAATTCAACTACCTGTGAAGTTGTATCAGCGTCCGTGGGATTGAAGATAAAATCACCAACCGTATAGCAAAAGCTAGGGGCCCTTTTGCTAACCTTCGCCACTTATGGCGCCGGCGCGACATCACTCTTGCCCTGAAAAGTAGAGTGTACGAGGCAGCAGTACCTTCGACCCTATTGTACGGTTGTGAAACCTGGCCGCTTAAAGCAGCGGACCTGAAGAGGCTAGTTACGTTCGACCACCGGTGCCTTCGTAATTTAGCTCACAGTTGGTGGGAACACCGCGTGAGCAACGAGCGTGTTCGACGCCTTGTTTATGGCACAGGAAAAGGAACTGAACCGCTCAGCACATTTATTGCACGCATCAGGCTCCGATGGCTCGGACACGTGTTACGCATGCCAGCCCACCGACTCCCGCAACTTGCGTCGTTTGCGCGCCCGGGGTGTGGATGGAAGAAGAAGAGGGGTGGCCAAAAGATGGCTTTGTCCAGAGGAATGAAGACCCTCACTTCTGAACTGGCCTCGATTGGAACTTCTTGGCTCCCTGGTTGGGGTCCGAATGACGATGAACACGTTTGGTTGGACACACTTGCTTATATGGCTAGGAGCCGACCTCAGTGGCGTTCGTGCTGTGAGTTTCTTTGTCCCACCCCATCCCTCTTAGCCTCCCCTCCAACCACGATCTCATTACTTAGTCTTACATAATTTTTGCATAATAATTTTTTTGAGTGCGCAGCAGCCGCCTGGTAATTTACAGGAACGATGCCCATCCGTTACCGGTAGCTCAGCCAGCTTTCACCAGTTGTTTTCTTTTTCTCTCTCATTTTTTTCTTTGTGTTGCGGCCCAGTAGCTGAGGTGTTTCCCTCCTCTAGCTAACGTGCATGATGATGATGAGACTAGCTTCGCTGTTTTTGCTTCGAAACCATTTTAACCATGCTTCTAAAGCCTTGGAAGACGACAGAAAGTGTTTCATACCATGAAGGATCTGCGTGCGCATGTAGCGCTGCCTTCGACTGACGGTAAAAACGTTCCACCAGGCCGTTAGCGGCCGGATGTTAAGCAGTCTTCCGGATTTGGCGGCATCCCAAGTCCACACGGTGTCGTGGCATTAGTGGACAAGAAATATGACAATCCATGGGTTGCCACGATGGCGGAATAGCCGTACGGAGTTACATAGCGGACAAAAATGCTTTTGCCACTTTTTCCGAAGCGCAGTTTGGGATCGGAGTAGCCTCTAGCCTCCTAGTGGATCGGTCCATGCAGGTCAGCCAGTATACCAAAATTCGAAGGCGGAAGATGACCTACTAGGTCGAAGTGCGCGCAATGGAAAATTGCGCCTGGCATCGAAAAAAGTGCCCTATGGGTTTTCCGTGTGCTCCTAAGTCTTCGCTTGCTGAAAAGCAAGACAAACAGCTGCCCAAGAACAAACTTTATGAATGGCATTGCGCCAAACGAGTTGTGCAGGTACGAGTTTAATCGACGCATGAACGTCTTGGTGAGACAAGCAGTGTAAACTGTCGAACGCGGTCTGCCGAAAATCGCGTAAGACGACTAGGCGCGGCGTGCCCAGATATAAATCGCAGTGCAATTCAGTCTGATGAGGTCAGCGGAACGCGTCGTAAGTCCAGTGGGGGACCCGCGTGGTACATCAACCTCAGTATCATTGAGTTGCGCTGTGGCCATGAACGACAGATCGCTGACTGTACGAGTGTCAGCGGAGATCGCTAGAATTCAGGGAAGTGCGTCTGCGACGGGGTTGTGCACATTTGAGACGTGTCGCATATAGGTTAAAGTGGTAGAGCCTGGGTGACGCGACACTATGAGCGTAGCGTTCAATAGACTAGCCGAGCATAAATGCCGGGGGTTTGTGATCGGTGAACACAGTGAAATAGCCGCATGCAAGACATGTCGGAAATGCTGTGGCTAAATAAATGGCTGAAATTTTCTAGTGAACGTACTGTAACAAGATTTGGTAGATTGTAAACGCTTGGAGAAAATCGTTAAGGAAAGCCACGTGTCACCTACTCGTCGATGCAAAAAGGCGCCGGCTGCCACGTCCGAAGCGTCGGTACTGAGAGCAAGTGCGCTCGTGGATCGTGATACGCCATCAAAGCTATGTTGGCGATAGCTAAGTTTAGCGTATTAAAAGTAGTCCCTACTGAGGCAGAACACTCGAGTTACTTAACCTTTCCTCGGACAAGGTCCACGACGGGTCGCAGCAGCGAAGCATAGCTTTGTATGAACCGTCGATGAAAGTTAACAGGCCAACCGAAACGCCCAAGCTGTTTGAGGTAGAGGTACGTGGTATTTGTTGACGGCCTGGATTTTATCCCTGCGTATCACGACGTCTGCATGGGAGATAGGGTGGCCGGGAAATTTACTGAGTCGGTACCAAACCAACCCTTTTCACGGTTGATCGTCACCCCGTGTGGTGATAAACGATCAAAAAGTGTTTGAAAGTGGCACAAGTGCTCTTCTTGTAGAGAGCTCACGCTCAGTATATCGTCAAGAGAGGAGAAAGCGAAGTCTAAACCACGAGAAACTTGATAGATTAAATGTTGTAAAGCTTGTGAGGGGTTCCTTAGACCTAACGGCATGCGCAGAAATGCACAAATGCTAAATGAAGTCGTCACAGCGATTTTATCGATGTCCACTTTGTCTACCGGAAATCGATAGAAAGCGCACTGCAGGGCCATTGTACTGAAAACAGCTTTACCTGCCAGACTAGCGATAAGGTCTACGATATGTGGGATAGAGTAGCGCTCAGGCTTGGTCACGCTGTTTAGGGTACGATAGTCGCCACAAGGAGGCTAGTCCATCACGGTCTTCATCGGAACCATTTGGCGAAGTGACACCCATGGTCTGTTGGATGGCCTGATGATACCAAAATTAAGCGTGAGAACGAATTCAGCTCTCGCGGCATCTAACTTTTCGGAAGCGAATCGTCTCGTACAGGCACACCTCGGCAGGCCGCGCGTGACCATATGATGAGCGATCTCGGTCGCGCCTGTTGGAAGCGCTGCAGCTGGTTGTACCAGTCGCGAGTATTCAGCCATTTTTACATCATATGAAGGTAGGTCGGCGATTAGCTTGACGGGTATAATTATCGTGGCGTCCGAAATAACGCCTTTAACACCTAGTTTAATACGATCGGCTAAAGTTCTGTGGCGACCAAAAGAAACAAGCAACCCAAGTTGGAGGAGTAAGTCGATACCGATAATTGCGAAGTGTACCGCGGCAACCTTGAAAACCTGGACAACGATTGAGTTCAAGTTGCGTCATGCACAGAGCAAGTGAACCGCTCGGAGAAAAGTTGGTCGCACGCATGTTGTATGCACGCTTATAGTGCTTATCTTTCAAGTTCTCAGGGGTGAGGCTGACTTCCGCTCCCGTATCGATGAGGAAATTGCCGGGAGAATGTAGCTCCTTAAAGTAAAACAGGCGATCTGTTTTGCTTCTGCTGGATAAGTTGGCCTTGTTAGTATGCGGGCTGGTCGCCCTTCTTTAAGCAACTGAATCCTGCCTAATGCAGGGTGCCCGTCAGCGTCTAGCTATTTCGCCATATTAGCAGTGATACCAACATAATTCTTCGGTGGGTTTGTTTTCATCTACCTGAGAACATGTAGAGCGAAGGTTGCGCTTTCAAGTCGCACAAGGCGTACTCTGAGCAGGCACGGATGAGCCGCAATGCACGGAAGCCAGTACGTGGGAAGCCTCTGACCGTGACACACGCTACTTTGAAGCCTGCACTATAGCTATGCTGCAGCAAGTAGCGCAACCTCCCCTTCTTTAGGGCAACATCAGCCTGACGACTTGGAGCAAATATAAGCCTGATATTATCGGTGAGAGTTCGTCACCGAAGCTACTGGCCATTTGTTGCGAAAAAGATGTTCAATCTCAGCTTTTGTAGCTAGTTCTTTCGGAGGTGTGGCTTGAAACATGGACATAATTACCCACAATAGCTCTGGATTGGGTGCAAATTACAGCTCCTTTATCCTTTCTTCGCCTAAGCATAAAAGACTAACGTGCTATAATTCGCGGAGTGGCGTAGATGGATTGCCATCTCCAAGCGTGAAACAATTATATACCTAAATAGTTTTATTCTCGAGAACACGAGACACACAGTAACAGACATGGGCAAATGGTTGGCAGAACCACCAAAATAACGCAAACATATAGGCACCATACAACAGAGGTGTGTTTGAAAAATACACGGTTGGATAAATAGTACGTACTTGTCCTAGAGCAATGTCGCATGGATGATGGGCTTGCTCATTGGAGTCAGGTAGATATGTAGCGCAGAAGCACCGTAAAATTCATAGGTGTTTTCGTCATATCAGTGCTTGGTGGGGTTTTGAATGAATAAATAAATATATAGTTAGGCTCTGGACGAAACGAGACAAGCCAATACAGGCGTGATCAAATGATTGACAGAGCCACAGAAACACTAAAAGCGTGTGTGCTCCATAAGACAGACATCCATGTTGGCAAAATACATGGCTCGAAATTTGCACATAATTTCGCATAGGAATGATGCAGTGATGAAGGGCATGCTCATTGATGTTAAAGAGTAATGTGCCACCGAAGCGCTGTAAGAGAACTAAGTTTTTCTGTTACGAAATTGTGGGGTGGGGTTCGAATGTTTCCGGAGGTTGATCCCCGTGCTTCTGTAGGAGTAGGAGTCCGTGGGGCGTTTGATAAACACGTTGTGCACGCAGATATCGGATAGTGTGATCACTCTCCGTGCAAAGCAGTGAGCAGTTCATTAGATTGATCCTCATCCTTCCTTATGCGTAGGAACCAGATAGAAGGTGTGATAAACACTGTTTGAGGCATGGGTGAGGTTCTACTCAAATGCCGTAGTGTACACAGAGTTCAGGTATCAGGGTCTTGTTAGTGTTTAGCCGTGGCTAGTGACTTGACTTTGGTGGCGAGTTACACATGCCAGACCGCAAGGTTGTTAATCGGACATCTGTGGCTTTTTATAGGGAGATAGCTGGCCAGGCGGAAGCCAACCACATTCTAAAAACACTGCCGTTGACCACAAGTTTAACAGTAGTGCGCCATTTCAACACCAAGTTAAGAGCAGTTTTCCGCATGGTTAATGGCAGTCATAATTCATCCATTTTCCCATTGGCTGAGCGAAAGGCTTTGTCAGAATAGACCATTAACGGTAAGAACCAGTGGTACTGGACGGAACAGAGCAGGGTGGACTGCGATGCCGTTGTGCGAATGAGCATGAACGTCAGAGTAATGAGGGTCGGAAATTTCGTACGTAGTACAGTCGTCCAAACAAATAACCTATGGGCCGAATGGTCTTCGCAGACATGTCCAATAAGAAGGACCGTTGCAGATAAGTAGAACACTTGCGGGGAGATAAAGCATTTTGTGGGATGTTGCAGACGTAAAATAGTTTGGCTTCCAATTTGTTCAGGCCAGTGAAAAAAACCGATCAAGTGGCTTACGGTAGCCTCTGGGATGGCCAAAACGAGATCCTGGTACACCAAACACAGCCGATATCACGTAAAAGTATGAGATCATCGGCAGACCACACTGGCGAGGTGGGTTAGGTATCCATAGTATTGTAGCGGCAAGTAGATAACCCTTGTAATAATGCAGGTGAAGTGCTCCACTGGCGAGAGGGATGCGGCATAACGCCATAGTGTTGCAAGTAAGTAGCGAGCGTGCAAGTAGGTAACGCGCTTTTTGTGGTGATGCTCCGGTGATGTGCAGGATTTGAACCCAATGTTTCAAACCAGTAGAACATATAGAATGGAAGGTTAACTGTATACCCTAGAATACAGGTATGGCCCAACTTAGTGGTACAGGCCATTATAGCTAAACATCCAATGAGCACAGGATTGATAGCAGACCATGCTGGCGGGTTGGCTAATGTATCCATAGGTTAGTGGCGCCAAACAGATGAGGATGCTGCTGCTTGGAGAAATCCACTGGCGGTTTAAATCGAGCACGTGCGCTGGGCTGTAGCTCCTTTAAAATGGCTTACCTCGTTGTTTTATACCTTACCACATTCGAAGGAGGAGGAGATTGTTCCAGTGGGAGGTTTTGAACTAGCGTCACAACTTCCGAAGGAAGGCGTGGGAGGGGTTGATTATGCATCGGCCTGTCTGGCGGAATGTCCTTATTTTCAACTTCTATCACAAACTTGGCAAATCAAACCTCTGGACTGCATTCCATGTACCTTGGAGCAGCCAAAGTATGCATGAAAACGCTGTGAAAATACTCAGATGACACTTTCGAGTTGTGAATCGCGAAGATAAAGAATGAACCAAAACACGAGGTAGCTACATAAATTAGGCAAGAACCGAGGACATACATGCAGTAAATTGAGAAAAAGGAACAAACCCACCAAAAAGTATACTCAAAGAAAAACATTTTACGGCGCGCTCGCTAACAGGCTTCACCAATTTGTGGGAGGCGTGAGTGAACCGGATCCGCGAAACCAGTAAATGGAGCTCAAAAGATAGCTAGGTGTGTAAAGCTTTACACACAGTGACTTATAACTTAGAAAGTATCTCTCACGCACTGAAACTTACAATCATAATTTTACTTTTAGTTGTTAAGTACTTTTCAGCTTATATAACTGAAATGCTTTATATATGTGTATAATGGATTAACACATTATGTTACAAAAAAAACTATATTATTTAGTATATGGTACATGTATAATAATTACATAATTACCTAAAGTAAATAAAATACACATACGTATTAACTTTATTCCCTGCACCGTAATTCCTTAATAACCACTAATGATATATTTATAATTGGACTGAAAATGCATACATAACCACTTGTAGATACAGTACTTGCGTACCTACGTATATTCCTTTGCCTTGTTTGATACTCTGCAACCTATTTATAGCGTCCAACTAATTTGTGTTAAAGCCTACCCTATCCGCAGTTAAATATAACCCATTCCTCTGTACTTTGGGGTTCGGTTCGCTTCCTATTTTCCCAATTTGTAAGAGTGGCAAATACTAGCCAGAGATGGTGCGCGTAATCAAGCGCGGACATCAAAAGGCCGTTGATGTCGGACACAGGAAAGTATATCCGATAGACTAAAGGGGCGTGGACGGGCATAGCGCGGCACGAGCAAACATTAACGCGACACCTGACAGAGCAGGCGAGTGCCGAGCCGGTTGTAAGGACGATCATAACAGAACGAATAATATGCAATTGGTCAGATGTAAACTTGTATATAAAAGATAGTACTTACTTTTTGCGTTCTACAGGTATTGCTAAAGCAGCAGCCTCTCGTGCTTCTTTTTACGCTACCCATCCAATCACCTTACACCCGGTCCTCTATCGCCTGCTGTGATAAGGCCGTCCAGCTAGCACAATTTTTGTGCTCCTGGCCGTCCCAATTTGGACAACTTTTGGTCACTAAGAATGCTTTCTCTCCCACGTATTCTTACAATTTGCCGTGAATGCGTTTTGCCTACTTACAAAATACCATCAACCGTAAAGCGAAATCGATTCACAAATTAAATAAATAAATAAATAACTAGTTTATTCTCAACTATGCGAGGCAAGCCCATGCAGGCATGATCAGATATGTACAACAGTAGAAACATTTTATGGCAAAAGTAACAGTGACAGTAGAAAATTGTTCATATGTTCATGACTGGAACTGTACAATGGCAAAAATGCGAAGCAATAATTCGATCGTCATGAGATACGGGACCTCAGCTAATAATAGACTGAGAATCCCGAACAATCCATTGGATGGTAATGGAAGAGCACGCTCAGGAGATATATGCCAATAGAGTGAGTTCGTGCACAAATAACGTCAAGGTAAACGTAACGTAGAAAGTAAAGACGACCGTATATGCAGATGTAGAAGTTCCAGTGTAACGAACCTATCTAGAATTGTGACGCTAGTTGACCTGCCAGTGTGAAGTTATGGGTTGTGACTTTAATCGGTGGCGAGTCACATATGCCGCGTTGCAGTGTTGTTAAACGGACATTTGTGGCTTTTTATGGGGAGAACGCTTGTCAGGCGAAAACCCACCACGTCCTGGAACCCTGCCGACAATCAATTGAATGGCAACTTGTAACTGGCTATGTTTCTTGTCCGACGCTTGTTTGCTCGGTTATTCGCAATCAGGTTGTGTCCCATTTTTCTGCTGGCTGATGCCTCAGCTGGTTGCCTATTGCGTTCCTGGGTCCTGTCCGTTGGTAGATCGGGAACTAAGCATCATTTTAAATATGATGTGTTGATCCATTGCAGAGCCACGTGAAGTCTTCTCTGATTATGTATATTTGCCGGGGAGCGAAGAATTCGTGTCCAGCTACCCTCATTGGACATCCGTGGTTGGGTGCAGATGGTTAGGACGGAAGTGATGTCATGGTCCAGGTAAGTTCTTGTTGGTTTTTTCGTCCCATCCCAGACGGAAGCAGTTCCCCAGTTCAACCCCGAATCCCTCAGATGTTCACGACCTCAGAGAAAAGGGAGAGAGGAACAGACCGAGAGAAGACCGAAAAGGACAGTCATTGTACCTAGCATTGGATCAAAATCCTACTTTAAGACATGTATTTGAGACAACTAGTGTACAATATGTAACAGATATTACGCTAAAGATGTTTTAATTACGCAGAAGGCATGGCCTAATGGGTAAAATACTTTTCATGTGCCTAAGGATAAAGAGCAGGATTCCGGTAAGAAATTTATGAGGTATAAGCTAACGATGTTCGAATTTTACCTGGGACTAGAAGGTTGGTGTGTAGTTACGATTGGTTGTTATCGGAAACCAAAAGATACAGTAGCCATGTGGCTGTATTTATATATGCTCCACGGGATAAGGATTACCTAAGACACAATAGCTATAATGTACATGGTTATATGAAGATAGGAAGCTAAGCATACCAGAAGCAGGCTAAGATTAAATGGAAATGAAAGGAAGACTAAATGTTGAAGGTAAGACGATCAAAAGATAGCGATAATGGACCGGGATTCAGTGGCCAAAAGTGCCTGTTGTGTTAATCATTCTAGTTACTATGGAATAACTACAGGGTCAAAGGATAGGAGAACAAACCAGTTGAGCTATGCAGAACTATGTTAAAAGAATAAACATTCTACGGAAGGACTGACCATTAGCGAGCTACTGATGTTCGCAAATAGAGCCTACAGCGACCAGCTGAGCAGAGATAGTGGCTATAGGAAAAGATGTAGCAGAGGCTGGTGTAACCATATTATTAAGAGGTTTGACCAAATGCTGGATCCCTACAGTTTCAATACGTAATTGAACGAGCGAGCGATTACAGAGAGAAACCTTCCAGAAAAAGAAAGTGGGAAAGCGAAAAAGTGACTCCATCCTGACATAAGGGCCAATGATGACTAGCTGCTGTCAAGAAGAGCTTACACGAGTAAGACGAACGGCGGATAACGGCGCGCTAGTAGAGATGAGTGGCCAGCAATAGTGTTCGGATTAAGCCTTCAGTTACTAGCAGATCCTACGGTGGCAGAAAATAGGTCAACAAACCAGCTGAGTTCTGACTCAAACAATCCAAGCGAATGAACATTGTAGGAAAGAAGCGACTCCTAGCGAGCTCCGGATATCAGCAATGTTAAATGGGAGCTATGGCAACTAGCTGATGCTGAACAGAGATAGAAGCTCTAGAAACAGATGTATCAGTTGCTGGTGTAGCCATATCATTAAGACGTTTGACCACTACTGGATGCCTACCATTTCAATGAATAAATCAACAGACAAACGAAGAGTAGAAAGTCAGACGTCAGAGGAAAATGAAGGCTGGAGCGTCAAGGAGTGGCTCCTTGTAAGATGCATGAAGCCAACAATTACTAGCTATTGCCAAGCAAAAGCGGTTATGCGAGTAAGATGAACGACGCATAAAGGCGCTATGAGATAGGTGAGTGGCCAGCAATGGAGCTCGAATTAAGCCTTCAGTACTTACGCTATACCTTACTCGTTAGGCTAAACCAAACATGATTGCGTGTGACAAAAGTTCGTCCCAAGCTGGATGATGTTTGACAAATAATAACATTTTATAGCACACCGTTACCATACACCACAAATGCATTGTTCTGCTTGCAAATACTGCCCACATTAAGCCGAACTCAATTACCAAATCGTAATTGCATAATACCATAGCTGGTTTTCTAAACCGAACTTGTTCCTCGAGTGACCAAAGGTAGCCCAGAACGTGTCCAATTGTGACGGCCAAGGGCACGGAACTTGAGCACACAGGGAGCTCAAGTGGCCACTGGTGCTGACTGAAATAAGTTCTTCTTATAAAGTAAAGCCATTAGGCTATGAACTGAGGTGCAAAGTAGATACAAACTTAGTTAACGGCATATCTGGACAGAGTACACGCCGTTTATTTTAATGTTAACCATGTAACGCAGCGAGCGCTTTGAAACACGCACAAATGGCATGGCTGGCCGTCCATCTGTGGCGACAGGTAACGGAGTGACAGTTGGAACATTCCGGGTGGCCGTTTATTTAAGAGGTTGCCCTAAGCTGTGCTTTGGATGCATTTGTTGAGTCACAACTAACGTTACCAAATCAAAATTCACCACCGCTGTCCGTCAGGTACTGTTGTTGTGGACTTTGTTTTTACTGGCAAGACAGTTATTGTATTCTCTACTGACGCATTGCTTATCCCTCCCAGTACCGCCTCCACACCACTGACAGTTTTACTTACTTAAATTAGTCGCTCGCTGAAGTCGAACCCCTCCTTCATGTGAAAGTTACTTAGTTGCTTTTTAGAACCATTTTTTTCACCTACTGACCGTCTTTCTGTCCGTGGAGACATTCATATGGTTGGACACTTCCACTAATCACCTCATCAACCTTTGGCTTCTATTGGCTTTTGTTACTTGGTTACCTTTATCTAACCACCAAACCATCTCAGGGATATAACTCAAGGCATGTTTCCTTTGCTTTTGTCTGCCTTGGGCTATTCAGTAGTGCTTTTACCTAGCCATACTGAATACCGCTGGGGGATTCCGTTCCTCCTCAAGTGATTCTCAATTCTTTCAGCATATAGACGCTAAATATTTAGCACCACTTTAGCCTAACGGCTCTTCTCTTTCGTTTCCTGTTGCTCCAAGGACGACTTCAGTTTAAGCATCTCAGGGCTTTTATCTGCATTACTAGACTCAGCTTATTTACCCTCCCATGTTTCGGATAAGCGCTTCG
This sequence comes from Dicrocoelium dendriticum, assembly GCA_944474145.2. Classification (NCBI taxonomy): domain Eukaryota; kingdom Metazoa; phylum Platyhelminthes; class Trematoda; order Plagiorchiida; family Dicrocoeliidae; genus Dicrocoelium; species Dicrocoelium dendriticum. The sequence continues at coordinate 2,697,604 of OX104068.1, read as the reverse complement.
TGTTCTACTAGCATAACATTATATACGTCATTGCACCGTTCTACTTCGTTTCTTATTAATCTGAATATAGCCAGGATAATGACCCCATGCATACCATAACTTTAGCCTTCTGCGTCCCGTCTCGCAAACCTCTGACAGATTGCTGCTTATTTATGTATTGGCACTGCAGCCTCATCAGTATCCTTAGCAACTCATTGCACCCTCGTTTGCATACTTTGCTTTTCAGGGAGTCTTTGCAATTGCCTCCCTTCTTGAAACGCTGCCGTATGAACTGACTGCTTCTGGTTACGTATCGTAATTCAATTAAACTCAGCTTCAAGTATGCTTCCAATTGCTTCCCGACGGCTTTTACCACCGGTAATTGAAGCCATCGTTTACTTTTCGTAATCTTTACCAATACATCTTTCCAAAACCTGTACGTTCTGCTGAACCTTGCGTATACGCTTATCTCTCTTACGACCATACGCTCTATAGCACCTTCTTTGGGCGCCGTAGTTGCAACCTGAGCCATACCTGCTACGTGATGTAAAATGGCAACTGCAAATCACATACATAGAGCAAAATTACATATCACCGAGGAAATAGGTACTCCTGCACGCCACTTGTCATTTTATTGTGTTCATCGATACAAACCCGTCTGATGCTTGCTTGGTTGCCTCTTGTTCGTAGCTTATTTTTCATGAGGTTTCTACGAATACGGAGGCCGGCGCCTGACATTTCGTCATTGGCTAATGGCTGCACAATCCTCAACAGACAACTGACTTGAAACATTTGATCCCTTATCCGTGACCTAAACAGCAACTCATCATTCCAACGATTCTAATTACCTTCCGAATGGATCATCCTTTAGGTGAATGGGGGGATGTCGCACGCAAGGGGTCTAAGCAAATAAGTTTAGTTCACCTCGCAACCAAGTGGCTACAACTTAATCACTGGAGTGGAATTTATATGGTTTCCTCGTTTTACGATAGACGACAGCGCACGCTATCACAAGTACTTTACTTGACATAGCCAGCTTTGCTGCCTCGCACTGCTGTTAGAACCACTGGGTCCGGCGACCTATATTTCTGCAAAACACTGATACATCTCTTACCTGAAGCTTTTCAGCTGGCATTTTATGGAGTCATTACTGGACATAAAGACAATTTCACTTTACAATAACTTACATGTGGAGCAACTTTGCTCCTTTTTTGTGGACAACCTATAAAATTACATGGCCTATCCCCAGGGGTTCGACCCCATTACTCTGATAATTCTACTCATGAGTTGGAAAGTATTAATACAAACTTCCTGTGGATCTTGCAAGTGAATAAGAAATGGCATTTTTGCTTGAGATTGGACGAATTTAGCCACAAGGATAGACTTCACGCACCACCTATATGTTCAGTAAGGATACCTGGACACGAAGTCTTCACGCCAGGACCAGTATACCAGAAAGGAAAAACCAAAGTCCAATACTTCGAAATCCATACACGTCTGCGCAAGTTCCACCAGACTTTCCTGGACAGTTAACTTCTTGGTTGGTTTTAACGCCTACTGGCGGACCGGGACTGGCGACACTTTCAAGCACGGTCAAATGGGCAGAAAAACATTTACAAATTCCATAAACACAGCTAAACACGCCCACATGCACACTTACGTACATTCATGTATCAACATATGCAACAAACTCACTATTCCAACGTACATTAAATGAGCACATATTTTACCCTTAACGTGACCAAGCCTGCGCTGGTGTGTCTCACCTGGTCGAGAATAAACATATTATTTTATAAGTAGGCTTATAAAATGTTGTAAAGATTGGGGCAGGACAAGAGTGGGTGTTACAGAGGCCACGTTGGCACTAGCCCCATATTGTCAGGCTGTGTCAGACTCCACGAGGGTCCGCCTTTCAGCCTCAACGAAGGATAAAAATCTTGGAGTAACTTGATGACTTAGATATCAATAGGGACGGTCGCCACTAGGAAACAACAGAAAATAGTCACTGGTCGTTTAGATTAGTACCAGAAGCTTCTCGCCGAAAATTGCGATTGCTGTACCACTGGCGGCACATAGTCTGTTTGGCGATATGAGACCAGTCCATCTGAACTGTGCGTTATGACGTTAAATTCTGCACCCGTGTCTACTAAGAACATCGCAGTGTAAACTAAACCTCTTACTTGGATGAGGCCACCTTAATTTGTGCAGTGGCGCCTAACGTACTTACCAGCCTTCCGAGATATTTCCCTGTTATCAATTGAGCTGCAAACTTTAACGTAATTACAGGCTGTGTTGTCTAAACGCTGGAAAAACCGATGATAAGCCGGTGCGTTGTTGAACTTGAAGGGACCTTAGAGTAATTTAGGCTTGTTGGAATGGCGACGAGTCCTAGTGAGTGGTTGGAGCTGGTGACAAAGTGCAGAAACTTGTGCTTGCAATGCTTCTCCAGTTGACGGGATGCTGGTGCTGGAAGTGCCATGGGTCGCGCCGGCTTTGACTCGTCTCGCGTCGGCTTTCGTCTGTGACGGGTCGCTGACAGCCTGCCAAAGCGGCTAGTTTGGTAAGCGCAACGTCGATGATGGTTACGGAAAATTGTTTTGTACTTTTTAATAGCCACTCTAGCCATAATCCAAGGAGCAGAGGCTTTTCCATGGCAGAGCAAACAAAGGCGTACTGCGACTTTCGTAGTGGAGCTGGGTGTAGTTTGCAGCTCAACTGCAGGCCACATAAATAGAGTTTGCAGACCGACTTCTGAAGAGCTTAACGCGCGTAATCGTCGCCTTCTTGCGGACCTCATGGCGGTTATGGAACTTTAAAAGGATGACGTTACGTACCTGAGTTGTTATCTCCTTTGACAGATTGACGTAGGCATGTTACACCTACGGCAGGCTGTAGTGATCTCGCTGTTATAAAATGCAGTCTCTGGATGAGCAAACAATCTTGGGTGATCCGTGGCAAGAACTGGGGCGGAGAGGTATATAGCCAAACCTGCTCTAGCGGCCACCGGTCTGTGCTGACTAGCCAAACGCATCCGCGACGTTTTCTGCCTTGTGTACTTTCTCCATGCGAGAACCTGTCCAGGGCGACCAACGGTCCAAGATGCCCACATTTTGTTAATCCCTTGCTTGGTCGCGTTTGACAGGTTTGACTGTATACCAATAAGCGCCGAAGACAATTCTTTGTGGTCTACAGATTCCATGCCAATAGATCGGTGCCAAAAATGATACCGCAAGCAAAAATAAACCATTAAAGTTGGAAAAGCTAAACGTAACTTGATCCACGGAGAAAGCTAAAACATATACGGTGCGGTACAATTTCCGAAGTTATTGTCACCAATTTAGCGGGCGCTCCACTTGTGATTCCAAAAGCTTTTAGCAAAAGTGGTCAGCTCGCGGCAACAGCCATAGGTATTTGCAACAAACCGCTGTCTAATACCGTGCCCAGTTATGCTAGAAACAACAGGGTAATGCTGTGAGTAAAGTTTATTGTGTACACACTGATCGTGTGCATTCGCTAAAAATACGGCACCGAACGACACGATGCCAGCTAGCGTTGAACGTGAGGAATCGAGCGATTGAGTGGCCCTCCGAATCCAACCGTGGCGTCGTGTGTATATATTAGATGTGCGTTTATACAAAGCAAATCATAAGGCATACGTTTCGGCGAGCTGCATACAACCTTTAATTATAGAACGAGACGATAATTTTATTTAATATTTTACACGACAAATGAGTTGCACAGAAGCTCTTATTCCGTACAGTAAAGGTTTCCATTTGACCTAGCTTTAAAGACGACCCTGTTGACGCTGCTAGCTGAGGGAAAACAAAAAGCGCTGCACCCAACAGCGCTCGCGCGTTGCAACCGATGCGAGCGCCAAGTAAGGTATATGGGTTCGATATAAACGAAAGAACACAGCTTGCTTTTTAACAATCCTCACTGGACATCTAAGTGTACCGTTAAATAATAATTTAAGTTGGAATTATTTACTAGCAAAGTGGGGAATCTCCGCACTGCTACAGGCGAAAGCTTGCCGATTACTAGCTGCTGCCGTTATAGTTATGCAGCGTATCTTTACACCGCACTAGCTTTACTATTTACTTGGATCCCGCAGTTGTCCAGCTACTCATCTGCATTGTATGTCTGCACACAACCTCTAATCATGGCCTCTTTAGTTAAATATTTGTACGAGTCTAGTACAATTATCATTGCTAGGTCTACTGGACTTTGTCTTTACATTGTGCCTCCTTCCTTCGAGCACAATCTATGTACCTACTTGCATATTTAGCAATACAGCACACATTGGGGACTAGATGAAGCAGTTGCCTTCTACCGTTGCGTACGAAAGGCTGAACGTCTTTGATTCTGACAAATAGTACTTGGTATGAGATTCTCCTGCAGATAACAGGAACTTACCACGTTGAACTGTATGATGACAACAATTGTGCCCTTTCTTGTTGCATCGGGTGACCTTTCAAAGAGCTAGTGCCGCACTGAGACGATCATGCTCGATAGACCTGTACTTGAGGAATTCCATTAGTCGCAGTCACGACGTGCACGGCTGCTTTTGCCTGAACCAGGAGAAAGTAGCATCGCTTATAGGAGACCTGCCTTCCTTCCGGGGAAGTCCGACTACGTTTGGTCCCAACCCAGCACCTAACTCATACCTACGGCCCCAAGGAGCTACTTGCACGCGGCAGCGGCCACATCCCAGTCAACTGTCAGGCAGACAAACTTAATTAATTGTGGGTAGCCTGGAATACTAATCCCAGTGACTTCGTTTGCGCTTGCCACATCAGTCCTGTCAATTGGGAAAAGGTGTGCAAGCCCTGATCCAAAAGCCCGATGTTAACACAACTTCCAGGATCCCTGCTGTATTACAGGTAGCACTTGGCTGTGCATAGACTAGAGGTGGACCATTGAACAAAAGCAGGATGAGGTTGGCGTCCTCTTACGTACTCATATTCCAAACGAAACTTCATGACGTACCCGGTACCCGTGATATTTTTCGTGCTACGGCGTTCATGTTGGGCGTCACGCCCTGCGCTAACAGTGGCCAGAGCGACCAAAATGCTAGTTAAGACCCTCAATCCCCGGAAGGTACTATTTAGTGTAATCTGGAATGTCAGAACCCTGTTAGACGTCGGCAGCCGGGAGTTACCGATGCGCAAACTATATGACAACTAGCTCGTCATAGCATGAATATCAGCATCTCGAATACCCAGTTAGGGCCCGGCAAATCGAATTCCCAGGTGTAGACACCACGTATTGGCTTTAGCACTGTGGCCAGGATGATGATTCTGGCAACCATGGGTCTCCATGGCTCCCAGTTGCCAAGCACGCTACGCTCTCCTTGCAAGCAAGCCAGTATCAGCAAGAATAGCAGTTGTAAGCTCTGTAGGTCACCCAAAGAATCTGACCTTAATCTCTGTCTACGAACCAAACCTACCCCTACGATACTTTAAAGACAGTAGTAAACTATATTCCAAAACGCGTCATCCGCGTTATTGCTGGGGACTGGAATGCACAAACAGGGCCTAGGAACGATCGGACTCTTCACATACTGAGGGGATACACTCTTACAGAAGGCTGTGATGATGGAGACCGGTTGCTCAGCTTTTCCGGCCTTAACCGATTGTGAGTAACCAATGCTCGCTTCCAGTATCCCAGGAATCATCTTCTGACGTGATCCTCCGACGATATTCGTACAGCCATCCAGATTGAGTACACCTTAATCCGAGCCAGGTGGACATCCTCCATAGAGGACTGTCGAGCGTAAAGCGGAGCTGAAACGGGCAACAAAGCTAGCACCGACCACATATTCCTGAGCACCAAATTCAGCCTCCGCTTGAAAATGTGCCGAAAGACTCTACTGCCAAAGCCTAACAGCACTGCCTTACTGGAAAATACTGACTGCTGCCAAACACTTGAGGCAGCACTAAAAGCTGTACTTTCTGCTAATGCCCCGCCTACCTTCCTAGCAAAAGATGTATCTGCAGACGCTGTTTGGTCTAGGATAACATGGTCAATTCAAGGCGCTACTTTATCTTCTCTAGGCTCTAGTTCTAATCCAGTGAAGGACTGGATCACTGAAGCTAATATCTGATTGACCGCTAAAGCGAAAGTAGCACGTCTCCAATTCCCCTGATTACCGTTGCTTGAGACGTGAGGAGACTCCTTAAGTAGGGAATGCTAGCATTTGCCACTTGGTCTAATAAGACCCACGTACGCTCTATACACAGAAGCCCTCGGAACCCTTGACCGGACTCATCTTACGTATTTGGTGACCCTACCAGCTCCGAGGGCCAGTTGGTTAAGCAGCGCTTCGGCCGTTTTAGCAAGCAGTAGTATTCTCACGCGTTATCGTCCGAGGCTATTACATCTCATATTAGCCAAATGCGTCGGCAGGTCGACGAGGGTCAGGGCTTTTGTAGGAGCTGAGGATAACGTTTCATAAAAGGGGGATAATATAACGTATCAGTGTCACGGTAACAAACCAACAGCCCCACTTGGCCTAACACGACCTCGCACACAGAAGCCCTCAACTGAGCGCATTACCCAGCTATCCGGGATTTTTCACGTTCGTCAGTTGTACCCACGTAACCGTTGCTCGTCTGCATATAAGATTGCATTTCACTAACACGAAAGCTAACCAGCGACAGAGAGGCCTCTCTCAGGCTGGCTGGTTGGAAATCCAGAAAATTTTGACCACCACTTCGCCTCCTCTCGGCCACCCGCCGTAATAGTCTTAAACTTTATAATGAAGTTGTTATGAGTTGGATCCTGTATCGAAAGAAAACCACAACTACGGCTCTGTGCAACTTTCACAACAACCAAAATAAGGGAGCTCAATATTGCCTGAAGGAGTCAGACGAATTTCAAGGTGGACGCGTAAATCCCAACAGCTACACGTCCAACAAAGCCAAAGCATTCGGAGTTGTCAAAAAGGAACATAGCCTCACCATTTTCCTACACTTAATGCAAGCGCATAGGATTAATGTAAACATTGATCTTATTCCTTACGGGCGCAGCATCTATCCAGTCTAGAAATATACCAAGGTATGTTATCATATTCTGACAAGTTGAGTCCTACCTTTCGTCTCATCTGTTTAGCTTCCGACAAGCGTTATTCACCGCAGCAGATATTGTGCAATTCTGAAGGTCAACTCATCCTCGATACGGAAGAAAAGCCTTCCATATGAGTAGAGTATTTTAAAAACCTCCTTGACCGCTCACAACACACCACCGCAGCCCTTACAACGTTGTCAATGTCAGGACACGACGCGGATTGCTCCTGGCCATCTTTCAGAGAAAGCTAAGAAATACTTCGTCGTCTGAGGCCGAAGTAAGCTCCTGGAGCGGACAGGATTTTAGAGGAAAACTACAATGCTTGACTACTTGTACCCCTTGACTAGTTGCACGATCCCTGCTCCATACCGGAGACCAAAAGATGTCCTGCAGTACTACTGCCTTTTCCCAAAAAAGCTGCCCGAGCTGCCTGCCGTACTTATCGTGAGATTAGCCTAAGCAATGTGGCTGTTAAAGCCATCGCACGGGCCGTGCACTCCCGCTTTGCCAATGAGAAGAACCTGCGAGCTCGCCATAACCAAGGTGGTTTGCGTCCAGCCAGAGGATGCGCTGATCAAAGCTTCACTCTACGTCGAGCACTAAATAAATAAATAAATATTTTATTCTTGACTATGCGAGGCCCGGCCATGGAGACATGCTTGGGTAGGTGCAACTGTGCAGATCTTGGACGACAATTGTAACAGCAGCAATAGCAAATTGTTCAACCGTTCCTGCTTGGAACTTTACCATGGTGCAATGCCAAAAATATTGGGCTGCCATGAGATCGGGACCCGTTTGTAAGGACTTAAGTGGACTGCCAAATGTTGCAGTCCTACCTCAGCTCATAACAAATCGAAATTCCCAAATGATCGATTAGAAGATAACTGGAGTACAAGGTCGAGATAGATGTGATGATATATTGATTTTGGGTGTCTCTAAGGCAAAAAGCAACGTTTTGCTGGTATAAAGAAGCGCAGCCAGTATACGCGTAAACTCGCAAACTGTAGAGGCGGCAGTATATGCAGATGTAAACGAAGCAGTGTCACGAACATAACAAGAAACGTGAAATGTGACCCTGGTTGACCAGTCAGTGGGAAGTCATGAACTGTGACTTTATGCTGTGACAGGTCACATCCGACACCTCTCAGTGTTGTTAAACGGATATTTGTGGCTTTTTATATGCTGAATGCTTGCCAGGCGAAAAGCCACCACCTCCTAAACCCTGCCTTCTATTCATTGTCTTGCGACTCGTGACTGGCTAGCTTTCTTGTTGAGTGATTATTTGCTCGGTTATTCACAGTCATGTTGAGCCACATTTTCTGTTCACTGATGCGTTAAGCGAATATCTATTTCGTTGCTGCGTTCTGTCCGGTCCAGACTGAATAGCTCGGCTGATTGGTAGGTCATGAATTTAATAATTTTTAAACGTGACGTGTTGCTCATCTGCAAAAGCACCTGAAGTATCCTAAGGATATCCAATGAAATATGTTGAAGTGTTCTTAAAGTCCTGACAAATAAGATATTGTAGAAAAAACAAATCGGTGGTCCTCCCTTCGTAAGTAGTAAAACGAATTGTAAATATGTGCATAAACTGCTAATTGCTAGCTCAAGGCAAGTGTACAGCTCCGGCTGAGTGACAGACTAAAAATGTTGTCCAGTAGCGAAAAGTGGCCGAACCCCATTGTTCTGGCCTTGCATCGGCAGAACGACGTGCCATCCGAAATTAACAGGAGAGCTCCAGCTAAGAGGTATGTAAAAGAGCTATTGTTAGGCTGCCCAAACCCAGTTGTCCATGTCTCAATAAAATCGTATCCTTGCAAGCAAACTTATAATTTGGCTGGTCAGTGAGTTGTAAAAATAGCTGCAAATCTACCACTAATATCCAGATAAATAACCTATGGGCCACCTGCTGTATTATTGTCGCAATCGTGGATGATTCCTTGGGTGCTTGACACCATATTGGTTACCATCTCTGGAAAAAAACGAACAAAGGCAACCACACCGACAAACGAAAGAAATGCATCCCGAACGTAGTCCATCAATTTTAACTGTGGTTGGACTACTGTAAACATAAACCATGTGATTGTTACTTAAACGTCTCATATACATGTTTGCCATAAGTGAGGAAATACAACAAGAAGCGAGTAAACCACGGATTAGTAGAAAAAGAAAGCTTGTTCCAAATAAGGGATATAAAAGAGGCAAACAAAGTGTAAGGGGTACTTAAGCGCATATGCCCATCTAGGGGACACCAGCGTACGGCGGACAAAATGTGCCGATTAGGTAAAAGCTATTGCTCAGTAGGAATGCCATTAAAAATTTGCCTCAGTGCTAAACTGATAGGTTTGCAAGAAGTCAGGACAGGCGGACAATGGTAAGTTAACGTCAACTAAATAAAGAATGTAAACGGAAAGCACGGGAAAGAAAACATAGGACCGATAAGGAAGTGGTTCTGGTGAGGAGAAGTGAAAAAGCCAACAATGGTCTACATGTGATAAGGTGATGGTTCCTCCTTATTATTGTTGATAAGGATGTAGCAGGACCAGCAATGCACTTGAGATGTTTAGGACTAGTTAATACTGGTCCGAAACGATGCGCTGAATTAAGCGCGGATATCAGAAGGCAACTGGAGTCGGACACAGCGGACTGTATTCGATGGGCTACAACAAGAAAGCGGACGGATGAAATGAGGCGAGAGCTTACACGTGAGCGCGGGAACTTACAAGGCAGTTGTGTGTCGAGCCGGTTGTAAGATTAAAACAAGAAGGAGTAATGTACAATCGGTCAACAAGTAAATTGTACGTGAAAGATAGCAGTTATCTTTTAGGGCGCTACAGAGCTCCCCCTAGAAGGCTGAACATAGAAAGCCTTCGAAATCGAAAAGGAATGTTGAAACGAGGTTCGTAAGGCAAAATCGTGCCGAGTAAAAATGTGCGTGCGTTCGAGTAAATGGGGGTTCGTCGGAAGTCGGAGTCGGCAGTGCCGTTTTTATCTGGCACTTTTTGATTGCAGAGCAGGGTGCATTTTGGCGAGCCGTTGGAGCGGGCTTGTCGGACTATAAAAACCTGGCTAGCCCAGAGAAAGGCCGACAGGACCTCAACCTCCGCTGCTGCCAAACGGTGCGCTTGGGAGTGGTCTCTCCCCACGCCGCACCCCGCCCCGCGCCAAAACGACCCTCGTCCCACGAAGATAACGAACATCGTCCCACGAAGGAGCGACACTTGTCTCGCGGAGAAGCGCTACTCGTCCCACGAAGGAGCGACATTCGTACCGAGGAAAAACGACACCCGTCCCGCGGAGAAACGACCAGTGTTCGCGTCAGGGTCCTCGAATACATATTTAGTATGGGCCAGTCGATTGAAGGAGAGGGTTGGGGCATGTAGAGGTTAGAAAATAGAAAAACACGCACAGAAAACGCCAAAAATAACAAACGAATGACCTGCGTGTTTAAATATTTTATGGCTTGTGAATATTTTTTCGATGAAGGTTTTGCGGTTTTTTGATATTTTTCTTTGTTTTCAAAACGTTAATCGACCAAAAATGAGGCAAATATATACAATATCTTCAGAGCTAAAAGTATTTACACTGTACATAGTCGGGAAGACGAACCGGCTTACGCACCTCCCGACCACGGCGATTGGTCGTGGGAGGCGGCGGACTGAGTTCGGGCGATGTCGGGACGGCTGAAGCTTGTAGACCGAGATGGTGGTCTGGTTGGACTTCAATAGCATGCTGAAAGCTAGTGCGATGAGTTGTGACGTCGCACGAAGCACTACTAGACGAAGTAGGCGAGGTAGTTTCTTCCAGGAAGGCAGGTTTCAGACGGTCGATGGTGACGACTTCGTGTCGACCACCGCGGTCAATAGTGTACGCCTTACTCGCACGATGTAGCACCTTGAAAGGTCCTATGTACGGCGACTGAAGAGGCTGTCGAACACCGTCTGCGCGAAGAAGGACGTGTGAACACGAGGACAGCTTCTCGGGCACGTACACTGGTGTCTTTTGCGATCGAGGAGCGGGTGGACGTAGCTCACGCATCTGGTGTGCCAATCGATCCGTGTAACTCCCGTAGTCAAAGGTGGAAGTAGATGGGACTGGTGCTACGAGCTGTCCGGGCAACCGCAGCGTGCAACCGTAGACTAGCTGCGCTGGTGTGGCATCAAAATCGGATTTAACCGTGTTTCTTAAGCCTAGGAGAACGAGGGGAAGCGTTTCAGACCATGAAGGATCTGCGTGCGCACGTAGCGCTGCCTTCAACTGGCGGTGAAAACTCTCCACCATGCCGTTAGATGCCGGATGATACGCTGTCGTCTGAACGTGGCGACAGCCTAAATCCTTAAGCAACGTGGCAAACGTTGACGAGAAATGTGACCCTCGATCGGTGGTCACGATGGCGGGACAGCCGTATTGAGCTACCCAAAGCTCCAGAGAAGCTTTCGCTACCGTTTTCGAGGAGCAATTTTGAATAGGGACGGCCTCAGACCATCTAGTAAATCGATCGATTCAGGTCAGTAGATATACAGAGCCTTTGGAAGGCGGTAGAGGACCTACGAGGTCGACGTGCACGTGATGAAAACGTGCACCTGGCGTCGGAAACGTGCCTAATGAGCTTCTCGTGTGCTTGTGCACCTTCGCGCGTTGAAACGGAAGGCAAGCAGCTGCCCAAGTACGGACGTCCCGATTAACATTGCGCCAAACGAATCGTGCGGTTACGAGTTAAACCGATGCACGAACGCCTGGATGAGACAAGCCTTGCAACGCGTCGAACACGGTCTGCCAAAACTCGCGTGGGACGACTGGGCGCGGCGTGCCCAGAGATAAATCGCAGAGTATCGTTCCGTCTGATGATGTCAGCGGAACGGGTCGTATGTCCAACGAGGGAGACTTGCGTAGTAGATCAAGCTCAGGATCGTTGAGTTGCGCTGTGGCCATGGCTGTCAACTCGATAGCAGTGCCGGCGTCAGCGGAGATAGCTTGGATGCGGGAAAGTGCATCGGCTACGGCGTTGTGCACACCTGAGACATGCCGTATATCGGTCGTAAACTGAGCGATATAGTCAAGGTGGCGCGACTCTCTAGGAGAGTATCGGTCGGTAGTCGAGCCGAGCACGTAAGTCAGGGGTTTGTGGTCGGTGAAGACGACAAAGGAGCGGCCTTCTAGGACGTGTCGGGAATGACGTATCGCTAGATATACGGCTAGTAGTTCTCTACCGAACGTGCTGTAGCGAGATGCGGTAGGTTGTAGGCGTTTGGAGAAAACGCTAAGGGCTGCCACGTGTCGGCTACTCGTTGCTGCAAAACAGCGCCGACTGCCACGTCCGAGGCGTCAGTACTGAGGGACAGTGGGGCGACCGGATCGTGATGCGCTATAGAAGCTATGTTGGCGATAGCCTCTTTCAGCGACTTAAAAGCAGCGCATGCTGCGGCAGGAAATTCGAATTGCTTGAGTTTCCCTCGGAGAAGGTCCGTGAGGGGTTGCATCAGCGAGGCGCAGTTGGGTATAAATCGTCGGTAAAAGTTGACAAGACCATCAAAACGCCTGAGCTGTTTGAAAGAATGAGGCTCGGGGTAGTCGATGATGGCTTGAATTTTATCCTGCAGTGGCACGACGCCTGCAGAAGAGATACGATGGCCCAGGAAATTGACTGAATCGACACCAAACGAACACTTTTCTGCGTTGATCGTCACCCCGTGTTGAGATAAACGATCAAAAAGTGTTCGTACGTGGCGTATGTGCTCTTCTCGTGAAGAGCTTGCGATTAAAATGTCGTCAAGATACGCGTAAGCGAAGTCTAAACCGCGACAAACTTGGTCGATGAAACGCTGAAAAGTTTGCGCGGCGTTCTTTAGGCCAAATGGCATGCGCAGAAACTCGAACAAACCAAATGGAGTCGTCACGGCAGTTTTAGCGATGTCCGCTTCGGCTACCGGAATTTGGTTGTATGCGCGTACCAAGTCGATTTTGCTGAAGATACTTTTACCTGCCAGACTGGCGGTGAGATCCACTATGTGTGGGATCGGATAGCGATCAGGCGTGGTCACCGTATTCAAGGATCGATAGTCGCCGCAAGGACGCCAGTCCCCCATGACCTTCTTCGGGACCATGTGCAGAGGCGACGCCATGGGCTGTTGGACGGTCTGACGATACCAAGTTGAAGCATGTGGTCAAATTCGGCTCGTGCTGCCCGTAGTTTGTCTGGAGCAAGCCGTCTTGGTCGTGCGCTAACTGGTTGACCGCGCGTAACTATGTGGTGAGCGACCTCTGTCGTGACTGGTGGAAGCTCTGCAGCCAGTCGAACCAGTCGCGGGTGTTCGGAGAGGAGGCTCAAGTAGTCGGACGGTGCGTCTGCGATCCGAACTACAGGGCTGATTATCGGGGCATCTGAAAGGACGCCATCAACACCTAGTTTCGTATGATCCTCAAAAATTCTGTTGCGACCCGCGTCGACAAACAATCCGAAATGGTGAAGAAAATCGATGCCGATAATTGCGAAAGGTACTGACGCAACTGTGAAAACCCAGTGAAAGTCTCTGCGGAGATTTAACTCTAGGTTCATCATGCGCTGAACGTATGAAGCTATCGGGAAGCCGTTGGCTGCCCGCAGGTTGTACGTGGGCTTCGAATGCCTGTATTGCGCGGGGGCAGGGATAACGCTCATTTCTGCTCCTGTGTCGATAAGGAAAGTGAGGCGGGAGCGCCTATCCTTAACGTAAAACAGACGGTTTGCTTGGTTATTGAATGATACGTTTGTCGTGCTAGTATGCGAGCTATTCGTTTTCCCTGAAGCAGCTGGGTCGTGCCTAATGCAGGGAGCCCGACAACGTCTAGCTCTTCCACCGTATTGGCGGTGATACCAACATATTACTTCGACGTGTTTGACATTATCTGACTGAGAACTTGTAAGGAAAATGTTGCGCTTTCGTGCCGAATGAGACGTACTCGGTGCAGGCACAGACGAGCCGCAATGAACGGTAGCCAAAAGGTGGTCAGAATCTGACCGTGGTACACGCTGCTATGAAATCTTCATTGCTGCTTTCCAGTTGTGAATTAGCGCAATTTCCTCGTCTTTAGAGTCAGATCGGTCTAGCAACTGGGAACAAACATGAGATTCGGTTTTCATCGGTAAGAATACGTCACCGGGGCTACTGGTCGTCTGCTGCAGAAGACGTGCGAACGCAGCGTCTGCCTTGGTAGCTAATTCTTTCAGGGGTGCATCTTTAAACATGGACAGCATTACCGCCAGCGATGCGCTGAAGTTAGCGGAGCAATGCCGACGGCTTGCGATCTCCAAGCTTGAGACCATTGAGCTGCTCAAATCGAGTTCGTGCGCTGGGTCGTAACTCTTTCAAAATCGCTTGCTTCATCGTTTCATACTTTGCCTCATTCTATGGGCAGAGTAGAATGTCCTCAACCAGCGTCACACTTGACGGAGGAAGGCGTGGGACGAGCTGATCGTACCTTGGACGGTCCGCCGTTATGCCCTTATTTTCTAGTTCGATCTCGAATATCTTAAACCCAACTTCTGTACTGTGTTCCATGAAACTTGGAACAGCCAAAGGAAGCATGGTTACGCTGTGAAACGACTCAGCTGCAACTCTCGAAATGTGAGTCGAAAGGTAAAGAATTAACAAAATACGATAAAAGTACTAAAATTTCGCAAGAAACAAATGAATACAGGTATATAACCGATAAAAAGGAACGAACTCACTAAAAAATACAAACGAGAAAAAATTGAATTCGCGCGTGGGAATCGGGGTCACCAATTTATAGGACTAGTTAATACTAGTCCGAGACGATGCGCTGAATTAAGCGCGGATATCCGAAGGCAATTGGAGTTGGACACAGCGGACTGTATTCGATGAACTACAACAAGAAAGCGGACGAATGAAACGAGGCGAGAGCGTACACGTGAGCGCGGGAACTTACAAGGCAGTTGTGTATCGAACCGGTTGTAAGATCAAAACAAGAAGGAGTAATGTACAACCGGTCAACAAGTAAATTGTACATGAGAAATGAGTTATTTTTGGGCGCTACAGGTGCGAGTTACCAAGTGTTGCGTCCACTGTGCTTAGATCATTTAGATCCCAAAAGTCCCAGTGAGAGCATAAACGAGGTGACTCTCCAGGCGCTATCGGCTAAGTCAGCGCGTTGATGCTAGGCCGCCAAGTTAAGGTTGGAATAATAGTGGTGAGTTTCATTAGCAAACAAACAGTGTCTTTTGAAATTGGCTATATGAATAGGTCTTTAGCATGCCCAGCAAGGCTCTCAGGATGAGGGGTACAAGGTGTTGGGTTTGCAGCGGCTTAATGATCTCGGATGTATGCCACTCAGAAAGTAGGAGAATGATCAATCGGGGCCGGAATCGAAACGTTCTCCGTCTTATTAAAGAATAAATGCAAACTGGGGGAGCGATAAGGAATGCATATGGTCGGAAAGGAAAGGACTCTATCAAGGAGAAGTGGAAAAACCTACAAAGATCTCCATATGTGGTAAACCGACCATTGGATCTGTCAATACTTCGTCAGTAAAGTTTCAGTAGTCGGAAAGCAGGTGGCCATTGTGACGAGACATGCATGTTTGTTTATAGAGATGAAGCCGTATTATTGGGGTCGGAGTGCTAGCAGCAAGCGTCGGCAGGAGCAATCATGTTGAGCATGAAAAGGACACCTCGAGTCAACCAGTTATAACAAGCGTTGGTCCAACTGTATCTGTCCGCAACGCAGCTTCAAATGGCCAACCAAAGGCGTGTGAAGTACACACGTAAATAAGCTAGATAAATTTTTAAAAGTAGGCTGCTAAATCCTAAGACTAAAAATAGGATAACGGAAGATAAGTGGCTAGGGAGTATGTGGTAGGGTGCTGAGTATGCTCGGAGAACCGACGTTCTTTCCGAAGACAGCGGACAAAGTCCGGAAGTTGTCGGTGTATCTCCTACCAACACGTGCTTCCTACAAACCTATAATTTCATAGTATGTACGACTGACTAACGCAGCAAGCAGGGGAATCTAGAGGCCACTACAATGTCCCCAAGCCTAGTACTTTAGGAGGAGGAGGTACGAAAGATCAAAATTCAGAAACTAGTAGACAAAGCGACAGGTGCTCATGAATCACACAATCAAAGGCCTTGCTTCTTTCGGAGGATCTGCAAGTCACTATGAACTGCTTCGTCTTTCACTAAAACTTCTAAGGCTCTTCATACATAAATAAATATACTGTCAATTTTCGATAACCTAGTCAAGCCCGCACAGACATGATCCTAGTAAGAGGACAAAATGTGTTCCATTAGCCTACAATGGAAAGATATGGTTGTCAGTGCTGTTGCATTCGTGCTGCTTCTTCACCACCGTTGGGCTAAAGCAACTTTCACTTAAACTAGGTCTTTCTAAGCTGGATATATTACATTCCAGTGTATTTCGTTTGTTCTGCCTGCCTGAATAATTGCAGGTTAACTGGTCACGTGGCCTACACTAAGTGTGCTTATCTTCCTTAACTTGCTTGCCTTTGTAGCATACGTTGAGTTACTTCCGGACCTCTTTTAGTTATTGCGAGTTCGTTGCTAACCAACTTACCTCATATGCTAATTTAGCGAAGAGGTAAGTCTGCACAGCGTTAGGCTTTAACGGGTAGATTTTATTTTATAATGTAGTTTAAGTGATTGGCCGTTGTTTGACATCCGCAGTGTAGCTGCGCTTGCTATGCACGTTGACAAGGTTCCTTCCTGTCTATTACCCCCTATCTCGTCCATACTGTCTCCAGGCGACAGTTGCTCGTTGCTGGAGGGGACGGGGTGCACGGTCCTTGTGACCCTGCTATGATCAAAGAGTGCTTCCGTGCACTCAGTGTGAAGCGGATTACGGTCCAGCCGCCGCCTTATGTGCGCTTGATTCCCAGATACAGCCTGATGGTGTTTGCTTGTGACGCAGTGTGGGCCGACTCCGTTGACGTAAGGTGGCTTCCATGCGCATGTCTCCCGGTCTTATTTCTTCGGTTTTACATTGGAAATTAAGTGTGTGGGTGGATGGCGCCTCGCAAGCCACCCATGGTCCCTCTGTAGGCGCAGGCGTCTTGTGTCTGACCACAGTGACCTGCAAATCGGAAACCGGTTGCCGCTACCCATGTATGTATGAGATGTCCCATGCTGTGACTGCTGCTGCATTCATTATGCCTCCTCAACCCAGTTGGGCTAAACCAACTTCTACTTTAGCAAGGTATTTTTAAGCTGAATAACTTTCATTCCACCTTATTTGGTTTGCGCTGCCTATCTGAATCAGCTTCTATTACCTGGCCACGTTTCTTAAACTAATCGTGGGTATCTTCGTTAACTTTATTGCGTTTGTAGCACCTTTTTTAACTTCTAATACAACGTACCTTACTCTACAAGTCCCAACATGGATTCCTACCTTTTCGATCGTGCTAGACGTGTCAGTTTGCTTTCTTGAACGAGGTGACTCAAAGCCTGGATCTAGGATACGCACTAGTAGTCATATTCCTTGACAGGACAAAGGCCTTTGACCATGTTCTTCTTTTGGTCTTTTGACAACATTAGCCTGCTAACTGATTTCAGACAAACTGCTTTCCTGGTTCTCATCGTACCCCGCCACTCGAACACAAGCTGACAGACTTGGTACTAACGAATCGCAGCGGACGCTTATGACTAATAGAGCGTTTCAGGGCGGCGTGCACGGCCCATTATTATTTCTAGTCTAGGTTAACAATATATTTCTGGTCTTTAAACACGGAAAGCGATCGTTGTTCGCTAGATAGCTGGAGCAAAACCTGGAAGCCTGGATTTTCGCCGGAAACTTGCAATGTCACGTGCCACAAATGATATATACCCCATACTTGCTGACTGCGCGGCATCACACTAGGAAACTGCACAGCCGTAAGGGACCTCGGAGTATACTCCTCAGGGACACTTAGCTTTAGGGAACAAGTGAGCTACAGCAGTGCGAGGCCTTGGTCGTTAATCGAACGCATCGTTAAAGCGCTGTCCATGGCAGAATCTAGGGTCCTACTTCACAAGTTCTGTGAAAGTCCCCGTTTAGAATACTGTTCCATAGTGCTTTGCAGTGCAAAGACAATTGACAGAGTAGCAGTGGAAATGGTCCAGCGTTCTTTCACGAAACGGCTAGTAGCCTCTCCACACTAAAGTACCGTGAAAGGTGGATCCCCGCTGGTTAGACCGCATAAAGATAAACCTCGTCTTTCTGTTTCAAATCCTCAGTAACTTCAAGACTGCTAACCTTGAATTTACTAAAATCGACCACTGCTCATCAGTCTTCCCTGCGCAGTAGACCATACTCTTACATTCTTCCCAGAGCCAAATGCAATATACGAGGTACCTATTTCCTGCGCAAGTACGCATTTGCAAGGAGCCGACTACCATTAACAATAAGATTATTAGTGTCCGTTGCACAAGTACTCTCAGCCCCACATAGGTTCTTCAGCGTTCATAACATAGTGTGGCTTCTCAACCTTAACACACCTGCAGATAAGTTGTGGGAATAGGGGCCTGACCACTTTTAGTCAAACAACACACTATAGGTACCACGTCAAACCTCAAGTAAGCTGAGAATACCAAATAACCTGTTTAACACAGCACCACATCACTATATTTCCACTAGCCTCTCAATACTTTTGGTGCTTCAGCTTCCTCACGCTAGCAATCTAGCACTTCTTGCTTACAGTGCGCAAAGCAGCACATTACCGTTACATTACATGAGTCTCGCCTATTGTTTCTTGTCTGCAGCACCTCTGGAATCCGAACTCAAATACTTATCTAACTTGGCGCTAGCCCATCCTTTCTGGACCACCAGAATTACACCTACAGGGCATGACACAGCACAGTAGCCATGCAGCTTCTATCGTTCACTTCCTGTTTACCAGCTTCCATGGCCTACTAACTAGAAGGAAAGTGATCGCTGAGCCCGCTGGTCGCTTCAGTTGTTTAACTGCACCCACTTGCTTTCAATAACGTCTGCCATAAATCTGCGCTTAGTATACTATTGGCTTTCCATTACATAACCCACCTCTGATACTTAATTCCACAACATATTATCTTTGCGGCAAGTGGCTGCAAACTTTTCTACTGGCTTTTGGTCAACAAACCTTACACTTACCTGCTTCTAATGCTTTGAGCTGTATCCTAAATTTTCACACAGCATGCTACTGGTTTTCCAGCACTTAACTCACCACTTCTACCCCCAGCTTGCAGCGTTGCTGGACTCAATAACCTCGCACGAGTCAGTGTACTATCAACCTACATACAGAATTTCGCTTACGTTGTCACACCGCTGTAATGAAGCGTCTAGCTTCCCCAACTGCTCTCGTTTCCAATTTCGTTAACTCGTCCTCTGGTCCACCAGAAAGACAATTACAACACGCGTCGCAGCCCAGCAGCCATGCAGCTCCTGACGTTCACTTCCTACTTACTAGCTTCCATACCTATTATCCTTGATGTAAATCTCCGCTAAAACTTCTACAAGATTTCTGGTACTTCTTCTTACACTTACCTGCTTCTAATGATTTGACTTTTGCGACTAACTAGCTTTTGACCGATTAACAGTTCAGCATTACAGGCCTCCATTTAAATTGTGATGCCTATCGCTCATAAGCATTAAAATTGCCAACAGCTTCATCTTATTCTTGAGGTCACCGTGGCCTTGCATTCTGAGTATTATCAACTTCCAGTTTCCGAATGTTGAGGCAGGTCACTCCCTAGCTCGGTCTGCTTAACACTAGCAACGATCATTAGTCACGACGCACCACCTAGCCTGTGGCTCACTCCCATTTCATGTAACAGGCTATCCGTTGAATGGTAATGCCGCATAAAGCACAAGTATCCGCTTAGGCGAACTCTTTATTATCTTACCTCACGCTTGCTGATACTCCGACCTTACCTTCTTAGCACCACCTTCTAGACTGTGAACATCGTTGTCTGCTGCTGCGCTCACAATCGTCCATTTTCCAACATCTTCACTCCTTTATCTTTTGCTCGAATTCTCTTTCACGTTTCATTGTTACCTCTTATCTTCTCCGGATTCCTTAGCTCCTTAAATAAATAAATAAATAAATAGGTATATTTCTAGACATGCTAGAGGCTGCACCCTAAAGGGTTCAGATCAATGCTTACATTAATCCGATGCGCTTGCATGGAAGTAGGCAAAATATAAATATAGGTTCATCGTTAGCAATCACAAAGGCATTGGCACTGTTTGGTATACAGCTACTGGGGCGCAGGCGCCTACCTTGACGTTTCTCTGGTTCCTTCGGGCGATATTGAGCTCCTTGTTCTTTTATTGTGAAAATTTCGCGGAGATGTAGTTGTGCGTTTTCTCCTTGGAACAGAATCCAATTCGCCACAAGTTCACTTTAAATTGATCGCGCATTAATTGGTCACTCAGTTGCCCCAATTGTTGTTGCGCACATGGAAGAAATGAGTGAAGGGATTATAAGGCATAGGAAAAGTTAAAAGCAAATTTCGATAAATGCAGACAAGAATAGGAACAATTTGTTAAGAGAGAAAATAAATCTGCGCGCTTCAGCAGAAACATCCCAATTAACATAAAAATAGAGCGCTACGTTTCTTACGCTGATATTGCTCTCCGGCGCGAAATTTCAACCTGAGTTATTCTCAGATAAAAGAAAAAGCCTTTCTACAGTTAGAATACCGCTTAAAGTAGCAAAAAATTACACTGGTCTGGACCAGCTTTAGCGCCTGAATACGTTGAACGTAAAAGCAACACAATACGTGCAGTAGTTTGTGAGTTATTCGCAATTAAATGATGGTCTACGAAAAAGGCCATTTTTATTTTTCGCTAAAATTGGGTTTCTGCATTGCAAGCAGATAGCAGAAAAAAGGAAGGAAAACATAAAAAGTAGGGAAGCGGCATATGATCTAGATAGTCATAGCTATCCAGAAATGCTCTAATTAGCCCGTATTACCCTGCGACAACTACGGGCTGCGCAGGTGGCCGAAAAGTAAACTTTGCAGGCATACATGATAAATATATGCAAATAAGGGATGATTTTGCTAGAAAACGCTAGAAAATCAGCAAGGAATATTATACCTATATGGGAATTCAGGAGAACTTGTAATTAACTCACGGTTAGAAGGCCACAGCATACCGTTTTCAGGAGATACTGAGCCACATAATCAACCAGTAAAATAGAGTTTAGCATTTTTTAAGCCTCTAAGCTTTTCTAAAGCTTACAACAAGGCCGCATGAGCCAGGTCTACCTCAGTAACCCAGGGGATCTTTCAGATCCGTTGACAGATTTCGGTCTCATACACAATACAAGCAGAAACACACACAATTATATCCATGGCAAAATATTGGCAAACCAAACAAAACGTCATGACCATCAGAGCCACCCTTCGGCTAGTTCGCCTTCGCATGTGGTCTATCAGTTCACCTGCAGTTGCAATGACGTTTACATAGGCAGGACTAACCGCCGGTTAGCTCAGAGAGTGGCTGAATATTTGCCAAAGTGGGTCTAGCAAATGATGACGCAACAAAATGGAGCGCCTCCCAGAATGAACCGGACTCTGTCATCATCTATCACTAAGCACCTCGTGACGACTGGTCACAATGTGGACCCCAAGACTGCGTTCAAAGTGCTATTACGTAACCGGAACCCGATAATGTTGGCAATCAGTGAAGCGTTGCTTATCAGGGCTTATCAACCAGTGATATGTGCACAGAGACCGTTGAGGCAATCAAGCTGATTGCCTTGGACTTGATTTTGACGTTTTGATTGGTTTTCCAAGCTTTCGGCCTGCAAAATGCACACATTACTTAGCAAACATCACAAGATTTATCCCTTAGGGCCGATTTTCTATATTCATGAGGCTCTGTCTCTAACGTCAGTGAGCTACAGGAGCCTGTCACCAATAATAAAGAAATAAGCGTGGGAAAATTTAGTAAAATTTAGCTAATTGCATTTGGGCGTGAAATCCGTTTTGGTCTACATTGGTTGGGCTTTAACGGCTCTACTTCTGGTGGTTGAGCTTCCTCACACTTGAGTTATTGTTATGCCTCATGTGTAGATGCACACTATTGTGCAGCTCTTTGATGAATTTCGATTTATTTCTCTCCATTCTTAAGTTCCGAAGTTAGTGCCGGCGGTGTTCATCCAGATGCAATGTTAGCTGGTACTCTAATGTCACACCGACTATTTCTTTCATGATTTTCTGTTCGGCTCTTATGGCTGCTACGTCTTACAGGCTTCCAATTGTATAGCGTTGCCGCATCGCGCACAACTACCTTAATTGAAAACAAATCCATTCCTCCCTCTTATGTTTGAGACCATTTTAGCATTACATGTCGATTATTACCTTATTCCAGCTTCTAAAAACCATGCCTGTCGTTCCCTAGCTTCAACTGTTTATCTTGAGTATAACCACCTAACATGGGCCACTTGCATTTCACTTTCACAGCCTTCTCTTAGGATTAAGATGGTGCATCACTGACAACCCTTCAACTTACAAATAGTCTAATCACTTCACCTCATGCTCGATAATATCGCCGCCTTACGTTCTTGGCAATATCTCCTTCCGAATTCCCAATAGCGGTATCCAAATCTTCCAATCGCCACCGTCTTAATTTAATACGTCTGCAGTGTTGGATAGCCACCTAGCTCCTGGCTGACCCTCAAGCCAAAGCCACGTTCTTCCATTTGCATTGTGATGCCGCATCTCTTACCATCATCCGTCTTCACATTATTTTCATTCCTCTACACCCGCTTTAGGCCATTTTGGTCTTACATTCGACTTATCATCTACTTCCAGATACTGAAGGTTGACCACTTTTGCTCCTTAGCTACATCCAACTCACTCTATTATGTCATTTTAGCTCTGGATAGCCAACTAGTCAGTGGCCCACCCCCATTTTACCTTAACAGACCACCATTAGGCTTGTGATGTTGCTTTGCTCACAAGCATCCGACTTGGCGACATCTTGATCCCTCCACTTCAAGCTTGAGGCCACCTTGATCTTAGATTCTTATTATTATCGCCCTCCCTATTCTAAATACCATGGTCTGAGGATGCTAAGCTTCATCTAACCGCTAAGCCTCAAAGCATCACCTATCTTAGGACTTATTCTCAGTTCATTTTTACAGGCCTCAATTTGGATTGTGACGCTGCATCGCTCCCAATCAGCCGACTTGCCATTAGTTTCATTGCTTTGCCTCAAGCTTGAGGTCCCAGCGGCATTTCATTTTTAGTTACCATCTTATTCGCAGATGTTGTATGTCGATGCTTGTTGCGCCCTTGCTACCTATATCTCACTCTAGTATGTCTGCTTAGCTCTAAAGAGCCAACTAGCCACTCGCGCATTTCCATTGCATCTTAAACGACTTTCATTAAGGTTTTGCTGCCGCATTACTCAAAACCACCGGACCCGCCAACATTTTGCCACCACCACCTCATGCCTGAATTCCCTTTGATCATGAATTCTTAGCGTGGCCTTCTCCCGGGTTTTGAATGTTGTTATCCGCTGCGTGAAATCGCTACCGGTTTAGCTTTAGTATGACTAATACGCCCCGGGTAGCCACCTAGACTGTGACTCATTCCCATTTCAGCATTGCAGGATACCGGATCTAACCCAGAAATTCGTGTTAGCCACCTTCCTCTGATCCACTACAATGACCCCTACAACACGCACTGCAGCGCAGTAGCCATACAGCTTCGGTTCTGCTGTTCACTATCTTCCACGGTTTATTAGATTGGCCGTAAACGGTAGCTACAACTTCCACCAGCAGGATCCTAAGCTAGGAAATAGCCGCTTAGCCAGCTACTTTCTTCCTCTAACTTAACTTCACATACCTGTCTCTAAGGCCACTAGCCTCAAACTTATATTGCTGCTCCACTTACTGCTGGCACCCCATCACTTCCATGCACGACACTGACCGTGCAGCTGCTGGCCTTCACACTATATTTACCAGTATCTACCACCCAGCTTGCTACTGGCCTTCCATCACTTAACGCCTGTGCTACTAATAACTCTCAAGGAGGTTAGAATTAAGAACCTCGCAAGACGCACCACGATAGCAGTAACCAGCTGTAAACGGGCCACCAACCCCACCTCAAAGTTTCAAGTTTTCCCGTCGTTTATTCACACGTATAACAATTTCACATGACATAGAATGACAAGTATACAGTGTGCATAGCGTTTCAAGTCACAGCGTTTTGTTGTATTTTATTCGTTTTCTCGTATATGTTTTCATTGCAATTCTCCTTAGTTGGCTCTTGTCCGTTACGTCTCTTTCCAACTCTTCCACAGATAGGTCCATTGGACTAGATCATTGTTTCAGCGACTGAATGATCTATAATTAGCAACTCCGATAATAACCCGCGAAAAGAACACAGCGTTTGAAGGAACAGGATTGAAACCCAACGGGGCCACAAGAGAACGCGCAGTAGGCTTGCTTAAGGAAATTGGGTAAAAACTGACTGCGAGTAACAGCACACGAGATCTGCCTCACACCACAAAAGTTAACTTGGAGAAAATTCCAGTATCACATAACGTGGTTATCAAACTTTCACACCTGCAATAACAATCTGTTTCAACTGTGTGGTCGAACAGGTATCACAGCCTTATATCACTTCTGACACATTCTAATCCCAAAACCAAATTTGACCACATTTGATGATTGCGGATTTGATTGTACCTATTTAATCATGCCTTGTTGGCGCTTCTCGTTCAGCACCGAGAATATAAACATTTATGTTTCTTTTTTATTTATTTATTGATTCTGGACCTTTTTACTTATCGCGGATTCGTTGCTAAACAAGTTACTTCGTATGCTGTAAGCAAAGGGTTTTGTATGTGTAACCGTAGGCTTTAACATATATATTTTATTTGCTGATGTCATTTCATGTGTTTGGCTGTTGTAGCACATCCACAGTTAGGTGGCGTTTTTGTGAATGTCGAGAAGTTGCCTACCTGTCTATTACCCACTACCTCGTCCGTACTCGCTCTAAGAGACAGTTTTGTCGTTGCTGGAGTGGATGGGGTGTAAAGTCTTTGTGTTCGTGTTTGTCTGGAACAGCGGTTCCATGCACTTAGTGTAGAGTGGACTACGGTCAAGCCACTGCTTTGTGTGCGCTCGATTCCCAAATACAGCCTGCTTGTGTTTGCCCGTGAAGGAGTGGGGGCCGGCTCCGTTGATGAAACGTGGCAGCCATATATATGTCTCCCGGTGTTTTTCCTTCAGATTTACACTGAATATGGGGATGTGTGGATGGAGCTATTGGTGGTACAGTGGGTGCTGCAGTGCAAGTCACAAATGGTCCTTTGTATGCGCCAGCGTTCTGTGGCTGGCCACAGTGACAGACAAATTCCAAACCAAATGACGCCATCCATGTATATGGGCATGTAGGCGCAAGTATCCTTGGTTATGGGATATGTAACTGCTTTTCTGCACCTTTGCTCATGTCACCAATGCTATAGGGATGATTAATTGACGTAGCCTGGAAGTGACCATCCGGATAAGCAAAGGGTGAATCTAGTTGGTGGCGGGTCACAGCCGCCACGTCACCTTGTGGTTAAGCAGGCATCCGTAACCATGTATAGGGAAGACGCTTGTCAGAGGAAACCATATTACTTCATGGAACACGGCCGCCGAACTATTTTCTGAAACTGGGTAAACCCAAGCTGCCTTGCTGGCAGCACAAGAAGAGTGTTCGGCTAGTCAGCCATTGGCACAACTGTTTTCCCTGAAGCAACTATTGCTGAAGTCTGCAAATGGTATGATTTTGGAAGTCAACCCCCGACCATTAGTCCAGCAGCCAAAATAAAAATCTTCCTGGACAACCTTAAATGATTTTACGGATCTTGTGACCCATCCACGCAAGCCATGAAATTCAAGGCGCCCTTTTTATATTACTTAAAAAGCTGGTTATCTACTAAGTTTTACACATGGCCCGCCACTTAGCTTCGCTGGTGATGGTGCTGGGTAGCGCCTGGGTTACTAGTCCTTAACAAGGACACGTGAGTGACATGTTTAATACGTGCGTATAATGAAGTTGGAGGCAGCTTGCCCCGAAGAAGGTTGCACACTCTAAGTAACGAGACAAGGAACGGCATAGTACGGGATTCACGTAAGCTGTCCGTAACAGCAAATGTGCTGCCAGTGAAGCAAATTGAAGGTCGGAAAGTCCAACCAACCATAAAGTCCAATGTTCTAAAGTATAGAAAGAGGACGTTTTCATAGGTAGTACAAAAGTAAACGACGTACCAACTAAGACAGGACAGAAAGAATGGAGGCAGCTGCATGTAAACTGTTTTGTATAGGCTACATGACATAGGAAGCGAATCATCAAAGGACAGAAACCTGCGGCTTGGATCTCATGACAGCAGCTTGTAAAGGCGGCTATACAGTCAGCAAAACAATTGGACATTTTGAAGTTCAATAAACAACAAAATCCACTATTGTATACTACTGATAGACTATGTTTTGAGGTGCACTACAACGGCGCCCTTTTTGAAGGCTGAGGAGTGGAAGGCTTCGAGGCGGCTAAATAAATAAATACTTTATTCTCGACTATGCGAGGCACGCCCATGGAGGCATGATCAGATATGTACAACAGTACAAACATTTTATGGCAACTGTAACAGCGACAGTGGAAAATTGTTCATATGTCCATGATAAAATAAATAAATAATTAGTTTATTCTCAGTTTCATAGAGACACACCAACTCAGGCATGATCAAAGTTTAAAAACAGATGTGTATCACGACGATACATCGGGTTCAATCGTGTGTAGTTGAAAAGGTGTCGGGAAGAGTTGATATGTGGGTCTAGTCGACTTGCCAGTATGTAGTTGTGGGCAGTGACTTTATTCAGTGGCGAGTGACATCCGCCACGTCGCGGTGTTGTTAAACAGACATTGGTGGCTTTTTATAGGGAGAACGCTTGCCAGGCGAAAACCCACCACGTCCTGCAACACTGCCGTAAAGCATTTTGAACATTAATGTATAACTGGCAAAGCCGCTTGACGACTGGTTTCACCTTCGGGTTTTCGCAGAGTAATGGCTTCTAATTTCCTCTGTTAGTTGGACAGGTAATTTGATCGGGTTCGCCATGATTTTTGAGGTCGGTGGAGGAGAGGGACATCGCGATTATTCTTCTTGTTGGATGTCTAGGTGAGCAAAAGTTCAACTTTTCTGCTGTCCAGATTTTTCAGATGTATAATGTATGGGAGTATGAGGATATGTCCAGTTCTCCATACAGGTCAAGGGTTATGGTGATTGTAGTTCGGTCCTTTCGGAGTTCTACCATGCTCCATGTAAGTCCTTGTGGGTTGTTACGTCATCCTTGGGCCAAAGCTGTTCCTCAGTCCAATCCCAGATCTCCAAGAAGTCCCGGACCTCAGAGAAAAGGGAAAGTGAGGGTCAACCGAGAGAAGACCACAAGAACAGACATGGAATTGAAAATTGTTAATGTCTTCTGTTATAACATTTGGGCTTGGGACAAAAGAATGTACACTGTGCAACAATAATTATGCTTAAAATGTCTTTTGAGTATCCTATAGAATCATTAGCCGTATAGGTGGATTGCTATCGCCTGCGTAGAGGCAAGAGCGTTGTACCAGTAAGTAAAGTACCAAACATCCGTTTAGTATGAGCCAATAGTTGCTTGGGGATAGAGCAAAGAGGGTTAGAATATTGGTAGTGATAGTCAGGTGCATGAACAGCACGTAGTTAGCGTAATCCGAGAAGGGGCATAATAAGCGAAAATAAATATGTTGCCGCGAGAGAGTCCTAAAGATCAATTGGTGGCAGGGCAGCGGGAGGATTGGATGCAGATATTCTAAAGGAATAAAGCTTATTGAGATACGGAGTGGTTCCTAACAAGCAATGGATCATCGCATATGCGTAGGGCCAATGGCCACTAGCTACTTCTGAACAGAGGTGCCGAATTCACGACGACCGACAGATGGTGGCGCTAGGATTGACTCAGTGGCCAGATGTAGCCATTCCAATCAGACGCTTGGTCACTAGTGTATGCCTATAGGGTCGCTGAGTGTATCAACAGGCCAGTAAAGGTAAGTGATAGGTCAATAGACCAGCTGAGCTGTGACGCAAACAATCCGAGAGAATAAACATGGTAATAAGGGAGCGAGCTCCGGATATACGCAAAGTTAAATGGAAGATACAGCGACTAGCTGTTGCAAAGCAGAGATGGTGGCTCAAGAAAAGAATGTATCAGTGGCTGGAGTAGCCATATCATTAAGACGTTTGATCACGACTGGATACCTACAGTTTCGATGAAGAACTCAACATGAGAGTAAAGCTTAGAGAGGCAGACGGCAGAAGAAAATGAAGGTTGGAGAGGCATGGAGGCAACAATGACCAGCTGCCGTCAAGAGGAGTTGATGCGATTAGGACGAACGACACATAACGGCGCGGTAGGAAAGAGATGAGTGACCAGCAATAGAGTTCGAGTTAAGCCTTCAGTTATTAGTGGATCCTACGGTGGCACATAATAGGTCAAGATACCAGCTGAGCTGTGACGCAAACATTCCGAGAGAATGAACATTGTAATAAGGGAGCGAGCTCCGGATATCCGCAAAGTTAAATGGAAGCTATGGCGACTAGCTGCTGCTAAGCATAGATAGTGGCTTTAGAAAAAATGTAGGGTGGGGAAAACAGAATGGGAGAACGGATGCCAAGAATGGCAGAGGAACTTGGTCAAGGTATTTGGAATTCGGTGTGTAACAGTTTACTGGGTCTAGGCATCTTGTTATTATTTATAGTTTGCGTTTTCGCTGGGTAGCATCATCGGCTGGTCGTCAGGGCAGGCTGCTCGGGCGGCAAAATAACTGTCCAGTCCAGAAAAAGGCCGATAGGACATTTCTACTGCTGCAGGCCAGACGGGGCACTTGCGTGGTGTCACTTCATTAACCACACGCCAGTTTCATGGCCTAAACTGTCCTCGCCCAAATAAGAATGCAATGCATTCTAGCCGGCGCTTCATAGCCAGGTGTCTGAAGACTAATCCTGTTGTAGCTATCCGCAGTCACAGGTCACCGGTTAGCGCTTGGGTTAGGGAAGGATCATGAGCCGTTTGGAGTATAATTCAAAGTTTTCCATAGCAGGTACGGTGGTTGGGTTACCGAAAGCTACAACTCACAGGTGTGGGCACGTGTCGGGGAAGTGGCTGGATCTCGAGGAACGAACATGGTATGTAGGATAAAAGCAAATCCACTTTATGGGTTTTTCAAAAGTTTGGGTTGATTTTGCTTATATTAAAATCGGTTGTTGTTACCAAGCATGAATATTACCAACGAGGAAAAACATGTATGTTAAAGAAAATAGCAAACCTTTACCACATCAGAAGCAATGACCGAACGTCTGACCTGCCTACCGCGTCGGCCGTTCGCCTATGGTTTAGGTGCGGTGGGCGGAAGATCAAGGGTATGGTAGGTTTCGGGGTATCCAGTGCTCGGAAAGCCATTGCAGTCTGGTGATGAGTGAAGGCGCGTTACTGCGTAAGTGCGGAGGAAGACATGAGCGCAGGTAGATAGTCCATTGTGCATTTTAACATCTCTGGTCTGCTCACTAGCAGAGTCTGGCATCCGACCATCCGGGAATCGGTCGACACGCTTAAACATATAACCTAACCCGCGTGTGGGAGGTATAGGACGTACCGGTTCTAAGCTTACTTGCGAAGAGTCGAACGTCTGGGGCGCCGAATAAGCCCAGAAGACTAAAGGTGTGCCTATCTACTTTGTAGTGTTGCAGCGAAGGCAGGCGCGGGGCTATGACAAACGGAATGTACGATTACAAGTTTCAAAGATGCACAGATACCGAAAAGCGACAACGTGTAGAGTGCAAAGCAGACAATGAGTCTGAAGAAGACAGGAACCAGGGGTAGAGGATCATCTGTAAACATTTCACAGAGGATAGTTCGTTTCGAGGTTTGGTAAGGATCGGATTTCGAATATTGTAAAGTGGTGTGTAGAGTGGGTTGAAGATATCCTGAGCCTAAGCCGACAACTTCGAGACAACGCAAGGCGGCGTTAGTCAAATACTGATGTGTGGGGTTGAAGCATAAGTGGGCGTCAGTGGCAGGATGGTCGACCCTTGCAACGGGATATTTGTCAGCAGTGAACTGCATGATAACGTCCAGGCGCCTAGTTCCCCGTGGTAAGCATTTGTTAGAAGCATGAGGTAATAGAAAGATGAAAGGCTTATGGTTTGTGTTGATTGGGAAAGCGCCGCATTTGAGGAAGCGCCAGAAGTGGCCGGTGGCTAAGTCGATTGTAAACAGTTCTCTGACAAGCGTGCGGTAGCCGATTTAGGCATGTTGCCGTGGTGTGGCGAACAAACCGAAAGATGTTCAGTGCCCACCAACGTGTTATTCGAGGATAGTTCCTACCGCGACGTCTGAGACATTCATCGTTATAAGGAAAGGTGTAGTCTATTCAGAATGAAGGAGGAGCGTTATGGTGGAGATGGTGTAGTCGGGCTGGGTAAAGGCAATGTGTGCTGTGCCCAAAAAAGGAAACGGGTTTATTTCTTTTCGGGATGTAACTCAAAGTTTGTATGAGTTGTTAAGAGCGAGAAATGAAGCACCGATAGTAGGTGAACAAGCACAAAATCGACTGAGGTGTTTGAATAAAGTGCGGCTTTTGGTAGTCTTTAATTCCCGGGCTCTTACCAGGAAGCACTTCGATACCAAACCAGATGACCTAATAATTCTACTATTGACTTGCTGAGTTCACACTTAGTCGGGTTAAATGTGACACCGTCTTGGGTCAACCGCTGATAGAAAGCTCGAAGGTGGCCAAGATGCTCCTCTTCCCACAAGCTGGCTAATATAATACTATTGAGGTAGTAAGAGGAAAAATTTAGAGCACAAGTGTGATGGTAGATTAAGAGTTGGATGGCTTATGCGCGTTGCACAGCCCAAACCTTCTTAAAATGCTGAGCAGGCTAAAGGGTATGATGGTGGCTGTTTTAGCGATGTCCTTCCCTTTCACAAACACTTGGTGATATGCTGGCACCAGATTGCTCTTACCGACGAGCAAAGTAAATGCAAGGCGTGCGGTGAAGGCTTCATCCTGGTAAAAGGTACATATCTGGAACGGTTAGATAGTTGAGTGCGCAGTGGTCACCACAAAGTCGCCAGTCATCAAATGGCTTTGAAACTACTGCGGCGAGAAGGAGGAAGATCTATCGGAAGGGCCGAGTAGCCCGACTTTGAGCATGTGCTTAAACTTCCCCTTGGCTGCTTCAACTTTCGCCGGTGAACGTCGACGTAGATGACATGTGACAGGTAATACATTCGTCCGAATGTATGGCGTTTATTGTCTAAAAGCGCTTGGAGTACTGGGGTAAAAGCTCGGCGGTGTCTGGCAAGGTCTGGAAAATAGCGCAGACCGGGCTGATAGATGCGATATTGGCGTTGGTGCCACGTGCACCGTGTTCCCTTGCAGTGGCGAAGATCATCCGGCAGTTCGCATCTACTATGTGGTCGAAATGCTCGAGGAATTTTCTGCTGATGCAGTCAAAGCGGGCTGCTGTATAGCTGAATACCCAACGGAACTTGCTCCGAAGACCTAGGTTCTGTGTAGCAGACCGATCAACGTAGGTGGGTATAAGTGTGCCAAATAAGGCGCTCATCTTTGTCCACAAATACGCAGTCGACCCAGTTAGGACGGAGGGAATAACGCTGGTTTGCTTCCCAGTATTAACTAAGTACTGGGCTCTTGAGTCCTAATT
Organism: Dicrocoelium dendriticum; assembly: GCA_944474145.2. NCBI lineage: Eukaryota > Metazoa > Platyhelminthes > Trematoda > Plagiorchiida > Dicrocoeliidae > Dicrocoelium > Dicrocoelium dendriticum. The sequence goes on along the minus strand of OX104068.1, from coordinate 2,665,826 downwards.
TCTATGGAACTGGGACGGCTTTGAGTTTGTCGAATTCAATAGTCGCCATTACTGACCGCCGTAAAATTCACATGCGAAGGAAACGATACATGGCTGTACGCACCTTAGGACTTCATAGCCAAATTGCATTTGTTAAAAGCAGTAGTCTGAAGTGTCAGGTTTCATGTAGCAAGCTGATGAACTAGGGTTGATGAAGTGCTTACAGACTAGGGTAAGCTCCTCGAGCTGGCGCTGGAACAACGTCTATTGCTGTCTTTATTGAGGGCAGCTTGCTAGCCGCGGGTGTCGTTGAGGCTAGGCCAGCGCTAAGCTGGTTAATAGCTCTGGGTTAAGTCACTGGCTAGTGCCGTTCTATGAGATGATCGGTTAAGTCTGCAATCGCTGAAAGTGGCAGGCCGTTTACTGCTTCGACGTAGGCCTTGGGTTCTGAGAGGCGTTGCATCCACCTCGGATACTGTCTACGTCCATCTTGGACGTCCCGATGCACATTTGCATTTTTCACAACATAATAGCTGAATACACAGTGCAAACAGAAAAAATTCGAAGAATGCATAAGTAGATTCCATGTGCAACACAGTAACGAAGGGTCATTTTCCCAATGAGGCGGGAAGCCTAACACCGAGATACTGATAATGTAAACAGAAGATGTATCCTCCAGCTTATGTTTGAAAAAATTAATAGATATATTCGATAGGTAAGAAACCAAAAGGATAACATGCATTGAACGAGCGAGTAACTGGGTCGAACGCACGGAATGGAAAATTCAAAATGCCAGACGGCGTCTTCCGTGCAGCCGTCATTGATTGTTGGGCGCCGCCAGGGATAACGGTAAGTGGTAATGAAAAATATTTGAGATGACAACCATAGGGCAGTAGAAAGGATGGAGGCAGATATGTCCAACGTATGTGGTACGGGCCACAAGGAATAACATGGGAATCTGCAAGGGTGAGGAACGTGTGGGTTCGAACTAACGAAAGCAGTCTATGAAGGCGGACGTACCGTCAGTAACGCAAATAACGTATGGTAGTCTAAACAGCAATAAAAATCAATGCAAAAACGCTGAAAGTGAGCTTTTATGTGTGCTACAAGGGTCCGCTCTCCTCCATTTAAGTAAATTATTCCTCAGACACTGCGTGTGATCGTAGGTAGCCCCCTCTGTGAACGAAATAAATATTGAAATAAGGAAACCTTTTCCGGTTCACTCGTCTTAGATCATCTTCTGCTATTGGTTGTTGGATTTTTTCTATGTTTTATTACCGTGTGTGTCCTGTCATTGGATCTACTTCATTGCCGTTTTCTTCCCTGATCCACTGACTTAAGTCCTCAAGACAATTTTGTGTCAATGAGACATTTATCTCTGTGTAACGAAGTTTCAATGCCGGAGCTTGTTGACAAACTGGTATTCAATCAGGTTGATTTCTGCCACAGCTTGCAATATCACTGGACTACATAAGTGCGTGTTTGAATTCAACTTTACGAAAATCACCGACCATGCAGCTAAACGGTTTATGTACCAGCATTAAGGATCATTAGGTATATCTGGTTGCTCAATGACTAAACGGTAGAGTATTGCGCTCAGCGCCTATGGTTGTGTGGTTAACCATAAGACTGCCTCTCATGACGTGTGACATGTCTGAAACCTCAATCAAAACCAGTTATTAATTGACACTATCACTGCACACTTTAGTCAAGTTCTAGCTCGTGAAACCAAGAGATGCTTTGGCTCAATTCTATCAGTTGTGAGACGGTGTTGGCCGCCTCTGGTGAAAAATAACTTTGCACATCTTTAACAACGCTGTGATTCACTTTCTTTAATACAGGACGACGTATTTTGTGTTAATTCCTGTTGATTTTTCGATATTAAGAACAAAGGCCTTAGCGCAACTTTATTGTGACAATCTTGCTTTCGATAACCGTAAATCGTTAGCACGAAGCTTTTATCGGTTGAGTGAACTAGATGCTGAGCTGCGGCGCATTGCCTCTTCAATGTACGAGGGAAAAGGCACAGAATGGCTTGTCAGTAGGCTAAGTGGGCACTTTGGACAATAGCGTATAAGGCCTAACAATGGATCCACATAGGTCACTGAATAAAATGTATCATGGTCTGGTGCTACTTGATCCTTATTTAATGGCCTGAAGTATGCTGTACAGATAAGCCGCATTCCGAATTCATTGTGCGAACCCCTTTTACCTAAATAGGTGGGTCCTTGGTCCTATTGAGCAAAACATGTCCCCATTTCAAGGAATCGTGTAGTACCGAGTAGCTAGGAAAACTTAACTGCTCCCTGGCATCATGGTTTTAATAGAATGACCTAAAACTGTCGGAGCTTTAACATCAACAATCACTTTGTCCGCCACTAATCCATATGACAAATATTATTGCTTCCTAATGCTTTTTTACTACGACGCAGCAATTGTGCTCATTTATCCAAAAGGGGATAACGCGCGCTGTTGTGCAAAGTTAGAGCAGCGGGTATAAAGTGTCGGTGTTGAGGACTGCTAACCTCGCTTAGTTCAGATTTACTTTTCTGACAGACCAATGAAACTACCGTGCGTAAAAAAGGAAGGCGAAATTGGCTAACATACTTGTACCGCTGGAAGCGTGTGCAGTTGTTCTGTACTTCAGATGTTTCAACGCCATTTAAAGTGACATCGTCAGCGTAGGAGGGTGGCGGTTTAGCTGTAAGAGTTGGGGAAACGTAAACCCAAGAACGGATATCGTCAGTCGTTACTCCGCTCTCCATATAAGAGTATAGATATTGTAATGATTGGCCGGTTATTATGTTCAACGGTTGTAATCAGGTACTTGCAATTGACTGCATTTAAGCTCCAGTAGTATGCACAAAGTTACGTGAACAAATGCCAGCTGACTGAGAATAGGTCTTCCAATAACCATGCAGGATTTTCGTGGAAACCTTCCTGTGCCCAATGACTACAAATCAATGGGATCCACCTTTTGAGAAAACGTGAAGCACAAACAGACAAAATGCGTACTGTCACGTGACCTCATGACAAATATCTGCTGTGGCAGCCCACCATCCTGATACCAATATTCATCAGGTTAGTCAGCAAGGCGACACGGACACCCTAGATGTTAACCACCTTGATCTCCATGTTAAACCGTGGGTTTAGGGAAGAAACAGCGGCGCTACTGACGGCATACACCGGCATACCTGCCCAGTCTTTTGTCTCTGTACGCTATATATACTAGCATCATTAAACTTCACCTGAAGAGTACCAGATAGCTGGCTGAACACGCACCGGGGCTCATTTAATTCCCACCACTATGTATCCTTAATCACAAGAATGGCTGTGAGGTTTAGAAAAGGTAATATTTGCCGGCAGCGTCAATTTGTGAATGGCCTTTAGGCAAAAGTACAAGAGTATCTAGGCCTACAGAGATTGAACTAAGCCGGATCCGCAAACCACAACGCACTCCGCACCGGTCTGTTTCGCAATAACGGCTGTTGTTCTTGGGAAATGTGTAAAGTTACGGTCTACAACGTGACCATATTTTTGACTTTGCTGACCTTGAGAAACAATTTGAAGATTTATTTTTAGGCGGTATTTAGCACATACCAGCACTGGCCACACGTGCAAAAATGGTTCTTTTGGTAAAACACTTTGGATTCAGTGATGTTCTAAAGCTTCTGTTAAGCTTTACTGAAGACAAATCAGTTGTAGCTTTGGTGTTGACAGGGCGTGGTTTGTTTGTCGTGTCACCCACAAAATCCGTTGAAGGATTGAATCGGCTGATTCATTTTCCTCCACACATTGGTCGACTCGTTACGGGATCCTTTTGTAAATGAGGGAAATAAGGTGTTGTCATCTGTCGATGCTTGCATATCGCGATACGTTACAAGATTAACTGCTTCTATTCATCCACAGCTACGGAAACAGGTTAATGGTATGTAACTCACGTTTGGTTGTGACCATGTTTCGTCGGGAGGCCATTTGATGACCTTTTTCATTTGGGCGACTTTATCAGTTGGAATGCTCTCAAGGTGCCTACTTCCATCGCATTTCGAGATTTGCTTTGTAGAGCCACCATATGACATTTTTGTATCTGCTTTGCTACCCAGCTCTGTGTCTATTTTACGCGGTAGATTAAGAGACGATGTCGCCTTGACATGACTGATCGCTTTCTGTTAAACGCCCAAGTAAATATTTTGTGCACAGCATATGGGGGCGTTTAGGTCCAACGCTTGTAGCCTATCAGCCCCACTCGTGTGACAACAGCTGACTAAGCTCGCTTACAAACTTCCACGCATCACATATTGTGAGGTGCCGACCATTTTGTTTCTTCTTGCCGTGGCAGACGGGACAGCGATGCAGTGGGATCTGGTCTTCTTGGGCTTCATACAACATTGACTAGGTTGCACTGCCAGATGAGTTAACAATCGTCTTAAATATCTTCGGCGGAAATATAAAAGTAAAGCGGAGATTTAGCCAATGGGCCTTTGGATCCCACAACGGTCCGCATCACATCGGTTTGTGATAGCGCTTATGCAGCACAAATTGAAGAGTAAGCCCCGTACGATGAAACTCGATAACTTTTGGGTATCAGCTTTTCCTAGTGACAGTCTACTGATGAACGGGGAAATTGGTAAATATCGCACGGAACAGTTAGTAGTTAGAAATGGGCTGAGTAGTTTCGTTCGGTTAATGGCGTAGTGTCAGAAGTGGAAACAGTCACGGTTAAGACCTTCTCGGCAAGAGGAAGTTTCGCAGTCAACTACTGTCAGAGCCAGATAGCTAGGTGCTTTGATTTTGGCGAACGGTCAACATGGCTGGTTAACTTGAGCAGCCGCCGATAGGGCTCATTCAACTCCAAGTGGAAACAAACTAGTCTTAGTCGCAAGGTTTCAAGTTAGGTGAAACAAACTACTACTTTACCAACATTAGTGGTCATTATTAATAACAAAATATGGTGCCCCGCCACACTCCAGTTAACAACGCGTGTGCCGCAAAGAATGACCGACGCGATAACTTTGCTGCTATCCTATCGTCTGCAAGTGCATTTTATCTCACATGTGGTAGCTCAAATGGTCACTCACAAATAGATCAGGGAAAGTAAGCGCGCCTTATCCATTAGGCGGTTGAAAAGCCTATTTTGTTTGCTTGCGGATGTATGGTGGCCAAGTACCTAAGACTAGAAAATAGAAAGCTCCCAGACATAAATACACACCTACGTAACATGTCTAGGGCGCAACATACAGCAAGCAGAGCAGGTTGAAACCTCGTTCGTCCGTAACGACTGCAAGCGTTTATTGACGTCTAGATAAACAAATGATATTTCATTTTAGGTTAATGTCAGGTAGATGCACCCCGACAGTGACTGCGATCGTTGGGCCTTTACCGTGCTTGGATCATTAGGAAAGACATCTGGAACATTAGTCCTTACCCCCGATCGTGAAATACGCTCCGCATAAAAGTCTCACCGAACTAATGTTCATCGCCAAGTACATCAAACCCATCCATTGCTTTTTGAGTTTGGAAAGTTGGATATTCAGCAGTGTAGAAAACATTGGAAAGTCGCGATCCCAATTCACCTGCATATTCCTTTCCCCGTCAAAATACTGGGAAGTTACTTCCCCATTTCTTCGTGAAACCCCACCTTCGTTTTCCTCCGCCTTACGTTCCCTTAAATTGTTATCATCTTGCATCCCCGCTAGCCTAAATTTCTGCTGCACATTTGTCTAACTTTGTTTAAGATCATCAACACTTTACACTGGAGCGATTAGAGACGTTTGGTGACCTTCACCCTTCACCGATTATACCCGCCCGCTGAACCTTTGTCCCCACCGGACGAGCGTGTCTGACCATTTCCTCCATTAGCTTTGTGCACCTGTGACTTAGTTGGTGAACGCGCCGCATGGGCCGTTCACAGCCCCTTAGGGCTTACCCAATCAGCATCCCTGTTTGGACTAGCAATTAGCCAATCATACTGCGATACCGGTCGTGTAAACACTTCGTGTACTTCAGTAGTGTGCTCTGCTACACCCCGCACTAAAGCTAGATTTGTCGACTCGGACAAACGGGTCATTGTAATTATCCTGAGTTTGGAAGAGAAATTGTTAAGTTAATTATTGTATGTGCTGATTTATTCATTTGTACATAGTACGGTTATCCAGTTCCGGACTTGATGTTTCGCTGATCCCGGTGGAGAAGCGCCACTGGAAACTTCTACGCAAATTTTGTTGCTTACCTCACCTAATGTGACTTTTTCGTTGTCCAATGACTGGCTTGCTTCCTCTCTTGGAAGTGTTATACCTCATCAGAAGTACTAGTGATAATCAACGGGTCCACCATGGTTCGAACCTCAGTCGAAAGTAATCGCCTTCCGTGTTGAACTATGTCTTAGATAAGGATACACTGCGAAGATGAGTATGAAACCCAGTAAGTCAAGCTTTTTCCTCTTGTTGATGACGATGCGGCTGCTTGTTCTGGAACACAGGTTAGCGGTATGGGTAACCAGCTTGTTGGTCCTAGCTGCGCTTTTGCAGCGTTGAACGTAACAGAGTTAAAGAAAGAGCGGTTACTAGCCTAGATGGTTTTACAGCGTAAGCAACGTGTTTTGCAAGCCGAGAACGCAGTAAATAGGGCTAAGTTACTTTTAGAACTAGCGGGAGTTGACGGTCATGAAGTACGCTTTGCTCTCAGTCCAGTTTCAGTAGGTAGGAATGAACAGATGGATCGGATCGTGGAAGACTGCAGCAAGTGCCTGCCTGAAATGTACGCCCATAAGTTTTCTCCTGACAGTTTGTGAGGGGATTGTTTTTCACGATTAGACCTGCCTAAGGTCGGCTTGAATATTTTGATGGTTATCCGCCAGATTACTGGAGGTTTATGAAGGTTTTCATATTTCACTGAAGCCCCGGTAGCTGATAGCGGCCAAAGGTTGCTGTATTTGATTTATTATTTCAAAGGCAGGGATAAAGAAGCCAGCAGCGAATGCGTAATGTTGCCCCTGAAATGGCCCACGGCAAGGCTAGGAGCATGCTCCGTGTTCCATTTGGTCATCGCCACGTTTTGGCTATATCGTTAATTGCCGGTTTATCCCTCGGTGTGAAACCCAAAGGCATGCTTATGATTCTTCCTCACGTCTATCCATCAAAATGTAGCATTGTCACACTGTTCTTTTCAGATGTAATTCACTGCTGACCTGGCCTCGGTAGCTACCATTGAACTCTTGGTGCGGGTCTTTCCCAGTAGCTGACAGTCGGGATGGGCAAGAACAGCGGATTCCCTCGTCCAAAAGGAACAAGGCATTACTTTTTGTGCATTGGCCGAATTTATTGCTACCAAAGCGAGGGTAGCACGTATCAGCTTTGGTCAGCTGGCGACTACCAGCACTTAGCGTCTCCAGAATGTGGCTCAGCCGCAACGGTCGGGTGATGAAACTACCGACCGTAACTTTGCCTTATACGTCGTCGGAGCCGCCTAGCAACTAGCACGTCTAGTCTGCAGAGAGAGACGTGACACAGCGTTATGTCCGACGTTTCTGTCCTTAGACCGCTGTGGCCGCGGAAAGATTGTAAGCTCGAAGTTGATAAATAGATACATAAATAAATGAGTATTTTATTATCGAATTCCTTAAGGTAAGCCACCATAGGCATGATCTAAAGTTAAAAGCAATTAGGTTGCGCAAATGATACGTTGTAATGCAGTACGTGGCTGTAGCCAAAAGTTATACAAGTTGAAGATACGGAAGAAGTAGTCCTGAAGAGCAAAAACGTCCGTGAAATTAGGATGAAACGGTTTGTGTGTAGAGCAAACAGCAAAAGCACGGTATGTAAAGTTACGAGAGTGGGTGAAGTCGGAGCGTATCCCACTTTGTACGTGTCAATACAATATTAAATATTTTCTCTAGTCAATATGCCAGAATGTAACTGTGCGCAGTGACGTTATCTAGTGGCGGGTCACATCCGCCAAGTCGCAGTTTTGCTAAATGGACTTTTGTGGCGTTTTGTAAGGAGAACGATTGCCAGGCGAACACCCACCTCGTCCTGGAACGCCGCCGTCCATTTCTTTGAACGGTAGTGTAGGCTGGCAAATCCCCTTATCAACCATTTCTCCACCGTAGTTTGCGGTCGAATAATTCCTCTGTTATCTGCTCAGATAGCTCAGTCAGGGCGCGCCATAGAGTTTGAGACCAGTCGAGCGGGATGGACGGCTTAACGATACGCGCAAGTTCAAAATGGTGTTGATACATCGAGGGGAGGGATTAACACTTGTTAGAGCGGGAATAAGGTTTCCCGGGCGTTGGGTGCGGTGACCTTAAAAGAGGTTGGAATTGCTACATAATTTAATGTTATTCCTGATGGTATGATAGCGTAGCTAATAATTCACTACTGGAAAACGGGGTGCTACTTGAAAACGGTTAAATGAAAGTGGTAACTACCGGTTTGTGTGAAGGTCACACATTATTTGAAGGCAGGAATTTATGAAGTATAGGTAACGGGTGAGAGCACCTGTTAAACAGCGCAAGAAGTGCTTCTGCGGTTTAGAAATATATACCAAGATTATAGATGCTTAAAGAAAAGCACTAATGGAACGCATTGTTTGCAAATCTGTGATAAACTTTTCGCTGTGATTGTTGTATATGTTGTGTTGCTATGGATTCACGTTCAAAGAAATAACAGTTGTTCTCCAAATATGCTTTATTTGTAATGTAGAAATGGAAAAGCGCGGAAGTTGCATACAACGGGTCAATGGATAGTAAATATCATGTTCACAAATATTCCGTATTTTTCAATAAGGTGACCACTAGAGATTCTGTTTGATATCCGTGAAGGTACCGAAGTATGGTCATAAGACCAAGCGCTGAATGTTTCAGTTAATGACGCGGCCAAAGGGACAGTTATACTAACTAGCACGGGTTGCTGTGAGGCGTTATTTCTGAGATATATATATAATTGCAAATACGTATATATGAATATAAAGATGTATACATCTAGGTGGAAGTATGTATATACCAAATGACTACATATGTGTGTATATATATGTATCCGCAAATATATTTTACTTTCTTTAGAAATTTGATGATTTAAGTATACATATATATATAGGAATCGGCCACTGTATATATAAATATAAATCCAAATGCATACATAGGTATATATATGCTAATGTATATATGTAAGGATTTATATCTACGACTATAGTCCTTTATGTTAATATTGTTATATATTTAGATAGGTGTGTGCGGGCATTATATACATGAGTTTACTTATATTTCTTAAGGGATATGGTTGGTGACATCCGGTTTCGGACTTGCCTGTCACTGTGGCAGTGAATTATCCACGGCTTACTTGGGAAAAGGGAATGGTGTTGCCTTCATGAGAAATTAGTTTAGATACGTAATAGCGCGTTATCTGGTGGATGCCAATTGCAACGCCACAAGACGCCAGATAATTGGTGCTCACGGATATTTCATTATCACTGATGGGCAATAACAGTGAGTTGATGTTATCGTATGAAAAAGGGCACTTGGGAATCTGAATTCTCATAGCGCACCCATGCTATAACGCATGGTGTCATAGGATATCACACTGGAATGCAAACATAATGAAATCACTTTGCATGGGTTTATGGGACAAGGAAGAAAATGGCACGTAAACTGCAAATTGGATCGTCACTCAAGCTTAATCAAAGTGCTCACGCAGATGCTGCGTACGGATGTAGTGTGTCACCTCCACAATGCGGATCACTGAGTAATGAGCTATAGGAAGACATGTTACATGTTGCAATAGCATTCGAGAATGGCAGGAATGATGGAAAAAGTTCGACTGGCAGACATCAACGGCTGCGCTCCTTGACGTCAGAACTCACTTGTATAAGGCTATAAAATGCAGGTGACGTGATAGCTGCCTTGGGGCTTATAACGGTAAGACGAAACACGTGCGAAGCATAGGTACTGAAGAGAAACTGATCGACGTCAACACCAATCATAATGTCCGCGTCATAGTTGGGCTCGTGCCTACATGAGCACTCAACGCACAATGCGTGAACACTAAAAGGTTGGTGGGCCCTTAAGAGGGCCGTTTTCGCGTTCCCTTACGGTAGGCCCTAAGGAGGGCTACGGTTGCGTTCCCTTGTTTGTTGTCATTGAACCGGATTTAACAGTTCGGTATGGTGCTGGCTACTGTCTTTTTAAATAAACAAACAAATAAGTAGTTTACGCTCGAACTTGTCGAGCCACACCAAACCAGGCATACACACCAGTTAAATGCAATTAGGTTTCGCCACAAACACGTTGCTATGTATGTAATCATCAGCGAACCAAACGTTGTACACACTGCGGAATTTGTAAAAGTAATCATGAGGGATAAAGTCGTCAATGAATGACGATAAGTTGGGTTCTAGCGGGTGTAGTGTAAACAGTCAAGGCACTATATATGTAGTGAAAAAGATACATGTAGGCAAGGAGTATGTTGATTTTGAAAATGTTAGGAAAACGTTGAGTTTTGATTCTAGTCGACTTGCCAGTATGTAGTTGTGAGCAGTGCCTTTATTCAGCAACGAGTCACATCCGCCAAGTCGCAGTGTTGTTAAACGGACATTTGTGGCTTTTATAGGGAGAAGGCTTGCCAGGCGAATACCCAGCACGTCCTGGAACACAGTCAGAAATCCGTTTGTACACTAGTGTACAACGGGCGGAGCAGCTTGCCGACTGATTTCACACTCGGTTATCCGCAGTCAAATGACTTCCAATTTCCTCTGTTAGTCGATCAGATATCTTGGTCAGGTCCGTCATAATGGCTGAGGCCAATCGAAGATAGGAGATTCACGAAGAGTCGTCTTTGTGAGTGTCCAGGTGTCCAGGTTTCTTGCGTCTGGATTACTCAGGTTTATGTATACTTTTCAGGAAGGTGAAGGCTTCGTGTCCAGCTATCATTACTGGACAACGGTCGTGGTAGTGAGTGCAGTTGTATATTTTTGTTATACAGCTATGTTCTTCGTAGGTCCTTGAGGGCTATGTTCTGTCCAGGGCAAAACGGTTTATCGGTGCAATCCAAGGTCCCGAAGGAGTCCCGGACATCAGAGAAAAGGGAGGGTGAGAGACAATCAAGACCGCAAATAACAGGCATGGAAACAAAGATTGTTAAACTCCTGTGTTATAACCTTTAGAGTAGAGGCAAAATGATGTACAAAGTGCAACAATGATTGTGCTGAAAGCGTCTCTTGAACGCTCTCCAAAAGCAATAGCCGTAAGTTTGATTGCTACCATCTACATGGAATACACAGCATTGCGCCACTAAGCAAACCACGCGGTATCGGTTTGCTATGGGGCAACTATTGCGTGGGAAGTCAGAAAGCAGAATACAAAGACCAGCGGCGTTTGAATGGGGATGAACAGCTGGTAGCCAGCCTGCTTCGATGGGGAGCGCAGAATAAGTAAGTGAAGGTATAAATGGCTTGCACCGAAAGATATTCAAACGTCAATTGGTGGTAAAGCAGCGGATAGATAGGACTCAAGCACGGAGTAAAATTGTTCGGGGGATCAAGACAGGAAGACGACACTAGAATACTAAGAGAATAGCGCCATGGCCGACTAAGATGGGAAAAGCGTGTAAGAGAGCTTACCTCCTACCTAAGTAAGTTTGGGTTCCTTTGCTGCAAAAACGGATACAGAACACCTACGTAGGACTGGCTAAGAAGCAGATGTACTGACTTGGTGAGAAAGGATCGAGCGATAGAAGTGAAGTAATAAAGCTCAGTTAAAGGAAAGCGAAAGTGCGGAACAAATGTATACGCAGCGTCGCGCAGAGAAACGAGTTATTCTGGGGTGCTAAGAAAATGGAACTAGGATATGCTGCCCCATGAAATGCCAGTGAGTCTGTTAGACTCATGCATGCGTAAGTGTCGCAAACATAGCAGCGAGTAAGTGATAATTGAACACCTAGAAAAGAGAAGCTAACCGGCATCTGTGTGCTGACCAGATGCGAGGGGTGGTGGTTTAAAAAGCTAAAATAGGTTAATTGGCGGAAGTGCAGCGAATAGCCGGAACGCAAGCGCACATTAAGGTTGCCAAGGATAGCAGAACATGGGGCCTAACCGCAGCACTAGGGTGTTTAGATAGTAATACCAAGCTGGATAGAGCCAGGGAATGCTCGCCCGAGGTCTAGAGGATTGCAGGTAAAATGTCTGGGACATTACAGCGAGTAAGGGATAAATGAACATCTAGAAATGTGAGGCAAAACAGCAGCTTTCGCTGAATACATGGATATTGTTGAACGACAGAGGAAAGCTAAGAGAGGTTTCATGAAGGAAACACAGCGAACGAGAGTAGCGCAAGCATACGATGAGCCTGTTAAACAGATCATAGCTTAGGTGGCTAAGACGCATCGACGCGCAGCTAATTAACTCATGCTTGGGGTGTTAATGGAATATTAATAAAATTGCCTGAGCCGGGAGAAGCCAGTGAGAGAACTGAACTACAAGTAATTAGCTGTCGCGGACGAGTAAGTGACACCTGAACATCTAGCAAAGAGCAGCTGTGCACTGACCGGATGAGATAAGGTAGGTCACCAGAAGAGAGGTAAAAAGGTTAAATGAAGAAAGGACAGCAGACAGGAAGAATGCAAGCATATGTTAAGTTTACGGTGGGAGTCACATCATATATGTCTGGAACGTTACCAACTAATTGCATGCCTACTTAAAGCCACTTTTATGCGTAATACGGCTGGCGCATCTAGTAGGACAGACATAAATAACTTGAGACGGGGAAATGGTCACAGAAAAGGCATGCCTGACATGGTGCGGCGCACAAGGGGTGCCTGCGGTAATCAAGCTGGCTAGATGAACAGCCTCCTCGTGGTGCCAGCTGGGTGGTTCAAGTAAATTTCGTTCCAGCAAACGGTTCGGCGGCACTGTTCCAGGATGTGGTGGCATTTCGCCTGGCAAGCGTTCTCCCTATAAAAAACCCCAAGTCTCCCTTTAACAACTCTGTGACGTGGCGGATGTGACTCGTCACTAAATAAAGTCACTTCCTCTTCCCTTTTCCGGAGGATCATTCACACATCACGAACGTCATCCGATTAAAGCGTTCCATTGATTCCCCCTTCGATGGCGAACACAACGAACAAAAGCACACACTGTCACATTTACCTACTCACATATGTCCCCTCCCAAATACACTGTTAAACATAGTTTTACATCTCAACACACACATAAATTCCTATGCTATTGGTCAAAATGTACTAATTTGTGCAACTGCCCATCATACATGTCTGTAATACCATGATCACGCCCTTGCTGGTGTGCCTCGCATTGGCGAGAATAAACTATTTATTTATTTATTTACGTTAACCGAAAGGCGTCGAAAGAACAACCGATGTATGGGCACAGGTGGAGGTTGCTCACAAGCCAAGCTGCGACCACTGGGTACTACAAGCAAGAGGTAAACGGGATTATGCGGCCTAGGAAATGAAGCGCCACACAACAACGATGTGAATACTTCCTTCAAGCGAGCGTAGCCGTAAGCACATAGGAAGTTTTAAACAGGGCTCACCTTGCTCACATGCGAAAGTAATACATGTGCCAAGTTAGTGTAGCAAAAGGGTTGCCGTTGGGATGCGGGCTATGAACTGAGCTCTATTACAGAAGGGTGTAAAGGTACCATGAACTGAAAGTTAAGAACACGAAGGAAATCTCCAGCATGGCTGACTTTGCTGACATGCCAACAGAAGCCAACTGAGTGTGGTTAAGAAGGGGCAAACGGGTGTACGTCAGGCGGAGTCTATGCAATGAAATGTAAGAGATGAACACCTGCTGTACATGACTGGAGGGTAAAGGACGAAGTAGTTGGGAACTTTGGCGGACTTTCTTGACATGCCAACAGGCTACCATTAGTGGAGGTGAGCAAGCGACAGACGGATTGCCGGCATGATAAGTCTATGCAATGGCAGGGATCACGAGACCCATGTGTGCTTACGTTGAGTAGATGTCGCCGAAATGACGAACGGGATAGGACACATGGCGTACCATGCACACATACCAACCGGGGATAAGTGGGTGTGGTTAAGTGGTAAGAGCCGGGTAGACGGCAGGCGCAGGATATGAAATGAATTGTAAGAGTAAAACAATGATCACTTACCGTAAGCGCATGCGGCCAAAATCTACAACTTGCAGGTGCACCCCAGGCGGCGCACCAGGCACGGCAGACTGCGATCACATAGGGCGGCCTGAGGTTGCTCACTGGCACGGTAGAAGCATCATGGAGCGGCAGACAAGTGGCGCATGCGGCAAACAGGCGGACAGAGGGTTAAGGACATGGAAGCAAAGGTAAGACAACAGTCATGCATAGTAACATGGAGTAATTGGCGTCTAAAGACCCACGCGCTTTAAAGCTTGGCATACGTTGCTCATACACTCCCTGAAGACAATGTTAGGTGCACAAGTGGCAAACGGCGGGTGGAGGCTATGAATGAAAAGGTAATAAAACGGTGATGCACCCTGACCTCAAGTACGTGACGGTTGAAACTCCAACGACGTTTCAAGCTGGGCCGACATGTACAAGTACGGTAGAGGTAGCAGGGGTAGGCGAACAAGTGACATACGACAAAAAAGCGGGGCCGGACAGATTGCATAATAAGCAGTGATGGCTGAAATGGGGCAGTTGAGGTATGGCGGTATGTGACAGCAATGCGTAACGACGTTCCAACCATTCAAAATATTCCCAACCTCGAGGTTGAGCGTGAAAATTGCCGACCACCCACAAAGCGTGTACACAGCGAAATGGTTTAAGCCCAGTAAGAAAAGGGACACCACGTTCTCTGTGACAAGTTAACCAGGTGCATAAGGGCTACTGACATGGTCCGCCGCACTTACCGGAGTGAAAAGGGCAATACCTTCCGTGACTCTATATTGGCTCTATATATGCAAGGCGTCATTGGGAAAACATGGACGGAGAGAGGCATCAAGGCTGACCGACTAAAAGCTGCCCCACTGGAAGTTATTCACTTACCAGATGTGAATGGGCGACATAATCAATACGTAGGGTAAGTGGATCGAAGGTGGTACTACGGAACCAATGGGTAGGTGGAGCATGTGAACCGGATGTCGGAAGCCACGGAAATTGAGGTTGTCAACTTACCGGTGAACGGTACAGAATAAGCCATGCCTCTGGTAGCCAGAAGCGGTATAGCACAGTGAAACCATGGACCGAGTGCAGGCGTACGTAGTATTGATCTGCATGTCACATGTAAAATAGGGCACTAACATGTGGTAAAACTGACGAGAGAAACAATGGCTCATGATAGGTGGAGGCGCTATGGCAATACCAAGGAGCGAACCAGGGTAAGAGACGTCTCCCGAGTGTTTAAAGGGCACATGAATGCGTGCTGTGCACGGACCAGGATTTATGCGATTGAAGTGCTCAACGGAGCATTGTAGGTAGATTCCATTAGGCCTAAAAATTTACTGGAGCACAGCGGCACATGCTCAATGAAGGTATGGAAAGTACAAAACCGGATGTTATTCAGTTATCATAGTTGAATCGGGCCACCAAATGTAGCGTCATGGTACTCGAAGGCTGCGTGTGATAGAGGCAACAAGGGGCCGCATGTCTACTACTGGCGTAGAAGCCACTTGTGTTGGGACTGTGCGATTATCGTATGTGAACCAGCGGACCTGGATACTAAAATTGGCGTTCACAAGACGACTAGCAAAATATGTAAGACCTTCCGGATGATGGACCGCTTTACTTAGAGTAGGCCGACGATACAACACTCATCTGCGACAACGCACGAATGTGCCAAATACCACTAGACAAATAAGCATTGACATCTAGGTTCATTGATAGTTGCCAAAAGCAGACCATCCCCATCGTGTATGTGCAGCCAGTGGTAGGGCCGATGGAACACCATGCTTATTCACTGTAGCCCGGAACATTAAGTCCTCCGCGACAATTAAGGATGGCACTCCCAGCGCAGTTCTGTTAATCAACCAAGTTGGGTACACCAACGTACGGTTGGCATGACTCAAGTCGCGCCAATAACAAGAATGAACAACGTAAGGACAGTTGGCTTGGATGCAAATGTAGTCTAAAGAAGAAGGGTGAAAGAAGTAAGTGATAGGTATCAGACATTAATGAACATAAGGAACCAGATGCAAGAAATGGAATACCGGAACGACACTGGCTGCACCACGTCTGATGCGGCTTCACACGCACTGGCCTGTTTGGCCTGAAACCACTTCCTCATTCTTCGGTGCCGCGTCATGAAATGCCCACCTCACGGTTCCCTCGGCTAGCACCAATGTTGGAATTACCCAATTTGGACCACAGCGTCTCTTAGCATAAGTGAAGAACTTCTCCGGATTTCCCAAAGCTCCATACGCTAAACCCATTTCGTACAACAGCCGAGCTTGCCTCAAGGGCTGTTTAAGCTTATTTCTAGCCTCGCGGTACCTGCCATAGGTGCATGTGGATGGAGCTGCATGGTAGGTCCTCCAGCATCTTGAACACTACTGGTAGAGGTACTTTCTAGTGATATCTATCCACGGTGGCCATACTCGTGTCTCCCCGCAAGCGGGATGTAAGGAGTAGACACTTCCGTGAGATGTGACTTAAATTTATCCTAGGCCGCCTGAACCATGTCGGCCACCGAGGTCTCACAACGCAACCCAGAGGCCTTGAAACGCATTGGCTGATAGTTGGCACACCATATGTTTGGCTATGACTCAGCAATGTCCTGGTGACGTCTGGTCAAAGTACATCGGAATTATGAACAGACACGTAAGGGAGAGCTGTAAGTGTTGCCACCCACGAAGTCTATTGACTTGACAAAGACTAGATACAAGATAGACGGTACTTGGGCATCCATGTACCTAGTGTGGACGTCCCCGAACTGACGCAGCGCTACTTGTAGCGTAGGCTTAAGACGATCTGGATCGAAAGTACCTTCCGCCGAATTGCAAGAAGATCTGGCCAGAAAACTTCCGGTGGATGGAAGTCAACTAGGAGCAAACAACTGTTTGCGGATTGGGAGCGAATATGTTAAGCACCTATTTGAACGCACTCCCAAGGTTTCTATACACAGCTGCAAGTTGTGCCGAGAACGTGCTAATCACTACCGGTAGAGCTTCGACAGTTTTGACTGCCGACTGAAATATGTAGGTACGCAAAACGTCATGTCCGCAGCTAACATTTAGCGCAACGCCCCCGCCATGTCGGCCAAAGAATCGATCACGTCTAAGTGGTGCGTAGCCAGGCAGATCTACGTGACCGTCCGCGATCTCTTGAGACAGTCACGTTTGAGTGAAGGTGTACGTTCCGAACTCACTATTATGCACCGCATCCTCCACTTCCTTAGCGCTTTTGTAGCGAGCGCAAACAATGCTACTAAAATACAGCAGTGTCATCCAAGATGGCGAAAGTAAACCAAACAAACCTTCTCTTGATGGCCATTTTAAAAAATGCGCAACCTAGGTTAAATGCATGCATATGTTATATAACTGCAACTGATTCCTTTTAAATTCAGCATTCCGTCCCAATTTACTTAATCCTTATTCACGCAATGCCCATCATTTTGGCTAGCGTACCTAAAGGCAAAGCACCCGTAAGGCCAAATTTCCTTAGAAAAAAGTTAGCCACTCCCTGCCCCGAGATACAACTGGTCTAGAGATCTAAGAAAACGGTGAAAAAGTGCTAAATAAGGGTGGAAGTTTACCCTTCAGCAGGTCTACATACCAAACAAGTATCCATTTGACATATATATGACTAAATGTAAAAGCTAGTAATGCTCGCAGAAATACAAATGCAAAGCCAAGGTGAGTTAGTTTGAGGGCGAAAATAAAAACGTAATAATTGCAATGGTAGGGTCGCATATGTCGGCGTATTGATGCACCGCTACATGAACTCGTTGATGGCCATTGCATGTGTGATGGAGGAAATGTGCGCTTATCCGTATGTGTGTGTCAGTAAACGTGGTACTTAAAATGGGCATTGAACTAGCTTGCTTTATATCGCAGAAAACGCGGGACGGAAATACCAATGTACACATCTAGCTATGACGGTATGTGTACGTAAAGAAAGCGTGTAGACACAAATGGTAATGGGTATATTTATGGCTAACGGCATCCGGTTTCGGAGTTGCCTGTCACTGGACAACCACAGGACGCCTGCGCTTACATAGGGACCATGGGTGGCTTGCGCTGCACCACCCACAGCTACATCCACACACCATCTCCAGTGTAAAACCGAAAGAATAAGGCCGGGAGGCATGTGGATGGGAGCCACGTTTCATCAATGGAGCAGGCCCACACTCCTTCACAGGCAACTACAAGCAAGCTGTACTTGGAGAATCAAGCGCACACAAGGCGGTGGCTGGACCGTAGTCCACTCCACACCGAGTGCATGGAACCACTCTTTGATCCTAGCACGACCACAAGGACCGTGCACCCCGTCCCCTCCAGCAGCGACCAACTGTCTCCTAGAGCCAGTATGGACGAGGTAGTGGGTAACAGGCAGGTAGGCACCTTGTCAACATGCACATCAAACGCAGCCACACCGGAAATATCAAGCAACAACCAATCACTTGAGGTAAACATAACAAAGAAAATAAAGCGGGCAATGCATAAGGAAACGTGACAAAATCTTAAATGAATGAGCATATGAAATAAGTTATTAACAAAAGTTCCGAGATAAGTTAAGGGGGTCAGAAAGTATATTTTACTGAAATGACACAAACGCAAAAGTGTTATCTAAATTAACTACATTTGGCTTCAGCGACGTATGCAAGTTTATAGAAAAGAATATATGTAGAGATTTATATGAGAAAGAAAAGCATTAGGACAAACTTGCGTGCCCACCAGGTTAAATAATTAGTCTTAGCATGCAAGCACGCGGTTAGTAAATCGAATGCAGCGTACCTACAAACGCTGCGCCGGTTCTGCCTACGTTCTCTGCAGAACCCGTCGTCGCTTCGGTGGTGGTGCCGATTGGCCTCGCTCATGGCCCACTACGACTGCCTGACTCAGGCACTCGCGACCGCATGTGCTACAGCCCCATGCGCTCGATGTCGATGGAGTACAATTCATTGGCACTTGCCGCTTCCGCACTTGCCGCTTCTGCTCTGCACGTATGAAGTCTTTCTCCCGCACTTCGGCAACTGACTCCGTGACCGGATCTCGTCATGCACGTCGACCAACTGCCTTCCATTCCCATGACCAGCAACCAAGCTTAGAACGTGACAGGCTCACTTTGATCATGTCCTGGTAACGTAACTTTGGTTCCCGAAAGCCGCTTCCCAATAATCAACTGACCGTATAATATTTGTTTCGGTATCCGCGCTGAATCCATACGGCGCACATGACCGAACCACCTCAGATGTTTCAGCAAAAGTATTCAGTCCACTGCATACATCCCACTTTGTCGCAACACTTCCGTGTCAGCAACTCTGTCGCCCCAACTGATGCGCAAAATTCGTCGCAAACACTGCTGATAGAACCGCTCGATATATCGCACATCCCGCTGGTACATCGTCCACATTTCACTGTCGTATAGAAGAACGGACAGCACCACGGAGTTGTACACCATCAGCTTCGTGCCAATGGTAAGCTGCCGGTTGGACCACACGCGATACTCTAGCTACCCGAATGCCGCCGTTGCCTTCGACACGCTGATACGCAGTGCACTGTGCAGCTGCTGATCAGTCGACATCACACTCACAAGGTAGCAGATGCACTGTGTTGTTTTCAATAAATACGTCATAATCAATGCTGAATCCCGGCACCAGTGTAGAGTGCGCCTCCGGTGAAGGCAGAAAGCGACAGACACTTTTGCTTGAGTTGATGGTGAGCCCGAATTTGGCCGCTGTCGAAGCCAGAGCACTAGTCATGTGCTGCAACTCATCCGTACTGCGTGCAAACAACGCACAGTCGTCAGCAAACAGCAACGTACGGATAGTGGTCTCACAGTCTAGAGTTCTCGCACCGAAACTACGGATGTTTGGCAACCAACCATCAATACGGTGCTCCACACGAACACCGTAAGCACAAGCCGCAACATCATGGCATGAATATATATGTTAAATAGGGCCAAAGCTAACACACAGCCTTGCTTCACACCAAAGACAACTGCAAAGTCATCCGAGGGCTCTCCACCCAGCTGCACCCTCGCTCCCATACCACTGTGCAGACATTCAATTAAGCTTACAAAATTACGAGGACAACCAAACTTACCCAACACCAGCCACAATGCTATGCGGTTCACCGTATCAAATACCTTGGTAAAACCAACCAAAAGCGTGTACAATGGCTGGTGTCGTTCTCTGCACTTCCCCTGCAGCTGACGAGCCGCAAACAGCATATCTATAGTGCTGCGACCCGAACGGAACCCACACTGCTCTTCCGCCACGTTAGGTTCCACAACCTGACTGACTAGGCGGTTGAGCAGGATTCGGGCAACCAACTTGCTCACAGGTCGCCCACTGTGGCTATACAGTCCAACTCACACAGGAGTGCAGCCATCGCCTTCTACAGCTCAGTATGTTTCGCCACAGTAAGTAGGGAGAGAATGTTAAATTTAAGCCGATTCACGGCGGGAGTGCAATACATAGGTTTACAAAAAGATACGTACAGTTCCGTCCGCACCAAGTTGTGATCAGTGCCACACTCAGCTCCACGCAGTATACGTGTCACGCGCACTTCACGAATATCACGCTGACGTACGATGACATAGTCGAGCAGGTGAGCGTGACCAATCCGTGGGTGCGTCCAAGTTGCTATATCACTCGCACTCAGTGCAAACCGAGTGTTCATGATCGTCAGGCCGTGAGTGGCACACAGTGAGAGCAGCCTGTCACCGTTCGCATTCGCTGAACCATGCCATGCGAACCGATACCATCTGTCCACATCGATGCATCACGCCCTACGGGCGCGTTGAAATCACCCAGCAGAAATGGTCGGTCGCTCCTGGGCACAGACCGTATCACGGAGGATAGCTGAGTGTAGAATTGATCACGCGTGTCCTCAGGATAACACGTGGAACGTACGTGTTTATAAAAGTGTCAGACTTACCTCTTGCGAGTCGTAGGCGAACAGTCATCAGTCGCGCGCTGATGCCTGTTGGTTCACCCACCTGATGACCCTGGAGGCGATCGGATATCGCAAATCCGACCCCGGGAACACGTTTTGCTGAGGCGACCTAGCCCGCCCAGTAGTATGAGTGGCAAATACCTGCTTCAGGCAACATACCTTGCTCAGCGTGCCGGGTTTAACTGGGCGCTGCAATATCGCTGTGGTAGCGCGCCAGTTCCATCGCGAATAGTGCAGTGTCACGCTCCGGGCGCTTCCTGGATTTCCGGTCCAGTGATGCGCGCACGTCCCAGCATCCGATGCTGAGTGCTTTGAGCGCAGGCATACAATTGCATTGGTGGGCAATCGCACGCGAGGTGATCGTTGTGCTTCGGAGGTTTGCTTTAGAGACTGCACCCGCAGCATTTGGCTTGATAGCCTTACCCACAATGCGGTGGGAGATTTGGTGGTTGGCTTGAGGGACTCCGCCCGGAGCCTTTGGCTTAATGGCCTGACCCACAAAGCAGGGGAGCTGATCCAGCTCGGGGATGTGATTGCAGAGACAGATTGGGATCTACTTGACAGCCGTCACACGCAGCCCTTGAGGTACTGTAACGATTTATTTATGTTTTGCGACCGCAGTAGGCTACGCACCTGAGGCCACGGCCAGACGCAGGTAGGTTTTGGCGGGTTTGCACAAAGCTGACCAGAGACTGCCTAGCTTGGGGCGGGCCGTAGCAAACGATTGAGCACCCGAAGTTGCCCTCTTATCGTCAAAGGAAATGCGTGGCGCTCATGCTCTACGCCACTCAGGCTGTCAGCTTATATCCCGTAGGCTTGTTGTCTCCCACGGCTAGGTTTTACGGGAAGAGGGCCATCGACCACTTCCTAACTTCCGAAGAGGAAAAACTAGGATACTAGCAGGAATCCCACATCTGACAGGAGAACGACTGGTGTCCTCAGCCAAAGGCTTCGATTAAATGAACACCCGAAAGGCAGCGGGTCAAGCACATAGTCAGTTCACTGACTCATGCGGATTTGTGTCCTGAATCTTAGCAGGGAGAACGGGGTAACCCAGCTCCCACCCAGTGGTCGCCACGAGGCGTCCAGGACATGAGTCAAAGGTACAACCGTAGCAGCAGTGGGAAGACAATCTAGCCACCACCAACCTCAGCGCACCATAGGTTCTCCCGCCGTATATAAATATTATTACATATATACGTAGGTATATAAGTGCATATGTGACATATGTACATGTTATTGTGTTAGCAAATAAAATAAATGCATTAATAATTTATTCTCGACTACGCGAGGCACGCCCATGGAGGCATGATCAGATACGTACAACTGTACAAACATTTTATGGCAACTGTAACAGTAACAGTAGAAAATTGTTCATATGTCCATGATTGGAACTGTACAGTGGTGAAAATGCGAAACAATAAGTTGGCTGTCATGAGATAGGGACCTCGCTAATAATAGATTGAGAATCCCAAATGATCCATTGGAAGGCAATGGAAGAGCACGCTCAGGAGATATATGCCAATAGAGTGAGTTCGTGCACAAGTAAGGCAAAGGTCAACGTATCGTACGAAGTAAAAGGGCGACAGTATATGCAGATGTAGGTGTTCCAGTGTAAAGAACCTATCTAGAATTGTGACGCTAGTTGACCTGCCAGTGTGAAGTTATGGGCTGTGACTTTATTCGGTGGCGAGTCACATTCGCCACGTCGCAGTGTTGTTAAACGGACATTTGTGGCTTTTTATAGTGAGAACGCTTGTCAGGCGAAAACCCACCACGTCCTGGAACACTGCCGCCAATCCATTGAATGGCAAATTGTAACTGGCCATGTTTCTTGTTTAACGTTTGTTTGCTCGGTTATTCGCAGTCAAGTTGTGTCCCATTTTTCTGCTGGCTGATGCCTCAGCTGGTTGCCTATTGCGTTCCTGGGTCCTGTCCATTGGTAGGGCGGGTACTAAACATTCTTTTTGAATATGATGTGTTGATTCTTTGCAGAACCACGTGAAGTCTTCTCAGATTATGTATATTTGCCGGGGAGCGAAGAATTCGTGTCCAGCTACCCTCACTTGACACCGGTGGTTGGGTGCAGATGGTTAGAATGGAAGTGAAGTCATGGTCCATGTAAGTTCTTGTTGGCTATTTCGTCCCCTCCCAGACGGAGGCAGTTCCTCAGTTCAATCTCGAAGCACTCAGATGTTCACGACCTCAGTGAAAATGGAGAGAGGAACAGGCCGAGAGAAGACCGAAAAGGACAGTCAATTTACCTAGCATTGGATCAGAATCCTACTTTAAGACGTTTACTTGAGACAACTAGTGTACAATGGATAACAGATATTACACTAAAGATGTTTTTAATTACGCAGAAGTCATGGTCTGATAGGTAAAATACTTTCATGTGCATAAGGATGAAGAGCAGGATTCCGGTAAGAAATTCATGAGGTATAAGCTAACGATGTTCGAATTCTACTTGAGACTAGAAGGTTGGTGTGTAGTCACGATTGGTTGTTATCGGAAACCAAAAGATACAGTAGCCATGTGGCCGTATTTATATATGCTCCACAGGATAAGGATTACCTAAGACATGTAGAGGACCGTTACCTACTGAGTTCTAGTGATGGGGCAAAAATGCAATCTTAAGCAAGAACACAAAATAGAGGAAAATCAATGCACTTGCGTGATAGTTCCTTCTTCAATCGATGATAGTCCGATGCCGACCAGAGATGCTAACATATAATCCGAGTAATGGATAGACGCGGCAGCAGCACAATCACAGGCAGCAGCAAAACCGAAAGCAGCACGACGCGAGCGCGTAGAAAAAGTTATATTCAAAAGTTGTGAATTTAAACAAATGGTACAAGGTGATCAGTGACGGAAATGATAAAAACAAAGATAGATTACCGTGTAATCACAACCACTACAGAACTCCCCCCCTAGAGCTTGCGCTGGTAGGCAAAGCTCGATATGTCGTTCATGGAACGTATTGTGCTAGTTTAGAGGGGAATGAAACAACACGACCTGAACGTGTGTGGATAGGATCGCTTGTTGGGGGGCACAGGAATTCCGGGGTTTGGGGATCGGTTATGCGTTTGTCATTGGGCAACGGCCCAGTTACAGGAGGGTTGTGAGTAGTAGTGGTTGATTCTGTACCATCTGATGTTGGCTCGACGTATGCGGGTTTAAGACGGTCGATGCTCACAGACTCCTTGGATCCATTCTTATCCAGGACGAAGTATTTCGGTTTCCGCGACAAGACCTTGAATGGACCTTCATAAGGCGGTGTCAAAGGTCTTCGAACCGCATCGATTCGGATAAAGACGAATGGACAAGTGTGTAGGTCTGGATGTATACGCTGCTCGCGCGTGCTTAGTCGAGGTGGAGTCGGTTTAATGGATCGGAAATGGTGCTTAAGGCGTTCAGCGTAGGACGTAGGATTCAGTTCACCGGTGATTCGGGAGTCTAGTATCATCTCGCCTGGGAGTCTGAGCGTTGTGCCAAAGACAAGTTCGGCTGGGCAGCATCCGATATCTTCTTTGACTGTATTGCGAATACCAAGAAGAATAGCTGGAAGGCGTTCAGACCAACGAGCATCAGGCGAACTAGCTGTAATGGCAGCTTTTAGTTGTCGATGAAATCGTTCGACAAGGCCATTGGCAGCAGGATGATATGCAGTCGTCTGGAAATGAGTACAACCGAGCATTCGACTCAAATCACGGAAAAGCGTGGAACTGAATTGAGATCCTCTGTCAGTAGTGACAGTGGCTGGCACACCAAAGAGTGAAATCCACGATTCAACGAAAGCACGTGCAACAGTTTCAGAGGATATATCGCGTAAGGGAATTGCTTGGGGAAAACGAGTAAATCTATCAACACAAGTCAACAGATAAGTGAAACCGTTAGAAGCTGGTAACGGTCCTACTACATCAAGATGTATGTGTTTGAAACGGGCTTCGGGGAGTGAAAAAGTACCGGGAGTTGTAACAGTGTGTCTGTGAATCTTGCTTGTTTGACAACTAAGACAGGTTTTGGCCCATTGTCGGATGTCTGTGCGCATATTGGGCCAGAGGTAACGGTCGGTAATTAGCTTCACCGTAGATCGGATACTGGGGTGCGATAATCCATGAAGATGGTCAAAGACCACTCGCCGGTAGGACTGTGGAACAAACGGTCTAGGTTTACCGGTGGAAATATCGCAGTAGATTCTGGCGTCGGAATTGAGCACAGGCAATTGCACGAGTTTTAACGTAGTGTTTGATCGAAGCTGTGTTAATTCTGGGTCATTGGCTTGGGCAACAGACATTTGTTCTAGATCAATGGGTGAGCGTGAAAACTGATGGATGTGAGCACGGGATAGTGCGTCGGCGACAAGGTTGTTAGGACCGTCAATATAGCGAATATCAACACAAAATTGGGATAGATAATCAAGATGTCGAGTCTCTCTAGGAGAGTAACGGTCAGAAGTTGCACGAAAAGCATACACAAGTGGCTTATGATCTGTCAAGAGGATAAAACGTCGACCCTCAAGAATGTGACGAAAATGCTTTACGGCCAGGTACATGGCAAGGAGCTCTCTACCGAACGTACTGTACCTGGTCTGGGCAGGTTGAAGCTTCCGTGAGAAGAAAGACAAGGGTTGAATTTCCTTATCCACTAGCTGCTGCAATACGGCACCAACGGCGGATTGTGAAGCGTCTGTCTTGAGAATGAGAGTGGCGCTGTCGTCCGTTCTCAAGTAAGCGAGTGAAGTAACTTGGCTCAGCTTTTGCTTGACGGCGTTAAACGCTGCTTCGGCATCTGGAGTGAAGGTGAACTTTTTTGGATTACCTTTGAGCAAATCGGTTAAAGGCTGAAGGATTGCAGCACAGCCATGTATAAACCGTCCGTAGTAGTTAACCATGCCGAGAAAACGGCGCAGGTTTTTAACGGATTGTGGTAATGGATAATCCAGTATGGCTTGCGTTTTATCCGTCAAGGGGCTAATCCCGTTGGCGTCAATTCTGTGACCTAGGAAGTCGATGGAAGCTTGGCCAAATACGCATTTGTCAGGATTAATGGTGATGCCATGATGTGCAAAACGTTCGAAAAGTGTTCGTAGATGAATTAAGTGTTCGTCGGCAGAATCACTTGCAACTAAAACGTCATCAATGTAAACAAAGACGAAGTCAAGCCCACGGAGAACTTGGTCCATGAAGCGTTGGAAGGATTGCGCGGCATTTCGGAGACCGAATGGCATACGGAGAAACTCATACAAGCCAAAAGGGGTGGTCACTGCCGTTTTTGCAATATCTTCCGGGGCCATGGGAATTTGATGATACGCTCTGACAAGGTCAATCTTAGAAAAGATGGATTTCCCGAACAATCCCAGTGAAAAGTCATGAATATGAGGGATAGGGTACCTGTCAGGAATCGTAACGGCGTTAAGTGCCCGGTAGTCACCGCATGGACGCCAATCACCGGACTTTTTGGCTACCAGATGAAGCGGGGAGGCCCAACAACTATTGGATGGGCGAATGATTCCGAGGTTCAGCATGTGCTCGAATTCACGTTTAGCCGCTTGGAGCTTGTCGGGTGGAAGACGTCTCGGTTTGGCAGATACAGGTGGACCTGTGGTGACGATATGGTGACGAACCTCGTGTTTAGGCTCTGTAGAGTCGGTATTAGAATGAACCAAAGCAGGGAATTGCTGAAGCAATGCTGAATATGGTGTAGTGCCTGGTATGAGTACGCGAAGTCCAACAGAAGTGACTGGGGCAAGATGGCAAGGGACAGTGAGCGAAGTGCTGTCATCCCGTAACTTCCTGCAACGTAGATCGACGACAAGGCCGAATTTGCTAAGGAAGTCGATGCCAATTATGGGTTTCTGGACGTCTGCGATGGTGAAGATAAAAGGAAATACGCGCCGTAACCCAAGGCTTAGGTGCAAAAGCTTCTGGCCGTAGGTTGCGATCTTAGTCTGGTTAGCCGCCTGTAACGTAAGTCCGGCTTGTTGCAGAGGGCGTTTTTCCAAAGATCGTGGTATAACGCTGATTTCTGCGCCCGTATCGACCAAAAAGTGAAGTTTAGTCGTGGAATCAAATACGTACAGGAGGCGACTGATAAGTTGGCCAGCGGCAGCCGTCGCCATTACTGGCTGGCTTCGACGTTTCCCGATTTGGAAGTAGCAAAAGCCTTTGGGTGAGTGCACCCTGGGCGGCAGTTTCGTGCAGCATTACCAAACCGGTTATGGAAGTAGCAATAGGCGCGCGATGATCGTCTGCGAGAGTTGCTGCGAGGCCTGCTTGTGGAAGAGGATCTTTGGTACGGTGTTCGAGCGCGGGCTAGGTGGGAAATGCTGAGTTCTAACTTGGAGAGCCTCTCGCTAAGGGAGTCGAGTGTGGCAGTCCCTGAAGTGCTCGTCGTGGACGCCTCAACCACTTGATTCACGGCGTTTTTAAAGAAATTTTCGTGTACCTTGTCGGCCGCTTCCGCCAGCTTAGTCAGTGGAACGTCCTCAGCCATTACAGCTAGTATCGCCGTCGTGTTAGCGGGAAGACACTTAAGCCAGAGTTGGCGAAGGATGGAATCATCCAAGGTTGCTGAACCGACTAGTGATCGCATGTGTCGCAGGAGCTGAGACGGTGTACGATCACCAAGCTCAACGCCGGAAAGTAGCTGTTGGAGGCGTGACTCGTCGGATGAGGTAGTGCGTTTTAAGATGGCTGCCTTAAGTATATCATACGGTGAGTCAGTCGGCATAGGATCGAGGATATCAATGACCTCTGAAGCCACGTGTGTAGGTAAATGAGCAGTAACGTAAGAAAACATTGTGGATTGCGAGGTAATCTTCCGAAAACGAAAGATAGATTCAACTTGAATAAACCAGACACGTGGGTTCGACACATCGAAGGATGGCAAGGAAAATGTAACGGAGTTTTCGGATAGCTGTTCACAAAAAGGTTGAACATACATAATGAAGAAAAAAAGGTATTCAAAAAAATACGGGGTCACCAATTATGTAGAGGACCGTTACCTACTGAGTTCTAGTGATGGGGCAAAAATGCAATCTTAAGCAAGAACACAAAATAGAGGAAAATCAATGCACTTGCGTGATAGTTCCTTCTTCAATCGTTGATAGTCCGATGCCGACCAGAGATGCTAACATATAATCCGAGTAATGGATAGACGCGGCAGCAGCACAATCACAGGCAGCAGCAAAACCGAAAGCAGCACGACGCGAGCGCGTAGAAAAAGTTATATTCAAAAGTTGTGAATTTAAACAAATGGTACAAGGTGATCAGTGACGGAAATGATAAAAACAAAGATAGATTACCGTGTAATCACAACCACTA
This sequence comes from Dicrocoelium dendriticum, assembly GCA_944474145.2. Classification (NCBI taxonomy): domain Eukaryota; kingdom Metazoa; phylum Platyhelminthes; class Trematoda; order Plagiorchiida; family Dicrocoeliidae; genus Dicrocoelium; species Dicrocoelium dendriticum. The sequence goes on along the minus strand of OX104068.1, from coordinate 2,637,459 downwards.
CAGACAAAAAACTATACAGTGCATGGGTGTATGAAGATAGGAAGCTGAGCATACTAGAAGCAGGCTAAGATTAAATAGATATGAAAGAAAAGACTAAGTGTTGAAGGTAAGACGAGCAAAAGATAGCGATAATGGACCGGGATTCAGTGGCCAAAGTGCCTGTTGGGTTAAACATTCTAGTTCCTATTGAATAACTGCAGTGTCAAAGGATAGGATAGCAAACCAGCTGAGCGATGAAAAAACTATACTAACAGAACAAACATTCTACGGAAGGACTGACCCTTAGCGAGCTACTGGTATTCGCAAAGTTGAATAGAGCCTACAGCGACCAGCTGCTGCTGAGCAGAGATAGTGGCTATAGGAAATGATGTATCTGTGGCTGATGAAGCCAAATCTTTAAGACGTTTGACCATATGCTGGATCCCTGAAGTTTCAATAGGTAAATGAACCAGCGAGTGATTAGACAAAAAACATTCCAGAAAAAAAGTAGGAGAGCAAAGCGACGCCATTCTTACATAGGGCCAACAATGACTAGCTACTGCCAGGAAGAACATTGCACGCGAGCAAGACGAACGACGGATAACGGCGCGTTAGGAGAGAGATGACAGCCCAACAATAGAGTTCGGATTAAGCCTTCAGTTACTAGTGGATCCTACGGTGGCACAGAATAAGTCAACAAACCAACTGAGCAGTGACTCAAACAATCCAACAGATTGGACATTATAAGAAAGGAGCGACTCCTAGCGAGCTCCGGATATCCGCAATGTTGAATTGACGCTATGGCGACCAGACGCTACTATGCAGAGCTAGTGACACTAAGAAAGTATGTATCAGTGGCTGGTGTAGCCATCTCATTAAGACGTTTGACCACTACTGGACACCTACAGTTTCAATGAATAAATCAGCAGACGAGCGAGTCAATGGAGCAACTGTGCGCAGACCACAAGATTTGTGTTTTGTGATGTAGACAGTCCCAGAGAGTAAAAGAGAGTTATTTGGTGGGGCCTGTGTCCGATATTTTGGGTTTTGACTTAGAGGTGCTCTGGGCTATGTTCCCTAAACTCCTCCTCAGGTATAGTGGTTAAAAAGCTCGCATGTAGGCAGGGTAGCAAGGTGTCTACGTAGGGCTGATCGGAACTGTGCGGTATTCTCGGATGGCCTAACTTGTGATGGTAGCCTTTTCCAGACGCGAGCGAATCTGTAGAGAAAGAAGTTGTTACGGAAGTTGGTGAGTGCTGTGGGCAGGGTAAGGGTTAAGGGTCCATGGCGGAGTGGACACCGAGAGTCACTGTTTTGTGGAATAAGTCCTTCAAGGTTCGTAGTTGAGTTGTTTATCGTCTGGAATAAGAAGATGAGGTTGAGTCTCATTCTTCGTAACCATAAAGGTTCAAGACCAAGTAGTATACAACGCTCACGGTAGTTGAGAGTAGAAGGACAAAGCAGGCGCTTTGTGAATGAGCGTTGTACTTTCTCAATTGCTATTCGGTCATTCTTTCTGGAGTTGGCAAATATTATTGAGCAGTATTCCAAAAGAGGTCTAGCGCATACCTTGTATAGAGTGAGTCTGAATTCGATTAGGAGCATTCTCTTGCAGATATGACCAAGAGGGATCTGGCTTTTGCTACACTATAGCTAACTTGTTCCGAGAAATTTAGAGAGCTTGAGTAGTGTACTCCGAGATCCCTTACGGTTTGACGGATGGCTAGTGAGATGCCATTCAGGGTTAGCGCACTAGGCGGCACAGTGCATCTGTACGACAGGACGCTGCAATTTGCAGGAGAGAAGTCAAGCTTCCATGTGTTGCACAAAGTGTCTAATGTTTTAAGGTCATTTTGAATATTGAGGAGACCGCTCTTTAGGTTACCCGGGTCAAGGGAGAATACGACTTTGATATCATCGGCGAACAGGTACGCCTTTCCATATTCAGTGACTTTAAATTCGTCGTTGATGTAAAGTAGGAAGAATATAGGGCCCAGTACACTTCCCTGGAACACACCACTCGTAACTGGTTTCGGTGAAGATTCGAAGTCTCCTAGTCTCACCGACTGTGTTCCACAGGAACGATAGGAAGAGAACCAGGAATGCAACTGGTTCGCTATACCGTAAGAAGCCAAGTTAGTTATCAGTCCATTATGAAGAACTCGGTCGAACGCTTTTTTCAATTCCAAGAAGATGATGATCAGAGCTTTCCTGCAATCAACCATGGCGGTAACATTGTTCAGGAACTCCAGCTGGCATGTTTGACAGGATCTAGACGGGAGGATTCCATGTTGGGATTTGTTGATGAGATTACGATGTCAAGAACCGTAGGATCTCTTCCTTGACGATCCTCTCCATTACCCGTGAAGCGAATGGGGTGTGATTAATGGGTCGGTAGTTTCCAATGTTTTGACGGCTTCCCCTTTTGTGTCTTGACATGACTACTGCATGTTTCCAAGCGGAGGGAAATGTTCCATGTTACATGGAAAGGGTAAAGATGTTAAGAAGGAGGACGGCTATATCCAGGCCACCTAGAATTAGCAGAGCCGATGGGAGGCCATCAGGTCCGGCATGGAAGGATAATTTGAGGGCTTGAACTTCTCGAGTAATGGTACGCAGGTCAAATGGTACTGCGCGTAAAGTGTCATTGGTGCAACTAGGAATATTAAGGGGCAGGGTCAGATTAGCAGAGGTGAAAGAGTCGCAGAAGTAGCGGTTCGTGACCTCACATATTTCATCTTGGTTACTGGTACCTGAGTAGTCTGGACGAATAATCGAGTTAATCGAATTCGAAGCGGTGTTGCTTCTGCGCCTTATCAGGGAATTGAGGGCTTTGATACGGTTGATAGAGTTTAGGGCAGTGTGTTCTTCGGACAGATTTGTGGTAGTTAGTGAATTTCTCCAATCCAACAGGACTTCATTGATGCGGATAAGCAGGAAGTAATCTTGGGTCCTGCTGTACTTCGAACGTAGCTTTTTGAGTTTGACGAGCAGTTTGCGAGGGGAGCTGCGTCCTGCGGTGACTGTATTGCTTTTTGTTTCGTTATAGGTGCAAGTATATCCAGGCAGTAAGTGAGATTGCTATATAGTAGTAAAGAGGCAGTGCCCGCATCTGTAGCCAGAAAGAATGCATCCCAGCTGATGGATCTCAGAAGTAGAGCAAAGTTTGTCCAATTGATGCGTTTGAAGGGCCGAACAGAACACGCTGTTCTAGCCACTGGGGGACGAGGGATGTGTAGTTGGAAAGAGAGCTTTACTATATGATGATCGCATCCCGGGAGACTATCAAGCGCGCTAGCAGATGCATGTGCAACTCCGTTTGTAAAAGTACATCTAAGATGTTATTGTGTCTAGTGGGTGCACGCACGTGTTGAGTCTACCCGAATGCGTATGTGCTGCCCACAAAGCCACGGTATTTGGGTGGCGCAGATTGTGTTTGCCAGGCCACTTGTGGCATGTTGAAGTCACCATCAATTATCGTATAGTGGTTAGGCAATAGGGATACTTCTGTGAAGTGTTTCACTAGGCTGCGTATACCGATGGTGTTAGTGTGTGGAGGATTATACAAACAGCCAATTAAGTGATCGTGCTGTCCTCTACTGGTCTGAATCCAGATCGAGTCTTCTAGAGTGCCGAGTGAAAGTTCTTGAAATGATGGCGCCCCAAAATCGTCACGCACGTACTTGAGCCATCCGCCACCACGGTGGTTGGTACGTCCATTACGGAAGGAGATATAGCCCGGGATTCGCTGCTGTGTATCAGGAGTGTTAGCATCGTGTCACGTTTCTGTGATGAGCACTACCTGGGGGCCGGATAGGATAATGACGGAATTGATAAGGTGCATCTTATGCTTGATGGACCTTGCGTTAATGAGAAGTACAGTGAGTGCCTCGTTGCAGGATTGAGCAACTGCTGCATTATCAGGGACAGTAGTAAGCTGAGTAGTTTGCGTGGGCATAGTTGCTGTTGTTCCAGAGGGAGTTATAAGAGTTATTAGATTACAAAGGTCAGACAAACTCTTACTGTCCGCGTTATCATAGAGCAGATCGGGTTGTAGGAGTGGGACTGCTTGGTTACCATGCTGAAACGAAGCAGCGGAGATAGGTTTGGGAGTGTGGGGAGGGTTATTGGCGATGGCTAAAGTATTGGCAGAGCTATGTTGTACGTAAGCAGTAGAAGATAACGATGGAGTACAGTGAGTGTGAAGCCCTAAGAGGCATATTTCTGCCAGATGTGGGCTGGTTACTGCGGTGTCTGTATCGCATTCCAAGACTCGGAGAGGGTTGATGGCATGTTTGTATGCAATGGTGAGTCTCCTGGTTTGGTAAGGTAACATGTCTAACGGCTCATTCCTTTGCGCAGAAACTTTTATACTGCCACTTAAGGAGGTCAATGTAGTATGAGCATTATCATTTTCGTAGACATGTAGGTCATGCAGTAGATTATTGTCAGTTCCTGGGCGGGGTTGGGTTGGTGGCGATAAGACGGAGGTGGGGAGGCTAATGTGGTCCCTAGGATGGATCGAGGATGGATGGATGGAACATTGCAATGGGGGACGGACCGGATCATCAATGTACTTTGAGTGCGAAAGCGGATAGTTATGTGAGAGCGTTGACTGCGGGCTAATGTGGGCAATTTTCCCTTTCGTGGGAGAGCAGGACGCAGCGAGGAGTTGGGGAAGTATATTATTTATATGTAAACCTAAGTATACCTACACTGCACAACATCACGATTTTTAAATAATTAACGTCAAGTTCGTTCCCATAGGCCGCCTTTAGAAAATGGTTTATATATCATGTGTTTGTCCTTAAGAGCCATGCAGTAACCCTACGATTTCCGGGACTATATGTCCTCAGAAAGCTTTCAGAAATCCCACGGAAATCCTTCAGAAATCCACCGGAAATCGTTTAGTAATCCTCCGGAAATCGTTCTCAAATGCTCTGGAAATCATTCGGAACTCCTATGCAGATCGTGAGAAATACATGTGTTGAGTGTGAACGCGCAGTTAAGGGCCATTATGAATCCGTCGGATCTCGTCGGCAGGCACTTACCTTCATCTGTTCGCACAAGGCATTTTCAGCACATGTAGTACTCTGAAATATATGCTCCTCCTACACCCGCTGTTTCCAAGAAACTTATTGCGCTGCGCAAATCTAGCAATAGGATAATGCTAGTTTGTCTGATGGAAGCATATCTAAGTAGCTCTAATGGAATATATGCTACTTAGGCGAAAACAAGGCAATCCTGCAGTGGCACATGAGGTGAAGTTAAAGTGCAATGCGCATTGCACCCAGACCGCGCAGAAAAAACTCAAAGGCTTACCACATCCAGTAAAAGGGTTAACAACGCTGAAAAGTAGCAAATTTATGTCGAAATATTCTTACGCATATAACACTTTTACGAGGACACCGGTCTTCCATGCTTCTGTTTAGGTCCACCAGTCCTACGGCTTGAAATGGAACTATGAGTAGACAGTATTTGTCGCTGCCTACGTCACCCGGACTACTGAGGCTTCCGACGGATGTTTGTTGTGGGACGTTGTGCCGTACGGTGTTCAACCAGTTTTTGACAGCTTTCGTGACATCCGAGACGGTCACACCGACAGACCCAAATCGTCCAAGCAGCACAGCTGTAATAGATCTACACAGATAACAAGTACAGTGTACAGTGAACAACAGTATTAATAGTGGCCTTCCGGAAGGCAAAGACACTGCGCTCCGGGACAATTGATGCATGCTGAGACACCGCGCTTCATCAACGCGGATATCATGTTCCTGGCGATCAGGTTCACATTTTCCCCCTGAATGGTTTCCAAGTACTACGAAAATCCTGCCGCGGCCACGTGCTGCTGATGACAGTAACATCGAGGCGTTGCACCAAATTCATGCGCACCACGTAGTAAAAGTCAGACATATGCCTTAGGAGAGAACCGTCACGGTAAATACACGTTATTGCTTGACGTATAAAGTGAGACTATGGTTATGTATGTGTTTGCATTCCTTAAAGATTGTCACATCATCAATGACCAGCTTGCGTATAAGGGTTACCAGTGAAAACGGAACAAGTGATTACAGTACCCAGCTACGTATTTCCTTCGAAAGTATGCAACAGAGGAATGCTAACAATCATGCGTCACACCTTGAAACACAAACACTTGCAAACAATTTGATCTACCGCAAACTTAGTCACAATGTGGCCCACCTGAAATGCAACTTAAATGCCGATCGATGAATGCCGTCCACCAGTGTGGAGGACGTACAACTTTTCATATGTCCGGCATAATATGTAAGCATGACCAGCGTCAAATGGGTGCACAGGTTTACGCACATAATGGTTGTTACCACCACATGTACGTTGTTGGGAAAACAGGATGAGTAAAATATACCATTCATCGTAACTGCCAGCTCACTGGAACAAATTACAGCTGTTCTGCCCAAGAGAGTGGCCTCCTCAGAACGGATGTCGGCTGGCTGTGCATCCCTTTCCATACATCTGCGCATGAGTGGCGACGTAGGATTAACAGCATTGTGCAGCATAAGCTTCAGCAACTAAATGGATGACTCGAACAGAAACGCGGAGAAGTTATCCAATGGTCCGTGTTGTTTAACATCCTGCACGAATGGCGCTAGGGAATGAACGTTGTAAGTCATTGCTTCTGCACCCTTTAGATGGTAACAATTTCTCCCAAAGACTTTCAATGCATCATCTGCGACATCTATGTGAGTCTTGACAAACACCGGGTGGCATAGGAGGTAAATAGCAGTATGCAAATCAATGAAGATTTCGTGGTATAAAACTGTGTCATTACATGTTGAAGCAGTGCCGGCTCTGCGTACAAAAAATCTGTCGGAACTCAGTAGATTTCCAGCGGCGAGAAACGTATACGCTCCGACAAGACCTACAGAAATCTCTTGTCCAGCAAGCACGAATCCCAGGAACATGCTCCTTCAAGGTTTCGATGCCCTCCCTTCAACAAAGCATTGGCTTTTCAGGTTTGGCTTTGTCCATAACGAAGTCATGCGACGCAAAACACCTAATCACACTGCGTGCATGTAATCGGTTGGAAATATAGCAAGCATATCTATTGAAAGCAACTCAAATGGTGATAGTTCCGGTCGCTTAGACAACCGGAGCGATACTTTAGTGCGTGCACGACAAGCAATTTTTGGAAGGGTCACTTTCCGATGAAGATACGTGCCTCGTTGCACACAGTTGTCACAACTACCATAAATGGGATGCGGTTTGGTGCTTTTAACAAGAGCACGAGCAGGCACGTCACATATGACAGCAGATAAGAGAACCATGGTGTGCGCTGTATAACAGGGTAAGAGCAAACAGATGGACAAAACATCCGACAATTACTGTATAATGGGGACCAGGGATACATGTGCACATTGCGGCTTGCTTGAGCCACTACACAAACCAACAACGAATGGGCTGACTCAATTGAGGTTAGCACCCGGCACAAAATGGGCCATATCTGTACAGTCGAAGAGCGGAAGGTGATAAACCCATCCACGTGTAATTTGATGCAAAGAACCTTTGTTAGAAGAGTGCGCTTTTCACGCAGTGTAGTACAAAGCCCACTTCGTAATCCCAAATGTCGGTACATCCCAGGAGGCATAGAGATTGTTGCTGTATCCGTATGAGTACATCTCAGTGTTCTGTAGTCTTTCGGCTCAAGCGCGAGTAACAATCTATTTACTGAAGCTGCAGGTGGTCGGCTGTTCCAAACCTATGCACGTAATGTGCGCCCCAAATCCTCCTTGTGTGTTTCGTACGACAGAACAGTATGCACAGACAACGGAACCACCCACTTTAATGCAGTCCCTAAACCTAAACATATACACATTAACATCTAAACAGCTCACGTATGGGGGAAATCACGTTATCATTAGGTGCTACTGAGACAGCGGGTGGCGATTCAGAGTCAACATCAACCGGAGGCACCTTATCTGCATATAAACTGAACAATAAACCGTTTTCACCTTCAGACGTAGGTACGAGAGCAGTGGATTTGTGACAGCATCGACAAAATCCGGAGTCCCAAGTAAGTCTAATCCGCGGCGCAACTGCCGCTGCCAAAACTTTTTACAAGTTCACTTAGATGGTACAATATAGGAATAAGTACGGTATGTTTGTCGAGCACTCATAAAGCTAAAGACAATGCACATGTATATCTACCAACGTCGCACCGCGAACTTACTATGAACATGACCGGAGCGAAATATTCGGGAAAAATGTCTCCAAGACAAGCTTGCGACCTTGTGGTCAACTGTCCGCATAGTGCTAAACAAGCGAACCGGATTCATTAAAACGCTACGTACACCAGGTAAATTTATTCAAAGAAGTAATGTAATATACCATTATTTATAACTATATTTAAAATACTTTGTAAACAGCGGTCATATTTTTAACACAAACTGGAAAAATAAGTTTAAACCCGAATCATGAGGACCTTACAATTTCCAAACGGTTTACCAAGGTTTTTTGTTGCTGTGTGCTGGGCGGGTATCTATCTCTTGCAATATGACATTTGGAAATGAATTGTAAAGTATTCATAATATACTTGATACTGATTATGAGTACTACGCGGTAACTCCTCTTTCTGGCGTGCTATACTTTCGAGTCCTTTAGTTGAAATTCTCGCGAAGAAAGGTGTTTAATAGGCACTTTTGATGAAATTCACTTTTAGTTAAATTTTTCTTCTGGAACATTTGACATCCAAGTGCGTGGAAGGTGGAAGTATGCCACCTGACGTTCAAACGCTGTCCAATGCACACTCTGCTATAGATGGATACATATAGTTTGCTGTAACATTGCTACTGATCTTTACCTATGCCTACAGCGCACTACCGCTAAAGGCGTCAACTTTCACTGCCATACGTGTCTAAGATTGGTCAGCGACAAGCAACTGCTGACGCACCCTTTCAACGTACATACAGCTTCCGCTCAAGCCTGCTCTAACACGGACAGCGAGACACCTATCTCATCAATGTTTCTGCCCTCGTCTGGGTATTCTACACAAAGGGAAAAGAAGCCTGGCATCATACACCACGTTGGACTTACCAGTGTTGCCCAGTGAGAACGGGAATGGACTGATGCATAAGCCCAAGTCCTATGCAGCGGTCGCGAGCGCTAGCACCTCAGCAAAAGCGAGGACAACTAGAGCTGAGAACAAAGCCTCGAAGAAGATCGCCTCCCTGCCCAAGATAAAATCAAGCACCAAGGACGCGTAACTAAAGCTTCTCCTAAATAGAGTGGCGCAGCTGAAGGAACTGGTCAGAGAAAAGAAATGCCCACCAAAGGCAACACCACCGGAACGAGACAAGCCGCCTGCTCGCAACCGCTGCCTGATAATCACAACCGTCCCAGAAGCCAACAAAGAGACTCCGGCTGCAAGGATACTCGACGCGCAAGTCTTCCTTAAACGAATGATCTTCAGGTTGTTTGATGAGGGTGAGTAAGGGATTAACCTAATCGCTGCTTTTTTCCTTGACAGAAAACAAAAGGACTCAGCCAAGTTTCGTCCTCCGAAAATCGTCGGTCATGATGAAGAATGCCAACGCATCCTAAGATGGACCCCGCGCCCAAATGGAGAAACTTTCTACTTCCTGAACCCGACGGGTAAATGGAGAAACAGGTCTACGCATAGTGGATTTTCACGAAGTCAAAACTCAGAGCGCACGATGGAGGCTAATTCTCCTTCTTCCAGGACCTCAAACATTAAGAACGGACTACGGGTGACACTCGTGAATGTGCGCAGGCTCAGGAACAAGGTCGATGAGGTTTCACCCCTTATCTCTGAACAGCAACCGAACCTAATGGCTTTCACCGAAACGTGGCTGTCATCTGATATACCTGACTCAGAAGTTCATGTTTCAGGCTATCAGCTACTTCGATGCGATCGCTTTGGTAGACGGTCTGTAGGCGAAATAATCCTTTACACAAAGAACTACCTCAAGGCCCACCTTGTCGAACCCGATTGTGGCAAGGATGATATGTCAGAGATGCTCTGACGTTGAATTCATAACGGATATTAATCGATGATGATCGAAGTGGTCTTCAGAGCCCCTGTAGGACTTGGCTCACGCCTATTACGCTCCGTGCGAACCCACAGCAGAGGAACAAATTGTCTCTTTAGGGATGGCTTCAAAGCCCTGACATTCTCTGGGACTTACTTCACAGCCATCTCCCACCTAACTCCTTTGGAGTTGATCCCCTTGATACCGTTCACGAATGCAACCTGACACAGCATGTCTTGACACCAACGAGGATGGTCCCTGGTCAGACACCAAACGTTCTTGACCTGGTTCTCACCTCGACCCCATTTGCTGTCTCGGATCTAAGGAGCCACCAACCTCTTAGGAAGAGTGAACACTGTACAGTTCCTTTTCGTGGGCACGATGCCTCACAATCTAAGGTCAGGGGACAATGCATCGAAATTTCTGGCGCATTGACCAGCCCAGATTAAGAACGACTGCAAAGAACATGGACTGGAATATTCCGCAAACCTTGGACCTTGAGGACGCATGGGAACGCCTACGATCTATGTTGGTAAGGCTCATTAAACAGTTTGATCCAAACTGCAACAGCAGGCCACTATCCAAACGACCCCAATGGATTAATAAAGAAGTAAATAAATAAATAAAGTTTTTATTCTCGACAAGGCGAGGCACGCCTTTACAGGCATGATCATTATGACAACAATGCGCGGTCAAGAATGTGCAAGAATACGTTATGTTTGCCGTACCAGTGTATGTTTATGTAGGGGGTATGTAATTATGTAGCTGTGTGTGTGCGTGTGTAACTGTGAGGTTCCTGTTTGTAACTGTGCTGCTCTAATTTTCACTCTCATATCGTCGGAAATGCTGGAGTAGAAGATGGATGTCCGTGCGTTGGAAAGGATTATTCGGATACCCACGGGGCAGTGACTTTATTTTGTGGCGAATCACGACCGCCACGTCACAGTGTTGTTAAGCAGACATTTGTGGCTTTTTATAGGGAGAACGCTTGCCAGGCGAAAACCCACCACGTCCTGGAACACTGCCGCCGAACTATTTGCTGGAACGGGTCAAACCCGAACCACCCAGCTGGCACCACGAGACCATTTCAAGGGCACAGGACTGACGTCAAGCTACCTAGAGCTCAAAACTGTCAGAAACCTCTGCAACCTAAGAAAACCTGACAAATGACAACAATATGAACATTGACTGACCATGGAATCCCAAAACGGTCCCAAGAAACTTTTTGCCTACTTGAAACGAAATACCAAAACTGGTAGTGGAATCCCCGTTCTATCTTCTTCTAAGGAAGGTACCGTTCTCTACGGCAATGGTGAAAAAGCAAGCCTGTTGGCTGCGCAATATGCCTCAATCTACTCAGTGGAGTCCCTTCTGCTCAACAACTGTTTGCCTGCACATTATTCCTCTATGGACGAAGTTGAAATTAACCCCGAAGTGGTCGCTAAGCTACTCCTCGAACTGGACCCGAAGTCCTCTCCAGGCCAGGACGGATTGCATCGCAGCTTCTACAAAACGATAGCTGAGTACCTCGCCGCCCCTCTCTGCCCAGTGTTTCGGCAATCTCACGGAGTCGGCTACCTACCCACAGGCTGGAAAGCAGGTACCATCCTGCCCAAGTAGAAGGGGAAACCAACAAGACCCAGCCAACTACCGACCAACATGCCTGACATCGGTCATATGCAACACCATGGAACGAATAGTCAAGCGTGCCCTCCAGCTACACTGTGTGAATCTAAACCTCATCTCACCTGCTCAACATGACTTCCAGAGACTACGCTCATGCATCACTAACTTACTCAGCGCCAGGGAAACATAAGCAGAAGCATTATACGCCCGAAAACAGATTGACGTAATATTCATTGACTTCAGCAAAGCCGTTGATAAGGTTTCACACGTACGACTGCCACCTAAAAGCCAGGGAATTGGCATTACAGGAAAGGTTCTCTCCGGGATTGATGACTTCCTAAGAGGTAAGACAATGCACTTCCAAATGAACCAAACCCTCTCTGCTCCCGTGCCTGTGACTAGTGGCATTGACCAAAGATCATTGCTTGGTCCAGTGCTCTTCAAACTGTACATTAACGATCTGCCGACTGCACTTCAAACTGGCTGCTTGATCTACGCCGAGGACCTCAAGCTATGGTCCACAGTATCCCGTCTTGAGGATGCGGACAGATTACAAGGGGCCCTAGACCAGCCACACGAATGGTCCATCAAGTGGGAATTGCCAGTAAACCGAGATAAATTTGCTGTTCTCCCAATGAGTAGCACTGAACCGAACGGTGTATACCACTTTGCTGGTCTCTCCTCAGGAATACCACCCGCGAGAGGGATCTCGGGGTTATCGGGACTTCTGACCTTAAAACCACGCGGGACACGTTGAAGAAGGTGGCAACTGGAAGGCGACTAGGGAGCGCCTTAAGAAGATCATTCACCCGGATGACTCCTGAGATTTTTCAAACTTGGCTCACATCGTACGTACGTCCAGTCTGTATATATGGCCTACCAGCTGTCCATCCGCTTTCAAGGTTTGAATGGGCTCTACTGGAAAAGGTTCAGAGATATGCACCGGAAGCTGTTCCGGGGCTTCGTGATCCCCCGTACTCCATTCGACTCCAGTAGCCACATCTGTCCTCTCTCGGGCTCCTGCGTCGCCCGGGTGCTCTCACCTACACTAGGCACATCCTCCGAGGGGAACTTGAAAGTGAGTTACAACAATTCTTCCGGCCTAACACTGACTGTTCCACACGAGGTCACACATGGAAATTATCAAAGCAAAGAAGACACAGAATTCGCATGCACGTCACTCTAGCCACTAGAGTGTTGAACGCTTGGAACAGCCTACCGGAAGAAATTGCAGATGCTCCATCCGATGAATGTTTCAAGCGGCTTCTAGACAAACATTCGCTGAGAATGTCGAAATCTTTCAGTCTTTTGCAACATTGGATTTTACTGTTGTTTTAACCTTCAAAATGTCCACTTGTTTTACTGACGGCACTTCCGTTTTCACAAACTGCTTTGGTGAGTACATAGCTGCACCGTTGCTTGCTCTGGTTGATCCGCTTCCTACTTTTGTAGCCTGCACAATATAAGTTGGCTTCAGCTGCCTCTTACGTCTCATTGATTACCGACTAGTATCCAAGGCGCTACCCAACAGGAGCACGTTTATTTTGCTGCTGGGGTGCACGATACTTCCAACGGTTCACTTGCTTTATGGCGATGTTCTCTTTAGATCAGTGGCTTGTCAAGTGATCAGCCTGGTTTGTCCAACTACCTCCTTGTGGTGCTAGCTGGATGGTTGTGGTTTAACCCGTTCCAGAAAATGATTCGGCGGTAGTGTACCAGGTTGTGTTCGGTTTCCGGCTGACATGTGTTCTTCCTAGTAATAGCCACAAATGTCTGCTTAACACCACTACGACGTGGCGGATGTGAGTCGCCCCTGAATAAAGTCACTGATCCTTGCTTCACCTCAGTGGACATGGTACATTATCATCTGTGCTGATATCATGGGGAAGACAGGTCCCTTGTTTGCTAACCGACCAAAGAACAGATATACGAACTGAATAGTCAGTCACTTACTCCCAATGGGCGCGATTTCATGAATTCACCTTGCGGGCTTACGCGCAGGTTATTTAGCCAAAGGCTCGGTGTGGTGTACCCTAAGAGAACTCCCTACTTCGGCTTGGGCAACTGAGTAGTAGCAGGCACAGTGACAAAACCCTGGACTGTTCAGTTGCTATACCACTCTTATCCGCTTTTTCCCTTGCTACTCACACACCTTCACATGCCATTTGATTATTGTTTACCAAGCACTGTGATCCGTTACCAGCTCATTCCTGTTTCCATGATCTGCAACAGTGAAATCAGATGTCGGTTCTTAGGGAATGCGAGCATTCCTTTCAACAAGCTGATTTTACCGCTGCAGTCAATATGGTTGGGTTACGTCCTGTATAGGTCAAGTGGGAATTTGTCCCACTGCGACTTTTTCGCTCGTGCAGGACTTTGCTGGAAGAGACCACGAGGCAAACAGCCGTTCACCCAGCGGCAGGTTATGAAATCGTCGACTTCATGCCTTGCCACCGTTAGACTTACACGTCTGCCTGGTTAGGAATCATAGGACGAATAGTAGCGATGGCTATAAACAGTCCAGCATGTTGAGAAAATAATCCCGGAGAAGACATCAGAAATATAAGCGGGCTAGGCAAACAACCTGGTTTTTCGGTAGTTCGCATTAGGCCAGGATGTGGCGTGCAATCAAAACCAATGGAGGATCTGTGTACATAGTCGCTTAGATTTAAATGTTTAATGCTTAATGTTTGAAAATAACGGAAAATGATAAACTGGAGTATACAACATACTAAACAATGCTCCTTGTTTTCTTTTATTGCGGCACAATAGCTAAACTGTGTTGCTCACCTTCAGATAATATGCCATGATGATGATACGTTCAGTAAATTTACCTTCTAGTGATTTCAATGGTTTTGTTCGGCTCTATGTCTATCCAATAGAATGCGGCTTATACATTACAGTACGTTACAGGCTATCCTTATCGATCGCGAACAACCGTCGCTGCGTGTATTCAAAAAGAGCTGATGGCGACTGTAAGCCTACTGTGGTAGCCCAGGGGTTTTGCTATCCGTGATCAACCTTTGTTTACGTTTCCATTTTGCATGTGTTTGTGATTAATAAGAACACACAAAAGTTGGCGCAGTCTCACAATCCACGTCTTCTGCTTTTTTTTGTTCGGAACCATGGGATAAGTTACACTCCCAGATCAAGTTATATCGACTTGATGTGTTTAAGTAAGGACTAAACTCGTCACGCAGTGCGGTGATGAGACAGTAACGCCTAAACTATCTAGTTGCCTGACAAGCTCCGTAGGACATAAAGCTAACATGCGTTTATCACATAGATATTCCACGTTGGCAACGTTTAATCAACAAAATGCAGGAAGCCAAATCGAACACGTAACTAGTTGTTGACTCCCGACCTCATGGATTGCGCGTAGGATGCAAATATTACGTAACTGAATTCCCAAAATGTTGAAGGTAGTACATCTTTGCTATTCGGAGGGATTCAACCGGTGCTGTGTTTAGAGGGAGGCTAATGAAATAGTTCAATGTATTGTGTCTCCGGGAGTTTGATGTTGAGTTCCATAAAGGCTGCCGGGCTGATTTCGAGCAAAGAAGCGGTACCATTTTTTGTGGCAACAAAATGTTTGGCCCAATAAACTAGCGTTACCTCTTGCGTACTTGTAGCACGCTGAATGCAACCCTGACATGGGTTGTTTTGCAAGTCACACAAATCGGAAATCGACCACAAAGCATTTTGCACATGATCTAACTGTTCTCAATAATAGTCTTTGGCCCGACGTAGATCAAATAGGTAAATTGAGTCATACATGTATTCTAAAGGTCCCATTTTGCTTGGACACGAAAGGATTACAAATCTGGATGCGTAACAAACAATAATCGGGCAAGAAGTCACGTGTATGGTCTTTACGTTGACATATTTTCATGCTACAATCACTTTTGATGCTTCACAATAAGCAATCATAATGTGCTTGTTCCATAGTCCCTGATAACGTTCCTCTATCTTCATTATAGCTTGATGAAAATATTTCCTTGTAAGTAACCCGCTATTTCAAGCTTTGCGTGGAATTAATCAAGGTAACTGTGCAAGAAATAAAGCCTGACGCACATTTAGCACCCAAGGTCGCGCAATCCCAATAACGTTATGTTAATCTGCTCATTATAATCATCTTGTATTTGTTTCTAAGAAACATTCTATACCTGTTGCATTTGACTAACACGCACTCTTCTTCTTCGCATTCATCTTTGCGACAAATTCATCACCTACCAGAGCTCGAGATTGGGGGCCGTCAAAAACACCAGTTTTAGCAGTAAAGCGGAATACCTGTAGCTCGGGTTATTTGTATGGGGTTTCGGTCTGCACTCCGAGATGAACTATTTCGTTCCAGAACATGTGGAAAGGACAAGAAACCTCCTGAATGACAGTACAACATAGCACTGTTTGAAAAGCTATCCAACAGTTCAATTAAACTAAAATAACTAAGACCCTAAAAAGACTTCAGGATTCGAAGCAACTCACAGAAGAGGAGCACGATAGAATGAAAGCTCATGACTAAAAGATCGCCAGCTTCTACGAACTTCCGAATGTGCCCAAAGCTGCAGTACCACTTCGGTCAATTGTGTCACTACCTGGTAAGCCTACCTACAACTTGACAAAATAATTATGATGCATAAAAAACATCTGAATAGGGGATTGCCGTATTCTGTAAACAACGCTCAACCGTTGTTAGTGAAACTCAAAGGACTGTAAATCCATCAAGAAGAAAAAATGGTGTCCTTCGACGTTACTACACTGTTCATTTCTGTTAACTTACAAGTGGCGAAGGAAGACATCAGAGAACGCCAGAAGTTTGGGAATCTGACGATCGAGAGTGTATGCGAGCTTCCCGACCTGTCTCCTGATGTACTTGGGCTTCGATGGAGCATTCTATGAACAATTGAAAAGAACCCCAATAGTGTCCTCTATAGCTGGACTCATTGCAGTGACTGTCACACAAACGCTGGAGGAAGATCTACTCCCATTCCTGAACCGGAAATTATGGGCCAGACATGCTGACGACACGTTCGTGATATTTAAACGCAGCCAGTTCCAGACGGCACAATCCTTGCTGAACGGTGCAATGGACGGTATTCACTTCAACATGGAGTCAGACATGGAAAACAAACTACCTTTATTGGACGTGTTGGTAATTAGAACAACGAATGGGGAACCACGAACATCAGTTCACAGGAAAGACGCTCACAGATCAAATCCTAAATTTCAACAGCAAGCATCCAAAATGATACGAAACCAGCCGCATACGAATCTTGTTTCGCAGGACCGAATCACATTGTAATACTGAGGAAGCAAAACGCGAAGCAAACCATATGTTTACATCCTTCATGCGGAACTGATATTCACGCAATTTCATCTAAAGATACATAAACTGCAAGACCACAACCGCCACACCTAAGTCAACAACAACAAAACGGATGACTTTGCCGAACATCAAGAACATATCAGAAATGACTGCTCAACTCCGCATGCTTAATCACCTGTTGTTAGCTCACAAAATAACCGCTACTCTGAAAGCAACCCTATTTAGATTGAAAAGGAAAACACGGAGACAGGAACGTCGGAACGTTGTTTACAGGATACAGAGTAAACATTGTGATAAACGTTATGTGGGCCAACCAGGGAGAAAGTTATCTGCAGGGTTACAAGAACACAAATAAGCCTGTCGAAACCATTACTCATCACTATTGTTCTCGACACAAGTTGACAAAGGAGAGCACATGTTTGTTTTAGAGTACATGGAGGTCCTAACGCAAGGAGAGAGAAAAAAGGAAGAGAAATTCTCGGAGCATGGTTCTCTACGGAGGAATCAAGAAATCAACAATGAACAATTATTTAGTACGGGATAGAAGCAGGTGCTTGACACATCCCGTAGGATGGTTGGAGTGAATACCATGAAATCAAAATCGAATCTGCTCATTGAATAGATTCGATCTACCATCAACTGCGAAAAATGCATGCGCGTCGTCCCACCAAGTAAGCCTAAAAGAGGCGGAGAATGAAATGCGAACTAGCAATGGTCACGGGACGTGAATCGAAATGGCCAAGTTCAAACGTCACTCTCTCGTCGATCAAAGATAGATAAAGCAATCAGTCTGTGTGGTAAGCACTGACGAACTCGCGTCGATTGGTGCTGAAACGTCTGCTCGGGGAATAGACCTAAATCTGAACACCAGTTTTATTCTCCAAAGATGGCGAGGAGGGAAAACCTGAGACTAGATGCTGAAAACACGAGTATACAATTCACCATCATCATCAGCAGCAGCAGCTGCAACAGCAGTATCAGTATGCACGTTAGCTGGAGGTGTAAATCACCTCAGCTACTGTGCCGCAATACATAAAGGAAAAGGAAAATAAATACAACAGTTGCATGCAAGCTGAGCTACCAACAACGGATGGGCATCGTTCCGGAAATTTATCAACCGGCTACTAGGCAACACGAAAAATTATTATGAGGCTGGACCTTACCGTGGTGCGATGGTTTGTGTGCCACAGTGATCCATTGAGCTATGCTGGATGGTGTTTTAGCACCTTCAGAGCCACTCATACCAGATTGGTCAATGGTTAGAGGCCAGACAAACTCAGCCCTGGTCCTCCAGGTTGGGGGTTGGAATGAGGGTGGCTCCTTATTCCTTAAAACGGATTCCTTGTAGCCCAATGCCAAACCCGCTGCCTTGTGGTCAGGTTTTTGAACCAAAGGCTTTGGTTGAGAACCCTAATCGTTCTCCTGTCTAGGCCTGGGCAACCTGACAGTATCCTGCCCACGCAATACAAGGAATCGCACTTCAAACAAATTTCTGATGCTCTGGCCACCGCAGAGGATAATCAACGGTGCCCTATCTGCTGCATCGAGCTGGGTGGATAGGGGTTTGGATGCTACTGCTCAAGCCTTCCTGTCTTCTTATTCCCCTTCTTGCGCTTTTTCACCCTTATCGTCCGGTTCCAGCTTCACTTTTATCCCCCCTGTTTGCAACCCCCCAATTCTCGGCCCTCCCCCACCTTGCTTCAATAGTCGCTTGTCTTTTCGTTTCAACTCACAGATGAACGCAGAGCGTCATTCCTGCACTGTCAACAGGCCCATGTCTAAGCAAGCGGCCCATTCCAGTTCATCGGCTTCCATTTGGAGCCCTCGATCCTCCTTCAGATTGGCATGCCTCAATCTACGCACATTGTTACAGATCGGTCAACGGACAGCTGTCGCCCGAACATTAGAGACCCTCTCGATCCATATCTGCTGCTTATCATAGACCCGCCTGCAAGACTCGAGCTCTGTGCTCACTCTGCGATCCCCTTCAGGTGACGCAAGCAGTATTTTCTCCTTGCGCCTATCCGGTGACGATGCAGCTTCGAGCACCGACCAAGCTGGTCTTGGCATTGCCCTGAGTCCCCGGGCTGAAGCTGCTCTGGTTGATTGGATTCCAATCAGTAGCCGGATGTGTGCGGTCCGATTGGCTGGCTCGTTTAAAGCTTCGAAGTCGCGCGGGACTAAGCGGTGTCTATTCATCATCGCTGCCTATGCGCCCACAAACTGTAGCGATGATTCGGTAAAGAACGACTTCTACCGCCGACTGACCCAGCCCCTTCGCCACAGAAGAAGCACGGACGCTGTAGTGCTGGCGGGGATATGAACGCACAAGTTTGAAAGTTGTCCATCTGGGCGGCCAACATGGTATAGGCTCCCGTAATGATAACGGTGAGCGGTTACTTCATTTGTGTGAGGATGCTCGCTTATTGCTTGTGAGCACTAATTTCCGACACAGCACCCGACGGAGGGTGAATTGGCGCCCACCAGCCTCGAACCAGCTATGGACGCAACTCGATCACATTGCGATAAGTTACCGATGGAGAGGCTGCGTCCAGAACTGTCGCTGGATTTGGAGCACAGGTGTGGACACCGATTATGCACTTGTATGTGCTGACATGCGGATGAGTCTTGGCGGACGCCCACGACGACGTTGTGACCGCATTGACACCAGCCAACTGACAAAGCCAGCTGTTCTGAATGCGTATCGAAGTACGCTGACATGCGAGTTGAGCAAGCGTTCACAGGAGACAATTGATGGTCACTGGTCACATGTTCGACAGACCTTATTAGCAGCAGGCAAATCCTCATGTGGTGTGTCTAAACGCCAACATGGACATTGGGTCTCTTCACAGTCTATGGAGCTTATAGATGCTCGCCGACATATTCCGGCTGGAAGCGAACACAATGAAACTCGCAAAGAGCTCCGGGCGAAACTCCGTGCTAGCCTGAAGAGAGACCGCGAATCCTGGTGGTCTCCCCGTGCGTCAGAGATGGAAGTGGCCGCTGCCCTTGGTAACCATCGTGAGTTATTCCGTATGATAAGGGAAACGGGCAGCAGGAGACCTGGTGTTACTGAAACTATACGTGACGAGAGTGGACAGCCTATCCACAACTTGTCAAAACGCTTGGAGCGTTGGGCTGAGCACTTTGAAAGGCAATTTAATCGGTCGGAATTGTTAGATTTCTCGCCAACCATTGATCGCCCCGCTCCGTGGGTTGTTCCTTTGGATCCACCTTCTCGCTCAGAAGTCGAACGTAAACATCGGACTGTTGAAGTTAAACAAAGCCGCGGGATCAGATGATCTTCGTCCAGCCCTCTTCAAATTCGGAGGACCTGCTCTTGTGGATGATTTACACGAGTTACTAGTGAAACTGTGGGAGCAGCAGACTGTCCCAACCGATTGGAGCCGCTCCATCATGGTCCCAATTTTCAAAGGAGGCTCACGATCGGAATGCGGCAGCCATAGAGGAAACAGCTGATCTCCATCGCCTCCAAATTGCTTGCCTCTGTCATCCTTCACAGACTGACTGGCACTCGTGAAAGCCAGATTCGTGAAGAGCAAGCTGGATTTCGTCAACGTCGTGGCTGCATTGACCACATCTTCACTTTGCGTCAGTTGTTGGAGCACCGTCACACATATTGGCGGCCCACCGTTGTCGTGTTCCTCAATATCAAAGGTGCATTCGATTCGGTGGATAGACATGCACTTTGGGACTGTCTACTCAGGAAAGGTGTACCTGAGAAATATGTGAATATTATCCGAGCATTATATGCGCGTAGCTCGGGCAGAGTGAGGGCTTACGGCAAGTTGTCGTCGCCCTTTAATATCTCCAGCGGCGTGAGACAAGGATGCCCGCTGTCACCTTTCCTCTTCAACTTCGCTGTTGTCGAAGTCATGGAATCGCGTTCACGGGACACTACTTAGAAAGTGTGGAGCTACTCCCAGGAGAACGACTTTTTGACTAAGAGTATGCTGATGATATTGCCCTGAGCTGTGACAGCTCACAAACGTGCCAAGCGGCACTGGATCGATTAGCACTAGCTGTCCGTCACTTGGGGTTTTGCTTCGCACCCTCGAAGTGCAAAGCGTTTCTCCAAGATTAGTCTGCACCGCCTCCTACCCTGACACTTGGTGAGGATCAGCTAGAAGTCGTTCAAAAATTCAACTACCTGGGAAGTTGTATCAGCGCCCGTGGGATTGAAGATGAGATCATCAACCGTATAGCAAAAGCTCGGGGCGCGTTTGCTAACCTTCGCCACTTGTGGCGTCGGCACGACATCACACTTGCCCTGAAGGGTAGAGTGTACAATACAACAGTACGTTCAACCCTACTGTACGGTTGTGAAACCTGGCCGCTTAAAGCAGCGGACCTGAAGAGGCTAGTTACGTTCGACCACTGGTGCCTTCGTAATTTAGCTCACATCTGTTGGGAACACCGCGTGAGCAACGAGCGTGTTCGACGCCTTGTTTATGGCACAGGAAAAGGAACTGAACCGCTCAGCACCTTTATTGCACGCATCAGGCTCCGATGGCTCGGCCACGTGTTATGCATGCCAGCCCACCTACTTCCGCGACGTGCGTTGTTTGCGCGCCGGGGGTGTGGGTGGAAGAAGAAAAGGGGTGGCCAAGCGATGACTTGGTCTAGAGGAATGAAGGACCTCACTTCTGAGCTGGCCTCGGTTGGAGCGTCTCGGCTCCCAGGTTGGGGTCCGAAAGACGATGAACACGTCTGGTTAGACACACTTGCTGATATGGCTAGGAGTCGACCTTAGTGGCGTTCGTGCTGTGAGATTCTTTGTCCCACCCCATCCCTCTTAGCCTCCCCTCCCAACCACGATCTCATTATTTAGTCTTATATAATTTTGCATAGTAATTTTTTTGTGCACAGCAGCCGGCTGGTAGCTTACCGGGACGATGCCCATCCGTTACCGGTAGCTCAGCCAGCTTGCACCAGTTGCTTTTCTTTTTTTCTCTTTTTTTCTCTGTATTGCGGCACAGTAGCTGAGGTGTTCCCCACCTCAAGCTAACGTGTATGATGATGCTGATGGTAAAATTTATATTACGTTACTAAATGAGATCGCGGCTGGAGTAGATGGCTAAAAGAGATGGGGAGGGACAAAGAAACTCACAGCACGAACGCCACTGAGGTCGACTCCTAGCCATATCAGCAAGTGTGTCCAACCAAACGTGTTCAACTTCATTTGGACCCCAACCAGGGAGCCGTGACGCTCAAATCGAGGCCAGATCCGACCAAATCATCGCTTGACCACGCCACTTCTTCTTCCATCCACATCTCCGACAAGCAAACACCACACGTCGCGGAAGTCCGTGGGCTGGCATGCGCAACACGTGACCGAGCCATCGGAGCTTGGTGCGTAATATGACGGTGCTGAGCGGTTCAGACACTTTCCCTGTGCCGTAAACGAGGTGTCGAACACGCTCGTTGCTCACGCGGTGTTACCACCAGCTGTGAGCCAACCTGCAAAAGCACCGATGGTCGAACGTAACTAGCCTCTTTATATCCGCTGATCTAAGGGCTAGGTTTCGCAACCGTACAGAAAGGTCGAACGTACAGCTGCATTGTACACATTACCCTTCACGATAAGAGTGTTGTCGCGCCGTCGCCATAGGTTGCGAAGGTTAGCAAAAGCACTTCAAGCTTTTGCTATCCGGTTAGTGATCTCATCTTTAACCCCAAGGGCGCTGATGCAACTTCCCATGTAGTTGAATTTCTGAACGACTTCTCGCTGAACCCCACCAATGTTCCGATCAGGAGGGGTTCCCCGTTAATCTTGGGGGAAAACTTTGCATTTCAATGGTGTAAAGCAAAGCTCGAAGAGGCTGGGAGCCAGTGACTAACTGTCCATTACAGCTTGGGAGTTCTGGGAGCTGTCACAGATGAGGGCCATGTCGTTTGTGTTGTGTCCCCAGGCGTTCGACTTCTTAAATTGCGCCACACGAGTCAAAAAGACACGCACCGGACAGGAGGTATATTTGCAGAACACTACACGGGCCGGCGTGGGTATCAAAACACACAAAGTTCAATCCCAGTCACGGCTGAGGGCTAATTTGAATTTATCGATCTGAAAGAATCACGGGTCGTGTGAGGGGCATGTAACAAGCAGTAGTAACAAATGTTCTGAAACATGGAAAAACACTGTGTTTTTCTTTACCTCCAACAGTTTGCATACTCAAAGTCATGAAGTCATTCTCCTGGGAGTAGCTCCACACCTTCTAAGCCGTGTCCTTTAAATGCAACCTCTATGAGTTTGTCAATAGCGAAGTTGCAGAGGAAAGGTGATAACGGGCATCCTTCTCTCACACCGCTGGAAATACTGAAGGAAGGCGACCGCTTGCCGTAAGCCCTCACTCTGCCCGTGCTACAAACGTACAATGCGCACATAACATTTACATATTTCTCGGGCACACCTTTCCTGCGTGCCCATTGATTAACTGGATCGAAGGCACCTTTAATGTCGAGGAACACGACTACAATGGGCAGCCAATATGCGTGACGGTGCTTCAACGATCGACACAAAGTGAAGATGTGGTCGATGCAGCCACGACCCCCGACGAAACCCGGCTTGCTCCTCACGAAGCTGGCTTTCACGAGCGCCAGTTAGTCTGTGACGGATAACAGAGGCGTAATTTGAAGTCGATGGACATCAGACTGATGCCTCTATGGTTGCCGCATGGGGAACGCAAGCCTCCTTTGAAGATAAGGGGATTAACGGAGCGGCTTCAGTCGGTTGGGACAGTTTCCTGTTCCCACATTTTCACTGGTAATTCAAGTAAATCATCAACAAGAGCACAGACCCCGAATTTGTATGCTCCACCGCAATGAGGCTGGACGTTACCGTGGTGCTACGGTCAGTGTGCCTCAGTGATCCATTGAGCTATGCTGGGTGGTGTTTTCGCACCTTCAGAGAACGTATATCAGAGGGTCAATGTTTAGAAGTCAGACAAGCTCAGCCTCCTAGTCCTCCAGGAGAAAATATGCTCTCTCTGCTGACAATTGTATCATTTGCAATGTTTAACATGCCAGCCTACATTATTTCAAGTCTTGCTCACTCCTCTTCCGTCCAACGTTTATCATGAGCTCGGCTGCCCCACAAGCAGAGATGGCATGAGGACTTTGTGTAACCTGCGTTCTGGCCAAGAAGAAAGCCCGCCATCTTCTGCGTAACAAAAATTCTCCAATTGTTTTTGTCTAGTTTCGTCTCAGTTAGACACAGGCGGACAGCCACCACACATCCAGGAAGGCGCTAGACGCCGAATCCCGCCGGATTCGAACCCACGACTTTACTCTTGCGAGTCAGCGACTTTTGTCACCGAGCCATGGGCGACGGCAGCGGACCGCCATGACTGATATCTAACTGCGATATAGCGCGGCTCATCCGCCACTGTCTTGCATGTTATGAATGTGCAGAGGGCAGGGCTGGCCGCCACTGCAACGACTTCTTTTGCAAGCCGCCACCAATCGAGGTGGCATATAAGCTGCTAAGGCGACTACTGATTAGTTGGGAGCAGTAGGATCCCAATAGGACGAAACGGCCGTCTAGCGCTTTCCTGGCTCTGTGATGTCTGTCGGCCTGTGTCTAACCGCGACGAACCTACACAAAAGGTAGTAAATCCCCCTACTGCTTACAAATTCTCCAATTGTGTTTGTTATTTGATGAGGTCAAGCACTACCTTTGTAATTGAGTTTTTTGCTTTGATACACTGGGTAACCCACTGGGACTGCTCCATACGCATTGCGATTATGCAATAGAACCTGTCTAATCCTAGGCTTGAAAAATTTATAGCATTCTTTACTCTGATGGAATCAGAAATGCTATCCCCAAATGCCCGTTTTCGGAAAAAGTCCAGTAAAGTCTATGCACGTTTCTGGAAAGAGGAAACTTTTACTGTATAATTAAGCGGACATTTTTTAAGTAGCCTGAAAAATAACAGATGAACCGCTCTCTTAAAAAGCACCAGATCATGCACTAAGTCATTCAATTCGTGTTGACTGAATTGTTGAGGGCCTGTTGAAAGATCGTTATCAGTTTCAGGGCCTCTATAAATTGAAAACGGTTTGGGTAAGTGGGTCCCATCTTTACTCTCAATGACTGCATTATCTGCTGAAGCAGAACATTCAAATTTCGGAACTGGAACCCCTTCAGAGTGTGGAATGGGTAGACTTGCAGAGAACACACTGGGATAATCGATTTTATGCCGATCTACCCTACTAATACAGCGTGTAATAATCAGGCATAGGTTCTCCCCAAATCATTGGAACTACATGTGACAGACCTTTGCTTTTGCCTCTAGTCCCCGCACGAAGCCTTTCCTTCTTGTGATGGCATACAATGTGAGGTGTCCAATTTTTGTCGAGATCACTACAGTACATGTCGAAGTATGCATTGTAGATGCGTTTTACAAAGGAAAGTATACATTTTTTCTTTATCGAACTCGTGTATAATAATCGCAAATATAACGAAATACTACAGCTTTACTTGCACAATTGCACTTACTTGAGTGAGTCATGGTTACGCTGAAAAGGATTGATTGAGGTTTATCTATCATATCAAAATACGTGCAAATTAGTGCGTGCAAATAAAACAAGTTTTCGGTTTGAAATCATCGTTGGAAGTTCCTTTAGAATCTGTTTAATATTTATTTCCAGTAGATGTCTACAAGCTGTTTGTTGCCTTATGTTATACGTGCGACCGACAATAGAAGCCCAGGCACTCTTAGCTAACAGTTCTTTTTGATATCGCAATGTTCTATTTCGCCTTCTCAAACTGTATCCATTTGCTTGAGCCGCGCGACAGTAGTGCCAGACTGTTGATGATTGCTGGTATATTTGCCCAGTGCATCTGAAAATGTTTTACGAACGCCATTGCTGCAAATAGAACGTTGAGGTACGTCCCACTGGGTTACCGCGCAAATCTCTCCAAGGTTGATTATAAGGATGGTTGATTTTGGTGACGATTCGAAGGTTACCAAAAAAACAACTAGAAATTGTCGGTGTCTTTGTATGAATCTGAGCAGTTTGTTACACAAACATTAAGTCATCTCTGTTAAATGCTGCGTGGATGTTTGGAGACGCTCCGCAGCTTCTGATTACATAATCCATCGCTGTCTTTAATAGCTTGGCAAGGTTTCACTTACGAAAAAGGTAGATCAAATTTGTATGTATCTACTCTCCGATGTATATTATTACACACTGTTCTTGCCCTGCGATACCTACCTGAAGGCCTTCATATCGATACGGCGGCTGAGAAAGAAAGTTCAAACCAGCTCTCATCTTCCATTATCTAACTTATGTCATATTTTTCCTTATCGAGGTCACTTCTACCTAGACGCTTTTATCTTCTCATGGAAGTCAACAACGGGAGGTAAGGCATGTACTCATGTTCACTCCTCAGGTCCATGTTATCTCCATTACCTAACCAACCATCCCCATCTCCTAGTTTCCATGTCCACATGGATGACTGTGAGGAAAGACCAAATGGATTCTCACCCACTTTTAACAGACAACTGTTACATTCTCTTCTTTTCTAATCATTCGAGAGCTCTCATTCCGATGTTCGCTATGGCTACACCCTTCACAAACACGCATAGCCTGGAACGGAGTCCCAGTAAACATTGATCCTGTTGACCTGATAGTCAATAGAGGCCCCGTAGGCGCCCAATAGACGCTTGAAATGAGTCCCATTAACATTAATTTCGGGCAGTCAGAAAATAATTCACCAGGATTCCCCGTTCTCAAACTTTCACTTACCAATGCTTTCACCGGTTTTATACACGATGGGCCCTTCTCGACACGGTCACTTGATAGGCGTTCGACATTAGCCACAGGGAAACAAATTCCTGGTGCTAAAAGTTATTCCACAACAGTCCGCGGTTAGTTCTACCGAACTTTTACGCACTCTGCCCTCTGGTTTGCGTCGTGATCAATCATAACCCACAATATTCGGCAACGTCTTTTCCCAAAACAGCAGTAACTGTTAACAAAAGCTCGTGTACTAAAATTTGAAAGGTTAGAATGATCGTGTATTGTATCCAGAGGTTACTTTCGAGTTGCGACGGGAACTCCTGTGCGCTTTGATGCGCTGCATCCAGTGTCGAAGTAAATTGACACTTACGCTTTCGATACCTCCAGCGGAAATTTCGCGCCTCACCGAATCGGAAGCGGATGCTGTTCCATGCATGTACGCGACTAACCGATAGTGGCTCGGGTCAACAGTGTCCTGGAAATGCGTTGCTGGTTTACCAGCACACCCGTCATTAGAGCGCGAGGGTTGTTGCGCACACAGTAAGACAGCAACTTGCCGTCAAAATGAGCAAACCAGGCAACCTGGGACCAGTGATATATAAAATTGCAAACCACCATCTTCTCCGTATCATCCCGGTCCCCAAGCGTTTTGCCCTAGGTGATGAGCTCCTAGACAATGTCCATTGGTAAAGGTACAGAGAAAAACGGCAGCTGCTCTGTAACTTCTCGTGGGCAAATGCATGAAGTGTATTTCTAACTCCAAAGCGCGGATGTACTCTCGCAGGCGAACGAACTCTTGCGTTAGATGTACCAGTTAACATTGCACAGGTTCGTGTCTCTTATATCAAATGCTTGAGTACCAGGCCTGCATCGGAATTCCTAATACTTGAAAGTTGACTGATGGCTTTTGAGAGCATGGGCCTAATGAATTACCTTCTCGAACATGCTACGAACCGCTTAACTTGCACGCCTCCCACATCTATACTTAGTGGTGGTATACTTCAGGACTTGTGTCTTGTTTCCACACCTACAACAAGTTGGAATTGATAAAACTAAGCTCACTGCAGCAGTCGTCTTTACTTGTACATCGCTTTACGTGTTCACAGTATTTCACAGTTTTCCAAGCTCATTATTGCCTTGAGACTCTCATGTTATTACTGCGGGGAATGCTGCGAGTACGCTTGACCGATTGGCGTTTTTCTTTCGTACAAATAACGCCGGAGCAATGATTATTCCACACGAAAAAGCAATTTGTCCTTCTGGCTCAAATCGCTCTCTGCTGAAACACCTCGCTCTCCATTCAGATACCACTCACTCCGCCAAAATAACAGACTGTACCACAGGCCAAGTACGTACTAGCATGTCACTGACACACGTAAACTGCTAACTAGCAATGTCCTTGCACGCTACCGACCAACGTGTGATCGATACATCAGTTTTCGTGGGACTGACTGATGGAAAAATGATGTATTTTGAGTAGAAAAATCAATGCTTAACAAGTCCCTTAGGATGGAAAACTTAAGCAAAGGAAATCTGAGGACAGAATGAAAAACGCATTGGTGTACTCACTTTATGGCCAGTAGTAAGACGTGCGTAAAACAGCCGAAACCTTCACACGTTAACATGTATAAATCCAAATACCTAGAATTTTGAAAACACACCGTTTGGTGGCGCTATGTAGCCACCTGTTGACGTCAGTCATAAAATGAAATGCGAGTGGGACCATGCTTTGTCAGGTGGTTTTTTAAATAATGTTTAATTGGGTGCAGAGATGAAGTAGGTAGAGGGAGAGTTCCGTAGCTGACACACCCGAAGGGAGAAGAAATTTCTCCGGCCTTCCAGCCAGCTACATTGTTTTCTCCGCTTTGTGGCTCGGTCCCAGCAGCGACAAGCAAATGTTGCTTACGCTTTTAGGATCTTATAAGCCATACTGAGATCTGTAGGGCTAGTTAATACTAGTCCGAGACGATGCGCGGAATTAAGCGCGGATATCAGAAGGCAATGGGAGTCGGACACAGCGGACTGTATTCGATGGGGGCTACAATATGAAGCGGACGGATGAAGCGAGGCAAGAGCGTACACGTGAGCGCGGGAACTTACAAGGCAGTTGTGTGTCGAGCCGGTTGTAAGATTAAAACAAGAAGGAGTAATGTACAATCGCTCAACAAGTAAATTGTACATGAAAGATAAGAGTTATCTTTTGGGGCGCTACAGAGCTCCCCCCTAGAAGGCTGAACATAGAAAGCCTTCGAAATCGAAAAGGAATGTTGAAACGAGGTTCGTAAGGCGAAATCGTGCCGAGAAAAAATGGGCGTGCGTTCGTGTAAATGGGGGTTCGTCGGAAGTCGGAGTCCGCTGTGCCGTTTATGACTTGTTATTTATTGGATGCAGGGCAGGGTGCATTTCGGCGAGCCGTTGGAGCGGGTTTGTCGGACTACAAAAAAACTGGCTAGCCCAGAAAAAGGCCGACAGGACCTCAATCTCCGCTGCTGCCAAACGATGCGCTTGGGAGTGGTCTCTCCCCCCGCCGCACCCCGCCCCGCGCCAAAACGACCCTCGTCCCACGTAGAAACGACCATGGTCCCGCGGAGAAACGACCCTCGTCCCGCGAGGAAGCGACATTCGTACCGCGGAGAAACGACACTCGTCTCGCGGAGAAACGACTAGTGTTCGCGTCAGGGTCCTCGAAAACATTCCTCGGGGGGGCCAGTCGAACCAAGGGGAAGGATGGGGCATGTAAAGCCGAGAAAATAGAAAAACACGCGCAGAAAACGCAAAAAAGAACAAACGAATAATCTGCGTGTTTAAATATTTTTTGGTTTTTGAATATTTTTTCGAAAAAGGTTTTGCGGTTTTTTGATATTTTTGTTTGTTTTCAAAACGTTAATCGACCAAAAATGGGGCAAATACATACAATATCTACAAAGTTAAAAGTATTTACACTGTACATAGTCGGAGAAACGAACTGGCTTACGTACCTCCCGACCACGGCGATTGGTCGTGGGAGGCGGCGAACTAGGTTCGCGAGATGTCGGGACGGCTGAAGCTTGTAGACCGTGATCGTGGTCTGGTTGGACTTCATTAGCATGCGGAAAACTGGTATGGTGAGTTGTGACGTCGCACGAAGCACTACTAGACGAAGTAGGCGAGGTAGTTTCTTCCATAAGGGCGGGTTTTAGACGGTCGATGGTGACGACTTCGGGTCGACCACCGCGGTCAATAGTGTACGCCTTACTCGCACGATGCAGCACCCTGAAGGGTCTCATGTACGGCGACCGAAGAGGCTGTCGAACACCGTCTGCGCGAAGAAGGATGTGTGAACACGTAGACAGCTTCTCGGGCACGTACACTGGTGTCTTCTGCGATCGAGGAGCGGGTGGACGTAGCTCACGCATCTGGTGAGCCAATCGATCAGTGTAACTTCCGTAGTCAAAAGTGGAAGTACATGGGGCTGGTGCTACCAGCTGTCCGGGCAACCGCAGCGTGCAACCGTAGACCAGCTGCGCTGGTGTGGCGTCGAAATCGGTTTTAACCGTGTTTCTTAATCCTAGGAGAACGAGAGGAAGTGGTTCAGACCATGAAGGATCTGCGTGCGCACGTAGCGCTGTCTTCAACTGGCGGTGAAAACGCTCCACCATGCCGTTAGCGGCCGGATGATACGCCGTCGTCTGGACGTGGCGACAGCCTAAACTCTTAAGCAACATGGAAAATGTCGACGAGAAATGTGACACACGATCGGTTGTCACGATGGCGGGACAGCCATACTGAGCTACCCAGCGCTCTAGAAAAGCTTTCGCTACCGTTTCCGAAGAGCAATTTGGGATGGGGACGGCCTCAGGCCATCTAGTAAATCGATCGATGCAGGTCAGTAGATATAGCGAGCCTTTGGAAGGCGGCAGAGGACCTACGAGGTCGACGTGCACGTGATGAAAACATGCGTCTGGCGTCGGAAAAGTGCCTAATGGGCTTCTCGTGTGTTGGTGCACCTTCGCGCGTTGACACGAAAGGCAAGCAGCTGCCCAAGTATGGACGTCCCGATTAAAATTGCGTCAAACGAAGCGTGCGGTTACGAGTTTAACTGATGCACGAACGCCTGGATGAGACAAGCCGTGCAACGTGTCGAACACGGTCTGCCGAAGCTCGCATGGAACTACTGGGCGCGGCGGGCTCACAGATAAATCGCAGAGTATAGTTCCGTCTGATGATATCAGCGGAACGGGTCGTATATCCAATGAGGGAGACCTGCGTGGTAGATCAACCTCAGGATCGTTGAGTTGCGCTGTGGCCATGGCTGCCAAGTCGATAACAGTGCCGGCGTCAGCGGAGATAGTTTGGATGCGAGAAAGTGCATCGGCGACGGCGTTGTGCACACCTGAGACATGTCGTATATCGGTCGTAAACTGAGCGATATAGTCAAGGTGGCGCGACTCTCTAGGAGAGTATCGGTCGGTAGTCGAGCTGAGCACGTAAGTCAGGGGTTTGTGGTCGGTGAAGACGACAAAGGAGCGGCCTTCTAGGAGGTGTCGAAAGTGACGTATCGCTAGAAATACGGCTAGTAGTTCCCTACCGAACGTGCTGTAGCGAGATTCGGTAGTTTGTAGGCGTTTGGAGAAAAAGGCTAAGGGTTGCCACGTGTCGGCTACTCGTTGCTGCAAAACAGCGCCGACTTCTACCTCCGAGGCGTCGGTACTGAGGAACATTGGGGCGGCCGGATCGTGATGCGCTATAGAAGCTATGTTGGCGATAGCCTCTTTCAGTGACTTAAAAGCAGCGCGTGCTGCGGCAGGGAAATCGAACTTCTTGAGTTTCCCTCGGAGAAGATCCGTGAGAGGTTGCATCAACGAGGCGCAGTTGGGTATAAATCGTCGGTAAAAGTTGACAAGACTATCAAAACGCCTGAGCTGTTTGAAAGAATGAGGCTCGGGATAGTGGATGATGGCTTGAATTTTATCCTGCAGTGGCACGACGACTGCAGAAGAGATAAGATGGCCCAGGAAATTGACTGAATCAACACCAAACGAACACTTTTCTGCATTGATCGTCACCCCGTGTTGAGATAAACGACCAAAAAGTGTTCGTACGTAGCGCATATGCTCTTCTCGTGAAGAGCTTGCGATTGAAATGTCGTCGAGATAAGCGTAAGCGAAGTCTAAACCGCGACAAACTTGGTCGATGAAACGCTGAAAAGTTTGCGCGGCGTTCTTTAAGCCAAAAAACATGTGCAGAAACTCGAACAAACCAAATGGAGTCGTCACGGCAGTTTTAGCGATGTCCGCTTCGGCTACCGGAATTTGGTTGTATGCGCGTACCAAGTCGATTTTGCTGAAGATACTTTTACCTTCCAGACAGGCGGTGAGATCCACTATGTGTGTGATCGGATAGCAATCGGGGGTGGTCACCGTATTCAAGGATGGGTAGTCGCCGCAAGGACGCCAGTCCCCCACAACCTTCTTCGGGACCATGTGCAGAGGCAACGCCCATGGGCTGTTGGACGGTCTGACGATACCAAGTTGAAGCGTGTGGTCACATTCGGCTCGTGCTGCCCGTAGTTTGTCTGGAGCAAGCCGTCTTGGTCGTGCGCTAACTGGTTGATCGCGCGTAACTATGTGGTGAGCGACCTCTGTCGTGACTGGTGGAAGCTCTGCAGCTGGTCGAACCAGTCGCGGGTATTCGGAGAGGAGGCTCAAGTAGTCGGACGGTGCGTCTGCGATTCGAAATACAGGGCTGATTATCGGGGCATCTGAAAGGACACCATCAACACCTAGTTTCGTACGATCGTCTAACATTCTGTGGCGACCAGCATCAACAAGCAACCCAAAATGTCGGAGGAAGTCGATACCGATAATTGCGAAGGGTACAGACGCAACCATGAAGACTCACTGAAAATCTCGGCGAAGATTGAGGTCTAGGTTCATCATGCGCTGACCGAATGAAGCTATCGGAGAACCGCTGGCCGTACGCAAATTGTACGTAGGCTTCGAGTGCTTGTCGCTAGAGGTCGCTGGGATGACGCTGACTTCCGCTCCCGTGTTGATGAGGAACGTGATGGAAGAACGTCGATCCTTAACGTAAAACAGTCGGTTTGCTTGGTTATTGAATGATACGTATGTCGTGCTAATATGCGAGCTATTCGTTTTCCTTGAAGCAGCTGGGTCGTGCCTAATGCAGGGAGCCCGACAACGTCTAGCTCTTCCACCGTATTGGCGGTGATACCAACATACTTCTTCGACGTGTTTGACATTATTTGACTGAGAACTTGCAAGGAAAATGTTGCGCTTTCGTGCCGAACGTGACGTACTCGGTGCAGGCACAGACGAGCCGCAATGAACGGTAGCCAAAACGTGGTCAGCATTTGACCGTGGCACACGCTGCTTCGAAGCCTTCATTGCTGCTATCCTGCTGCGAAGTAGCGCAATTTCCTCGTCTTTAGAGTCACATCGGCCTAACGACTGGGAGCAAACATGTGATTCGGTTTTCATCAGTGATAATACGTCACCGGAGGTAGTGGCCGTCTGCTGCGGAAACCGTTCGAGCGCAGCGTCTGCCTTGGTAGCTAATTCTTTCAGGGATGTATCTATAAACATGGACAGCATTACTGGCAATGGCTCTGGGAGACGTGCAAACCACAGCTCCTTTATCCCTTCTTCGCTCAAGAATAAGGGATCAGCGATGCGCTGAAGTTCGCGGAGCAATGGGGACGGCTTGCGATCTCCAAGCCTGAGACCATTGAGCTGCTCAAATCGAGCTCGTGCGCTGGGCCGTAACTCTTTTAAAATCGCTCGCTTCATCGTTTCATTCTTTGCCTCATTGGATGGGCAGAGTAGAATGTCCTCAATCAGCATCATAACCGATGGAGGAAGGCGTGGGACGAGCTGATTGTACCTTGGACGGTCCGCCGTTATGCCCTTATTTTCTAGTTCGATCTCGAATATCTTAAACCAAACTTCTGTACTGTGTTCCATGAAACTTGGAACAGCCAAAGTAAGCATGCTTACGCTGTTAAACGACTCTCGAAATGTGAGTCGAAAGATAAAGAACGAACAAAATACGATAAAAGTACTAAAATTACGCAAGAAACAAATGAATATAGGTATATAATCGATAAAAAGGAACGAACTCACCAAAAAATACAAACGAGAAAAATGTTGAATTCGCGCTTGCGAATCGGGGTCACCAATTTGTAGGACCAGTTAATACTAGTCCGAGACGATGCGCGGAATTAAGCGCGGATATCAGAAGGCCATGGGAGTCGGACACAGCGGACTGTATTCGATGGGGGCTACAATATGAAGCGGACGGATGAAGCGAGGCAAGAGCGTACACGTGAGCGCGGGAACTTACAAGGCAGTTGTGTGTCGAGCCGGTTGTAAGATTAAAACAAGAAGGAGTAATGTACAATCGGTCAACAAGTAAATTGTACATGAAAGATAAGAGTTATCTTTTTGGGCGCTACAGATCCTCCGCGAGCGCCGATGTCAACTGCTGTACATTCAATCTATGCATGGTAGGGTAGATGGAAGTGGCCCCTAGTGTTTCTGGATGTCCTTCGTTGAGGAGTCTCCTGAGCAACGATATCTTGTTTCTGTCAAGGATGCCATGCTTAGATGGCGTATACCACGTGCGGCCACACGTACGCGGTAAGCAATTGCGGGAAGAATGAAGAGTCAAACCGACGGACTGCTATGTGACTACGGGTGCTCGATGTCGTCTACGCATGTTTTGAGCATCCGGGATCGTTCCGTACTAGTAAACATAGGTCGCATTGCTAAGACCCCCTTTGCAGGGTGTGATCTCCAAGCTAGTAAAGGCTCACCGGCTGATGATATGTAAATGGATCCTCATGTACTTAGCTGTGTTGAACTTGAGTAAGCTTCTCGTGGACCATGTATGAACGCATTACAGGTCATGTTAGAAGAAGTCGTAACTTTAACCTCGGTTAATATCTCATCATAACATCATCGGCTTAAAGCAGTAGATTTGAGGAGATAACTCTTGCCAGCCCGTTGATAAACACCAGGAATAAGCACAGCACCAGCAATGAACGCTGTGTGATACAGCATTCCACCTCAGTCGGGTTAGAGAGTGATCACCTAACACTCACATGAAACCTCCGTTAGTAAAAATAGTTGGCAATCCATGCAAGAACGTGGTCTCCGATTCCCTAGCCATGTAGCCAGTGAAGTAGAATACGGGGTTGAGGCTTTAGCGAAGTCCAGCTAGATAAAGTCGACGCCCATTCCACAATCAGTCACTTCCTTTCAACTATCTTGGACCATCAGTAGGTTGGTGGTGTGTGAACGGTGCTGACGGAAGGCTTGCTGGTCCGGTGCCAAGATGTTGAAATTCGCCACGCAGTCCAAAAGCCTCAGTGACAACCGCTTACATCACTGTCGAGAGCAAGGGGTAGGACTCTAAGTGATCATTTACGGTGTCTGAACGACTACCGTCTTTAAAAATTGTCCTAATAATGCCGTACTTTCACACAGTATGGACTTGTTATTCCTCGAGGGATCTTTTACAGAACTGTGACAATGCTCGGCTAGCTTAGGGACCGCAGCCTTCAGTGCTTTTAAGAGGAAGATGTCATCTTCCGGAGAGCTGTGCTCGTGCAATGTTTGCAACTTCTTTGGCGCAGTTGCTGGGTTCAGAATTAAATTTGTCAAACCTGCAGTCAGTAAAGGGGATGAGGGTGTGTGACAGGGACAAGCTGCGAGTTCGAAAATCAGGGCGTTCTGTAGCCGCACGTTATTGGCTGCTTCATCGGCGCATTATGCTCCACCATCTGTTGAGGAAAGTGGATGATACCATGCTTTACTTTAAGAAGACTACTGGCATGACTGTACAGTTATTATTTGTATGCCAGAAAAATTTTGGCTAGACACTGTTGATACGTAACTTTCGCTTTACGGATAAATTTGGTACAATGGTTGCGGTGGGTCAGAATTTTACCCAAGTCACTGGGTCGGAGGTAATCTTGTAAGCGTACTATGCTGCATCCTTTATTGCCATACATGTTCAATTCCTGATCCTGCGAATTGATGTGACTTTTGCAGAGCGAAGTGGTTTGGTCTCCGATAGAATGTAAACCATGCCGTTGGGTTTTCAACGAACTCTGTCTAAACCTTGTCAAGCGGTCTGTAGTTCGAGAACTCCAAAGTGGGAGACTCGACAAGTCCTGTGGGAATGTTGTATCGCGTTATTATATCAAATAATTGCCTATCTTCGGGTGAACAATGAATGATGAACAGTGATATATCACGGGTAAAAAAGCATGTGCTTGACAAGCCCCGTAGGATGGTTGGAGTAAAAATTAAAAGTTAAAGGTTCGTCGATAAAGTAATTCGTTAGTTTAAGCGTCCACCGATTTAAATGCACTACTGCATAACGTTAGACTGAAGTGGGAATGGGATTTGCACACGCAAAATAGTATAGTAAGCTGTTTTAGTTCAGTAAGTGCATGAGAAATAAAAGAGGAAACAACAACGCTCACTCGTTTGTTTCTTCAATTGACAGAAGTGGTGTGTTACTTCAATTTAGCTACATCCAAGCTAATCACATGGACACTTCTGCATGTATTTTCACCGCCGTGTTGCGGAGAGGGGCGTTAATCACATGGTTAGGTTTGCGTTTTTTCGTCCTCCAAGTGGAGCGGACTATATCAAGTAGGGCAAGTTTGAAAGCGTTTCATCATGGCGTTTTTTGAAAAGCGTTAAGGTAGGGGCAAGGATAACGTGAGTCGGAAGGGTATTCCAAGCACAGGACACACGGAGGTAGAAGGCGTTGCGTCGACAATCAAGTCGACTGCATTGAGTAGCAAGTTTGAAGGGATGGCCCCTGAGGTTGTTATTTTGGCTCCGCTGCAACAGATTACGATGTCAGTGAGTTGGGTTCGTCAGCATTAAGTAAACCATGATTAGGTCTCCTCGCTGACGTCGATATTCACCACTGTACAATCTCAGGGACTGCAATGTGCTCTGGCAGCAGAGATGAAGCAATCCTCTAAGGAATTTGGTGGCTCTACGTTGTGGAGCTTCAAGTACATCGACGTCGCCCTTGCGCCAGGCCTGGATAACATATTCCACGTGAGGCCTAACGTAGACGTTCAGCATTTGCGAAAAGAATGATGGCTCAACATTGCCGAAAGCCCTCCATACTAGTCAAAGATGTTAACTGGTCCTTTTTGATGCCTTTTCAGCCCGTCTCGAGCACCCAAGATCCTCCTGCACGATCACCCTGAGGTCGTTTTCCTGGGAAGCACATTGTAACTGCTGGGCCCAAAGTCGATATTCATAGATAAGCTGACGGCGTATGCTTACAACTTTGCACTTGGTTACGTTGAACTAGAGCCGGTTTTCGGATAACTACACATAAGCCCTGTGAAGATTGCACTGCAACGCCATGTGGTCATCCGATGTCCTGATATGATGCCAAATGTTGACATCGTCTGCAAATAGTAAGACATTTGACTGCAGTACCCTGACAAGATCGTTAATGAATGTGAGGAATAAACGTGGCCCTAGTACCGATCCTTGAGGCACGCCACACTGGACGTCAATTGGGTCGGAAATGGAGCTGCGGACTCTCATATTCAGTTGCCGTAGACTGAGGAAGTTGCCGATCCAACTGAGCACAGGGTGACCGATTCCATAGCTTCACAGCGTTGAAGGAGAATCATGTCGTCCAAACGATCGGACGTTTTCGAGAAGTCCAGGTAGACAATGTCGACTCCCACTCTGGCATCGGCTGACTCTGCCCAACTCGATCGGGCCAGCAGCAAGTTGGTGCTGTAGAATCGATTTGTCGGAATCCATGTTGCTGTGACACTAGGATATTGTTACTTTCAAGATATCCCCTGAGCTCCTCTGTAATTATGCGTTCCGTTAGTTGGATGAAACTGGGAGCAGAGTGATTGGACGGTAGTTCGAAAAACCCCGCACGATTACCAATTTTGTAAATAGGAGTGACTACTCCATGTTTCCACTTTGTGCGAACCTGCATTGCGTCGAGACAACGTTGAAAGAACCGTGCTAATGGTTCGGCAAGGTTCATTGTCGTTGTCTTCAAGACCTACGGTGTGATGTCGTCCACCCCAGGTGAGCTGTGCTCTCGTATTGACGTTAGCGTTTTCGTCACATTGGCTGTCGTGAACGATACCTAGTTAAACCCTGGTGACGATGGGAGCTGTGTCAAAAGTGGATGCAATGATGAGACATTCCGGAAACTATGGATGAAGTGTTGGTGAATCACGTTGGCTGCATCTTGTGCGGTTTACGCAAGCCCATCTGTTGCATGTAAAACCGGGATCCCGTGCTGCGCTCTGCGGAGCTTGTGGACGTGTCTATACAGCAAGTTGGGATTTGTACTGAATTTCGCCGCTAAGCTCTGTTGGTGCTGAAGTTTGTATTCGCCGATCAACTTGACGCAGTGGTTTCGTTGAGGTGTGTACACACTTCAGTTCAGGTTACTTCGACAGACTTTGTAAGTGCGCCAGGCTGAATCCCTTAAAGCCATGCGTTTTCTAGTACGGTTCCTCAGGAACAAATTCACTTGCTTCCGGCGGAGGACCTTGCTTTCTGACGCATTTGCTACTAGCTCAGTGAATTGGGTGGCGAACAACTTCCAGGCAACATCGGCGGCTTCTCGGCCAGGAAGGACCAGTCGGTTTCTTGAACGAAGTTGAACAGTTTATCGTAATGTGTAACAACATAAGTTTCCACATTGTTCCCACTGATGTACTCCGAGTAACGGATGTAACGAGAGCAACATCGCGTGATCGCTACGGCCATGTGGTGAATTTATGGTCACTGTGTCGATCATTAGTTCCTCGTTGAAGGGCACAAGGTCCAAAACACGGGGGTGTGTCAGTCATCCGGAATCGCGGGGGCGTGGTGCCATGGTTGTGCAGAGGTACATCGGCGATCAGCTCTTGTAAACCAGCCTTGAATTGTTCGCTGTGCGATGCTGGAACTTCGATCGCGTGCAGATTGAAGTCCCCCACCAGAAGGACGTGACTGTATGGTCGTGCCTACACTCGTTGCAACGCAGAAGCTAGGCATTGATCCATTTACAAGGTGGACATTGGAGGGCGGTAAACTATTGCTAGTAATCACACATCAGTACGTCTTAGGTGCATACGACACCAAAGTGCGTCGACGATTTGTGTTGCTGGGTCCTAAATGACATCAACATGCGGGTCAGATCGATAATACAGGAGCACCCCCCCTCCTCTGCTAGGTCGATCGTTTCGTATGAAACTCATGCCGAGTAGTCCAATCTCAGCATCCCTGATCTCGGTGTTCAGCCATGTTTCGGTGACCATAACTAGGTACCAAGGCGGGAAGACCTGATGCATACGACGTTCGGTTAGCTTGCTGAGAAGACCTTGCGCATTGGTATACAAGCAGGTGAGGGTATCGGTGGTCAGAAGCACGTTTGTGTATGCTGGTTTCCTGTGAGGGTCTATGCCGACCCTTGCGGTGTCGGCTGCCGGTCGTATTTTTGTAGGACCGATGACGCAGGCCCTAAGACCAGTTCAAGTCTTTATATAGAGCTCTCAGCGCCAACAAGTGGGTGACCATCCTGTCCTCCTTCATCTGCCTGTGTGTTTTGGCATTGTCTCCGTTCTCTTCTACACGGTGACAGAATTGTATTGGTAAGTTGCTTCCTCAGTGTTACATTGTCGATCTGTGGTCCGGTGCCTATCGCCTTTATATCTATTTCGGATGGCAGCATTTTTCGCTTTTTGTGCCACATTTCAGTCAAATGTTCTGTCATCAGTTCGGAGTACAATTATACTTCCATCACTCGGACACCACACCCTTTGTACTTAAGCGATAGCGCTAACCTTGACGTCGAATTAGTAATAACATTTTCGAATAAACTGCCATTCATCCAAGTCATCAAGTGGCTGGTGGTCCTGCAGCAACACTTTACACTTTGAAGGTGCAAAGCACATACCAAATAATGGGACCACTCTAGACTATTCAGGGCTGATTGTGCCGCCGCAACAATCTCGAAATGCAAGGCGAGATCGTCCGAATAAACAAGAGCAACTAATTTTTCACCAGGCAGCACTTCAACGCCTACATCGTGAGATTCCGCAAGGGAACACTCCGTGATAGAATCCACGGTGAAATTGTACAGAATTAGGGAAATCGGACAACCCTGACGAACGTCACTTGTGGTTGGAAAGTTATCCGACAGGACACCGTAGACCCTGACGCGGTCTGTAGTGTTTGAGTATAGAGTACGTAGGATCTTCACATTTTTCGTAGGAACTCCTTTCCGCACAAGTATTCCGAACAGAATCGATCGGTCGACTGAATCGAACGCACTCTTGAAATAGAGGAACACAGCTATTGTCGGTCTGGGGTGTACATGGTGCTGCTCTAGCACCTGCCGCAAAGTGAATATATGATCTATACATCCATGTTCTAGACGGAAACCGGTCTGCTCTTCCCTAATCCGGGATTCCCGTTCTACAGTGGGGCGACGAACGAGAATCGAGGCCAGTAATTTTGTCACAACTGGCGTTAGGCTAATCCCCCTGTGGTTAGAGCAGTCTGTGCGACTGCCCCTCTTGTATATTGCCACTATAATCAATTGGCTCCAATTAACCGAGACACTCTCTTTCTTCCAGACACCTTCGAGTAGGGAGGTCAGTACTTTGCAGCAGACCTCACCTCCATCCTTAAATAGTGCAGGTGGGAGGGAATCCGGACCAGCAAGACGAAAACGATTAAGGGCTGTGCTCGCGTTTCGGACCTCGGCCTCCGACGGAGGCTCTAAACTAACCGTCAATGGCTCGTCGTGCATCACCTGTGTAGGAAGAGGTCCGGGAGCAGGGGGCCAGCTGAATTGACCTTGAAGGTGTTCCGCCCAGCGAGTCATAGGGCGCTCCTAGTGTGTACCAGTTCACCCGCGCTGTCTTTGTTTGTCTCACTAACGCCTGGTTTTCTGGGACCAGTGGTGCGGATCATCTGGAAGAGCTTGCGCTAATTGCATACTGCTCCTGCCTCCTCCATTTCTTGAGCCCTACTGGTCCACAGGCTTCTTTGTCAGAACGCAGGCTCCGCTTTAGTTCGAGCCTAATAGCCTGTCTGGTCACATTGTGCTCAGAGCCAGCCGGGAGGTGTCTTCTAGCTTCCAACTGGTTCACTGACCTCTCGGATATCCAGTGACTGGTGCTGTGACGATGGGCAATACCACAAGCAGGTGCTTCTGCGTCGTGCATGGTGGTCGAGATCCTATTTCACTGAAACTCAATGTCATTACGACAAGACAGGTAAAGCCTTGAAATGCTTGCCTGACCGTGGGCTGAGACAGTTTCTCAGTTGCTAATCGGAGGAGAAGTTTGGTGCGCATTCCGGTAAAATTCATGAAGAAGCGGCAGCTTACCAACGCGTAATTTGAGTCGACACAGATACTCCAGTACGAGCGGCAATTCAGGATGGAACCATGCCACCTGGAACTTACGGCTATGTGATCAATTTGGGTCCATCGATGGCCAGCTGCAGGAGAACGCCAAGTGGCACTTCGGCGCCCACTGTGTCTAAAATCAGTGCCAATACGAAACAACTGGTGCTCCGCAAACAGTTGCAGCAGACGCTCGCCGTTGTTAGTCCGTTCGGAGTTAAGCCCATAAGTACCACCCAGCTGAGCTTCTGAAGAGCTCAGACACCGTACTTGTGCGTACATATCTCCTGCAAGTGTTATAATATGTGAACTAGTAGCACTGCCTAGTAGCACGTTCAGTGCGTGATAGAATGTGTCCTTGACGGCATTAGAACTGCAGTCGGTGGGAGCATAAACGGAAATCCCAAACAAACAGCGTTTTGTACTACTTCATGAATCAACCTTAGCTAATGTCGTCAAACGGGCTGCACATAAACGGCTATTCATCGAAATCCAATCAACCAACGATGGTTCAGCCTTGGAGCTTAGAATGATACCTACACCGGCTTGACCCGTGAGTGCTGCATCGGCGTCTCTGGATGTGTGCAACCAATAACGAGAGGATAAGTCGGGTGCAGTTAATTCAATAACCCCGTTAGGGTCATTGATCCTAGTTTCGGATACACAACACACATCAATACCCAGTGTGTCCAAGGTGCGTGCGAGTGAAGCCTGTTGACCTGTTTGTCTTAGAGTGCGAACGTTGAACATCGCCATGGAAACGGGACAGCGTGGCCTTATTAGGAACTGTTGCCGATAGGCGTCCGGTGCGTGTAGCGAGAAGGTGGCTGCAGATGTTTCTCCAGTGGCACTTCGGTTGCTGTCAATTAAGCTGAGAACTATAGAAGGAAAGTCACTAATGGGGGTTGGGATGGGAGTAAGAGAAAAAGGTAGAAAAGAAAGAAGGGAGGCGCCAGCAGTTGCATGTTTTCGCTTATCTGCCCTGCTGTATGCAGCAGATAAGGCAACCCTTGATAAACTGCGCGACGGCCGATGCAGGATGAAGTTTACGTTTGAAGAAAAAGTCATGGTTGTATGTGCGCTGAGATATTGGTAGGGCGCCCAGACCTAGACAGGAGGACGATTGGGGTACTCACCCAAAGCCTTTGGTTCAAAAGCCTGTCCGCAAGGCAGCGAGGAGGTGGCAATGATTTAGTTCTACAGAAATGGACGCCATCTCATTTCAAGCTCCCAATGTGGAGGATCAGGAGACTGAGTTTGTCGGACCTCTCACCACTGACCAACCTGGTAGGAGTAGCACTCAAGGGGCCCGGAGTCACCACCCAGTATAACTCAATGAGTCAAATAGGTACGCACACCGTCGTACCATGTTAAAGTCCAGTCTCGTCGGGGTGGCTAACTCTGGCTAACTCTTACACTGTTCTGAATTGGAGCCTGATTTTGAGCATCGAGTTCGAGGCACTGAATTGTCTGGTTCATGTGGGACAGCTTTCCCGGCTGCTGCTCGCTCTACAATCTTTGTCAGGCTATCACACTTCTGCGCCAACACAGTATTACATCTGACGAGTAGAAGAGAGGTACACTCGGTGAAGACTCTATATAGTAAACTGGTAAATATTATGACTATACGGTTTCTGGGAACTAACGGACTCACTACCATTAACTTGTCGACCATGACCGCTTCATTTGTGAGCACAAAGTACAATACAGACCGTCTGTTCGCTGTCCTGAACCTTGTGCCGAAGTGCTTCATGCAAGTCAGCTTTAAAGCTTTCCTTTGCGGATGCCGACACCACAAGATCGTGTGCAGTGAAATCCCCAGCGATGAGGAGATGGTTGTATCTATGGCTGCAACCCTACTCAGTGCGCGTATCAAGCAGGATTCCATCTCCGGATTGGATGTTGGGGGCGATAAACGACAGCTGTGAGACACGCATTGTTGTGTTGAAATCCGAGACGGCACCAGTCTAGATCGGGATCTCATTATTTAGCCTTATATAATTTTGCACTGTAATTTTTTTGGTGCACAGCAGACGGCTGGTAGCTTACCGGAACGATGCCCATCCGTTACCGGTAGCTCAGCCAGCTTGCACCAGTTGCATCTTTCTTTCTCCTTTTTTCTATGTATTGCGGCACAGTAGCTGAGGTGTTCCCCACCTCTAGCTAACGTGTATGGTGATGATGATGATGAGTCTAAATCAGGCTTGCTTCAGCACGTCGAGATCATACATACTTGTCTATGT
Source organism: Dicrocoelium dendriticum (assembly GCA_944474145.2). Classification (NCBI taxonomy): domain Eukaryota; kingdom Metazoa; phylum Platyhelminthes; class Trematoda; order Plagiorchiida; family Dicrocoeliidae; genus Dicrocoelium; species Dicrocoelium dendriticum. The sequence goes on along the minus strand of OX104068.1, from coordinate 2,594,080 downwards.
GGAAAGAGGAGTTTCGGTTATACTTCCGAACAGGAAAATCACAAGACGTAGTCTGTGAGATGACGTCATCATTTCAAGCATTCTCATCTATCACAAGCATACCACAGTGAAAAGGAAACAAATGCAGTGTCAAGGTTGATTGTAGATTGCTATAAGCTTGCGCTACCAGGGCAGGGTTAGGGTGACAGTCTGCTGTATCTGACACATCGGTGGGCTTTTGCGATCTATAATGATAGCTTCCAGTAGCCTGTGCATATGGGACCGCCGATCGCTCACTAAGTCTGTGGATGACTCAGTACCCGGCATGTACCTCGTGACTAGCGAAGCCGCTCGGTTTCCAGATTTAACTGATTCAGTCGTCACAGACACCATCAGTGCAATGTACAATGGAACAATGGATTTATGCGGGTATAAAAGCTAAAGCTTGACAAATCCCGTAGGGTGATCAGTACGAAAATCATAGAAGTGTGAAAAATTCAATGGAAACCAATTCAGTAAAATCGTTTAACAACGAGTCACTATAAGCTTGTGGACTCACCGAGTTTGAAGTGTCAAAATAATAATCCACTATAACTCCGGAGGGGATCATGAGGTATGGAGTATTTGGTTAAAAGAGTTACCGCCCCTTGAAATTCGTATGGGGCAGTGTTTGAGTTTGAAGCGTCAAAATATAAATATAAATCCACTGTTGAAAATTGAGTGGGGGAAAATTATTTTTAAAGTATGGATTTTGGATCTTTCAAAATTAGACTGTACTATGGGAGATAGTGCAATGAAGTGAGTGCACTATCAACTCGATTTTTGAACTCGATCAGGTTGGATGCACTGACTACAGATTCTGGGAGAGCATTCCAGGCTTGGCAAACGCGCACGGAAAAGAAATTCCGTCGACATTCCAAACGGCTGTACTGCACTGCCAGCTTCAGATGATGGCCTCTCAGATTGTTGTTGTTACTGAGCTCCAGCAGATGGCGGCAGGTATGATTGGAGTCTGTCAGAATCTGATAAGCCAAAATCAAGTCTCCCCGTAGTCGTTGATATTGACCACTAAATATGCCGAGCAATCTCAGTCTGTCTTCGTAGTGTAACTGGCCTAAACCTCTCACGTTCTTCTTTGCGCGTCGTTGAGGTTTCTCTAAATCAGAGAGGTCTTTCCTCAGCCACGGCTGCCAGACTTGTAGTGCATACTCCACGTGTGGTCGTATGTATGCACCTAGAAGTTGGTGAAAAACGGATGGATCGGAGCGTCCAAATGTGCGCCGGAGAAGGCCAAAATTTCGAATGCTCGCGTTCGATGCTTTCTTTGCCTGGGCTGAACAACCAAGGTCGGACTGAATCAAGACTCCTAAATCCTTTTCCTCAGCAGTTGTGTGAAGCACATGGTCACCCAGTTTATAGAAAAATGCTGATTGGTGTGTGTATTTATTCTGGCAAATAGACTTCGATTAGCGTACCCAACGCAGTTGCCCGCATAGCTACAAGTAAAATGTGTATAGACAATGGACATAAGATCACTATGTACGATTTGATCAACCCATCAACCTGGACCGCATGTTGCACAGTTGCGATATTATCTCTTTCTTTTATTAGTTAAACTATCCGCAAGCCACGTGCTTACAAACATCCGAAAGGATAAATGATGTGTTTCTGCCTTGCGTTAATATTCTTTATGAAATGTAGAACTTTACTGCGTACATGGAATCTTTACTGAAGTTTACTCTATTTGTTTAACCGCTTGGCTCAAAAGCTTGGGGTGGATTTGAAGACGACATCAAACGTAGGGGGAGTTGGTGAGATTAATTTGATTAATTGGAAGCATATGGACCTCAACAACATCCGGCTGCTCATAAGTAGTCAAAATTAGCTGTGACAGTCTTCAAAACTTTGTACGTTCGCGGTTTTTGGTACGGAAGTCCTGACACCTGAGGACCAATCACTGTCCTCTGCACGGGCTGTAACCTGCATGGCGTAGGTGGATTGGTTGAGCTATATCGCAGTTAGATTTCAATTCATGATGGCCGGCTATTACCCCCAAGGCTTGGTGGTGCGAAGCACTGGCGGTCATGAGTGCCGTTCCCTGAAGGGGGCCAAGAGAATGTATAACACTGACCAGTCCTAAGGAAACGAAACGGTCATCTGGCGTTTTACCGGTCATTAGTTAAATAAATTCGTATGTAGGCCCTAGGCGGGCGCAATCATTTGCACACGGAAATAGTGTCGTGGTTTAGGCGGCTGCAGACATGGTGATAAATATAAATAACCAAAAGGTTTATTCTCGACTAAGCAGGGCACGCCTGCACAGGTATGATCATGTTACGAGTACAAAATGTGATAAGCTAATATATAATGGAACAATGGGATTATCGTGTAAATTGTTATATGAAGGTATATAAGTGTGCATCTAGGCGTCTTTAGCTGTGTTTATGGAATTTGTAAGTGTTTTCCGACCCTTTTGCTTGTGCTTGAAAGTGTCACCAGTGCTAATTGGATGCTTGATATCTGTGGACTTGAAGCTGTTGTCTAGATAAGCAATGGTTGACTTTAGTTGGTGACGAGTCACAACTGCCACGTCATAATGTTGTTAAACAGATATTTGTGGCTTTTTATAAGGAGGAAGCTTACCTGGTGAAACCTAGCACGTCCTGAAACACTGCCGCCGAACTATTTGCTGGAACGGGGTCAACCCGAATCACCCAGCTGGCACCATGAGAAGGTTGCTCTGCTAGCCAGATAGAGTTTCGGATCATGAATTTTCCCTTGGATCGTTGACCCGATCACTCAAAACCTACGGATACCTGTACCACGGTTTCCAACTTTTATAGGTAGCGAAATTCGGAAGCGGTCAAAACTAAACTAGGGGATAGTAGGTTGCGAAAGCACATGCTTACTTTTCTGTGTAACGATAGAGTCGGTAAGCTGCCTGTAGGCTCTTACCTGTAGAGTAGTTGTTTAGGCCAGCTTCCGTCAATGTGTTTGGCGAATGTTGTGAGCGTAGTATCTTTAACACATTCGGGATGGTGAAGCAAGTCTCTAGAGGATTTCGGAATGTGGCATGGTTAGCACTTGTACTTTTCCGTAGTGGTAGTCCATTGCAAAGATTGGCAAGTCGCGCTAAAAGCAAACTCGATCGGATTTTATGACCAGCAGGCTGTGAGGGCCAAAGGTAGCCGCCATTTCTGGCTTGATAGATTGCGGCTTTCTGATGCTCTGAAGCGGTACTCTCGTTGAAGATCCGCTTATTCCTGCTATTAATGCGAAGGATATTTTTCTTCAACGGTCTCAACCGTTTGGAGTTGTCCACAACAGTCATAATAACTCAGAGTTGAGCAGTGCCCCATGACCAATTCCACAAACGATCGCTGAAAATTTTCCAGACCTGTTGTGGCTTTCTTTCTTAATTGGCTGTGAATGATAATACAGCGACACAAGTCGTGTTTCAGGTATGGCGAAACTTCTAGGAATGTCGCTGGATAGTCGTCTGATTTTTGTGGCTTGGTAACATATATGTTCATAAAAACGAAATGAGCTGGTATACCTCATTCCGAAGTCACAAACTGAATCAGAAGTTGGGATCACATTATTGGCAAGTGCGACACAGCTTTCCGCGACTTAGTATCTGTACCCGAATACTTTGGATGTTCTCGTGAGGACTTCATTAACCGACATTTGCCAGCGATATTCAGTGATAGTAGGCCTTCGTGGATGCTTCCCAGACACACTGCTAATGAAAACGAGTAGACAAGTTTGACGTCATCTGCAAACAGAACGGAGTGATCATGTTTGATGGGGTCGCATATGTTGTTTATGTAGATTTGGAAATGTAATAGTCCGAGCACACTGCTGGTTATTCACTATGGCGTAGAGTATTGTTGGTCTATTCTGATCCTGTGAATTCTATCTTTTAGGTATGAGTTGAGTCAGCTAACAGATGCCTTTCAATACCATTTGAATTTAGTACGGAAAACAATAACCTATGTGGCACGCGGTCGAACTCCTTTTGCATGGCAAACAGAACTATCATGATTGCTATCCCTTTACCAATCGTAGCCGTAACAGACCAAAGAACTGTATCTGGCAAGCAACACAGGAGCGCCTCGCCAGAAAGCCATGTTGTGAGGGATTGATCTCATGCAGTCGTGTGAGCAATTGAGCATTGCTCTTCTTGACTCTTCTTTCTAGAACTTTAGAAGCAGCAGATGTGATTTATTGAGCAGTAATTTGGCATTTCATCTCGCGGGCCACATTTATGCATAGGCATTAAGATGGATTGCTTCCAGCGGGATAGCATGCAGGTGGGAGTTAGAGAAATTGTGAAGATGCTTAATGGTAACAGTGAGATATCTTTCCCACCGAGACTTCTGATAGCTAGGGGCACGCCATATGCGCCCGGACGGGTTGATGGCTTTATGGCTGAGATGGTTTGCTGCACTTCTTTCAATGTCCCAAGAATATTGCAGTGTAACACGTTTTTGCTTTTTGGGGCTGGGTGTGAGACAACTGAGGGTTAAGGACAAAGGATGAGACAAAGCTAAAGTTGCTTGACTTGCAAATACCGGAGATGTCACGCGTTACTGAATCTTTGTCTTACGTCAGCGTTTTAATTTCCTGATGAAGTTTAGGGTTTTCCGCTTTTGCGTGGCTGAATCGGTGTGCTGATTTTTCAAGATTTCTAAGTGCCAGACTTTCTCCATTGATATTTGATATCAGGCAAACTGGATACAGGGTACACATGTCTGCTTCAGTTGGAACCACATCTGCCAGATGTGGTGTGCAGCTGACGATTTACTGTGGTATATATCAAGATATTTTCTGAGCGCTGAGTGCCGTTGCCGCAACAGCTGCTTGGTGATGTTTTCATCATTGATCCTCAGCACGATTCTAACCCGAATGAGACTGTCAGCCATACAATTGGAAAAATTACAGGAAAGAGCCAGGATCTGCAGCTCGGTGACATAGTGTAGCGAGAACGACAAGACAGGGGGTAGACGTTTATTGCACACCGAAAATGAGCACATGAGGGTCTCGCGCGCGCCATCGAATATCGACTAGATTTCCGTCCCACCACGCAACACAGGTACGGATGTCGGAGACGAGCCAGTCCTTTCGCCTCAGGAGCTCTGACTTGGAAGATCCGCCTTCCTGTTTTCGCCTCGATCTCCGCTTCTCTGCACCCGATTTGGATCGGTCAGGAGTCGTTCGAGAGCTCTCGACTTGCTTGTTCTGGGCTGTGTCAATCGGCTCGGCCTCGGTCCTGTGGGCTGCGCTAGCGGCGTATTTGTCTGATTTATTGCGCTGTCCACATATTCCCGCTCCGTAGTTCCGGGCCCAGGCTCGTCGCTAGCCGTCTTTCGCGATCCGCTCTCAGCTAGCTCCGAAGAGCTCCCCAGAGCCATTCTTGGAAGCGGCCCCTCTACACCCGCCCCTCCTCAAGGACCTTTCTTCCTCTCGTACCATGGTCGCAGGAGAGCAGCATTCACCCAACGTTTCATTCCTCCGCAGTCGATTAAGAATTTGCCCGCTTTCTGGTCGATAATGGTGTAGGGGCCTTTCCAGCGTTCCCTGAACTTGCTTGCGCCCGGCCCGTCATGATCCGGCCGATCGTTGTTCCGTAACTTGACTCGTTCTCCAATCCTGAATGGCCTCCACTTGTGAGCTTCATGCCTGGCGTCGTAATTTCGCTTATTCCGCGCTTGTCGAGCTTTAGTTTCGCTTCGAGCTTTCCCTCGCAGTCGCTCTTGATGCCCAGCTGGATGTTCCCGCTCGCCCTGGTTCGGTAGGCAAGTATCGAGCACAATCCGTGGTTCTCTGCCGAACAGTAATTCGATGGCTAGACCTTGGTGGTTGATTGCATGCTAGTCCGATACGCTATCAGAACCTGAGGCAAAGCATCTTCCCATGCCAACTTCGTGCAGTTCATCCACGTCTTCAATGTCCGGTTGAACCGCTCGGTCATGCCGTTGGTCTGTGGGTGGTACGGTGAAGTTCGCCGTCTCTGGATGCCCCACTTGTCCAACACTGCCTTAAACGCTTTTGACTCGAAGCAGGGCCCTTGGTCCGTGATGATACACTGTGGGATCCAATACCTTGCAGGCACATTGAATTCGAATACTTGCGACACTGTCTCGCCTGTTTGGTCCTTGATTGGTATGGCCTCCACCCACCGAGTGAAGTGGTCAATCATCACTAGAATGTATCTGTTTCCTGTTCGACTCACTGGTAAGGGCCCAAAGACGTCCAGTCTCCAACACTGAAGTGGCTCACCAACCTCCATCGATCGCATCGGTGGTCTCGGGGACTCCATCTCCCGACTCGTTTGGCATTTTGGGCACCCCCTAATGTATGCCGCGACATCCTTCCTCATGGTTGGCCAAAACACTCGCCTCCGCAGCAATTCAAAGACCCGCTCGAATCCCATATGGGCGCCATCATGAGTTATACGCATCACACGTTCTCGCTGGTTTAATGGAACAAAAGGCACTCTCCGTCCGTCTATCGCCACCACCACGTTATCGTTTTCGACCTTCAACCTGTCCCAGATCTTGAGGAGTTCCTCCACCTCCTCCGATGTAGCCTGCGGTTTGGTGCCAGCCCGTAAGTGAGAGCACAACACGTTCACGAATTCATCTGTCCTTTGATCTCCCAGCAGGTTCCTCTCCCCCATCGCGATCGCCCGCACCGGTATGGCATTGTCTGGCATGATGTCGTCCAAACACGGGCGTGACAACATATCTGGCAATACATTCTGCGTTCCATCCACGTGCTCAATGGTGAAGTTGAATTCCTGCAAGCGGTAGGCCCATCGCGCAAGCCGTCCCCGCGGGTCTTTCGCCGTCATCAACCACGAGAGCGGTTTGTGGTCAGTGACGACCCGGAATTCATTCGCCAGTAAGTAATTTCTCCACTTCTCTAACGCCCACACGATGGCCAAGCATTCTTTCTCCGTGGCTGAATACTTCTGTTCCGCCCCCGTCAGCACTCTGCTCGCGTACTCCACCACCCCAGCCGGTTGAGACAAAACCGCACCGATTGCCACGTTGCTTGCGTCGACAGCCACAGTGAACCTCTCACCAGGATTGGGTAGCCGTAGACATGTCGGGGCTTCTGCGATGCCTGCCTTTAGATGGTCAAAGGCCTGATCCGCTTCAGCTGTCCACACGAAGGGCACGTCCTTGCGAAGCAGCTTTAACAACGGGCTGACCTTCTCTGCGAACTGGGGCACAAACTTTGAATCATATGCCACCACTCCCAAGAACGAACGGAGCTGACGCTTGGATTTGGTTTTGCGAAGCGCTTGATCGTCTCGCGTTTCTCCGGAAGTGGATGGACTTGACCATTGCCCACGATGTGACCCAAGCATACAATCGACTTTTGGGCAATCTGCGACTTTTTACGACTGAGTTTCAGACCAGCTTCGTCCAGTCTCTGCAGTACTGCTCCAAGTCTGGTCACATGTTCCTGTTCCGTCTCAGAGAAGACGATGATGTCATCACCGTACACAACCACGCCTTGCAGGTTCGCGAGGACCATCAGCAACAAACGCCTGAATGTAGCCGGGGCGTTGCACAATCCAAACGGCATTCTCAAAAACTCATACTGCTGGCCATTGACACTGAAAGCCGTCTTGTGGCGATCTTCTTCTGCGATCGGCAGTTGCCAATATCCCGAGCGGAGATCAATCAGAGATATCTGCTTGGCACTGTGAAGGCTTGAGAAAATTTCTTCCATCTGAGGCATCGGGAATGCATCCTTCACCGTCACCCTGTTTAGTTCTCTGAAATCGATGCAAAATCGATAGGTTCCGTCGGCCTTCTTCGTCAATAGCACGGGTGATGAATACGGGCTGTGCGTTCGCCTGATGATTCCTTTCGATTCCATCTCGGTCACCTGCTTCTGTATCTCAACCATGGTGTTCTGTGGAATTCGTCTGAAGATTGGCTTGCATTGTCCTCCTGGGATCAACGGTATTCGGTGTTCAACCCAATTGCAAAATCCGTAATCATCTTCCGCGTCTGTGAATAAGTGGGCATACCTGCTCAGTACGTTGCGTATTGCACGGTTCTGACACTCAGGCACGGCTTTGAGGGCACCAACCCGGTCGGTTCTCCCCTTGTTTATCTCGATCGTCTCGTTAGCCACGATCACCACATCGTTTTTCAGGTCAATTGTGACACCGAGCCGTTTCAGGATGTCGGTTCCGATGATGGTTTCGGTCGTCTCCTCCACGATGAACATGTCATGGCGGATGAGCGTTTCTCCTATCCTGATTCGTAACCGCTGCGTGCCCGTCACTTTCAAAGAATGCCCGCCGACCGTCTGCATCGTGATTGACGATGGATTCACTGGAACCCCGTTGAACCTCTTCGTAATTGACACTGCCGCTCCTGTGTCTACTATGGCTCGGACAGACACACCTTCTATAGTTACCTGGAGGACTGGTACTCGCCACCGACTCGGCATGGATAGAGAGAAACAATGGGGCACATTGACGTTGGTGCAGAATCTCGCCACATGACCATTCTGGTTGCATCGGAAACAGCGGCGACCGTTCCGGATTACCCGTACATTGCGTTGTGAAGTGGTGCTTGAAGACTCTATCGACAACAGCTGCTCCACCATTTCGGAAAGGCGATTTACTTTCTGTTCCAACTCAGCATGCTGGATGCTTCTCACTGTCACTCGCTCCGACAAATTCTGGGCGACTGTCACCAGATCCAACGCTTTGCTGTCTCCCACCAGCGACGCCAATTTCACCTGATCATGGAGTGGACCGGGCAGACTTCGGATAACTGCTGTTTCAGTAGGCGCTCTCTTGCTTTGCCCTCTAACTCGGGGAGCCCAATCGTTAGATGTCTGTCCAGCTGCTGGAAAAACACCATCAAATCCTCCTGTTCGTCCCATCTGGCTGCGTGAAATCGTTGCAGTGCTCGTTCTCTCTCCAGATCCTTCCCAAATTCTGCACACAAGGCAGCCCTCATCTCAGCGAACGAACAACCGGGTTTGGCCTTTCGAGTGAGCAAATACACCGCCTTGGCTCGTCCACTCAACCGTGTGCCCAAAGCAATTAGCAAATTTGCATCCCCCCTCACACCCGTGCAAGCCGCAATTCCGTCGAAATCATCGAGCCACGCCTCCACGTCACCGGCCGCAAATTGCTCTAACTGGGTCAACTCCATCGCGATTGGTCACGGCACCAATGTAGCGAGAACGACACGACAGGGGGGTAGACGTTTATTGCACACCGAAAATGGGCACATGAGGGTCTCGCGCGCGCCATCGAATATCGACTAGCTTTCCGTCCCACAACGAAACACAGGTGCGGATGTTAGAGACGAGCCAGTCCATTCGCCTCGGGAGTTCTGACTTGGAAGATCCGCCTTCCTGTTTTCGCCTCGATCTCCGCTTCTCTGCACCCGATTTGGATCGGCCAGGAGTCGTTCGAGAGCTCTCGACTTGCTTGTTCGGGGCTGTGTCAATCGGCTCGGCCTCGGTGCTGTGGGCTGCGCTAGCGGCGTATTTGTCTGATTTATTGCGCTGTCCACATATTCCCGCTCCGTAGTTCCGGGCCCAGGCTCGTCGCTAGCCGTCTTTCGCGATCCGCTCTCAGCTAGCTCCGAAGAGCTCCCCAGAGCCATTCTTGGAAGCGGCCCCTCTACAATATGTCAATGACTGAAAACCCTGACGAGTCCCATTTCGAGGTGACAGTAGTCAATAATACTGTGCTGCCTTTAAATGTAGTAAGCCACATGTCACCCCGCGGATCGTTAGGTATGTGCAATTCACCACCATACTCCGAGAGATGTCTCCACGTATGCGGATTAAACCAGGTGGGTGAAAACTCCGTAAGAATACATCAGCTCCATCAAGGCACTACTAATTTGCTTCCATATTTTTCAGCTGAGAATACATTTGTTCACGTCGACCGCACCCAGCCACAGGGTTTTTTCTTAGATCCCACGCCCCATCCTTCACCACCGCTAGCCACTTACCACATGACAGTCCCAGATAAATAGGGTCGCTTAAACAATATAGTATGTAAACGCATGGATTTTGCATTTTATGATGGCACATTCAAACTGGTGCTCATCAATGGCCGTTCTCTATTACATAAAATGAACTAGCTCCGCTGCTTCGTCGCCCTTCATCAACCCCATATCCTTCTTATTACCGAATCGTGGTATAGAGTGAGACTGTGGACCATCTGGTCGCTATCCAAGGTTATTATTTCTTTCGAAAGGACCGATATCATGGTAAGGGAGGTGGTTGTATCATTTGCTGTATGAGCAAGTTATGTGCTTCACAATGCACTGACAAGCAATTCTCATCCTTCGAGGAATCCATTTGGAAAACGGCATCCTTGGGTAATAGTAGAGTGTTGGTCGGTTGTGTTTATTTACCGCCGTCCTCTAGTGTCCTTGAAAACGGATTGCTTCAGAATGCGATGAAGCCTGCCGCTACATTTCTTGTTCACTTTAAGGTAGTTGGAAGAGATTTCCACTTACCAAACATTTCATGGCTCGAGTGCAAAGCTACAGGAAACCACGTTAAAATCTTGAGTTGCCTGCTTGAGGGAGGCTGGACACAACGTGTAACATCTCCCACACATTTGCATACTACACTCGACTTCATATTCACTGCTAGAGCAATAGTTGCTGTTATCGATATACTTGATTGTCTACGCGGTAGTGGCCATAATGTTGACAGTTGCAAAACGTACATTGCAAATACTCCTAAATCCACGTTTAGACACTTGTGTACTTTTGGTAGAATAAACTGCAAAATTTTGCTACCCTTGCGCATACTTCTGACTGGACTGATTTCTCTTTGTCATCTAATCCAAAGGTGTCATTTCAAGCATTTTATGCGAACATAAACTGATGCATCGAAATACTGTCGCTTGTTCTAGCTCTCAGTCGAAATAAGTCACAACCACAGGAGAAACAGCACGAACGTTAGAGATCTTTCCAAACAATTTCAACAGAATGTATAACAAATAAAACCTAAAATTCTTCGTCTCAAGTAAGAATAAACAGACATCATGAAAAGTGCAAATCCAGTGTTTGAGATAAAAAGATTACCAAAAAAGCGAAGTCCCACACAACGAAACCACTGCTATATCTTATTACGCCTGAGGGTATCCTTATCGATACTACTGCAGCTGTAGCTAAAGCTTACAACAATTATTGTGCCGATTCTTTTACTAATGAGAACGATATACTTAGGGATCACACCCCACAGTACTGTGGGCCATGTACCTCTAAGGTAGATTTCGATACTAGTTCAATCAAGCGTCAAATTAACACTTTGAAGACTGCATTTCGTCCAGATCCAGATGGTGTCTCTCCAGTAGTTTTAAACTCCGGTGGGAATGATGTCTCCTGCTTACTACTGAACCGTAGCGCCCTAAAAGATAACTACTATCTTTCATGTACAATTTAATTGTTAACCGATTGTACATTACTCCTTCTTGTTTTAATCTATATCTGCGATCCAAGGTGATCTAGTTAAGTTGGAAGACGTGTGTCGGATCTACCATGAAATTTTCAACATCTAAAAGCAGCATTATGTGCTATGGATGCTTGGTTCCACTTGAGTGTTTGTTTTTACATTGAATCCCACTTCCTTGATGCGAATCGATATTTGATTCAAGTCACCGTTATGCAGATTCGTTGAATCTCGAAGAATAAGTTGAGTATACGGTGGCTAAAACACGACAGACCATTACAATGATATGCTGCTTTTTTATGACAAGCGATGTTATTCTCTTGTCATTCAAATTGTCTGCCAGACTGTAAGTAGGATAGTGTGCCACTACTTTATTAGCATCAAAAGATGCGACACGAGTGCAATCGAAGTTACACAAAGGTCGATTACTAAAAGAATTGTGGGCTACACCTCTAAACTCAATGATAAAGATAGATATCATTTGTTAACAATCGAACCGCTATGGCTTCCAAGGCTAAGCATGAATCTATTCTGTTATTCACAATTGTCCATCGATTGATAGACGCCAGCTATCTGGTGTTCCAAGAATCACCTTATGACCTAAGAAGCAAAGACAATGTGATTAAAATACCTCGTTGCCGCACGCGTCGGCGGTACAACAGCTTTACATACAAATACCCCACGTTATGGAATAGATGGCCTCAGAGCATCAGAAGTACATTTTCGCTTTGAACATTTAAGATGCAACAAAAGTACTTAACTGTTAATAAAATTAAAGAAATGTTTTGTATCAGTTGCACAGACGAATGGGTGTTCAAGAACGAGTCTGATAACTTCTAAGTAATTGTGGAATTCGCAATATAAAGTATAGATAAATATGGTGAGAAGGGCTTGCGGACACAACGTGAAATACAGTGCTCTCTTATCATTATTTTTCTTGCTAGATAACTTAGATTTGTCTCGCATTCCTTCCTCCTACTTTGTCACATCCGTCGGTATTACCCAAATTGATGACCCACCGGTGGCCTATGAAAATATTGGCACATCGGTAAGTTGTATAAATGAGATCTACCTCTGATTTTCTCTTAGTCTATACTGTTACTCACATTGATGGCCCGTTGGTGACCTATGAAAACATGGGCACATCAATGAGTTGGATAGATGGGATTTATCTTTGATTTTTTCTTCGTCTAAACAGCTTCTCACTGTGCTCTTACTTAGCTTGAAGACCCACCGGTGAGATTTGAAAAAAATATGCGCACATTGGTCGATTCGATAAGCAAGATCTTTCCTTAACCTTCATACAGCGGTTCCTGTCTTTTACAGAGGATGAGTGCCGGCAAGACATCGACCCACTGGAAGGGTGAGTTGTTGACGACCGCAACTAGCCTACCAAAATTATGTACGGAATCCCAGTGGCCCTGTGTTATCACATATTACCACTTGTGTGAGGTAAGTCGACAGCTCTAATTGAGAAGTTTCATGATGGATGCAGTTCTGTTTTACCGACTGTCGCGTTATCGTGTCTGCTCACACGCTTTCACTAGCTACAAATTATTGTTATATACCAGTGTTATGAATACTTAACTTATATTTTCCATGTACATATTGCCACTCATCTCCTAAAACTTTGTTATTTCGCTTTCTTTTTCCGACCATCCGCCTAAACGTATATGAAAAATTTGCAATTGTCGTGGATTTCAACGAATTTCGAAATGAAATCAAGGGCGCAAGTGTCAATGGAATTGGAACCCGTGATTTGTACAGCAATGTTTAAAGTCATTCTCCATTCCCCTTGTACCTATGATCGGACCATCTTAGCTGGGCCGTGCCTCACCTAGTTGAGAATATAACAATTATTATACGTATTTACACATTTTCACTGTTATGGCAAACATATTGGATGTTTGCACATTCCTGATCACACATTGTTATGTTAACATGATCACGCTTGTAATGACGTGCCTCGTCTTGTCTAGAATGAAACTATTAATTTATGTAATAGTGTCATACTGATTTATTGAACTTTATTGGAATACCGTTAGCTTACAATGAGTCGTGATCTCACGTGGTCCCAGCATGTGAACGAAACGTTCATAAAGGTCAGGATTTAGGTTTGCATCCGTGCCTCGTCATTTGATCTTACGGTTTATCACCGCTTACGTATTACCCTATTGGGCGTATTGCTCAAGTGATTTCTCCTGGACACAAACGAGCACTTCAAACTGACTAACAAGGTCACTGAAGCATCTTGCTCGATGTAGTAGCAATTCAAAGAGGAGGCTTATTGACATCACTGGACTTAAGCACTTGCAATCCTTCAAAAAGCTGGTGTCAAAAATGCTCCTTGATGCCAGTCACCCTTCTATAGTGCAGTGTCGGAATGTAGCTCGACTTCCTAGCCCAGTCAAACCTACAAAGCCACTTATGCCCGCACACGGACGCACATTACGTTAGCAGTTCCCTATTTGTCATGTTTGGGAAGGATCAAAAGTTAGTCAAACAGGAACTGATTGCCAAATTGTTGCGATGTCACTTTGTCCCGTTCTCAAAGTGCTGACGAAGCGCATCTGTTTGTTATACTTTCCATTGGCGGCTGTGTTGTGTTTGAATATTCCCTCTTCATGGGAACATAAAGTGCATTGTTGACTTGACTTGGCACACATCTATACGCTCACTTAAGTGGTTGGATCAGGCACAAGATCAAGATGGTGCAGTGGTCACGCTTCAGTAATACACACTGGTGTGTACATGGCTTGGCCGACGACAAACTCCGCAAGGGATACTAAAAATAGGAGTTGGAAGACACATCTCTGTAGCTCCAGCAATATAACATAGGCCATACACACAAAATAGCTTTATTTATTAACGCGCTTTGCCAACGCAACTCGGCTATGTGACGGGTGCGCTACGCCCGCAAAATCTGTAATCCGCAAAGTGAGCGTCCAAAAAATTTCTTGAATTCCGACACCGGTTTCGCTTCGACTATGTTCGCAACGCTGGAAGCACAGAGGGTGGGGTGTCCACTTTAGATCAGGTAACACAAACATACCGGTGACGGCGAGTACTACTTGGTACGAGCATGCGCAGCAGTTGTCTCAGCAAGAAAGCTTCTCTCGAAAACGACGATGCGACAGGGCGCACAACCATAGTCATCCGCATTGGTATTCGCACTACATTACCCATAAACTGAGGATGAGTCTGGCAGACACATGCTGAACAAGTTCCAGTTTTGCTCTTCGCCACGTGTGATCGGAAAAAAGGTGGGTGATCCGTACTTGAGAATCATTCTTATGATGGATGAGGCGCGTGACCAAGTGCAGAAGCTGCGTTTGAGCGCCCACAGAGCTTGTTCGCGTTGTCTATGCAATGCGAATCGCAGTGACGAGAGCGAAGGACAAGGTTCAAGACTATTCTTCGCTCGTTAAAAGAAGACAGCAGTTGCGTAGCACAACCAATCAAACGGGACACATTTTCTGTCGAATGGGAGAAATGTATTTCAAGTATAGCACCAGAAAAAAAGAAGTAAAAAGACGTTATGTACAGGTGCGCGATGCTGACTGGGATGTTCTGTGGTCTCATTTCTCGATCAAAGTTCCTCGAATGCGACGTTGCTGAGCTTCCTCGTTCGCCTGTGGATCGAAGACGGGAAAAGATCAAGGGAGAATTGATGCTGAAGTAAGCATTGTGGTTGTTATAGTCGAAAATGTAGCTGCTAAAGTAAGAACAATAGTTTCATACTTCGATGGCCAAGCCCAAGCTCAACAACCAAGACACGAGGAAATTGGCGGTCGCCAAGATTGCGAACCGTGTGATTCAAAGGGAGTGGGAATAGTTACAACATTCCGAAGCGCGGCAAAAAGACAAATGGTGCGAGGTCGCAGAACTACTCACTCGGTGGCACACAGAGAAGTAAATACGATTGGCAACGGATGTGTCCAATGAAGGACACCCGTGGATGGATATGTGTGATTTAAAACTCCGAGAAGGAGTGTCAGGTAGGCCAAATGTCATCGAGATTAATGTAAACAAATCGATCCTTGCAAATAACCCCTATTTGTGTGGTAAGACGAACACATTTTGTATGAAATAGCCGCCGAAAAATCTGTTTCAGAACACACGACAAGATTCGGCATCTGCACCAACCACTACAAGACTTCGCAGAAACAATCAACCACGCGCAACTGTCAAACAATCACTGGTAATAGACGGGTTTACTCTTTTTCGCCACCAGGTGCGCATTCTTGATCATGCCAGATGTGGTGTGCCTCGAAGTGTTCGGGAATAAATTATTTATTTATAGAGTATGATGGATCATGGCAGCACCTCCTAAGTCTTATTGTTGTCCGCATAACTGGACATAACTGGATAACTGGACAATACTATATGCCTGCTTCGTCCAGGTCCCGAATCCATGACACTAGCGGTTTGTACCATTGGACTGTGGTTCATGTTGCAAGGACCTAACGTGCGAACGTCATTTATTGTGGCGAACAACATCAACCGTATGCGTCAGCTCCGACAACCAACTGTTCCACTAATCTTCGAACTCTCTCTTGGAAGTTGTGCGATGCACATTGCTACTGCATCTATTCCTACCGCACATATATCTACGGATCTCAGACGCACTAGTTCTGTTGGCGCGTTGGTATGATCCGCTATTGGCCTATTACCCTTGGCTTCTTGGGATATACGTGCTACTGACATACGACGTAGTAGTATTTGCATATGTGCCACTATAATACGTATAAGCCACGAAGACGGCAAAGCGCAGTAATAACACAACCGAACTGAGATACCTCGTAAGATGTCTCCTATGCAAGTTGCGAACGCTGCAGAGGATATGGTTGGTCCCTAGAACGACGACTTCCACTCCGTGAGTATAACCCAATATATGGTTTATTGTTGCATAGGGTGTTCATGACCTCCTGGAGTTCGATTTTAACTGAAGCGCGAGTAAAATTCAGAGAAAAGGGTATTAAAAGGTAGTTCCGAGCCAGTTATGTGGGGCATCTGGGCTAACATTCGAGTCATCACTTTACAACTGGAATGCGTCAGCTAACACGATTTCCATGGTGTGCTGACTAGGTGTCCTATCACATCGAGCGCATTCGTTTGTCGTACAGCTAGTATACACTGGTTCCACTTGGTGGGTCATGGACGAGGCAGAAGATTTGGGGAATATGCGTTTTAACTAAAGGTCTCAGTTAACCAAGCTGCTGGGTTAGCGGGAGCACAACAGAACAACTGCAGTTCTGTTTTTACACAAGTTCGGTCAATGACAGATGTGGAGCGTTTATCCAGGTCTGAAGTGAGTATTTTTGATGCACTTCGTCACACTCCGCTCTTAATCACACAGGTGTCAGCCTGTCTGGAAAAGCACCGGACAGCTGTTTCAACCTCTGTATATGAACTGGGTATACCGGGTGGAATTGGTCACGGGACATCCCTCCCCACTGCGTGTAGCCGGCTGCAGCGTGGCCTGGAACAGCCAAACGTGGACTGGATCAAACAGATCTCCCCGCGCACTTGCCATGTTGTCACATGTGGAACTTAGAATTCTGGTTAGAGTACGGAAGACCACCTTCAGCGCCAAAGCACTGTGGCACCTTCCGGAAGTGAGGTAAGGTCGGATTGCCTTATAGCTCCGCGGCATAATCCGCTGGCATCTTAAGATTATTAGTTTGGAATGTCGTGGATCCTGCGAACATGCACTGTTGATGAGTCCCAATAGAAGGAAGTCACCATCTGTTGTTTTTTTGTGTCTGGAAGTCTGTCCGCTTGAGAGTTGCTTACGAAGAATCAGGTATAAAGGATCGGAATGGCAACGATAGACATTCTCCTTCCTTTGGCTTCCGGTGTGCACTCTATGAAGGTATCGAGTAGTGAGTGCCTAATGGCAAAGCCCAAATGTTTCGTGCAGTCTCGCTGAAATGAGTATTCATCCACGCGTTACTATTGAGGGGATCTGCTGTGCAACCTTGAAACTAAAACTTCCGCTGATAATGAACTAGCTTTGTTATCTAAGCGCACAACACCAGTATTTTGCTGTCAAATGTGATTATGAGTTGACTGAAGGAATCGTTGGCTTCGAAGTAGTTCGCTTAATATATACCCAAGGCAATATTAGTTAGGGTGCTGTAGCAATGTAGAGCTCCGTTGTAGTAAACACGGGTGATAAGAAAGCTTTTCTGATGATTGATTGGGCTAACACGAAAGACTTCTACTTCTTTCATCCACACTATCAGCTTAGAGTGAAATCTCTAAAAATGTACAGCAGTCGATATCGGCTTTTACGGAGAGATCTCATAATGGTTTACCAGATTCTGAAGAACCCAAACCACTTTTGTCGTCCACTGATGGAACTGAACCACAACACTAACCTAAGAGGTCATTTTCTAAAAACTGACAATACAGTATAGCCGGCTTGAATGCCGTAAAAATTGTTTTTCTCTCCGCGTGCATCAGTCTTGGAACGCCCCCTCTAATTATTTCCTCTATGCTTCCAATCTGGCGATATTTATAAAAACGTGTTGACGATGCATTGTCTCATTTACATTTCATTTTATGACTTGTTAGTCAGGGGCTACAAAACGCAATCAGACAGTGTCTTGCCAAACTCCCAACCAATGGATTTATGGATTTATATGTTTAATACGTGAGTCCATCAAAACGCTTTTCACTTTATCATGCAATTCACTTTGCGCAATAATTTCCATCCCACGGGACTTGTTAAGCAATGCTTTATTTAACCCGTAATCTACCATTGTTCTATTGTTCCATTATGGTTACCCATAGGTTAACGAGCATTATTGCTAACTTCCGAAAACGACATTTGGAAATTACGAGCGAAGACAAAAAGTAAACACTATATATGACATGCAACAAATAGTTAAAACGACATGTTAGGAAATTCCACATTTTAAAGTAAAATCGGCACATTATATTACCACTTGTATTCTAACCGGATAGTTTAGAAAAATTCGTTTCCTTATCAATCATTCAACTGGCAGATCTCATAAACAATGGCAATCTATGAGCGTGCACCAGGACGAATGCCATTCATTAGCCTAGAAATAGGCCACATGGGGTGTGCGAGCACGTGGCCTGGCCCACTGCACCCTGAAAGGTCAGTCCACCTGACGAGCGGCCACCGCTTAATTAGGAGTGTAAGATCAGATAATCGTTGTCTCCTACAGAGACCAGTAGGCGCTATGAAGGTTTTTGATAGTGCTCGTCAAGTGGATGGACTTTTCCGTACTGACGATAAATGTCGAGATCTTTCGCCTAGAGAAACTGGATTCACACCAATGTCACTTTCCTGAACTGCCCTAACTGATGAATCAGTGCGTTAACGAAGTGCAGTTGCTCTAAGGCCAATTGGGACAAGACGGTTGTAGTATTTGTTAAATCCCCTTACAATTTTTTGAAATTAGTAAGTGCTAAAAGTTCGCAGTTAGGACATAAGAAGACATGCATCCTGATAGAGTGCGCCGTGCCTCTGAAGGACAGCCGGGTTTTCTAAACGAGCTATCAAGTCTGCTGGTGGTAGATGGGACCTACTGTCAGTCACGTGCTTAGCCAAGTCGACTAACGCTTTGCGGCTTTGACCTGAGGACGTCCATCAACTCCGCGCTGAATAGGTCATAACACCAAATGATCCGAGTAAGCAGCGTGCTGCCATCGAGACCCGGTAGGGTGGACCAACCTGTAGGTTGTTGTTGTTGTTGTTGTTGTTGTTGTTGTTGTTGTTGTTGTTGTGTATACGTAATGGCTGTCTGACCGAAATGCATAGTAATCAAAACGCGGGATTCAGTGCAGGGCACCAACAAGAAATTGAGCTGGTTGGTGTCGGATTTTCGTAGATACAGCAAAGGTCCGTCAGTATGCACCTTCTGCAACGCAATTGAGCTGCTAGGTGGTAAGCTTGGGATGTAATTACGCTTAAATTGGTTAAGAGTCGACGGACGCTGTGTATAAGATGACGAAGTGGACCCAGTTTGAGGAGTTAGTGGCCACAAATAACAATTACATTGCGTTGAATTGTATCACTATCATATTTTAGAGGATAGTTAAATGCAGCTGGGCGACGTTAATACGGTAAGTAGACTGTAGGCACAGAGTGCCATCACCTTTCACGTTGCACCAGCTGCTCGTCTAATAAATCACCATTTTAACCAGTGTAAGCTAATAAGGAACTCTGTAACTCCCTAAAATGAAGATTGTTTTACCATATTTTTCTGACATATTTCCACATGTTTAGTAAAAAGAAATAAGGGACCGTGCAGAGAAACTCGGCAGACGGAGCACCAAACAGGGTTCTTGCAAGAAGCCAGCTTTGTCTGCCTTGCCATATCGTTATTCGTACTCCATGGAGGACGCAGCGCCAGACAAATCCGAAACCTGATGCTGCTGCTGTCGCTTAAACAAAAGGTGATGAACTTCGTTAATTTTTTCTCGTTTGCTGCATGTTTTTTTGAAACCTTGATATGACATCTTGGATTTATCGCGAGTATGTTGATAACCCATTAATTTTACACTTTGGCTTAATAAATGGTTGGCGACATGCGGTTTCTGATTTGCCTTTCACTGTGGCCAGCCACAGAACGCTTGCGCCTTCAGAGGGACCATGGGTGGCTTGCGCTGCATCACCCGCAGCTCCAACCACACACCCCATATACAGTGTAGACCCGAGGGAATAAGACCGGAAGGCATGTAGATGGGAGCCAAGTTTCATCAACGGAGCCAGACCACACTGCTTCACAGCCAAGCACAAGCACGCTGTATTTGGGGAATCAAGCACGCACAAGGCGGTGGCCGGACCGTAGTCCGCTCTACACGAAGTGCATGGAACTACAGTTCTAGCCTAGCGCAGCCACGAGGACCGTGCACCCCTTCCCCTCCAACAATGATCAACTGTCTCCTGCAACTAGTATGGAGGTGGTAGTGGGTAATAGACAGGTAGGCACCTTGTCAACATGCACATCAAGCGCAATCATACGGGGATGTCAACAAACAACAAGTCACTTGAGATGAGGATCTCCAATAAACTAGATCGAAAACACCTTACGGATATGCCGACGTAACTGTTCTCTACTTTAGCATATAAAATTAATAGGTTATCAACATACACGCGATAAATTCAAGATGTCATAGCAATGTTTCACAAAAACATATGCAGCAAACGAGAAAAAATTAACGAAGTTAATCACCTTTCCTTTAGACGACAGGTGCTGGATAATTGATCATTCAGGTGGACATTAAAACGAGGTACCGACCCGCGAGATTTAGGCGCAACACTGTTACTACGCGCTAGTTGAACGGGCTCCTAGACCGAATGTTATTTCACACGCAGCTACCCAAATCAGAGACAACAAGCCAACAAGACAAACCTTTCGCGTAGGCACTTTTAACGGCTAGGCTCAAGGCGATACAGCGCAGTCCAGCGTTTCTTTTATACCTCGATGACGTCAATGTTTTGCGTAAGCAAACCATGAAAGAAACTGAATTGGCACTATGCAAATATGTCAACGGAACACGTGGAGAAGCGAATGTGGGTAGATGTGGGGGCTGGGCTGGAAAATTGAATGTTTCTTAGGTAAAAAGTCGGAATGTTTTATGATTGCGGAGGTTGGACGGAAACAGGAATGTTTTCTGAAGTACAAAGTCATTATTCATTCATTAGACACGTTAGTTAGAGGTGTAAAACATCTCAGCTACTGTGCTGCAATGCATTAAAGAAAGAAAAGAAAATACGTGCAACAGTTGCATGCCAGCTGAGCTACCAGCAACGGATGGGCATCATTTCAGAAAGCTACCAACCGGCTACTACACAACAGAAATTTACACTACTTCGTCATCGTCACTCCCAATTAGCAGGCTTATGCTAGTCTGGAAAAGCACCAGACGCCGGCGCTTCGACCTTCTGGGTCTCCTCAGTGGTGCACTTCCCAGCGGATCCCTGTCGAGTTCCGCTCCCATGACTTCAGAATGCCGACAGCTAGCGCCCCTTGGCCATGGGTGACAGTCGCAGACCTGCTTGATTGATAATTGCCTATGATATAGCCCGGCCCATCTTCCACTGCCAAGCAAGTTACGAACTGTACGGAGGACGCTAGGTAGCCTCACAAGCTAGAACTTTCCGCATAGCTAAATTATACCAAAATCCTCACTACAACTCATCAGAACAAACAATTGTTATCTAACATTATATTGTGCTACGAAATGTGATAGTGATTGGAGTGGAGGCTGAAAGGGATGGGGAGGGAGGAAGAAACTCACAACAGGAACGCCACTGAGGTCAGCTGTTAGCTATGTCAGCAAGTGTAGCTAGTCAAACGTGAAGAAACTTTAAGCAACAAGTGAGATTACCAAGCAGGAGTGATGGAAGATGAACGCTGAAGATACAAACACTGCAACGTTTTATGGACTTCCAAAAGTACACAAAGAAGGAGCCCCGTTGCGTCCAATCGCCTCGTTGCCAGGACCTCCATCGTACAACTAGACAACGTGCATGTGAAAGACATTAAAACATCTAATTGCCGCATCTGTACAAAGCATCATCAATGCTGAACAATTCATCAACAAACCGAGGGGCGTTACGATAGAAGAAGATGAAGTCATGCTGTCGTTTGATGTCACCGCACTCTTCACCTCGATCGGTCACGAAGTTGCAAAAGAAACCATGATAGAATTACTTCGAAATTAAGCGAACACAATAGGAAAACACAAGGCAGAGAGCATTTGGGAACTCTTGGACCTCTGCATGACTACTTAGTTTGATGGACAAGTATACCAGCAACTGAAGGGAATGCCCATGGGATCGCCCATCTCAGGACTTTTTGCAGAAGCTGTTATACAAAAACTGGAGGGTATCACAATACCGTTAATTAAACCAAACTTATGGATTCGGTATGTGGACGATACGTTCGGCAGCATCAAACGAGATTCCATACCGAATACCCATGAGCTAATCAACAACACATTCCAGGATTTCAAGTTTACCGTTGAACTCGAAATAGACAACCAGTTACCATTCTTTGATGTACTGGTCTGCAGAAACACGGACGGAACATTTCAGACATGTGTATACCGAAAGAAGACCCACACAGACTAAATATTAAACTACCACAGCAACCATCCACTGTCCCACAAGAAAAGTTGCACTCATAGACTTTTCAGAAGGGCCGAAACACACAGCAGCACGACAGAATTGTGGAAGAAGAAAGAGAACCATCTATAACGGATATCGCAAAACAACCGGTATTCAAGAAACTTTATCCGAAGGTGCCTAAAGAAAAGAGTGCATCAACAACAACGGGAAAAGCTAACTAAACCGGGAGCGATTCTTTACATCAGGAATATGTCTGAACTAACGTCGAGACTGCTACGACCACGTGGAATCTTGGTAGCCCACAAACCAACTAGTACTTTGCGAAGATTACTTTCAAGACCGAAGGATAAAGTCAAACAAGGCAGTCAGAATGATGTAATCTATCAACTAAACTGCAAAGCGTGTGACAACCACTACATCAGGCAAACTGGAAGGAAACTTTCAACACGGATCAACGAACACCTAATGGCCATACGAAAACACGACCCGCATTCACTAGTTTCAATGCATGAAGACCAGGAAGACCACCACTTTGACCTAGAGAAGGTGAAGCTCCTAGCCCGTGGAAATTCGAGGCAAGCTAAAGAGTTATTGGAAGCATGGCATTCTACAGACAATTCACTAAACCGAAGCGTCGAAATAGATGCTATCAATGCAACGCTACGGATGAAAGATCACCGAATTAGTGGACTAAATTTAATGGAACAGAACGCCGGACAAATGCGTCAAACGGCGACGACAATGGAAGCGGCACACGCGAGTACGCTATGAGGCAAGAATCAAAGATCGATTTCGATGGTCATGTGCCCGTCGAACGATCCAGACTCAGACTGCCGACTAGCAGGTCGATCATTTACCCTCACAGACGCTTCGTACCGGGCCGCTCTGCTACATAAGGGTGCACTGACGATGTCACATCGGGTGTGAGGAAACTTTTGCAGCCAAACTGCCGAGCTAAGGGAACACTAAGACCACCAAGTGTTCAACGACTTTTGGACCCCAACCAGGGAGCCGTGACGCTCAAACCGATGCCAGCTTCGAAGTGAGGGCCCTCATTCCTCTTGACCAAGTCATCGCTTGGCCATCCATCCTCTTCTTCCATCCACATCCCCGACAAGCAAACAACGCACGTCGCGGGAGCCGTTGGGCTGGCATGCGCAACACTTGGCCGAGCCATCGGAGCCTGGTGAGTGAAATGCCGATGCTGAGCGGTTCAGTTAATTTCCATGTGCCGTAAACAAGGCGTCGAACACGCTCGTTGCTCACACAGTCTTGCCACCAGATGTGAGCCAAACTGCGAAGGCACCAATGGTCAAGCGTAACTAGCCTCTTTATATCCGCTGATCTAAGGGGCCAGGTTTTGCAACCATACAGTAAGGTCGAACATACCGCTGCGTTGTACACAATACCTTTCAGGGAGAGAGTGATGTCGCGCCGCCGACATAAGTGGCGTAAGTTAGCAAAGGCGTCTCGAGCTTTTGCTATACGGTTCGTGATCTCATCTCCAATCCCAAGTGTGCTGCTACAACTTACAAAGTAGTCGAATTGCTGGACGATCTTCAGCTAATCTCCACCAAGGATCTGCGCAGTAAACGATCCTCGCCAATCTTGGAGGATAACTTTGCATTTCAATGGTATAAAACAGCCCATAGAGACTGACAACCAGTGTTAATCTGTCCAGTGCAGCTTGACACTTCTGGAAGCTGTCACAGATGAGGGCAATATCGTCCGCATAATCCAAGTTAAGAATTTGTTCTCCTGGGAGTAGCTCTACACCTTCTAAGCCGTGTCCTGTGAATGTAACTTTCCTGAGTTTGTCAATAGCGAAATTGCAGAGGAAAGGTGACAACGAACATCCTTGCCTCACACCGCTGGAACTACTGAAGGGCGGTGACTGCTTGCCGTAAGCCCTCACACTGCCTGTGCTACGCGCGTACAATGCGCAAATAACATTTACATATTTCTCGGTCACTGCTTTCCTGTGTAGACAGTCCCAAATTGCACTTCGATCAACCGAATCGAAAGCACCTTTGATGTCGAGGAACACGACTACGGTGGGCCGCCAATATATGGGACGATGCTCCAACAACTGACGCAAAGTGAAGACGTGGTCGATGCAGTCACGACCCCCGACGAAACCCGGCTTGCTCATCACGACCCTGGCTTTCGCGAGCGCTAATCAGTCTGGGAAGGATTACAGAGGCGTGAGTTAGAGGCGATGGGGATCAGACTGATTCCGCTATGATTACCACATTCCAAACGTGGGCCTTTTTGAAAATCGGAACTGTTACGGAGCGGCTCCAGTCGATTGGGACAGTCTTCTGCTCTCACAGTTTCACTAGTAATTCACGTAAATCATCAACAAGAACAGAGTCTCCGAATTTGAAGAGGGCTTGGAGGAAGATCATCTGGTCCCGCGGCTTTGTTTAACTTCGACAGTCCGATCTCAAGTTCAGCTTCTGAGCGAGAGGGTGGATCCAAATGGACAGCCCACAGAGCAGGGCGATCACTGGCCGGCGAAGAATGGAACAATTCTAGCCGAGTAAATTGCTTTACCAAATGCTCAGCCCAACGCTCCAAACGTTTTGACAAATTGTGGATAGGCTGTCCACTCTCGTCACGTATAGTTTCACTAACACCAGGTCTCCTGTTGCTCGTTTCCCGTATAAGACGGAATAACTTTCGATGGTTGCCAAGGGCAGCGGCCACTTCCATCTCTGACGCACGGGGAGACCACCTAGATTCGAGGTCCCTCATCAAGCTAGCACGAAGCCTTGTCCGGAGCTCTTTGCGAGTTTCATTGTGTTCGCTTCCAGTTGGGATATGCCAGCGAGCATCAATAATTTCTAGAGACTGCGTAGATACCCAATAACCACGTTGGCTATTAGACCTACCACATGAGGATTTGCCTGCTGCTAGTAAGGTCTAGTGAGCAGGTGACCAGTGACCATCAATTGTCTCCAGTGAGAGCTTACTCAACTCACATGTCAGCGTAGTTCGATACGCATTCAGAACAGCTGGCTTTGTCAGTTGGCTGGTGTCAATGCGCTCACAGCGGTGTCCTTGACTTCCGCCAAAACGCATCTGCATGTCAGCACATACAAGTGCAAGGTCGGTGTCCTCACATGTGCTCCAAATCGAGCGACAGTTCTGGATGCAGCCTCTCCAGCGGTAACTAATAGCAATGTGATCGATCTGCGTCCAAGGCTGCTTCGCGGCTGGTGGGCGCGAAGCCACTGTACGTGCAGCGGTATTTATGTACCCGACTTGGATTGTTCATGGAGAGTGCCGTGACGCGGTCGAACTTGGTTTTGCTGGCGAAACCGTGTCGTCTCTTATAGCGACATTATGTAGCATACTGCCACAATGGGTCGTCACTGTTGTTTTGATCCAGCGTGGATGACGTGCACAATAGTCGCGAGTCTATACGGGAGCTCCAACGATGAACTCATGGTGAAAGCTGCATGTGGTAGATTGACTTGGTGGCTTTTCGGTCGGGATGAGCGCTTCGTTAGTGGTGCGTAGCTTTTGGCCCATCAATGCTTCAGCCGGAGACTGACGTCCTGGATCGGCTGGATTTGGTGTGGACCGATAAGTAAACAGAAACGCTTAAATGCCTTCATCCAAGGTCCCCTCCCCATGAGCTTGCTTGTGTGTTATCTTCCAACTGTTTGCTATTTGCTGATGAACGAAAGGTATGGCGCACTATAGCTGCAGTGCGGGATCACACAGTCTTACAGAAGGATCTGGACAAAGTGTACACATGGGCCATCGAGAACATGCTGCATTTTGACGTCACCAAGTGCAAAGTTCTCAGCATCCGGCACAAGAGAATGCACAAGCACCGCCTAGGACACAAATTCTACAGCGGGCTTCTCACGAGTGCGATCTCGGCGTGATAGTTCAAGCTGACCTCGGCTGTCTGAGGTAGACTGAAAAGGCAGCTAAAAAAGCAAACCAGTGCCTCGGCCTTCTTTGCAGAGCTTTCGGAAAGTTTGACACTTTAGTTTTTCCAAAATGTTTAGTGCGTACGTGAAGCTGCACACGGAATACGCTATCCAAGCGTGGCAACCCTGGCTCAAGTACCATCTCACGGCGCTCGATACTGCACAACGTAGGGCAACGAAGAGCGTCAGAGGTTTGACCAGCCTCCCCTACCCACTCAGGCTGAAGACCCTCAAAATATACAGTGGACGTTATCGGCGTCTAAGGGGCGATCTCATAATGGTGTACCTAATCCTGAGAGACCCCAACCACCCATGCCATTCCCTTCTAATACTCAGTCAAAACACCTCGTTAAGAGGTCACCAGTTTAAGTTAGTCACGCAGTACAGCCGCCTGGAATGTCGGCGAAACTATTTCTCCCTTCGAGTGGCACAGCCTTGGAACGCCCTCCCCGAACATGTAATTAATGCACCCACCCTATCCCTTTCCAAAAAACGCCTTGACGATACCCTATCACCTTTACACTGCGTGCTATAGCTCATGACCACCAGATGTTGGTACTAATGCACAACAGACAGGGGATAGTGCCATAACCCTACTAGAGAATGACTCACTCCAAACTCCTTCCACGAAATTTGATAAAAGCTACTACTACAGAAACTGGATTACTGTATCCTGTCGACCCAAGATTGTTGCACACGAGTGGGCGTTGTCCTTGCTAACTTTTTTTATTTTTCTCGCCTATGATGTGAACAATAACCACTCCCCTGTTGCTTTGTGTGCGTACATTCTCATTTCAAACTCCCTTTATACGACAGTGCAGTTACGTCTGTAAGCGCCCAAACTGAAGACTCTATTATCCCTTCGCTATCTTTTTTGTCACGTTACACACCCTACGGGACATGTCAAGCACCTGCTATTTTACCCGTTATAAATCATTGTTCATTGAAGGCGTTGACAAACTTTTCCGCTTAGCCACTGCCCTGGAGATGGTAGAACGGTGAGCGTAGGTGTTGGATACAATGCCGGCGACAAAACCTTTCGCAGCTGGAAGACGTAAACTGGGTGCCATTGTCGGACATTACAACCTCGGGGAATCCATGCTAACTGAAGATTCGTCGTAGACTACTCAGTGTAGCGGATGCGGTTGGTGGGTTGATGGCGACCTTTTAAGGTCAGTTGGAAAAGGCGTCGACCACAATCAGATAGGAAATGCCATCGATCGGACCAGTATAGTCGATGTGCACTCGAAACCACAGTTTTTCTGGCTGTTGCCAAGGAACTGGTGGTTGGTGTGGTGGCATCATGGATGCTTGTTGACATCTTGAGCAGCGTCGAGCCAAATCTTGAATGTCCTCAATGCCAGGCCATTCACATAACTACGAGCAATTGCCTACATTCTGTTCATAGCAGAGTGCGCAGAATGGAGCTGGCGGAGTACAGCTTGCCGGAGGCATGAAGGAACCACAACTCGGTCTGCAGTCATGAGGCAGGAATCGACTACGGAAAAGGAGTCGCGGCGTTGATACAGTTGTTTCAGTTCGCCAGAAAAGGCAGTGTTTGGCCAACGCGTCTGAACGTAAGTGACGGCTTTCTGCAGGACAGGGTCTTGAACAGTTGCGCGACGTATTTCGGCGGCAGTAATGGGGAGACTTCGGATAGCGTTCGAGAGTTGATGATGAACGTCGTCCTCGACGGTAACAGCGGCGATCACCGTGTCTTCTTCTGTAGCATGTTTGGAAATGAGGCGAGAGAGTCCGTCGGCTTGACCGAAATCCTGAGTACGACAGTAGCGGATTTCGAAGTCGTAACCAAGAAGGATGATAGCCCAACGCTGAAGTCGGCTAGCCGAGTATGCGGGAATTCCCTTCTTTGAACCGAAGATTGAAAGTAGTGGCTTGTGATCAGTCAATAGCGTGAACCGCCGGCCATACAGCATCTTGTGGAACTTGGTAACGGCAAACACGATGGCCAGGGCTTCCTTCTCAATCTGACCATAGTTCTTCTCCGCAGGCGTCAGGGTACGTGAGACGTGCATAACCGCTTTTTCGGAACCATTTGGGAAGCGATGGGAGAGAACTGCTCCGATCCCGTAGGCAGAGGCGTCAGCAGCGACCAAAATCGGCAAGGTTGGGTCGTAATGGGTCAGCAGTAGGTCAGAACTCAGCATGGATTTCAGACGAACGAAGGCCTTCTCGCATGCGGGGGACCAGTGCCAAGGAACGTCTTTTTGCAACAGTCGATTGAGCGGGGCCCGTACATCGTGTAGCGATGTTAAGAAAGCACTGTAGTAGCTGATGAGGCCAAGGAAGGACTGCAGTTGTGACATATCTTTGGGGGACGGCATCTGTTGAATGGCTCGAACCTTTTCGGGGTCTGAATGAAGGCCATTAGCATCGAAGACAAAGGCGAGATACTTGATCGACCGAAGAAAGAACTGACATTCATCAGTCCTTAGGCGGAAGCCATACTCCTGGATCCGTTCAAAGACAGAGACCATGCGTTCTCGTAGTTCTTCTGAGATGCGACCAACAATGAGAAGATCATCCAGGGACGTGCCTGTACTCGAAATGTCAGAGATCATGGCGTCCATCGTCTGTTGGAAGATGGCTGGGGCGGTCTTGACACCAAACGGCAGTCTGATATACTGCAGGAGACCGCGGTGTGTGTTGATCGTCAGAAGTGCTTGCGACTCAAGAGCAACTTCGATCTGTAGGTAGGCGTCTGCCAGGTCGATCTTAGCGAAGCACGTGCCACCATTGAACATCGTGAACAAGTCGGCTGGAGATGACAATGAGTAGCCGTTGGGCTCCAGCGCAGCATTGAGGCCAGTGGAGCAATCGGCACAGATACGGAGGGATCCATTCGGTTTCTTGACCACAACGATCGGGACTGCTCAGGCAGAGTAGGACAGCTATCAAGACACTCATATCTTCCAATCGTTTGAGTTCAGCATCGGCCAATGGTGAGGATGCGTAAGGGACCGGCCTTTTTGGGCGGAATACCGGTTGAACTCCGGAAACAAGCTGTAACACGGCGCGAGTGCGTTTACAGCGGCCAAGACCATTCTGGAACACCTGTGCGAACTGTCTGGTGATGTCGTCGGTTTGGTCAATTTGTATTGCCGGCGATTGTACGGCGCTGCAAATAGCCCGAAGTGGTAGATCGGCCAGACCAAGGTAATCAAACCAACCGAGACCAAGCAGGTTGAGCTTCGTCTTTTTGACGTAGCACATCCCGTCGAATGTGACTCGTCGAAAGGAGACGGAGCACTGCAGCTGCCCAGTTAGCTGCACGGGCCACCACAGGCATTGGTGCCGGGTTGAAGGGTTGAGTCGAATGGTGGTTTGCCAGGGATCGCCAGAGTTTCACGGAGATGATCGTGATGTCCGAAGCAGTGTCCAACTACAATCGAACAGGCTGCCCGTTGAGCAGGAGGTCGACGAAATTCCTGCGGTCGGCATTGACTTAGTAGTTGGAGAGCAAGCTCATCGAGCTGCCAACCAGACCAGTTTTGGGCGTACGTCTGGATCGTGACCTCTTCGTTCGATGCGGGTGGGGGCCAGCCTAGATTTGACCGCTTTGTGCGTCGTTGGATTGCACTAGCCATCACTGTGCCTCATCCTGCCACAACGCTGGCATCGGTACTGGTGGAAGTTGCAGTCTCGGTGGAGGTGCCAAGCACCGTAGAATCGGCAGGGATAGGGTGGAGGCTTCGCTCTGTCGAGTTGGGTAGGCAGTCCAGAAGACTGCGACAATGATGCTGCAACTGTCTGGACCAGACCAGATGCGGGCGAATTCTGCATCATTGCAGAGTCATGGTTCAGTGATCAGCATTTGACACGACCAACTTCTGGAGTGTGATCGTGTTGTCCTGCTGTAACCCGGATGTCGGCATCGTGGCCGGATTGGAGACCAGAAATGACAAACAGGCACTTAAACTGGTCTTCTGGGAGGAAACCAAGTTGGAATCTTTCGCATTCCAGAGTGACCATGCCCGCATACGTGATGAAACCATTGGCATCCCTCTCGGCCAGCTGCGGACATTGGAACCGGATGATGAACAGCGAGGACTGATAGCCACAAAATCTGAGAAAACGTGCTGACAGTCTCGACAAACTTAAGATCGCGGAGGTTCTTTGGAAAGATGAATTTGGTATACCGTTGGTGTTCGATGGTGCCCAGTTTTCGCCGAAGCACCCGGACTCTCCACGGGTCATCCTAGTAAGCCAATTCAGTGAATAGGTCCTCGTGCCACTTATACCAAGAATCAAAGGTGACATGTGCGCCAGAATCGTACAGAAACTAAGAGATACCGCCAGCGACATTGTCAACCGATTAAGAGTTTCCACCGGAACCTGAGTGAATGGAAGAACTGGAAACTTTTTCTGTTAAGGCAGATATCAAACTGAGCTGGTGTTGAAACTGCGACTTAAAATCATTGTACGCAAGCTCCATCGTTCGAAGCAACCCGTGGCCACTTCGTTATAACTGCCTCCTAGTTACGCCACAGTCTGATTATCTGGTATCGACTTTCCTAGTCGGCCGAACGAGTATGACTTGGAAGTATTTCACACATGACAAAGCAACCAACAAAATTCGAAGTTGTACTACCCGCGGGACTTAGGCGCAACACGGTTACTACGCGTGCGTTGAACGGGCTACTATACCGAACGCAATTTCATACGCAGCTACCAAAACCCAAGAGTATAAGACAAAAACACAAGTAGGTGGAAATTGGGTATTGCCCACCCGAAAACACTGCACAGCCACGACGCGTTTCGATGTAATTTCATCGCATCAGGTGGAGACAGCACGATTTGGACCCAGGACCATTGGAATAGCAGCCCACCCTACTACCCCTTTGGCTACCGGGTCACGATGGGCAATACCCAATTTCCATCTACTTTGAATACGGTCCCAGCGATCGCAGTGACTAAGGTTCATTTCAATGTGAATCACGGTCCATTAAATTGAGGTTGCGTGTCGCAATCCAATCACACAACGTGTAATCCAAACTTGACCCTCCAACAAAAACACAAGCCTTTGCGTAGGCCCTTTTACCGGCCAGGCTCAATGCGATTACAGCGCAGTCCAGCGTTTCGTTTTTACCTCGAAGGTGCCAAGGATTATTGTAAGCAAACCCTGAAAGCGACTGAATTGGCGCTATGGAAATATGTCAACGGAACGGGTAGAAAAGTGAATGTGGGTAGGTGCGGAGGCTGGACTGGAAAATTGAATGTTTCTTAGGTAAAAAAGTCGGAATGTTTTATGATTGCGAAGGTTGGACGGAAACAGAAATGTTTTCTGTGGTAGAGAGGCTAATCGCAATGTGATTGTTTCACGAGTTGGAGGGCGGAGCGAAACCTGTGCACTTGTCTGAATCGGGTCACTTTGCCTTCCACGGTTTAAGCTTGCCATCATTGTGGGGTTGTTGAGTTTCCATAACCAAGCACACATTCAGCTTTCTGGTCCCCAAGATGTTCGTTAACACTGTCTGCACTGACGAGAACTGATGCCCATAGTTATTAGTATATGGGACACAGTTGGCTTTCCATCATTCAATATCATTCGCGGACTGGCATTCATATTGCGAAGACTTTGAGCGGCAAGTTCTCAGGTTATTTTCATTACTCTTCTTGCTCCTCTTGATATTCGCAGTCCATTTCTTAGGATTGGAATAGTAAGAGGAGTCCTTACCAACTGTCAATCATAGCCGCATTGAGTTCATTTGGCGTCATGAAAGTATTTTATCATAATTCGAAGTTGAAACTTGTCATTTTTGCAAATTATGCACTTTAGGTTCGTCCACTGAATCACCGCGTGGAAACGAATAAATATA
Source organism: Dicrocoelium dendriticum (assembly GCA_944474145.2). NCBI lineage: Eukaryota > Metazoa > Platyhelminthes > Trematoda > Plagiorchiida > Dicrocoeliidae > Dicrocoelium > Dicrocoelium dendriticum. The sequence goes on along the minus strand of OX104068.1, from coordinate 2,561,738 downwards.
GAAACATGGAATTCGAAAACGTCACTTCCCGGATGTCATTTTTTATAAAATCATATTACCTTGTATTTGGTTTAATTACCTCTTGTTCGGGCCTGGACCACTTGATCCACTTTCGTCAATTATAACTTTATTATTAAGGCACTGGCTGGTAAATGTAATCAATGACTTTACTCCCGTTTGCGTCATAGTAAGTCACCCACTTTACTGATATTTGAATCTAATCAACTTTGTCTGGCATGTGCTTTATAGACTAACATTCTTCCGTCTCGGCTGCATAAAGCATATGCTTGATTGGACTTAACATTACACCACAAATCAGCTAGAGATTGGTTAAAATAATCTGTGAATGTCACCTATAGACAGAATGTCAACTTCGCAAATGTTACATTGTGCTTCGTTACATTATAACTGCAACGCAGTACCATAGTGACAGCGATGTGTGTCTCAAGATTTAGTAACGAAATTTGAGACAGACTACCTCCTATTCAATGCCAGACAATTAACAAGAAATCGCCTTGTCAATCTACACTAGTTAACTTAGACATGACCAACCGCGTAGTCGAAGTTGTTCAAAAGGTACGGGATACTCCGGCGTGTGTGTGTGTGGGGGGGGGGGGGAGAGAACGTCATAAGTATCAGTGCGGGCGCACTGTCGAAATTGTGAAAATCACTACAAGAAGCCTGATGAATGAATATTTTATATGGTTTTAAACGCATCGGTATCCAACCCCTATTGAGGTTGCAGTGTCAAGCAGGAACTAAGGATCAAAACTACATTCCATCTTTGGCGCGGCTCATTGGAAACCCATCCATGGGCGAACTAACATGTGTTATTATGTTGGTTGCTTATAGTTCATTTGGTTTTGTTAATACGTAATCCGTAGAGCAGTACGCTTACGGTTTGTTCCAAGTTGTTTACGTAAGCTTGTAAAATGTTTCACAGTGAAGAAGTGGGTTTTACATTTGAGATTCGAGTTAGCTACACGTAACCCGATGTATTTCAGTAAACACCCCCCAGAAATGTATAGCAATCATGGATGGTTTTAGGCTTAAACGAGGATGTAAACACATTGCCGCAATTGTCGCCGTGTGAAACGCCGTGGAAAATTCCTCACATGCGGGTTACAATCAAAGCGAAAGTGATAAACTACCATCAGATCAGATCAAGTCAGCTTGTTTTATCATATTTTTGAGACAACGAAGTGAAAGCGCTTGGGCTTGATAACTTCATCTATCCTACAAATTTTTGATGCAGGGCTTCTAAGACCAGTTTTTAATCCAGTCAGCATGTCTCGTATCGCATATCTAAAGTACCCAGCGACCAGCCCACTAAGGTTTTGTTATAAGCATATCAGTGTGCACAGGTCTTCAGGAACTATTTCTCAGACACAAGTACCAAAGTGGCTGTTGTAACGAAGGTACCCCTCACTGTACGAGTAATCGTAGGCTGCAGCATAAGAACGTGACACGGTTTCGAGATCTCTATCATCGGGACACGGATTGCTACCCGACCGGCGTTAGCAAGGCTAAGTCACGCGGGAAGCTGAGGAAAACAGTTCGCCATCATCACACGAGTTGCTCCACGACTGGCGGTACCACTGTTAAGTCACGCGGGAAGCTGATGAACTCAGACAGTCAGCATGAAACAGATTGCTATGGGAGATGATAGATTGTGACCTATAAAATAAACCATGATCTGTGCCTAATATACTTCGGTCTAGCAGGTTTCGGTGTTTGGTTTCGTCCCCGGTTTGGTTGGCGTGGCAGAGAGCAAAGGGAAAGCACGGTTACGACAGTGGCGACGTGAGTTTCAATCGAACCCAGAAATGTCAGCGAGCCTCAAACAATTGCAAGCATTTTTGCAGCAGCAGGCTATGCTCATCGCGATGTTGGCACAGAAGCTATGGGTTCAGTCAAGCCCCAGGTTTAGTAAAAGCGTCCTCTTTCCAGAAACCCTGACTCAGCAGCTCAGTGAATTCTATTATGATGTGGATGCTGGCGTGACATTCACTTTCTGGTTTCACAAGTATGAAGACAGGTTTCGTGTTGATTTCGCAAATGTACCAGATGGGAAGAAAAATCTCCTGATGCTCCGGAAGCTGGGTGCGGCTGAACATGAAACGTCTACAGCTTACATCTTGCCAAAGAAGAGCACTGATCTATCCTTGGACGAAGTTGCTTTAGTTCTGTCAAAAATTTTTGATGGGCAAACATCCTTGCTCAACATCCGGTAAAAGTGCCTCACGATGGCCAAGAAAGAAGACGAAGATTGGGTCACCTACTCGAGACGTGTAAATCGAGAGTGCGAGCGTTCACAGTTATACAAAATGACCGCCGACCAGTACAAATGCCTCAGTTAACTTTGCGGTCAACAAGCAGCCAAAGATGCGGACATACGAACAAGAATACGGAGCAAGATTGAACAGAATCCTGACATCACGTTGCAACAAGTGACCGGTGAGTGTCAGAAAATGACGAACCTGAAGTATGATCCATCAGTGATTCAGCAGTTGTCCAATACCGACGAGCATGACCTCAGTAGTGCAATCAACTGGACTTCCCAAAAAGCACCAACTCACGTGAGTGCATCATATTCCAAACCTCCTCTGCTTGTTGATTTGGTAGAGAATGGCATATCGTGCAACATTTTCCATGGAAAAGTCATGTTTGCAAACAGTGAGGCAGAAGAGGTCGTGTTGCTTGACACGTGGTTCTACTTAGTCCAGAAACAAGAGTAAACATACCACACCGTTCAGACGGCCGGATGGGATCAGAATGATCACTGCAACTTTCAAGGTTGGTGGCGTCAACAGGCGTAAGTACACCATCGTGGAAACCAATGGCAGGCAAGTCAAGTTACAACTTGATACTGCTTCAGCTACCTCTCTGATTTCCAGAGACACGTGGCGCAGGTTGGGGCGGCCAAGACTTGTACAAACGACCCATATGGCACGGGATGCTTCAGGTGGTACGTTAAAAGCTCTTGGTGAATTTAACTGTGTCGAGTCAATTACCGAGGCCAACAATTCCACACAACATGATTTGTGGTAGTCCGACCGGGATTAGATTTGTTGAGATTCGATTAGATGGACGAGTTGAACGTGCTCGACCAGTCGGTAAAGAGTATACACCAGCATTTGCAAGTCAAGCAGGCTCGGCAGAGAGTGAGACTGAGACTGTATTTAACAGCAACTATCAAGTTTTCCACACAACTCTAACGAATTATGAAAAATCAAAAATATTTACTTGCGAATCGTCAGCGGTAGTGTTTGGTCAGTTAATCGTTTATCCTTGTTCGGTTGGTAATTCGTATTGTTGTCATTATTTTCGGGTACACGATGTCTTCTTTTGGCATTCTATGTGCACCGTTTCACGAAATCACAGGTTTCCGAACTAATCGTCGATACGTGTTTTAAAAAACCACAGAATCGACCTCTATGCATCTTTACGGTAGTGTATTCCATATGTCTACAAATCTTCGTTCTGTACAAAGCTGATGTGATACATTGTTCATGCAGGGGACCCTGAGTTTGTGACCGTCTCCTCGGGTGTTACAGGGTTCCCGCAGGTAAAATACTGGCTGCAGTATGGGGAAGTGATTCAAGTGTAGTACTCGATGGGTCATAATAAGGTCAATTATAGCTCGGCGACAAGATAGTGTGTAAAGTCCCAGCCTTTCACAACGTTTTTAATACGGAAGCTTTCGTAGACTCGGTATCCTTCTAGTTGCGATACGCTGTATTTTCTTCAGCTTTTCAGTTTCCCACTGGGTTATCGGATGGTAACCTGGAGCACCGTATTCAAGGATTGGTCTAATGAGCGAAGTGAATAGGCGAGGGACAGTTTATTCGGACCATGTGGAGAAACTGCGTCTTAATGCCCAGAGCATACAAAATCCCGCACGGTACAATTTCTCTGTATTTTCTGCTGATCTCATATCATGTCGTGGGAGCACTCCAAAATCTTTGACAGATGTGTTAGGGTGGAGCTACTCGCTTTCCAAGGTTCACACTCGGGTGGCTGGACGTCTGGTGATACTGATGAACTCCGAATTGCTTGCGTTAAGAAGGAGTTGTAGTTCAACAGACCACGTTGACAATCGCTCTAAGTCATGCTGTAGGCGAGCGCAGTCGTCCTGATTCTCAATGATCTTACAGATTTTCATATCACCTGCAAACAGGGCACATGGTGACTGGAGCTGCTGCGAGAGATCGTTGATATGAATAAGAAATAATACTGGCCTAAGTACCATTCCTAGAGGCACACCACTGGTCGATGGGAACCGGTCTGTCAGTTAGACATTGACCTGTACTCTAAACTTTCGTCCCACAAGAAACTCGCGTAACCACTGAAGTAGCGTGCCACTGATTCCGTAGATCCTCAGTTTACGAAGTGTAAGTGGTGGTACACCTGTCAAATGCCTTAATAAAGTCGATGCACACTACGCCAACATCCTTCCGTTCGTTGAGCGCTCGTACCCACTAGTGGTTTACGTACATCAAGTTGGTGATGCAGGATTGCCCTTTCGTAAAGCCGTGCTGCGCTGGTGTCAAGATGTCCGTGCATTCAAAGAACGATAGTAGACACTTTTTCACAACTTTGAGAACTTTAGATAAAATCGAAGTAAAACAGATCGGTCTATAGTTATCTATTTTACTCGGATCACTACCCTTGGGAAGCGATCTCACTATTGAGCATTTTCAGTCGTTGGGGATAGATCCTTCAGAGAGTGATTTATTGAATAGGTTTGTCACAGCTGGTGAGATGATAATCGGTAGGGACTTGAGATTTAGTGGGTTAAGTCTGTCTGGTCCAGGGGGCTTTGCACCATCGTGGTTAATGAGTAGCTGATACACTTCGACTACAGCACATTGTACGCTGTCGAGCAACATTAATGAAACTTGTGCCGGCACTGGAACAGCCTCCGGTTTACTGGAAAATACTGTGAGGAAGTGCGTAGCCAAGGCGTCCGCGCGCTTCTCGCTTGAAATGAGCGTCTGTTCTTCCAAGCTCTCTAAGACCGGTAGATCGTCCCCAGGTTGCAGTTGATCTTTCAAGCAGGAAACTATACTTTTGTGTGCAGTTGTGGCCGAGGATGCTCCTCTTCGAACTGCCGGCGTTTCATGATCATTATGGAGTTACGTACGTTTTGATGTTTCTTGTACACCGTGCAGTCTTCATCACAACCTGAGCTGATGTACTTATCCGCAAGTTTGCGATGCCGTCACGCTAACTGGCTGTATTCCGTATCAAACCAATGCGGTTTGACAGGTTCGATTTTTGAATACTTCAGGGTAACGAACCGAGTACGCAACGTGTTAAGCTTCCCCTTCATTAATGACCAACAAGCCTCAAGCGACGCACCTTGTGGTAGTGTCCAATCAGTTTGACTTGCGGCTTGGACGAGCCAGTTGAATTCCGTCTTCCAATAGTTGAATATCGGCTTCCGTTGGTTGTAATATGGTAACGGCAATTCTAAGCTTACTTATGAATGGAAGGATTTTGGTGAGTATTTTTGTTCGTCTCAATCAGCCGACAATTCAGATATGTCGACCAGCTATCCGGAAAAGCACCAGACGGCCGGTTCACCCTATTGGGGCTTATCAGTGGTGCGCATCCTTCGGTCCTCTGCGGAGGATCGAACCCATGACTGCTAGTGGCTCTTGCCAACTAGCCCGCAGCTTATGCAACTGCGCCATGGAGGACGGTATCCGACTATCATGAATGGTTGGCTAAGCTTGCCACAGCGAAGCAGTGGTCACTGTTCGCCAGCGATTCGACTACTCTGATCTCGTTCAGCTTCTGCTCGCAGCTCGTAAAAATTAGGTACAGACAAGATGCCGAATGCGGAGTTACGCGCGTCGGTTGGAATACATGTTTGCGTTGCTCCGATTTCTATAGTCATTTTAGCGAATTAAGCCTCAACGTTGCCATGAGCGGAAAGGAGCCGAAAGTCTGGCCATAATATCTTCGGTAAATTTAGATCCCCATCAGTAAGAACTGAGGGCGGCTCATGCGCTTCTGTAGAAGTGGTAGCCAATCGCAACAACGGTTTAATGGGCTACGGTAGATAACACCTACTATTAGTCCTGCGCGTCCGAGGTGGATTGTGCATCAAAATTACTCGCTCCGATAAGTGCTGGTGCCAGATAGTGACGATTTTCTGTACAACAAAACACCACCGTGAGTCTTTGATTTTCGGTCGCATCAGAAACAAGAGTATCCTGACAACACGACTTCTTGGGGTATGACGTCGGAGTCCAGCCAAGTCTCTGCAAGTCCTAACACCTCCGGCCGCTCCGACACAGCGAAGCGGCACAGTTCGTCACGTTTGTTTATTAGGCTGCACAGGTTGGCGAATGCCACACGGAGGTCCTGTGAAGTACTGCGGGACGTGCTTGCAGGTTGAGCAACCGGTTGAGACGGGTTAGTACACCGTACTTGATCACCCGAAAATATATTATTTGTAAGTCTGTTTCACCTTCCTCTGTACGGCGTTTGAACTCAATGACCACAGTCTTCAAACGATCCCTGTCTTCGGGTTCCAAGTCTCGGCGGATGTGAAACATTGTGCCTTTAAGCCTTGACAGACGAGTTACTATGAGCTGCGGCATATTGTGATTTGCAAAGATGTCAGAGGTCGATATGACTGGTTAGTTTTCTAGTCAAGTCGGAGTACTTGTTTAATCATCACAATGTCCTCGTCCACATCTAAGGGTCTATCGATGAGCCCCTGGAGAAACTCAACATCGTGATCATAACGTATCTGAAGGGTTTCATCTTCTGTCTCTGGTACGTGTAAGAACATGAGATTATGAAGCCTCAGCGAAATCGGTGATGAACCTGTGGGCGCAGGACTAGAGGAGCTTATCTATTTGGGTCTTTGTTTATCAGTAGGGAACGCCTGAACTCGATTACGCGACCGCTTGCGCTTTTGAGTGGTTCATGGATCCTCAGTGTTCAGAAGTTCACAGACAGGTTCTGAGACACTCACGGACGGATCAGTGAAGCGGCATTTCTTAGGTTCCCAGTCTGAGTCTTCCATCGGTGGAGAATATTGAACCTGAGGGTCGTCCGGAGTCGAAGACGCTGGTGGTGGTGCAGATCGTGGAGTGACAAAAGAAGGCGAGGTGACAGAGTTCCGTTCACAACGGCGATTGACAGCACTTTGTGAACGGTTTGTTTCCGTCTGGAAGAGAGCTTTTCCCGTATTTGTTGGCGGTCGCTGTGCATTCTGATGCCTTGCACCGCGACATTTATCACACGTGACTTGAAAAAAAAACCGATGACGGATGTTAAGAGATTTTGAAACACGTCAAGGGAAAAGCCAATGCACGAAGTATGAAACAAAACATGACAGGCAAAACACCAAAGTGCATGAGTTTTATTTCCCGCAACTTTCGAAAACGAACTGAAAGTAGCTTGAGACGGCTGTATTCCGATTACGGGCTGAGATGTGTAAAAAGCCTAGTAGATAATGTTACATTCTTCGGGTTTTTCATAGACCAACATGGCGGGCGCCCAGCTTCCCCCAATAAAGAAGCTATCTAACAGACGTTGTCTTCAAAAGACGTCGCAAATTCGCTTATTCCTCGGCCTCGTGAGCCATTACAGTGTTTTCCTACCAAGTCAGGATCAAGCCAGAGGTCCGCTGAACCAGTTGCTGACGAAAAGTAACGTTTAGCAAGGGACGATGGAAAGCCGGCAATCCTTTGACGCAATTGAAGCAGCACTCACTTCTGGTCTACTATTGATTCATTGAAATCGGAACTTGGAAATCATCGTTGCCTTGGACGCTTCTACTTACAATCTCGGCGCCGTTACTTCCCAACATTTTCCGAACGGAGGAGAGAAAGTTCTTGCGCACTCGGTAAGGCCCCTAACCTCAGCTGAGAAGAACTATAGTCAGATTGCAATTAAGCCCTAGCAGTCGTTTTCGCCATGAAGCGGTTCCACAAGATGCTCTATGGTAGACATTCCACTCTCCTGACTGATTATAATCCATTGCTGACGATCTATAGCTCAAAGAAAGAAATTCCCGTGTTACAAAGATGGACGACTATCTTCTTGGCGTACCCTTTCAGTATACAGTACCGACCTGCGCAACAAATCGGCTAAGCGAATGCTTAGTCTCGTCTCATCACTTCTTATCCAAATAAGAACGATGGTTATGTGATTGCAGTCATCAAGTCCGAGTTAGAAGTCCAGCGAATCCTGACCAATAATGTTTGATGAGTAACAGTGGCAGCTAACACCATTCGCGCGGAGACTTATCGAGAAAGAAGCCCAGAGAAAGTGATGCATTACATGCAAACAGGTTGACCAAACATGGTATCCTTGCTGACTTGCGGCCTTTCTTTAACAGACGTGGGTAATTGTCCATTGTGAACAATTGTGTGATGTTTGGAGACCAAGTGATGGTGCCAAAGAAATTGAACCGGCAAGTCTTATAGCAATTTCATACCAAGCATCCAGGTACCAACCGTATGAAAGCCTTAGCATGCAGTTTTGTTTATTGACCCAGAATGGATTCGGAAATTGAACAGTTAAGCCAAGTATGTGAATCCCGTCAACTGACGGCGAAGGCCCTTCCCAAGTGTCCTTGGCAACCTTGACCCAAAGCAGAGAATTCATGGCAGCAAATGCACTTAGATTATGCAGAACCAATCGCCGGTCAATTCTATCTTGTTTTGGTGGACTTCCTCCAAGTGGCGCGATGTGATCCCGATGCGAAATCCAACTGTCCAGCACGGGATCAATGAGCTGGATAATCTGTTCCAGTATTTGGCCTGCCAGAGACAAAGGTGACAGACAACTGTACAACATTCACTACAACTTCTTTTCTTGAGTGGTGCAACTAGAAAGGACTTCAGCAGATCTTCTCTTCACCATCTCATCCGCAATCAAACGGACAAGTGTAATGGTTCGTGGGCACCTTCACACGTGCTCTCTGTAAAACGAGATAAAGCCAGGTCCCAAAAGAAGCAATCCAGTCTTTCCTGTGCATGTATCGCAATGCGCCAAACCCAAACGCCCCAGATGGAAAATCTCCTGCGGAAATTTTGTTTGGACGAAAGATCCGGACATTGTTCGATTATCTTGTGCCAAGCAGAAAAGAGAAGCATTACAGTTGTCAATGGGAGGAAGCTGACTGATATGCTCCGTCATTTCAAAATTGGTGACATGGTATTCGAGCGAAACTTCCCAGGACCTAGGAGGTGGTCGACAGGAAGAGTGATCCGTAAAAAAGGTCGACTCATTTACAAGCTAATGGTAGGAAAGTAGAAATGGGTCAGGCATATCAATCAGCTGAGAGCGAATCACTGCAAGACTCAAAGTCCCTCGGAATCGCCATCCTCATCGTGGGACATCCTGCTAGACGCGCTTGGTTTGGGAAAGAAAGCTGAGCGGCTAAGTGGATTACAACGGAACCTGCAAACATCACATTATACACAATGCAGGCCGACCCGAAACCGGAGAGGACCACCATGGCTACAAGTTGACCACATGCGAAAAGCTAGGAACAAAAGCGAGTTCGAACAGTGCGCAGGCAGACTCACTTGGAAAAGGGAGCTAAACGGAAGCCGCCGCCTAAGAACGTGACGCGGTTTCGAGACGTCTATCATCGGGACACGGATTGCTATAAGACCGGCGTTAGCTAAGCTAAGTCACGCCGGAAGCTGAGGAAATCAGTTCGTCATCATCACACGGGTTGCTTCACGACTGACAGTACCACTGCTAAGTCACGCGGGAAGCTGATGAACTCAGACCGTCAGCATGAAACAGGTTGCTATTGAAGATGATAGATGGTGATCTATAAAATAAACTATGATCTGTGCCTACTATACTTCGGTCTAGAAGGTTTGGGTGTTTGGTTTCGTCCCCGGCTTGGTTGGTTTGGCAGAGAGCAGAGGGAAAGTAGCGTTACAACAATGGGTTTCGGCGCTGCTTCTCTTAACACTGACACATCACTACCGACGGTTTCGTTCTCGTTTGCACGCATCAGATGGGGATATCCTTGCTTGGGGTGGAACTCGGGGCCTAGTGATTTAAGACTGACGCGTTGATGACTAAGCCACTGAGATCCGTGGGCAACGCTGAGCACATTTTTTAGGAATTCAACATTGGTTTTGGAGTATCTGCCGTGTGGTTGGATTGTAACACTCAATGTATGCTGAGATCTCGGTTCACTCTGAAGTAAACCGCGGTCATTCTGATCCCTAGGACCTTATCTGAAGTGGAAAGATTTCGGTCTTGCTGTTCCCAAAACTGACATCCTACGACCAGCTTCGACCTCATTTCTTTCAAATCGGGGATGCGTCACAGTGCTAAAAGCAAAATAAGTGTTCAAGATACTACCTTCTACGATACCGTACGACATTTAAAGCGGCATTAAATCAGCATAACGTCTGTCACTTTTATCCACGTGCATTCATAGCACGATACTTTTTAAAACAGTCCAGTGGGAACCACTGTGGGTTGATTTGACACACTTGTGGTGTAGATGGACACCCGAGACAGCCATTGGGACCTCATCTGCAAGAAGTTACATTGTGGGTGTTGCTCGAACGAAAAAGTGTACCCAACCACCCGTTCCCCGTTGGTTTGCTCTCCTCAGGTAGAAGCAACCGAAGATAGAGGGGACATTCGGTAGGCAGAGACTTCTGGGTAACCCCTTATCACGACGCCCACGAGCTCCAACGGCAAATGTTGTCATAACGATAGGTGGTTTTCGAAGCAATTAAATTTTCGACAATACTATAAGCACAAACTATCGCACGATTCCTATCCAGACAAATGTTTGCGCATCTTATCAACTACGTACCGCAGCACACGTGCATTATGAAGAGTTAATACAGTTGAGGTTTTGAAGTTAACAATATGCGTACACGCACATACACACACAAACGCACACATCCGCACACACACGTGCATGTCAGTTCACAACCTAACGAGTAGGCGGATTTGTGATTCAATACTGCTGACTTTCCTCAGCAGCTCACAAGCCAGCTAGTCTAGCGCCAATCTGGAAAAGCTCCAGATGATCGTTTCGCACCATTGGGGTTGGTCTTTGGTGCACATTCCCTCGGTCCACTGCAGGGAATCGAGCACACGGCTCCTAGCAACTTACGCTAACCAGTCAGCAGCTTGTGCCATTGAACCAGAGCGCCTGGTGTGTAAGATGCAGTGAAACTTGATTTAAAGTCATCCTACTTACTAGTAATAAAACCTTCACCTTCAACTACTACGTGGGCATGGCTGTTGGGTCGCGGAAGTCGTGACCTCTGGAGGTCAGCCATGGTCCACTGCAATGGTGGAAACCTGCATGGCAGTGGGAGACAGGTTATGTTATATCCCAGTTAGCTTGCGAGTTAAGACGGTTTGCTTCGGTCCCCCATGGCTTAATGGCCGAAGCTGCTGACGCAAGCTGCTAACAGCGTGTTCGATCCTCTGCGGGGGGCCGACGGAATGCGCACCACTATCGAGTCGTAATGGGGTGAAACGATCCTTTTTGCCCGATTGGTGCTAGACTATCTGGCTTGTGATCTCCCGGGAGGAAGTGGTAAGGTTCATCACCTGTCAACCGGCTTCCTACCAGGGCAGAGATAGTGTGACAAACACGTCCTTCCTTACACACAAGCTGGGGTCAGGCTGGTTGATCACGACCGCTTCCGCGTCTCGTTGACCATGAGTGTCATTTACACGCAGATCAGACGGAAGCTAAGCGTGCGGTCCACACAATATCTGTCAGCAGATGGCGGGGATTGATGACGCAAGTGTCTTGTACGGCAGACTGCTTGTGCTCATTAGTTGCGCCACTGGGGAGTGGACGGGGTTATTTTCGAAACGTGGTTCACGATTCGTACCCCAACGTGCACTCCATCCTGCCCATCTAAGTAGCCTTGCAATTGGTTGCAAATTCGCAAATCATGTGGGAATAGCCTAATAAAGATAGTGGGGTTTAACCGAAGGCGTTGGATGGTGCGTCTCTTTGTATCCTAATTCGGGTTGCGAAGCGGGTAAACTCGCACCCCTCTGATTTCATATTAGGTCACAGATTTATTGTTGGGTAGTCTTAGAATAACCTTTTTGTGAATAGGTAGCTAGACCAGACTAAACTCGAATTACAGCTTGGTTATTTCTACCTGCACGATTTGAACCAGGAAGAAAACGAGTATGGGATGTAACGCTGTGGGATAAAAGCAACAACCACATCTCCAGATTGGATTCCGTACCAGTGAAAGATAAAACTGTGCTCAAAATGGGCATCTTGAGCCCAATAGCAGGAACTCGAGGGATACTTCAAAAGCCAGCTGTACTCACACATCACTTATCATGTGGTAAACCAAATGCAGAGGAAGTATGTCTGGATTAGATCGAACACTGCTGATCACGAGAATCCTTAACTGCAATCGGGTGCTGTATTTGTTGGGTTGGCGTTGCTTCGCTTTTGGCACTAAGGCTTGCTAAGTCAAATGTACCACATGACATATGACAACATTCTACAGAGAACCGGAACGATAATCACGGTAGCCAAGAGATTAAGGGCAATGGTCAATGGTGTAAACCGGTTAAAACCGGAGCTTAATATGTCCCCCAGAATGATAAATAAATAAATAAACTGTATATTCCTCGACGATGCGAGAAGCTGTTCCCTAGAAGGAACAGATCAAATAATGGTACAACTTTTCCATGACATTTCATCAATATATTTTCAGAGATAAACATGGGCGCAATTGCAAATTAGGTTACACAGAGTAATCAGAATCGTTCTGCTATTTTTTCCTGCCATTGAATCAGGATTCTTCACAATCACATGACAGATATTTGGGCCGAGAAAAAAAATCTAAAGAAAGGGGCTGTTGTCCGAAATGTTATGTGTATGTGTTTCGGAAATTTATTCAGACACCATGGATACCGTTTTCGAATGCGTTATCTAGGGACTGTGATGTCCCGAACATCTTAATCACGTTTTGGACGGTTAAATGCTTACTGATAGCAAGCTTAAAATTGCAAAGAGTATAGCATGTTCTGATATCACTTGGAAGTTTGTTCCAAATCTTTGAGTATTGAGTTAGAAAGAAACGTTCTCTGATTCTCGTAGTAAATTTTGGAATCATGACCTTTACCTCTTTGTTACGTATTGGGTATCTGCTGTTTACAGATATGTGAACACCGTTTTCAAGACTGCGAATTCGACAATTTATGATTCTGTAAAGAAAACATAGGTTCAGCTTCATTATCCGAAGCCAAACTGGGTCAAATCCAAGTTTATCACATCGCTCCCTGTATGTCAACTTTGAGGAATATCCACATAGCTTTTTCGTGAAGCGTCTCTGGACCCTCTCAAGAGCGTGCTGGTCAGATTTCCGTAGATTAGACTGTACCATTGAACAGTATTCCATACACGGCAATACATATGTTTTGTAAAGGGATATGCGAGATTCCGTGAGGTAAAAATGATGGCAGATATAACCGATGGTCTTCATGGCTTTCGAAACTTGGAAGTCACAGTGTTCAGAAAAGTTAAACGTAACTGAATATCGCACGCCCAAGTCGCGAATTGTCCTGCATTGCGAGATATAGGCACCTTGTAGTAATAAACTGTCTGGCGGTACTTGGCATTTGTACGACAAAATATTACACTTGTCCACGGCAAATGACATCTGCCACAGTTGGCACCAGGAGTCAAGGGCGGATAGGTCATCCTGAATGAGACGTACGGCTTCCTGACTAATTGCACGTGGTTGTGAGTAGACAACTTAAATGTCATCAGCAAAGATAAATGCAACACCATTTCTTATTCTCTGGAATATATCGTTAATGTTAATTAGAAAAAGAAGTGGACCAAAACACTCCCTTGAATCACTCCACTAGTGATTGCTTTCGGTTTACAGAAATGGTCGCCTATGTGTACAATCTCTGTCTACCAATTAGATATGAAGACAGCCAAGAGAACCTCGGTTCTCCAATGCCTATAGCCTTTAGTTTGTTTAGTAACTTTCTGTGAGGCACTCTATCAAAGGCTTTTTGCATATCCAGGAACAGGATTATGACACTGTTTCCCTTGTCATTGGCAGTCGTTATGTGGTTTAAAAAGTCAGTCTGGCATGTTGCGCAGGATCGACCTTGCATGAAGTCGTGTTGCGAATTGCTGATGATGTTAGTTTTGTTCAAGAATATTAATAGTTCGTATTTTAATATCCTTTCCATTATACTAGATACGATGGGTGCGTGATTGATAGGACGAAAATTTTTAACCTCGTGTGCAGCGCCATTTTTATGTCGCGGGATAACAAAAGAAGTTTTCCATTGAGTAGGGTATATTCCGTTGTTAAAAGAGAGTGTAAAGACGTTGAGCAAAAGCAGAAGGTAGTCACTACCAATGCTTTTTATTAAACTTAGGGGAATCCCATCAGGGCCTGCGCACGTTGAGGAGTATAATCGAGCGACTTGACCAGTGATTTTCGCTATAGTGAATTCCACTGTGTATAGACCTTCATTATTGTGCGGCATGATAAATGTTGGTGTATCTGATGATTCAGTGAGCATTGATTCGGCAAAATAAGCACTGAAAGCTTCGCAGATATCACCTGGTGCGTCGTAGTATGTTCCATCAGGCGTGGTGATAAAACTGAGATTGTCACTGCAACGCGAACCCCGGGCACGGAATAGTTTGGCTAGCTCAGCTGTTTTGTTAAGGCCATTCAGAGCTTTATACTCTTCTATAATGAGAGTTTGTCACGTTGATGCCTCTGTTCTTCGACGAGCTTCGACTGCTGTAATAATAGCGCAAAGTCAGCAGTTAACTTGAATTTCTGACGAATCTTATGAAGCTTTCGCGCTGCCTTCAATGCCTTGCGATCCGATTTAGGTTTGGTTTGGTAAGCACATTTTAGTGGTATTGCTGAATCGATGCAGAAGCCGATTATACTATAAAACAGGTCCGTCGCATGTTGAGGGCATGAAGAGAGAAAGAATTTATCCCAATTCATCGAACGAACCAGGTCCTTGAATGAGTCCCAGTTGACAGAATTGAACAGACGATAATGCTTTGTTTTCTGTACATCGGCCATGCGTAGTCTTAGACAGCATTTGATTACGCGATGATCGCTCCCCGGAAATTCATCAAGAACGTTAACACTGATTGCAGGTATGCCCAATGAAAAAATGAGATCCAGAGTACTTTCACCTCTGGTAGGTCGGGAGACTTGTTGCTGCCAACCATTCATTTGGATACAGGAGATAAGATTGTGGTATTTCAAAGGAGCGGTTCCTATGGGCCATGAAATCGAAGGCAGATTGAAATCACCTCCAATAATCTTATGTAAAAATGGTAGGCCAGCGGCGCATTCAAATGCAAGCGTCAAAAGTTCTAGGTCTTCTTGGCTGCCGTTTGGCGCGCTGTATATACATCCCATAAGCAGCTGTTGCTGATTAACAGATATCGTCAGCCAGAGTGATTCCTGAACATTGTTCAACACTGGGTTATCGAATGTTGCTGCTGCGAGCGATTTTTTCAGATAAATTACGCAGCCACCACCTCGACGACCAGGCCGATTCCTCATAAACTTGTTATATCCGAAAATAGTTAACTGAGTGTCAGACATGCCATCATGGCACCAAGATTCAGTTATAAATAATATATCAGGATTATTCACCAAAACAAACGAGCGTAGTGTGTGGATCTTAGAGTAAAGAGAGCGAATGTTTATCAAAAATACTGAGATAGATGTGAGATATGAGGAAGATTCCCTAGGTTGTGTTATAAACACTGGGGTTTCAAGTCGTGTGTCTGGACCCAGGTTAGAAATTGTTGAAAAAGTGCGCGTATTGCCAACGGTGGAAAATGATTTGGAGGTGGCCACAGCGGAGGGGGTTGAGACTGAGTATGGCCCTCTAGAAAATGGTTCGAGGGAAAAAGTCCATGATTACTGCAATAGCCTGTGGGAGCTGGAGAGTTAGGTTGTATCCTCTGCATCATGTCGCTAATAGGCTGTTGATTACGTAACGCATTGATAGGATTCAGTGGATTGCTGTTATTTCCATCTATGGGTAAAATCCGCTTACTTGCGCTCGATATACAAGGATTCACTATACGCGGTGGAGGCACACTGGTGTCAATCCATACACCAACATCAGCATAATCCATGTGGTTCGTTGATGGGTTTGGAACGTCATGATACCCAGTTACACCGTGTGTAAGGTGCAAAGATAGCGGCACGTCTTCCATAACTTTATGATCAATGGGTGTACGTCTATCCAAACAAAATGACGATACAGAGTCGGCCAATGATGCTTGCGATAAATCTAGGTCAACCGTCCTTTTACTATCAATCAATTTGACCGGATCCATCGAGATTCTCGATGAGGTTGGACAGTGGCCAAAGCAGACTTTAAGCGGGACATGACAGTTCGAGGCTTGAGATAGCGCTTTTGCATGCAACTGCGATTTAGCAGGTAATGCAGTTGTTATTCGCTGATCCCCAGTGTTATCACTTTGCATACAGGAAAGAGTATTAGGAGACCCTATATGACTGCCGGAACTGATTATCCAAGAGGAAGCACCATACACATCACTAGTTTTGTGGATTGTAATCGTTTTGGGCTTTATCGGCTTAACACGCTTAGCCGTGAAACTGATGGGTGAGGATTTTCGAAAGGGAACTTATTGGGTAAAATGATTTCAGTCTGATCTGTGCACACATGGTTTCATGCAATTTGAAGTGTCACTCACGGGCTTTTGTTTTTCCAACAAAACGGGTGCAGTTTAGTCCGGTTTGATTTTCCGAATGCGTGTATATTTTATGCGTGTTAGATTAGGTGGCGTTGTGCGGCGAGCGCATTATACCCGCGATCTTTTTCACAGCTAATGTGGCAAATGAAATAAAAGGTTCTGGGAGGGAGTTCCTTGTGTGGCAAACAAGGGGCCAGAGGAAATTCCCTCTACAATCCAGCCGGCTGTATTAAGCAGGCAGTGTGACGGCAGGCGGTCGTTAATGCGAGCATTATCAAACTCGTGCAGGACCACAGACGAATCAATTTCCCCCGCACGAATTGAGGTTCGCAAGGGCAGGAACACAAATCAGAATTTACTCGACCTAGGGCGAACGACCCCGCTTGGTCACACACACACACACACACACACACACACACACACACACAGAGAGAGGTATCGATTGGTCCGAACAGCAGCGGTAGAACAGCACGAGCTCCTCTACGCACCCAGACCGACTACAAGCGGCACAATGGCGTTTGGTCAACTGCGCGGACGGGGCCGGTGCGTGACTAGTGAATAGCAAACGAACGATGCCCCGTCCAAATGAGCAGACCATAACCGCTGCAACCGGACCGTCATCGGTGAGTCTGTGACGGATAGGATGAGCTAATGTCAACACGGACGTAGACAGGGCAGGATTGCGGTACGCCGAAACCAGAGGATGAACCACGCGTATGACCCATTGGAGCGCGACAAATGGTGTATGACACGGCAATGAGAAATAATTGGTGGTAAGCCACAGCAATTGTACGTTGACTCAAACTTTCGTATAGTACAAATGCTAGCACGTTTCTTAAATAACCGAGTTTGATCGATGCCCAGAATTTGTTTTAACCCTTGTTGAGTTACATGACATAGAACGGTTGTTGTGGTTGATTAATTTACCAGCTGGGGAAGCACAGCCACAATGAAGACCTTTGTGCATTCTCTGTATCGAGTATTCTCACGTGATGGGCTTCATTACTGCGGCAGATGGTGATTTGAGATACGTTGTCCAAACTGGATTAGTTACCGGAGCTTGCCAGGCTGGTTGACGTAGGATAGCCAATCTCGCGTCCGACACCCAAAACATTCTGTTCTTCTCACACAGTATTTGGTCGTGGGGATTTGCGCCGTGGCGTTACTCACAGAGCCCGCTTATATAAATCCGTCAAAGTTCAGCTTGTACCTACCACAGAACTTGTTCCCATGATGGTTGCATTTCAAACGGGCGAGCTAGGCGAATTTGATTCGGCAGTCTGAAAGTTGATCGGTCACCACCAGCTGAGTAACGACGCTTACACACATGTGTGAGAATCACTTTGTGATCAATTGGCCCGATCGATGAATAAACTGTTTCCACCTATCAAGGAAGACCAACTCGAAATCGCTCACAGAAAGCAGACTGCTTCATAATTAGTATGGTGATCAGTGTACCACATAGCTTCTGACTGCAGCCCAGAGTCTGCTTTTGATTCTCGGAAGGCGTTACATGACACCTATAGCAATACATGCAAGCTCGCTTCTCGGTGGTCGTGACTTGAGTCTTATGAGTCGTGCTATCCTCGTACGCAGTTCCCTCTTCATGTGCCCCAGGTACATGCTTGCACAGCTTTACAATACACTATATGCATATACTTGGTGTTCGTACTTAGATCAAAAGAGCGCTTCAGTTTTGTCAATCTCAGATGGTTTATCTACTTTTGCTGGATTTTCACTCAAGTGCTGCCTGGTTACTACCTTTTAGCTTGCTTTCCAGGAACTTCCGCATTTCCGATCCAAGATGCATCAAAGACTGGAAATAGTCCCGAACACTTTTGTTGGTGTTGTTTACTCAAGCGACTTCAATAGTTCAATAGTGCATGATGGGATAAAAAGCATAACTTTACACGGCCCACAGGATGGATATGCAAAGGAAACTCAAAATCATCATGTTCCAAGGTGGAACGTGAAGTATCAGTGGTTAAACCATTGCACTGGGTAGCGTTTAGCACTAAGGTGAAAGTCGAAGAATCTTTCGAATGTGATTGTGTCTGGTGAGTTCACCACATATCCTGGGAATGCATTCCAATGAAAACAGATTCCAAGTGAGAAAAAATATTTTCTAAAATTCAGACGGGAGTGTTGTGTACTTAGTTTCAGGTGGTTCTCCGGTTTTGTTTGAAACAAGGATGCTGGCTTTCAATCAGCATCCGGTATGTGAGTAAGATTTCCGCGAAACCGTCGGTATTCTGATGAGAATACACCGAGTACACGAAGGCGCAGTTCGTAACTTAGACCAGATAGTCCACGATTTGCCTTTATGGCTCTTCTTTGGGGTTGTTCCAATAGGCGAATGTCTCGTTTTAACCGTGGACTTGGACATCCACTGACTAAGGATTTG